>OW203996.1:3670000-4920000 GCA_934047225.1 Ypsolopha sequella | reverse complement strand
ATTCAGCTGTTGTGACTTATATCTCAATGAAATTCATTATTTCTGAAATTAATCAATTGTTTTTCTTTGGTAAACCGTGTGCCGGAACGCTCCATTTTGAAATTTAATTGCTTGCTCATACCTTTGCATCCACAAGAAAAAATACTGCTTTCATGCTTCCGCCGGAGACATATGATGGACAAAGCCAAAGAAAAGTGGAAATAATGACGCGTTAATATAACAATATTTTAAAAATAAAAAAATAAATAATTAAAATTTTATTTAAATTTTCGTAAATTTGTAGAAATTGGGAAATTGGGAAAATTATAATAAGTCATCGAGATTATGTCTAGAGTTTCCCGCAATTACAAAAGGTAATGTTCATATTTATTGTTATTAGTAGAAATCAAGGTTATGTGATGACCACGCCGTCGCTGTCGATAACAGCAATTATCTCTTGGATAAAATGTGGAATTTCGATTATTCCGCCAAATGACAGTTTGAGTTAGTAAAATACTACTAAAATAGTACTGAAAATAAGGGTTTCGATTATCCTTACAGAAATTACATGCAACTTGCTACCAAAAATGGAATTTCGATTATTCCATACCATATAGTTATAAAACACGGTAATATGTATGTAAGTATGTAAATAGGTACTAATAAAATTTTCATTTCCTGCATGAATCCCCATTTCAGCAGCGGGAGACTCTAGACACGCCCAGATCCTGAATTTATGTTATTATAAGCATTTTAATACTCACATGGTTCTATGTTAATATCGTTGTACTATTATTAATAAAAATGAGATTAAATAATATAAGAACCATTAGAGTAAAAATACAATTAGTTTTGAATGATAAATGTATCCAATAAACCAGAATTATAATTGAAAGAATATCATTCAAGTCTTAAGTTATTTTAATTGAACTGCTTGGCGAAATTTATTTATAATTTATACTAAACTAAATTGTGTTAATTCTATTCCTGTATGTTTTATATTAAAGGGAACATATTTCATTATTTTGAATGAGTTACTAGATTCAAGTACTCATCGAAATTCCAGTTAATAAATATTGCAGTGAATTCATTGCTAGAATAAATATTATTAGGCGATTTGACTTCGTGAAAATTTTATGAAAACAAAAATGTGAGACTCTGCGGAGAATAAACCTGGATTTTTGGTCCAATCGAGTTTATTTCTTTTATCGTTAATCAGGATCTGATTCTGAAAGTACTTTTAATATTATACATATATTAATATGTTTTATAGGAATTTTTAATTTATTCTTTGGCTTTTTTTTTATATATTAAACAAAGCAATTAACTTGAGTAACATTAAGGTTGAGATTGAGGGTACTGGAGTGAATACATCTAAACTAAACTAAAATAAATAACATTTCCATGTAATTTATTTTATTCAAGCGTAAATTATTTATAATTGCATAAATGAACAAGGACGAAACCAGACAAGCAACTAAATTAATCAAATAGATCTACACATATATATAAATATATAATTACTTTTATTTAAAATATAATTCTTTAAACCAGGATGGTTGGTATTAATTCTAAATTGGATTGTTATGTAGAAACGTACAGGTGTTGAAGGAGACAAGCCTTTTTATTTTCATTACAATTAAAACTGACAAAAGCACTCCATCGCTCAGGCAATTGAATGCTTTGAGTACTCCGGTATCGAAAGCAGTTAATCTTAAATAATAATTAGGGAGATTGGCCTGGCTTGTTTTTCAAATATATTTAAATGGGGACGATGGAGATTTATCATTGAAATACTTCAGACTTATTTAACAGAACTTAGTGATCTAGAATTTGTCGAAATACTTAGTATACTAAGGTAGATACACCCAAAAGGGGTTTCATATTAAATTGAATAAATATCTAAAATGTACAAGTACTTAATGAGTCGAGCTTGCTTGTTTTCCAATGCATTTAAATGACTGATCCAATCGGTTATTTGGTGGTTATATTTTTCGGAAAGTCTCAGCACTTGTTGAAGAAGGTTAATACCCCGTATAAACCACTTCGCCGTAAAATGTAACATAATTGGAGGACTGGTCAGGCCTGTTCTCAATATGTTTAAATGAAGATGTTATTGATCTTTCATTTGAACATATCGTACTTAATTTAACAATCCTTATGTTTATTTTGTCGAAATACTTAGTATACTAAGGTAGATACACCCAAAAGGGGTTTCATATTAAATTGAATAAATATCTAAAATGTACAAGTACTTAATGAGTCGAGCTTGCTTGTTTTCCAATGCATTTAAATGACTGATCCAATCGGTTATTTGGTGGTTATATTTTTCGGAAAGTTTCAGCACTTGTTGAAGATGGTTAATACCCCGTATAAACCACTTCGCCGTAAAATGTAACATAATTGGAGGACTGGTCAGGCCTGTTCTCAATATGTTTAAATGAAGATATTATCGATCTTTCATTTGAACATATCGTACTTAATTTAACAATCCTTATGTTTATTTTGTCGAAATACTTAGTATACTAAAGCAGATTAACTCAATATGGGTATCATTTTAAATTGAATAGTTACATGAAATGAACAAGTACTTGAGGAGTCAAGCTTGTTTATTTTCCAATACATTCAAATGCTGATTCGTTCGGTTATTTGAATGTTTCATATTTTGCGAAGGTTCCTGTAGCCTGGGGCAGATTCAGGTACTCTGTTACTATGATCGCCTCGTCGTAGAATATATAGTTGAGGGATTAGCCAGGCTTAATTTTTAATATATTTAAGTGAAAACGACATTGATCTTTCATTTAAATATAATCTACTCATTCTACAATTTTTGTGATTTTACCTTGTCAAGGTATTGAGTATGCCTAGGCAGATAAACTCAATGTGGATATTACATTAATAAAGTCTTCAAAGTAGTTTTAGAAAGTATGGGAGATATCATTTTGGTTTTGGAAGTTTATTGTACTCGGCTCTCACACTGAGGGAGGAAGTCGCAAACCAGACATAAGGTGACGACTACTGGAATTGGCGGGGAGGGGCTAATTTGCTTGCGGTAGTCGCAACCCTCAAAACAAACAGTTCTTTTCAGGACTAAACCACCCTTAAAAGTTTCTCTGTTTCTTGGACAACGTCACACCAATTCTTTTCAGCAAATGAATACAACCTTGGATTGCTACGGTACAACAACACCGGGATATTCCTTCCTAGATGATTATGGCCAATACAACAAAATTACTCATATCTGTCCGAGCTGGTCTTGGTTATAAACTTTTATAAGATTGAGAAAGGCTGAGATCGTTACAATCTTCAGAATCATTGACCAAGGTACGTCAATGTTCAGAATTTACAATTGAAAATATACAGAGCCGTGTCAATAAACTTTCTGACAGATCTCCATACATCATCCGCCATTTTAAAACATCAAGTCTACCTATATTGACACGGGTTATACTTTGATTTATTATCCACTGGCAGTTAACCAAAAATATTTACGAAAATCTGATTTTTAATCAGCTGGATTCAATTGTCAGTTCGATTTGTGGGAAAATGCGCTTTTAACTAATAATATGGTAATTTCACATAGTCGCGAACTATTGAATGTTGCAATCAGAGAGGTTGCAATAGTTGCAATGTGAAATGGCTCATGCACCGTAGGTGTTAAAAGCGCATTTCCCACTAACCCCAACTGTCAGTTTACTCCATCCATCAGCCTAGTTCGTCCACTACTGGACATTTTTCAAGATTTTACTACTCATGGCGGTCCTCTTGAAAGAAATGCCCATACTCACACACGCTGGGCAGGCGGGTTGGTGAGCGCGGTGCCGGAACCATCGCACCAGTGACGCCGCTGCCCGTCGCCACACTGTTTTATATTAATTTTTATTTTATTTTGTGTATTTCCAAATACTATTATTTATTATATAAAACTATTAGACAGATTATTTAATTCTATTAAATTAACACCGACCTCTAATAAGTGTATCTAACTCAGTTCTGTTTCAGAGATCTGACGACAATCAGGCTCGAGGTTCAGGCCTGTTGTAATGCTACCATTGTGCTGGTGTCTGCCTATCTTCCTGGTGACGAGGAGGTGCCCACTAGGTAGCTAGCTGATCTGATACAGTATTGCGAGCGAGGTGGCCTGGACCTGATTGTGTCAGCAGACTACAACTGTCACCACCGAATTTGGGCCAGCGAGACTCCCAACAAGAGAGGTGAAGACCTAGACTTTTCTCAACTAACTGTGAACCAACTTTCGTTACCTCCAGATTCCAAACAATAGTAGATGTCACCCTAGCCGCGAAGACGGCCTCAAAACTGGTTAATGATTGGCGTGTGTCTCAGCAGCCCTCTTTCTCGGACCACACTATAAATTAGGTGTCCACATGGAAAAATCCCTACCTAGATGTAATCCAAGAAAAACGGACATCGCAAGGTACAAGGGTTTTCTAAAAAATAACTGCAGAATATGAACTTTCAGTATATGAGGACATCAGTTAGCAACATTGAAGCCAATACTAAAACTTTAACAAACAGTATTAACACATGTCATCATAAGGCTTACCCAATAGTGACGCAATCCTTCGAAAACTCAAAATGCTGCTGGTCTCGAACCTGAACTCGAACGGCTCCGGCACAAGTCTAGGTGTTTGTTTAACAGAGCCATGAACACCAGAAACGAGGAAGACTGGGACAAGTATAGAGGCTTTTCTTTCTGCGTTTCTATACTGCAATGATATAATGTTGATGGATAAATCGCCAAGTGTTCAAACATACAAATTTATTTCTGTCATAGTTTCGGTAAGAGTAATGTGCATTCTTCACTACCCGATGCTGTAACAGGTGACGGTAGGGCATGATGGTCTTTGACTAGCTTTGAATACACTAGCGTCGCCAAGTGGTTCACTGTAAAGTGGGTATCTATAAATATCATTGCAGTATGGGAAAGCTCATCGGTAAATTCACGAGTTGTGTTGAGACCTGGATAGCTCAGTTGGTACAGCAATCGCCCGGTAAGCGAGAGGTCCCGGGTTTGAATCCCGGTTCAGAGCTACTCACATCCAGATTTACTTTTCTTTCTGCGTTTCTATACTGCAATGATATAATGTTAAAGTATAGAGATGCCCAAACATTCTATTTTTTTTTCTCAGCAGTGCATTGTATTTCGCATGCATTTGCTTGAATTTGATTTGTATCAACTTCAAGCAAATGCATGCGAAATTCAACGTGTGCAAAAGAGATGCCACGTTAGGCGGGCGTCGTCGCACGCACGTCAAATTTCAATCTCAAGTTGATGTTGATGAAAATCAGAATTACGCGGTAGACCCGCTGGTCAGCAACCTTCACTTGATATTAAAAAATATATATTTTAGGCTAATCGTGATTACACTACGCCCCAAAATTTTGGATGTACGAGTATTTGTTTAATTTCATATAAGCAAAGAAACATGCCGGAAACCGATATATGGCTTAACACTTCGGCTTCACACAGCTCTTTTTTATTATCTAGATTTTTGCAATTTTTACAAACTGCAAAGCGGATCAAAGCAGTTATCGGCCACCACTCAGGGGCAGCCCCCCCCCCCATATAAAAGCTCTAGATACGCAATGATAAATTCTTCTTCTTCTTAATTCATTATTGCACCAAACACAGTTTAAGTACAACAGGTGGACTTAATGCTAGAAGCATTTTCTCCCAGTCAACCCGACAGAAAGTACAAGAAAGTTACAGAGGCAGGTGTGCAAAAAGGCTTTACAATTTTAGATTTTAAACAACAAATAAAACGTAAAAAATACATTTATGTACTGATATATAATTTTGTAATTAAATACTAATAATGTAAAAAGTAAGCTTCAGAAAAAAATATATAAATATAAGAAGATAATATACTACATAAATACTTATAACGTTACGAATATGCATATATATATAATATAAAAATATTCTTACAAAAAACAATATTAATATAATTAATTAAAGACGAGATAAATAACTAGTAGTGAAATTTTCAGATTGCTATGTTGATACCAGATCTAATGAATTTTGCTAAGATAATGTCTGCGCAATGACTGTTTAAACAAATTTCGAGACGGGGCATTTCTTATTTCAACAGAAAGATCGTTCCACAAACGGACAGCCGTGACGGCAAAAGAGTCGGACATAAAACCAGAACGATGAAGAGGACAAGACAAAAGAAGGTTGTTAGCGGACCTGAGGTGCTTACAATGAGTGTTATCTAAAAAAGTAAACAAAAATAAGGGGACTCCCCCTTGGATCATTAATAATTGAGAAGAGAAGGCAAAGATATTCGGGGGGTTTGCGATTACAGTTTACTCCAGCTGATTAAAAATCCGATGATTATTTAGTTATAAATTATAATATCTCATCTTGAATTAAAACACTTGTACTTGTAGTTTCACTTTATTTGTGTTAACTCCCAACCGGTTTCGGATTTAATTCCATTTTCAAGGGAAGATCTTAATTGAAATATTTTACATGACTCCAGGCACTAGCTCTAAGCAACGTCAGAGCTAGTGCCTGGAGTCATGTAAAATATTTTAATTAAGATCTTCCCTTGAAAATGGAATAAAATCCGAAACCGGTTGGGAGTTAACACAAATAAAGTGAAACTACAAGTACAAGTGTTTTAATTCAAGATGTGTTTCAAGTTTCACCAAGTGCCGACAATCGCAAGTATAAATTTTGTTATATAAAAAAATTATAATATGCCTGTGGCTGTCAGGGCCTGGGCAGACTCGTATTCTTGGACTTCCTACGGAGCTGACAAAAATAGAAATACAAAATTCATTACTTTTATTATAAGAAAATTTATCAAAATTTATACTTGCGATTGTCGGCACTTGGTGAAACTTGAAACACATCTTGAATTAAAAACACTTGTACTTATAGTTTCACTTTATTTATGTTAACTCTCAACCGGTTTCGGATTCTACTCCATTTTCAAGGGAAGATTATTGTTGTTTTTTTTTTTTTAATTAACATCTTCCCTTGGAAATGGAGTAGAATCCGAAACCGGTTAGGAGTTAACATAAATAAAGTGAAACTATAAGTACAAGTGTTTTTAATTCAAGATTTTATTATAAGTTTTTTGCGGGTCTTTTATCTTTTCCAGTACAGACAACAGTAAACGTACAAATGTTTAGGGAATTACCAGAAAGCTTTTTTGTTGATGGACGTTGGTTTTCTATCTCGTTCAACGCGTTTCGATAGAAGCTGGGTGTTGACGACTCCGGAAAATTTATTTTTATTTGCTTGAGGTCCAATGTTATTTTTCAGTTGTGGCCATGAAAAGTTTTATTATTATAATCAATATAAAGAAATACATCGTCACGACATGAATCCCCGAGGGGGTGTCAGAGGTGTTCCGAGTGTCGACTGTGAAAAGCAAGTCACAGTCCACACTCGGTACATCCGCGTTTCACCAACGATTTTTACGTTCCAACGTGATGGGTGCGGTGAGCCCTATCGCCGTTTTTCGGGCACAAATACACGCTTTGTAGAGTATGCAGGTTTCCTCACGATGTTTTCCTTCACCGTTCAGCAAGTGGTAAGTATTAAATGAATTACGCACATGAATTACGAAAAACTTATTGATAAATGCCCGACCGAGGATTGAACAAAGATCTCAAGATTGAAGGGCTAGCGTCCTACCCCTGAGCTACCGCCACTTTCTTAGGGTCCTGTACCCAAAGGGACCAAAACCAACGGGACCCTTTTACTAAGACTATGCTGTCCGTCTGTCTGTCCGTTTGTATGTCCGTCTGTCTGTCGGTCTGTCCGTCTGTCACCAGGCTGTATCTCATGAACCGTGATAGTTAGGCAGTTGAAATTTTCACAGATGATGTGTTTCTGTTGCCGCTATAACAACAAATACTAAAACACAGAATAAAATAAATATTTGAGGAGGCTCCCATACAACAGACATGTTTTTTTTCCGTTTTTATAGATAATGGTACGGAACCCTTCGTGCGCGACTCCGAATCGCACTTGGACGGGTTTTTCTTTTCAATATATTAACATTGAACTGATATTTAACTGTACTGTAGTTCTAAAAAGCCGAAAACCCTAAAACCTAAAAACCAATTATGCCAAAGCAATATCAAGACAGTGCTGAGGATCGTACAGTGATAACCGCATCAAAACCCGTTCAGTGGTTTTTTCGTGATGCATGAAATACCGACAAAACATGTGTATTTTTTGTATCAGTATCCTCCACCGCAATTTTTTTTTTGGATGTCATCAATGTACGGACAGTCACAGCCCCTTTTTTATACAGTTTTAATAGTATTTAATATAGGTATTTAGCTTTACAATTTTCAGCCTAGTTATTATATAGTATCTAGCCTGTTTCGTCAAAGATTTTATCACCATCTGTTACAATTGCTGCAACTAATTTCAAATTAAAACTTTTTATTTACCAAAATAGATGACGCTATTTAAACATTAAATATTTATTTATGCACGTTCTAATAATGAACAGCGCCACCTGTTGACATTTTATGTACTAAAATTTTATACGCTACATAATTCTAACCTAACAATCGTTCGTAACGGGTAATTTAATCATTAAATTACGATAACCTTTTTTTTTCGAAACCCGATTTTAATGAAACAAAGCTTATACTTTAATATAAATTAAGCTTTGTCCACTTGTGAAAATTACATGAAAATACGTTCAGTAGTTTCGGAGATGTGCGCGAACAAACAAACAAACAGATAAGAATTCAAAAAATTGCTGATTTGTGTTCTATTACTCTTTTTTAGTCACCCCCTTTCGATTTTTATTACTGGGTTCTACTATTATATGTATATATATATCTCTTATAAGTATGTATATTGATGTATTGACGCTGTACAAAAAAAGCTTGCCCGACTAGCACAAACTGCTTTACAAGGAAGCACACTCTGGACAGTTTGGCCAAGACCTAACTGACAGATAAATCTTTTTATTAGGGCCGTGGCTTGTCACCACCCTAATGTCAAAACTACACTGCCAATTGACTCGTTGTGTTCCAGCATGACGTCATAAGAAGCCGTACCGCGAGATTGGCTTCTTTACGCTTTTTGGTAATTTCTGGGCGAGTGCCCTTCATCCTATATTTACTCTGTCCTAGGTCTCATCAACACTTTCCATAGAGCGCAGCCATTAAGCGTTAGCCTAAAAAATCTTCTGTTAAAAGCTCGTCACTTTTATGGCCCCAACTTGAGAAGAAAATGACGTCCCAAGAACGAAAATTCCATTTAGATTTTGATTCTCATACTCGTATTATACAAGATAATTGTGCTATTCCAGGTATTTATTTTTCTTTTATCGAAATAAAAGAAAGATAAGGGGATATTATCTACCTATGTAAAATAACTTGCTTTTTTATCTTGACTGTTTGTTTCTTTTAAAAAGTGAAACTGCTGAAACTTGTTTTTTATTCTCGAATCTTGTTATATTTTTACTCAAGGAAATAAGAAGGACATTGCCTTTGTCTGCATTTATTATACTGTTTACTTATTTATTTATTTATATATAAAGATTCATTTGCAGAAGATACATAAAGTACTGATGGTAGACGAGATTACAGGTACAGTTCTGATGTACGTTCCTTATCTTGCGCAAATTAATATTTAACACTATAAAATAGAAATTATGTTCATTTCAACGTGCCTTGAAAAGTGGCTGTTACGACAACCACTGCGTCTCCGGCCAGCGCAAAGTAGAAGAAAATAATACTTTTCACATGGACGCCAAAAACGGAAAAAAAATTTTGAACTTAAATTTTTTAGATCTAAAAATTTCCTTTAATATGGTGAAATAATAATTAAAATCGCTTTAGGCGTTTGGAAGGAGTAAGAGAATTCTTGTGTTAATCATGGGAAACTTTTGATGACTTTCGATTTTTTTTGTCAAAACTTACAATAGAAAAACAGTTTATGAAACTTAAAATTTATTTTTGACTCTATAATGCCTATTATATATTTTTATGAAAGTTTTTGGACCACCCGTGTGGGAGGAGAAGGCCTTCAAAGACAGGTCCAAATTGCAGTCAGCGTATCCATTCGCCTTAAAATATTGAAATCTTTTTTCGTCTTTGCCTTTTGTAAAATAATCAAAACCTTTAAACCAAAAGGCTTCTCGTGGAATTTATTTTGGAAGTAGACGTGTCAGAGCCACGTGCTAATGTTTTAATGTTTTGTTATAATTATAAGTACGCCATCCGTACACTTGAAATAGAAGTTCATTTATTATTTAGGTATTAAGGTGAATGCATACTACAACTGTAAGAGTTGAGCAAACATCAAATAAAATGACAGATTTATTCTTCAAATATCTGCGGCACAATTATTATCTGACACAAATGTGATGAGTGATGTAGTAAGGCTCTAGTAAGGTAATAGCATAGACTGAGTATAACTACGTATAGACTAGCAGTTCCCATACATCAGTTTGTAGCCACTAATCTAGATGGCGTTGCTAAATCCTCTGACTAACACGATGTTAAAAAAACCTATCTGGTGATAGAGAAATAAGAATAGATAAATTGTCATCTTAAGGCTATCATTGAGGATAGGCCCCGCAAAAACATCAAAGTTCCCTAATTTATTCTTCGTGGTTTGAAAAATCTAGCAATACAACAAGTGAAAAAAAAAAGTTCTTCTGCCTAGAATATAGTGCCCACACTAGCGAAACAGAATCATCTGAAAGCATTCTAGTAATGAGAAAAAACACAACAAAGATTGCTCTTAAAAAAAGTTGTCATGTTGAGGTTACTCTAGCAAAATTCCATACATATTAATTATGTATTAAAACCTGTATAAACTTTATTACACTCTGAAACGAGCAGATTTTTCCTAAAACGTTTAGTTTTTTTTTTTTTTAATAATAAAACTTGTGAGTCAAAATTCCTCAATTAAACTTGTGAATAAAAGTGTTATGTCAAATTGGTCTTTATCTACTCAAGCGATGGTTGAGTCTCCGATCTCCACTGCCCACGGTTTATCGCGGCTGCGGGCTCTAACTCAATGATTCCCTTACACATTTGCATCACTTTTGCTACAGAGCGGCGGCGACGTAGCAAGTGCTACGGTGGCGGCGTAGATAGTGCTACGACTCCATAACTTTTCCACGTTGTAGATCCGCTACGTCGTAGTCTAAATGCATAATGCGCCAGAGAACTTGTGCGCTGATTATTGAATTTTTTTTATAGAAATGGAACAATACTTGAATGAACGAATGAATAAATACTTTATTGCACAGAAAAAAAATACAATAAAAACACGGAGTACAAGTACAAGAAGGCAAGAGCGGACTTATTCCTCAAAGAAATTTCTCCCAGCCAACCGATGGTACTGGGAAAATTAAAATTTTACAATTCAATGTTATTTATGCAAAAATTAAATCAATTTTCTTCAAGACTTTTATTTAAATATACTGTTCAGAATAAAATGTATATTTCGGAACGCATCCATCAATGGTCTATATATTTTGTCTATGGACTTGGAGCTGTCAAAAACGAGGGACGTGGAATTTTCTTGGTATAGATCGCGGACGATTTTAATATGTGTTATTAAGGGCTTAACCCAAGGGAAATCGGTGCGGACATCGTAAGAAACAGTATTCGATCAAGGGCTGAAGATATTTTGGCGTGAAGGCCACTTTTGAGTGTATTTCCTGTGTGTGTGAAATAACCTATATCCACGCGGTGTGCGACAAGTGGACTTGTTAATTACTATTTCTGGGTTCGGATGCATCCCGGGGTAGGAGGGTTGTGTTTAGATTCATCGTGGAAGGTGATCTACGTGTCACGGCACCGACACGCCTTGGTCTCCGCAGCGAAGGGTCTTCGTGCGAGGACTACTTGATGAGGTCATCATACAACTGTCTGGTAGGACATTTTATATTAAATATTAGATCATAAGATACTTGTATACTATAAATCTGGGACAGCTATGGGCCCCTGCTCCAGCTGCAAGTATCGCCCTTTAGCATACAATTAGTGGTGTCTGAGCGTGGTTATGGAATCCTCGCACCAGTGACGTCGATGCCCGTCACTAGTCAGTATTACTACTTTTTATATGCTACAATTTCTGGTAGCAACGAGCGTTTATATCAAACAAGTGTTGGTAGCAGAGCGTGGTTAATCCCAACTTTGGTTTATATACATATAAACAGCGGAACTGGGCGGCCCCAGTGTCATTGAACTGTTAACATAGCTAGGCTATTTACATGTACATGTAGCAATTACAAATTGGATTTGTTTAGTGCTTTGAGTAGATAATTGATTACCGGAGGGTACCACATTGATGTGGTTCAGTAATATCAGTATAAATTGTTAATTTAGTACATATCAAGTGTTCTTGTATTGCAATAACATTATATCATATAACGGTTTATATTATAGATTGGAAATCAACTTGTTAGCTAATATACGGTTATCTTGGCTTGAATTTATGTACTTACAAGCATGTATACAAGTGCATAGTGGAATGTGCATTCGGGTTTGTGTGTATTGTATACACCAAATATAATTTAAATTTGGTAATATAGAATTAGGTAGGAACCTATTTGTTTGTTTAGTATTGACGGACAGTACATACATTGGTAATTGGGAATTAATTTTGCTAATTAAATTCTATTTATAGGTAGGGTACCTATTGAGCAGTGCTTCTGTATTTTGTGCCGTGTCAGGGTGTTTGCTAAATAGTTTTTATTTATACATTTCCCGGTTCATTGCGGCATGATGTCCAAGTCTCACAAGGCTGCGTTGGCGAAAGAGCTCCGCTGGTTTACAACCGTCCAGGGATTGCTTTCTCGTTCGGATCGCGACAATGCAATCCTGGAGAGAGCCGAGCGGATGCATCAGCGGCTGGCTGATGCAGAGGCGGCTGTGGCAGCACTGCAGGAAAGTGACGAGCCTTTGAAGAGGTATGTTACGGATTTAGCTCAGATAATGGAAATTTATGATGATGTAACTGAGGCGGCCTCCATGATCAAAAAGCGACAATCGGGCAGCCCGGTTGTTAGCGCACCTAGACCAACAGATGGCGCCACTGGTAAGATGCTGGTTATAAAGTCAAATATTGTTGCTGATCTAAAGAGGCAAAATTCAGGAGGTCCTGTAGTTGTCACGCCTCAACCGGTAGATGGCGTGTCTAGTAGTTTGGCTAATTTAAAACTAAATAAATTCAATGGGAAAATGGAAGAATGGGTTTCATATAGGAATATGTTTACGTCATTAATAAATTCTAGGGTAGATTTATCAAAGGGGCAAAAGATGGCATATTTGATGTCAACATTGGAGGGCGAAGCAAGGTTGCTCATCCAGCACCTCAGGGTAGAGGATGATCATTATGATATAGCGTGGGGCTTATTAAATGATAGGTATCAGAACATGCGCTTATTGGCGGATGCGCATGCGTCTCAATTGTTGACGTTACCTAGGGTAACCGACTGGGCACAGCTGAGGCAGCAATTACTAACTCCGGTCACTGTGGCGTGTAATGCCCTTAGAACATTAGGTTTACCGGTGGACGAGTGGTCGTTTTTACTCGTTCACATTATTTTAGGTAGGTTGCCTAATGACGTGAGGTCACGTTTTGAGCGGGTGTCCGCAGAAAAAGATGGCAGCACTGTGCCTAAATTTACGGACTTAATTAAGTTTATTGAATATGAAGCTAGGGTAGCAGAAACATCACAACCGGACTTGGCGCCATCTGGGGCGCAATCATTTTCGTCTGCTGGCTCATCGGAATGTGGGGAGCCCAGACAACCGCAGCAGTCGCGGGGACGCGATATGACACGTTTGGCGGGGGTCGCCGTGATCGAGAGGTCATTGACCTGTTATCAGTGTGGCCATACGGGGCATGACCTGCTGAGATGTCAGCAGTGGCGAAACCTGCACGTCACCGAGCGGCGACGCATAGTGAAGCGTAAGGGCCTGTGTTTCGGTTGCTTGGGCAATCATTTTGAACGTAATTGTCCCGAGCCACGACGTTGCAGTGTTTGTGAGGGGCCTCACCATTTATTGTTGTGTGCCAACAGATCTGAAGCGGCTTCACCGGTCCCGCAGCGACGGAGCCCTACGGGCGGGGGTGCTTCAGGGAGAACTCCCCCCCCCCCCTTGGACAACGGGGGTGCGTCAGGGAGAACTTTTCCCCCCTCGGTCCAGGGAAGGCATGCTGTCGGGCAGAGCTCCCCTCCGTCGGAACGGAGGACTGCGGCGCGAGGCGCGCCCCCTCACCGGGAGGTGAGTTATGTATTTGCGCGTGGACCCGTAGGGGGCTTGCCTACGGGCTATCACACATATGGCCATGTTGTGAATTGGGCCCCTACGGGCGGGGGCCAATTGGACTTGGCATGGGCTAGGCCCCCCCTCCCCGCGCCGGTTTTGGTGCCAGCTGGCATGGAGCACCGTGTTAAGACGGAGTCACGGGGTTACTCACCGCCGTACCGTGAGTACCCGCGGTTAGAGTACCACCCGCCGTACTCAGGGAGAGTTGGAGGCTACGCTCCCCCCATGGTTGGGATGTGCACACGCCAGCCGTATTATTGCCAGTGGACTGGTCCTGCACTCCTCAGGTGGGGTAGCCTGTAACTAGCTTGTTCAAGCCATGAGTACGGAACCGCGGACGGTTCTGTTGCCTACCGCGATGGCTCGCGTCTAGGGCCCCAGGGGGGATTGAGTTAGGGTAAGGGCCCTCCTCGACTAGGAAAGTCAAGTAGCGCACCGATTGGTTTTGAACCTGGAGGTTTCGTTGGTGCCGCTCCTAGGTATTGGTGGACTGGAGTTGAATCAGCGGCTGCAGCCATGGTTATAGACAATATTGTCGGCTGGCAGCCTTCTTTGGACCTTCCTCCGTCCATAATATCATGCACGTCAGGTCTGCATCTGGCAGACCCACGTTTTGTCATCCGGCCCAGTCGATGTTTTCCTGGGCGCGGATTTGTTAGGATGGATCCTATTTGGTTTTTAAAAGACTCTGGGTTCTTCTTCATTGGTGGAGGTATCCACAATTTTGGATATTCGATATTTGATTCGATACTTGGATTATTATGTTCGAACTTAGGAAATGGCTTTCAAATGAACATATACTGTTTGCAGATTTGGAGGATCCCAATATGATGGTGGTATTATGTTGAAATACCAACCAGTCAATGATATTCATATATTTTGTCCCCAGCCGTGAGTGCAGAGGAGCGTTGGAGCGCATTGGTACACTGGGTTCGTGTACTTCAGGCGGACCTCATCAAGTTTAGACTTCGAGTTCTGCGCGAGGATCACGCCAGGCTGAAGTGAGCGGTTGCTCGTTTGAATCCTTTCACGGATTATGAAGGACTTCTGCGTTTCGGAGGCTGATTTTGGAGAGCTGACCTGCCATACGGAAGTCTTCATTCTTTGCTTCTACCCAAGGATCTTTGGTAAATTTGTTGGTGTCGGATTTGACACATACGTAACGCGCACGGGGGTTTTCAGCAATCGCAACGCTCGGGTTGTGAAAGCGTACCTTGTGTATTTGTGTGCTTGGCCACCAAGGCCGTTCACTTGGCAGTGGTATCAGCTTTGACTACGGAGGCCTTCGTCGCCGCGTTGGATCGTTTCGTGTCGCGTAAGGGTTTACCTTCACTTATTCGCTCCGACAATGGCACAAACTACAAAGGTACTGCTAACTATCTAAAAGATATTGATAATTTTTTGTTTTGTAAATAACTATGCTAGTTTAAGTTAAATCTTCGCCCGGAAAGGGGTAACTTGGCGGTTCAGTCCCCCAAATTGCCCTCACTGGGGAGGGAATTTTTTTAAGCTGCCGTCAAGTCGGCGAAGACCCACCTCCGCTGCGTTATTGGGGAAACTGTCCTAACTTTTGAGGAACTTGCCACTGTATATTGTTAAGTGGAAGCGGTCCTCAACTCTCGTCCTCTCTGTGGTCAGACAGGACTGAGCATCCTAGGGAAGGAAATTTAATTCTTTGGAAGGATATGAACTTGCTATCCTTGTTTTGGCGCCGGGGCCGTATATTAAAGTTGTTTTGGCGGAGACGGAACTCCACGCGTCGCAGAGGTGTTGGTCGAAGGTTCGATTTTGTGACGAGCCATGACAACTCTCTCCCGTCTCCCGGTTGTATGAGCTAGTGGACTGATTGCTCAGCCCAGAGCGGGGGACTGTTCAGAATAAAATGTATATTTCGGAACGCATCCATCAATGGTCTATATATTTTGTCTATGGACTTGGAGCTGTCAAAAACGAGGGACGTGGAATTTTCTTGGTATAGATCGCGGACGATTTTAATATGTGTTATTAAGGGCTTAACCCAAGGGAAATCGGTGCGGACATCGTAAGAAACAGTATTCGATCAAGGGCTGAAGATATTTTGGCGTGAAGGCCACTTTTGAGTGTATTTCCTGTGTGTGTGAAATAACCTATATCCACGCGGTGTGCGACAAGTGGACTTGTTAATTACTATTTCTGGGTTCGGATGCATCCCGGGGTAGGAGGGTTGTGTTTAGATTCATCGTGGAAGGTGATCTACGTGTCACGGCACCGACACGCCTTGGTCTCCGCAGCGAAGGGTCTTCGTGCGAGGACTACTTGATGAGGTCATCATACAACTGTCTGGTAGGACATTTTATATTAAATATTAGATCATAAGATACTTGTATACTATAAATCTGGGACAGCTATGGGCCCCTGCTCCAGCTGCAAGTATCGCCCTTTAGCATACAATTAGTGGTGTCTGAGCGTGGTTATGGAATCCTCGCACCAGTGACGTCGATGCCCGTCACTAGTCAGTATTACTACTTTTTATATGCTACAATTTCTGGTAGCAACGAGCGTTTATATCAAACATATACTATATATTCAAAGAAAAGTAAACGAAGTAGCACAGTCAGTCGGAGTCGAGTCTTTCAAATAGATTAAAGTTGATAATTATATAAATACTTTATATAAATACATATAATTTAGTTTTCAGGCGTAAAAAAGGAGTACATAATTAACAAAAACGACATTTTCAATGCTGCAAAAGCCTACAAAAAAGCATAAACCTCCTGAGTTCCGCATTTTTCTAGAAATACTCCACTAAGTAATAAGACGCAATTTTTTCACTTCGCTAAAAAAGTTTCTTTTTAATATACGCAGCCCTAAATCGTGGATTTTATCCCCAACAACCCCAGATGGATGAGGTTCTCGACTTCATGCCGAAAAGTTTACGAATTAGCTGAATAAATCATTTGATGAAGACTTTGCCGGATACAAAATGTCTACCGATTTATACCAGTCCTGAGCCCTGACAAACTCTACGTAGAGAAACTGCATTCAATTTGTGGCTGCCAAGTTTTAGAGGATATACCGTGGTTGCCTCCACAAGCAGCTTTGCAGCAATTTCTCGATATGATGAGAGTATCCAATTTGGATGTCTTGAATACATTAAGATATAAAGTAAAATAATTCCTTTGATAATGCCAATAAAGGCGAAACCGGTCAGGAAGTTCTTGATAAATTTGTGGGATAGTACAAGAGATTTTCTGTTCATAATACATTACTTTTTGTAATGGTGGAATATAATCACCTAGAAGAATCAGCGAACTTGCTCTGGCATCGTACTTGTTAAGGGTATGGCGTGGAAAGGAATTTAACTTAGTTTTGCTTGCAAAATGTAAGTTACGGGTGCCCAATGACTTACTAAGGGCGCGGCAGAGCCGACTGTCTAAGATAGGGCGCGGTAAGATCAACCTCCACCAGAAGGCTCCTCTGATACGAGTCCTAATAGGATCCATAACCATATCGACACATTTCACTGTTCCCTGAGTGAGTTCATACAAACAGCGTTATATGTTATTTGTTACTAATGATTGTATATGATATTAATGCTTCAGGTGGTAGAGCTGATATCTTACTTGGAGACTCCCTCGAAGTTATTCGGAGGAGAGTTAGAGGACAGCTCACAGGCAAAAATCCAGGAGGCCCACCATGCCTGGGACCGATGGATGGCGGTATATCCATCCCTAATAGCCGGGCCTTTATGGAACAGACTCGTGACGGGCAGCGGCGTCACTGGTGCGAGGGTTCCGGCACCGCGCTCACCAACCCGCCTGCCCAGCATGTGTGAGTATGGGCAATTCTTCCAAATCCTGGAAAGGCGGTATGTCCAGCAGTGGACGAACTAGGCTGATAGATGGATGGATGATGGATGATTAATGCTTTTGCCTGTTGATGTTGTTGTCGCATTATAAAATTGTATATGATTTGTTTTTAATGTGTTTTTTGTAATATAGTTATTTATAAGTATAGATAATAAGTTTGATGAATGTTCACTATCGCATTGGCCTAGCTGTTAGTAGCGGATAGTGTTATATTGTTGATGATAAATAAATAAATAAGTAAATATATTGTCTGACGACGATGGGGCCACATTGTAGTATTTTGTCACTTATACATACTTAGTATATGCGTATACGTTGCTGAAATGTGCGAGGATCAACCGTGCGCCATTTTGCTGTCACTCTCGCGCCATCACCAGGGAGATATGGCTAATGAACGGGCTAGCGAGCAGGGTTGGATTCAGACCATCGGAAAATTATTGTCTATGGGAATTAAAAATATACTACTTGGCTAAACGTTTCGTTTTTCATTGATTTTTGTTTCGATTTTTTTTTTAAATGCACTAAATATCTTCATAATTTTATGAAATTGAGGCAACTGGATCTCTATCTCAGCCAATTCGTCGATCGGACTTCGTCCTTGGCATTGACTCGACGTAACATGTCATCAGACGGCATAAATTCAATGCAATTACTGGACTTAGTTTCTTTTACAGCATCGCATGAAAGTAACAGGGAGGGTAAATGCCACAATAATTGTAGGGTAAATGTTAAAAAGCAAAACGTCTCAAGTCTCAACCAATAAAACAAGTCGGTCGGCCTGAATATAAAATTATGGTATTTTTACGTAGTAACGTTCTATTACGATACTACATACCAGTGGCGGCTGCACCTTAGGTGCGCTCGTGCGCCGCACTACCATTTTAAATCTTATAAATTGAACCAACACTTCTACCTATACCATACACCTATGTAAAAAGTATAAACTTTCAAAACAATGACCTATACCTATAACAATCCATACATTGTACACAGAAATTACATATCTGATTACAAGGTTTTGATATTCGAGTTAAATAAAATTAAGCTGACCTGTTTTGCTTTCTACTTCAAAAGACTTAGATCTTATTTTTGCTTGAACAAAAACGACCCCGTGCGCTCGGTAAAGCGCACGCAGCGAGCTCTAACAACTTCTATGGATCACGATGTAAACCGCCCGGCGCGTGACACCAAAGATGCTTAGTACAAATTGTAGGGCGTTTTTAGGATAGATTAGTGCGCCGCACCATAGTAAAACCAGAACAGTAGTTTAACTCACGCCCCGTACGAGACTTAAATACCTACTTTTGCAGGGTTGTCCCTTCTTTTAGTTTCGTATCATTGTTCGTAGCTAATAAAAAATCAATACAAATGAGCTATCAATCGACGATGTAGTGAAACATCCAAACATACATACCTACTACAAACAAACATACATTCATATCATACATAATAAACATATAGACACTATAACTCATAAAGAAATCTTACTTGCTTATCTTAATTATTGTAAGAAAAAATATTGGCTCCTGAACTTTACTTTAAAAACATGGGCATCGTCAAAGGGGGGAAGGGGGTAGCTGTCCCCCCCTAGAGATTCGAAAAACTTTTGAGATTTTAATAACAAAGTAGTCGAAAAATTCGCGAGGAACACAAGAAGATTATCTTAAAAACTTAAAATTAGTTTATTTTACCTACAATTTATGTCATCTTGCTCCCTCTGGCGATGCCTTTGCTTAAAAATCTTTGTGATTGTTACCTAAATTAATCAGTTAAATTCATTAGAGTACATAATAAAATTTAAGTATCTAATCAAACATTGGCTCCTAGTCTAAAATTAAAAAATCTTTGTGATTTCAACCATATCAGCTCCACGTTTAAAAACACCTTGAATAATTAACAAACATAGCACAGTTATGATCATAGGACCTATGTTAAATGTGAAAAAAGAAAATACGGTTTACATTTCACATTATTATTTATATATACCATCAATTCTTATTCACCTTTCTTGTTGAGTAGGTATTGAGAAGAACGATAATTCTGGATTTGAGGAATTATTATTGAGGCATCCGAAGACAGTACAATATGTTCGATTGCGTACTGTCGACATACTCGTACTTGAATTGGTCGGTGACGCGCGGCGCGCGGCGTGGCGGCTTGTTTGAGAGACTTGACTGAGCGCGACCGCGGCGTGACCCCGACTAGCACCGGCCTTGCATACCGAGATATTGCTGTTGTGTGCGTACTGTAGTTCGTGCGTACTAGCACGCACACATATTAGCCGCGCAATGTACCTTTGGTTGAAGATAAACTACTGTTCTGGTTTTACTATGGCCGCACGGAGCCGGAAATTGCCGAGAGAATACGAAAGACTCTCGCTTGGGCGACGTTTGGCTCTCGGATGCATGACCCGAGGCCTTTTGTTTTGTTTGTTTGACCTACGCACTAGTACGCACAGTTACGCACTTGTCATTGTTACTTTTCGCGCGCGCTTGCGGTGTTATTTTGATTAATTTGTGCGTGATTAATTACTTGTTAATCTAAAAAAATAGTGAATATTAAGTAAAATTATTTGAAAATATTTACTAAACCCATGCAGTGCACCACCGGTTCTCTGACGCGCCAGCCACCACTGCTACATACTACATGTCAAATACAAAATATGGTACAAATAGTATAATTATACTACGAAATCCAACCCTGCTAACGAGTGAAGTACATTCTCGGCGAGACTCTCGCCATAAAGGGGACAAAGCTATATGAGTAAAGGAGATATAGAATCTATTGCGTTTCGCCTTACTCGTGTGGCTTTGTCCCCTTGATTATTTTTCATAAAATAGGTAATAGAAATATGAAGACAACCTACTAAAATTCAATATCTTTTTTTCCCTACAAAATATTTCAGTATTAGCTAAAAACCCTCCAATTTTTTGTTTCGCTCCGTGATTATTAGTATTATCCGTTGAAGACAAATAGGCCAATGAGCCAATATATCGCCTCTATCAAAAGCTAATGATGTCTTTGCCATTAGACTTTTTATGCTGGACGGGTAATTAAAATAAAGTAATTAAATTTAAGGTAGTAGAGCTGATGCCGGGCTCGACTGTAGAGGTACCACCATCTTACTTGGAGACCCCCTCGAAGTGATTCGGAGGAGAGTAAGAGGACAGCTCACAGGCAAAAAACCAGAAGGCCCACCATCCTGGGACCGATGGATGGCGGTATATCCATCCCAAATAGCCGGGGCTTATATGGTGACGGGCAGTGGCGTCGCTGGTGCAAGGGTTCCAGCACCGCGCTCACCAACCCGCCTGCCCAGCTTGTGCTAGTATGGGCAATTCTTCCAGGATGACCGCCAGGAGTGGCAAAGTCCTGGAAAGGTTTATGTCCAACAGTGGACGAACTAAGCTGAAGGATGAGGATGAGGGTCATTAAAAAAGTTGCTAGGATAGGCCAACATAATAACGTAAGGAAGTACAAAGAAGTCACAGGCAAAAGTTTGTAATATAAAAATATAATAAAATAGTTACACACAATAAAAACAATAACACAAAAACTATGGAGATAATTTCGGCCCACTTATTACAATATAATATGGAAAACTTATTCATTTTACGTTTATTTGTTTGATGACGCGTCGACCCTCGCAAGAGGCCATATTTCACGTAACTGAAATTTATGACGTGCGAAAATTTTCTTATCATTTTCTTTCGGTTGGTTGGATTCCAGAATAGAGCTCGCCTATTAAACATGGAATTTTAATGTCAAATTTCACTTATTTATTGCACACTTACAGGCACATTTTTAGGGTTCCGTACCCAAAGGGCAAATCGAAGCCCTATTCATTTCACTCCGCTGTCTGTCTGTCCGTATGTCACGCGTCTCTAGCTCTTAGACGGATTGAGATAGAAACCTGAAATTTTGATATGTTGTGGAAAATGTTGACCCAAAACCGAATTTTGAATTTAAAATGTTATTTAATTATTTTTCAGGGGGGCCTCATACATGAAAATGGAGACGAAAAAAAATTTTTTTTTTCTTTAACTAATGGGTGTCATTGTCTAAAGCTCATTAAGTACAGTATAAATCATAGTCGTCCATGGTATAAGTCATAGACGAACAATACGAGTCCATGGTATAAATATACATTTTTTATTTTTTTATCTTAAAAAATAAAGAAATGGGGCGCTAGAAGTCTGACAAGGGAAACGTGTCACAACAAAAGCGCGGCAAATTTAAAAAATATCAAGCTGTTAACACTGCGTACACTCTGAAAAATAAACTTTGATACATTTTAGTATACTTATGTAACAGCATATTATTATATTATGATCTTTCCTTATTTTATACCAATGAAGGAGAAATAAAATAAACTTATGGGCATATTAATAATTTGCAATATTCCAAAATTAATAATATTACAAATATATCCGTAAGTTGAGGATGGACTTCCGTAAAGTAACGCCTATTTAAATAAATTAGAAATTAAATAATTGTTTATAAATTATACTATATACAAGGTGACTTTTCGATCATCGTCCAAATTCATACTAGAGGCTTGGTAAGTGATCAGCATAACGAATCGATAACAATTTTTATGAAATTCGTATGATGAAATTTCGACTTCCTATAGTAATTCACTGCCAGTCCTGAGTGAATCACTATGGGGAGTCGAAATTTCATTTTATGAATTTTACAAAAATCGTTATTGGTTCATGATGCTGATCACTTACCAAGGCTCAAGTATGAATTTGGACGATGTTCACAAATTCACCTTGTATATAATTATAAATTATACTATCTTCTTACGAAATGAAAGTATCACAACGTTTTAAAGTATCAATGGTTACTCATTTGACAGTTAAAAATGTTGCCAAAATAAAACTTTTCGAAAAATAGCTGCGACAAGATTCCCTGGCCAAACTCTATCAAAGTTGCCGTTTTTAGACCATTTTTGTTACGCGGTCTATCTCAAAGACCAAAGTAGTTAGGATGTTGAAATTTCTATGTATTATGTACCATATGCTGTATTTAAACAACAAATACTAAAAACGACAATTTATAATGTAGTTTTGGATTACGTCCCCGAATACTCAACCAACTCAATTTTACAGTTTTTATATTTGACAGAATTAGATCTGTATACAAGTGTAGACTGTGGTTTGCTTCTGAGAAAACATACTACTACTCGGCTATATCACTTCTGTCTGGCACCCCCTCGAAAATTCATGTCGTGACAAAATATTATTTTTATTTATTATTTATAATTTAAAAAACAGGCCAAGTGCGACTCAGACTCGCGTACCTAGGGTTCCGTAATATGGGTTTTAAATTAAATTTTGTAATTTTTTTTTCGTGAATTTCTCAACCGCTTTATTTTTCTTGTAATCTTTACGTAAACACATATTAGCATATTACCATGATTTTTTTATATTTTTCAGTCCACCAGATTCGGAGATAAGGGGGGACATGCATTTTTTATGATGTTTCAAGGATTTCTGGAAATAAATGCAATTCTATATAGCCGAACTATATATTTTTTTCAATCAACTTTTTACCTAGTACCTGGTACCTTAGTACCCTATTGTATTTTTATAAAATATTTTTTTATTTATTTTACTTATTTTTTTATATTTCTCATTTGTGCTCAACTTTTTTTTAATCACTATAATTTTCCTGTAATAGGCCAGTTATGATCTACAATCGACATTTTTTTCATATTTGTCGGTTTACCACTATGAGGGGGGGGAAATACACATTTTTGCCAGTAACTATGGTAAAACTATATATTTATACAAATAACTTTTTAATATCTACAATTTGATAGCCATTAATATTTTTAATTTTTCTCACTTTTGTTTTGGAAATATTTTAAACAATTTCAAATTTTTTTTACACCAAGATATGTGGGCAAAAGTAATGCTATTTTTTTGCCAAATTTCGTGTCTTTATCTTTAACGGTGCTAAAGTTATGACATATGGACGGATGGACGGACAACGGAGTCTCACCATAAAGATTCATTTTGTACCTTTTAGGTACTACGGAACCCTAAAAAAGCGGTGATGGCTCAGGCAGTAGAACGCTGACCTCTCAATCTTGAGACTCAGGTTCGATCCCCGGTCGGACATGCACCAATGAGTTTTCGGAATGTATGTGCATAGTATTTGTATTACCTAATACTTACTTGCTGAACGGTAAAGGAAAACATCGTACAACCTGCATGCGAAAAGAAACGTGTATTTGTGCCCGAAAAATGGCGATAGGGCTCACCTCAACACCGATTACGTTGGGACGTAATAATCGTCGGTGAATCACGAGTGTACCTTTGTGGACTGTGACTTGAATTTCACAGTTCACACTTGAGAACACCTCTGACACATTTATGTGGTGACGATATATATTTAGAGGTATAACAAATATCGATAAATGCTTAACATTTATTATCGATAAGCAAGAAACTCTAGCAAGAATAAATAATTTGGACGTAGTAGGTTGCTCCGTATTTTTATAGCAATGGTCAAGACCCATCTTATGCTTTTAGTGAAAAGAAAACATTTCGAAAACAAAATGAATCCATTTATTTAAGGGGTCTTGGAAATTTATTGGGCGTTTCAGGCTCAACTCAAGTCAAATGCAATTCCAGATTTTCAAAATTGCTAAAAATCAAAACAAAGTCGGGGTAGATTGGATCGGGGAATCACATCGTGTATTTCAAATATAAAAATACTAGCTTTTGCCCGCGGCTTCGCCCGCGTTTATTTCGTTTTTGTGTAGACCTACCTATCTATCGAATCTGCCAATTTTTTAAGACCATTAATTTTAAAGTATGTACGTACTCTGGGTTGGAGTTTATTTATTGACTTCTTATTTGATCTTAAGATAAAGTGTCTTTGGTGAGACCGAAGGCTGATTTAATAGGTTTAAAATTTCCGTAGTAATTTTCTTGTTGTATGAATTAATCATCTGCTAAAATGTTTTCGAGGAGGGCCCAAGACCAAGCCGCGTTTCCGAACGAAACAATACCTCGATCTCTTATTTGATCCTCAGGTATTTCTAACCGCAATATTTTTAAACTGATTCGATCAAGTAGTAAAGAATCTACGTTTACAAACCAAACCAAACTCTCTGATTGTTCTCTGATTTGATCCTTTGCTATAGTGTCCTTAGTGAGGCCGAAGGCCGAAAAACGTTTCTGACCGAAATTATTTTTTAACAAATGATTCGACTCCGACTAAAGAATCTACGGCTAGGCCGAAGCCCGATTAACGTTCCCGAATAAAACTATTTCCTGTTTTCTTTATTCTATTAGGCCGAGCCACATTTTCGGACGAAATTATATTTTGATCTCTGATACAAAAACAATTATATTCAAATTTAAAACTATACAATAAATTAAAGTAACAAACTCTCTCTCGTTATCTGAATTGATTCACTTCTAAAGTATCTTTGGTAATGCCGAAGGCTGATTTAATAGGTTTAAATTTTCCATAGTAACTTACTTGTTGTATGAATTAATCATCTGCTAAAATGTTTTCGGGGAGGCCGAAGACCAAGCCGCGTTTCCGAACGAAACAATACCTCGATCTCTTATTTGATCCTCAGGTAAAGGGTATTTGGCGAGGCCGAAGGCCGAACCACGTTCTCGACCGATTTTTTTTATCGTTGGTTTGATTTCGTAGTAAAGAATCTAGGGCGACCTACTTTTTAATGTCTAAACAAAATACTTCATATTAATTTTCATGGTTTTAGCTACAAAACTTCGAAATTCCAGTACAAAATTTCATACCTTGTTTTGTCCCCTTAGGAATATTTTATTCATATAGCTGAATACAAATATTCAATGGTTTTTATACAAAATTAACGACATTCCCATACAAATTTTCATCCCCTATTTATATCTAGGAGATGAGCTTCGCAAAACTCGGAAACATGTTATTCTCAATTTGTAGTCAAAAGGCAAAATACCATTTTTTTTTTGGTTCAACTACAAAACTGCCTAACGAAATTGCTATACAAACTTTCACCCCCTATTTGCTCCCTTAAAGGGATGATTTTTCAAAAACGGTGAAACACGTCATTCTTAATTTCTAACCAAAAGGCTTCGTACCAATTTTCTTGGTTTAACTACAAAACTAACGAGATTTCCAAAATTTCATCCCCTATTTTACTCACTTAGATTTTACAAAAAAGCTGAAACACCTCATTATTAGTTACACTGAACTTATGAATGCAACTCAGTCAGACATTCACAAAGACATTTGTAGCGTTTAACGCACGCATCGCCGCATCGATGAGGTGTGCAACGGGTTGCAAAGAGTCATCGACCATTTCACATGACTTTGACAAGCATCAATGCTCTCCGCATCGTATTCGTCTACAAGCCATAAATTTATCTGTCGCGGTAGCGAAGACTGTCACACACTAAATATAGAAGACATTTTAGTTTGGCCCACCAAAAAAGAGAAGTTTGTCGCTCCGTTGGTTATCTTTCATTTTGACAGACAGATTAAAAAAATTGTCGTTTATCAATCATCCATCGCCGCACCACGTTGCAGAGTTCATCGCTGCAGTTGCATTGTGTGCGTTAAATGCGACAATTTTGGCTTCGTACCGAATTGCGCTTATAGTGCATTTGTAGTTTGTTGACACGATTTATTTGGTCCATTTCGTCAAAGCGTATTGACACGCGCCATGCATCAAAACAAATCGAAACAATTTTTACACGAATTTCTTCAGTTGTAATTTGGAATGACCTTTTCTACGTACAGTGGAGACCACATCCATCTATACACTTGCAGTACGAAATTAGACCCTACGGAAAAGAATATAAGATGTACAAAGTCCAATGTGTCTTACTTTGATGCGGTCTCCACTGTACCTTGTCTTGAATGTGGCATTAACTTTGGCAATCACGGCCGTAAAGCTGACTCCATTTTCACACCTAAACTATGTACATTGTTCTTGCTTGAATTAAAACTTACTAAAATCTTCCGAAAAATATTTAAAATAAATGGTAACAGCTGACATTTGTCGCGTTTGTAACCAAGTATCGCCGCAGCCGATGAGCTAAGCAACGGGTTGCGGCGATGGATTTGTGATAAACGATCATTTTTAGGGTTCCGTACCTAAAAGGTACAAAAGGAACCTTATGGTGAGACTCCGTTGTCCGTCCGTCCGTATGTTGTGACAATACAAAAGCTGGTTGTAAAAATATATACTTTTCATATATATTTACTGACACTGATATCGAGAAATCTTTAAAAAAACCCAATAATATGTATGCCCCCCCCTTATCTCCCAAACTGGTAAATCGAAAAATATGAAAAAAATGTCAATTATAGATCATAACAAACTATAGCAAGTAAAAAAAAATCTGCGATAATGAGAAATACAAAAAAGAAGTAAAATAAATTTAAAAAAAAATGTATATAAATACAATATGGGTATCAAATTATAGGTATTAAAAAGCTGATTGTAAAAATATATACTTTGAATATATTTACTGAGATTGGTTTCGAGAAATCTTTAAAAAAAAACAAAAATATGTATATAAAAATATATATATCTCCAAAACTGGTGGACCAAAAGATATGAAAAAAATCATGGTAAAATGTGTTTACGTAAAGATTACAGGAAAAATAAAGCGGTTGACAAATTCACGAAAAAAAATTGCGAAATTAAATTTATCATCCACAATACGGAAACCTAGGTACGCGAGTCTGGCTCGCACTTGACTGGTTTTTTTTATAAGTATCCTACAACGCAGTTTTTAATAGTATTTAATATACTTAGGTTTACAATTTTCAGTTGTTATAGTACCTAGCCCGTTTCATCAAAGAAGGTATCACCAACATACAATTGCTGCAACTAATTTCGCATTAATTTATTTAGGTACCAAATATCAACATACGGGATCGTTGCGGCCTGAAAGAAGATGTAGTGACTAGAATGGATAAAGGAATGCTTCGGTAGTATGGACATGAGCATGAATGAAAGTAGAGCTGGTTTATTCGTCCAAGAAGTAGAGTGACGAGAATTTATGATGCGCAAGTCAAAGGTAGAGCTCGACCAGGCCACCCTAGAAAATAAATAAATAAAAATAAAATAAAAAGACAATTATTTAACACACCATTATGGACAAAGTAGTACAATGTTCTTAAATGTAAAGTTGTATGGCACTGTTAAAAAGGACGGTGACTCAGCATTATGTTCCTATACCAAAGGCATTAGGAACGCTGTTATTCTGCCACCACCATTAAAAGAGAATTAGAAGGACGTATTTTGACAAAATTGGCGAGATATTGAAGGAGCAATGTCAAAAGTACCCGGAATATAAGAGACAGGCATGTTTATGTATGTATTTACCAAAATAATTGACGCTATTTAAACGAAATAATTGAATATTTATTCATGCGCATTCTTATAATGAACAGCGCCACCTGTTAATTTTTTCATGTACTTACTAAACGTTTATACGCTACATAAATCTAACCGAATTTTTCTATTATTTTTTCTTTTAAGCAATCGTTCGTGCGTGAGTTCTATTAGGCCTTCATCGCCAAGACTTATTATTAACTTCTTACTTCTAGCAGTAGAAAAGTAAATTCCAAAAATCTCTAAATCACGATATTTTTTCTTTCCGACATCTGGTGAAACAAAGCATATATTCTGATCAAAATCAAGTTCTGTCTATCTGTGCAAATTACATGAAAATCCGTTTAGTAGTTTTTTGCGCGAACAAACAGACAGACAGAAAAGAATTCTAAAAATCTTTGATTTTTGTTTAGATAGATTGTTCTGTTACTCTTTTTTAGTCACCTCCTTTCTATTTTTTCAATGCATGTGCTCGTAAAGGCCCACTTTTTATGCATCAAAACGGAACAGAAAGTCGATTATTTTGCCCTAGGGCTTTATTATTATTTATTTTATTTATTTGTTTGCAATGGTTGGCTAACCTGCAGCCTTTCCATAGATGTTATACTTTTTTTCCGCTGTTTAACGGCTTTGGATACAATCCTTTTGAGCCAATCATAATTTAGAGTTCACAAGATTATATTTGTTTTCATTTCCTCACACTATGCATTGAAAAACGTAGTATGATACACGGGCGTAAGAGCAATAAATTACTCGGATACGTTTAAAACACTCGCTACGCTCGTGTTTTAAATCGTCCTCGTAATTTATTCCTTTGCGCCCTTGTAGCATAAACTACTATTATTACTTTGCTTCAAAGGACAGAAAAAACTCTTTTATTATAATAATTGGTTATATTAAAAATACTTTTTATTATGCACTGATTGCATTGATATCTACGATAAAAATATTTTTGTTTTGTAGGAATAAGTACGCTATTGCCTTTTTGTAAATGTACCTTATATTCTTATTTTTGCGCAATAAAGTGTTTATTCATTCATTCTTTCATTCACCTCTCATCTCCCCCGCGTTCCGAAATAGAATTATTTCGCTAAAATCGATTACGAAAGTATGAAGTGAATGGCTTATGATCCATTGTAATTCTATTTCGGACCGCAGGGCTCTTCCACCTGCATCAATCTACCCTGCGGTCCGAAATAGAATCACAATGGATCATAAGCCATTCACTTCATACTTTCGTAATCGATTTTAGCGATGTAATTCTATTTCGGACCGCAGGGTAAGTCGTACAAGCTCTTCTTTTCCGGCTGCTTTTAACTTTCCCGTTCTTCAGCATGTCACTAATTTGGTCGGCAATGTACTTACATCCATTGACCTTCCACTTGGGCACCAATTTTTTTTTATTCTACTCATGCTTAGTGTGCAATTTAAAAGCTAGATGGCGCTGTCTGTCATGTACATCGCGATATCGTTTGACTATTGCTAACCTTTCTTAGCCGGTTGTTTGTAATAAACGACAAACTGACTCTTTTATCATAATTTTTGGTAGGGGCTAGGATATCATCCTGTTACTTTACAGGATGACTAATTCCGACCCCTCGTGAACATTATGATTAGGGATAGGGAGAGAGACCCTCCAGTCAGACCATGGACCATGGATGAACAAATGTGGCGGACCCCTCGGTCGATCAACCCAGACGACGGACGTCGCTTAGACGGCATCTGTGTGCGTCAGTTTTAGTCAGAGCGTTTCTGTAAGATTCACTACTCCACATAACCTTTTTCCTTAAATTCTAACCATGAATATGAACAACTTTTACTATGTGGCCAACCCTGAAATGGCAAAAAAAAATATCAGCTACTTCAGTTTATTTTTTATTCTTCAAACAATTTACATTGTATTAGAAAAACGATCTTATAATTAACTTATTTTACAAATCTTAAAAAAATCTTCTCTTCCAAATTCCAAATACTTCATAGTAGATATATTTAATTGTTCTATGGAACAGCTGATTTTTATTCGCGATTTCAAAGTTGGTGTAGTTAAAGTCCAATTAAAATCCAGTATATTTACTCTGCTGCAGGTGCATTCATGTGGCCTTGTTCATAAACATAGATATTATATTCGTTATCCCAAGTTCGTATTGACACAGTATACTAGCCCTGCGTTCCGAAATAGAATTACATCGCTAAAATCGATCACGAATGAATGAGGTGAATGGCAAATAAGCCATGAGTAAAGCAATTGAGTTCATTCATTCGCATGACTTTTGTGGCTCACGCCTTGGAGGTGAGGCGATGTGAGCGTTGAACGGAATGGAATGTCAAAAATGATTTTCATACACAATCGGATACGAGGACGCGGGTCCATTGGCCCACTGACAGGGTGCATCAAGTGGTAAATGATGCGGTCATCCGCTTCTTCGTCGCTTGAGCTAGATTCGGATGTAGAGGTGTGCATCAGCTCGCCAAATTGGCTATCGTCGCTATCAGAGTCAAAGATATTGAACAGTGCTACACTATTCGTGCTTCATTACGAATCATGGCACGGGGACTGTTTAATGTTTAAATTATTATTTATCAACAAAGGTATGATGATGATGAGGTTATGAGATATCTTTTTAACGCCTTCCGAATCATGAGCTGGGTTTCACATCGTTAGCTAGCTCACAAATAACGGACCAGTCATCGCTCACACTTAAATTCACTGATGGCTTTTAGCGATGTAATTCTATTTCGGAACACAGGGTAGAAGACTTGTTAAACAGAATGAATCGAGGGGTAACGTATACATAGACCGCCTAGACCGGACGGCCACTACAAGTTTTAGGGACAGCCGACATTTAGTAGCTCCAAAAACACCTGGTTGGCCGCGGCGCAACTTGGCACGTTTTGCATAATAACAATTCAAAGTTTATTCCATACAAAATGTATGGGAATTTTATTTTGCGTTTTCTGGGATACCTTGACCTCGGTTGACCACATCATAGATACTTATAAATTGTGCTCCATATCAGCAAGATAATCGAAAAGATAAAAAAAAATGTTGTTGAAATTTCTATACAAAATATATTAAAATTTTTGTTCATCGTATTCGATCCTCTTGCTGATAAGAAACATAAATCTCTATGGGTTCAAACAAAGTCAAGATATTAGAAGTATTAGAACTCAATTCCCATAAATTTTGAATGGAATAAAGTTTGAATTGTAATTATGTAAAACGTGCTAAGTTGCGCAGCGGCCGACCAGGGGCTCTACCGCGTAATTCTCATTTGTATCAACTTCAAGCAAATGCATGCGAAATTCAACGCGTGCAAAAGAGATGGCATGCTAGGCGGGCGTCGTCGCACGCACGACAAATTTCAATCTCAAGTTGATGTTGATGAAAATGAGAATTACGCGGTAGACACACAGGTGTTTTTGAAGCTACTAAATGTCGACTGTCCCAGTGGCGGTTTTCCAGGGGAGGCATTATAGGCAGTGCCTCACTTAAATATAACCGGCTACTTACTATGCATACCTACTACTTACTTACATCGTAATAAACAAATTTAGTACAATAATTTTCAATTAAAAAAATAAACTATAGTATAAAAACTAATCCAAAATAGGATATCACGCGAGCATCGATGCACCGGGGAACCCTGTTTACTTTACCGCGAGCGGTGCGACCGTCCGCTAAGGGCCTTACTATTGCCAAATGGGTACTTTCTAAAGCCTACTCCTCGTTTATGGCCAAACCAAAAATAATGAAAAAATGTATTATGAATAATCAACTCTTAGACAACATATGCAACAGTTTTCTTTTTCATACCACCAAAACTTCTACATGAATTTTTTTTTTTACTGAATGGTGTTTTTTGACCTCAAATTCCCTACTGCTCCTGAGTTGGTTGGCCGATTGAATTCATCTATGCTTTGATAAATAGATAAACTTTATAGCTATAAACATAACATAAGATTATTCAATCGAGTAATCACGTCCAAGTGAAAAGTACAATTTTCCCCTATTTCGCTCTATCAAGGACGCAGCGAGCGTCGTAACAGCCACTATGCATTGCGCGCTGATATGAACGTTATTTCAATGTCGTTTCCGTTGATATTTGTATACTACGATCAAGTCGGATTGAGTAAACAGGTAAACAAAGAAAAGATTTTTTCACACTTGACACCTTTTGACAGTTATAGTGATGTACCTACGGTGATGAACGAGTTATTCTTTTTTCATTCATTCAATCGGTCTATTTGTTCTTTTCTGTTAATTTAATATTTAATAAATAGAAAAACAGTATATTTTAAATTTTTGATGAACAGTTTTAAGGTTATGTAAACTTGTCTTTTTGTGGTGTGTTGAATTACCGAAAAATTGTAATGTTAAGTGTCGTTACACTATAAAGTAACCACGCATAGTATGATTTTGTTTTCTAAGGATTGCCTGCGTTTACGCTTGTGACATTAAGAAACAGCCTTAGTATTAATAAAATTCCCTAATAATATACTATAAATAATACAGGTGGATAAAAAATTTTGATATAGTTTTATTGGGCCCGCTCTGACCTCTTATACTACGGTCAAGTCGGATTGAAAATTGAGAATAACAAACCGTTTGGGATGAAAATTACCGATATTGTACACACCTTTTATTCAAAACTTCACATACATCGATTCTAGACACTTTGATCTTCATGTAGAATACACTTTTGTTCACAATAAATACATATTACCTAATTTTTTGGTAAAAAAAACTGTTCAACAAAACGATAAATGAAATTAAAGCGCAACTTTTAGCCAAGATCGAGAAAAACAGATTTAACATAAAATATGTCGATCAAATGGCGTTGGAAAAAGGAATAGAAGTGCTGCGCCTTCCTCCATACCACTGCGAACTAAATCCCAAAGAACTAATTTGGGCTCAAGTGAAGTCGCACGTGGGCAGACATAATAAAACATTTAAAATGGCTGAAGTAAAAGATTTACTGAAAGAAGGTATGAGAAAAATTGGAGCAACAGAGTGGTCAAACTGCATTAATCACGTAAAAAAATGTGAAGATAAAATGATGCAGCTTGATGGTTTAGTAGATTCAATGACAGATGGCAGAACAGAAAAGTTCCTAATTGACGTTGGTTCAGGATCTGATGGATTTGCATCAGATTCTGAACCTGATTTTGAAGACGATGAATAAATCCTAATAAAAAGTAACCATTGGTTTTATTTATGATTAAAATGATTCTAAGGTAGTTCCCTTAAATCTTGTATGAAGATTATTTAAAAAATGTATTTAAATCCAATGAGAAAATGCATTCCTGACATAATGTCAGCTGGTAATAACTATTAATGGGAAGTAAGTAGTAGTATTATAAACAATATTTGCTTGTCCAGCATTTTGTTAATAATATTTCATACTAAGGCTGTTTCTTAATGTCACAAGCGTAAACGTAGGCAAGCAAAGCCTTATCATCAAAATATATGTAATAAAAATCTGTAATAGCTAACAGTATGAAATATTATTAACAAAATGTTGGACACGCAAATATTGTTTATTCTACTTATTTCCCATTACTAGTTATTACCAGCTTTCGAACTCAGCACCCAGTTTTCAAAACCTAAGGCTAATCTGAAATAACGAATCAAGCGAACATTGAAAAACTTAATCACGTTACCTCCGGCAGCTGTCCTAAATGCCGGCTCCGGCAGCTGTCCCAATTAATTCATTCATTTGTTCATAACACTTTTTGCTAATCTGTGTAAAAGTGGACCATCACTAATTTCATTATGGTCACACAGATAAAAATGTGCAGCCGCCAACAGAAAAAATGGATTATCGTTTTGTTGAATAGTTTTTTTACCAAAAATCGAGGTAATATGTATTTATTGTGAACAAAAGTGTATTCTACATGAAGATCAAAGTGTCTAGAATCGATGTATGTGAAGTTTTTAATAAGAGGCGTGTACAATATCGGTAATTTTCATCCTAAACGGTTTGTTTACCTCAGTGTTCAATCCGACTTGATCGTAGTATAGTGACAAATATCGAGCTGCTTATTTGGCGATGGTAATCGCCTTAAAGGTCTGAGGCGCAAAGTTTGAAATTCTGTCTTGCGCCTCGGAAACAATAAGTAACGAGAGGTTTTACAAAGTTAACGAGACGATTTACGAGAATCTTATTAACTTGTGATAGAGTCGCTTATTAAGAAGTCCGTTGAGTCTTTGTACGAGAGGCTCTTTATTTCGGAGCTTCGAATGCGAAGAAGATATTTGTTGCATTGGGTAGAGTGAGACGATATGCGTTACCGGAGCGACCGACTCGATCCGAGTGGCAACGAAGCGCTGCCCACGCTTGCCTCTGCGCGGGGCGGCTGGTTTCAAATTTCAATCATATCAAACAGTCGGTCGGTCGGTCGGTTGATCAAACAAATCAGTCGAGTCTGTGACACGGGTTACACTTGATGCGTTAGCGTTCTTAGGTCAGTCAGCTTAGAATAATAGTCAGTAAGTATCGCTCGCCGGGTAAATTGATACATTTGCAGAAAATTAACAACGCAATATTGAATTAAAATCTGAAAGTCAAATCTCACATTTCTTTATTGTATATTAAATATCTAAGTACATTTGTTTTATAATTATACATTTAAAATATAAAAATTATTATTTTTATTTACTTATACTTACCAACCACATATTTGTGTATTTTTATTTTTTATATATTTTTGTTCTCGATGATGACTATTGACTTAATGACACATTTGTTTTGTTGGTTCCATCATATAATTTATCATATTCTAATGTGATATGAATGATGAAAACAAAAAGTCTGAGGGATTTTTATCTATTATATACATCAGTTAAGTTCATAGACTAAAATACCAAGTTTATTTTCAAGTAACTTGCAAGTAGACAAGAAAAGAACAAAAAAAGTAGGTACTTAAATATACATATATACAAGGTGACTTTTTGATCATCGTCCAAACTCATACTGGTGGCTTGGTAAGTGATCAGTATCATGCATCAATAACAATTTTGGTGAAATTCGTCAAATGAAATTTCGACTCCCCATAGTGATTCACTCGGGACTGGAACTGAATTTATATGGGAAGCCGAAATTTCATTTTACAAAAATTGTTACTGATCCAAGATACTGATCACTTATCAAGCCTTCAGTATGAATTTGGACGATGATCAAAAAGTCACCTTGTATAAATATAAATAAATAAATATAAATAATAAAATATATAAAAATCAGGTGACTGATGCCGGGCCCGAATGGCCCGAAATATATCTCACAAAAAATTTCATCTAACTGTTTTTCTATGTAATTATAATCATTTAAAAGACAATAAGTCAATTTTCAATATTTATTTACAAAATATATAAATAATATATAAATAAATATATATAAATTTCCAAAGTACGGGACCATAAGACCGCGAGTCCGACTGGCACTTGGCCTTTTTTTCCTTTTGCCGCCTCAGTCAGTTTTGAGGGCCAAAGCCGCCACTCTGATAGTCGTTCATAAACTCACACCGAGTTGGGTTTCCTACCCGGGTCGCAACACTAACCCGTTCAAAAATGAACTCGCGTCTCAACACCGACCGTTCAAAAATGACAGTGTCGCTACACTGGTGTTGACTTTTTCAACGGTATGTTTTCAGGTATGTTGTGGTTTCAGCATAATTACGCATGAATGAACTCATGAAAATAATACGATACACTAAGCAGTCCGAGACCGAGTTGCTCAGTATTTTATAGCATTTTTAGTAATTGAAACTGAATTCAAATAAACCCCTTAGAAAAATCCACCAGGCACTAAAGCCGGCGCCAGACATGTGTCCACTTATTTGCACACTTCTTCGACGACTTTGTACACACATTTGGCGCACCTGCCACACATGCTTCGCAAACTCTTCTCCACAGTATGCTGGTAGACAACAAAGGAGATGGACGACGATTTCGTGGACGCAGTGTGCTTATATTATTTATGTGCATGTAATTATTTTTTACATGTGCAACAAAATATATCGAAACGTCCGAGAAGAAGGCGTGAATGGATGTGTGTCCATTTTGAACGATCAAGTACGTAGTGTCTCACACAACCATTCCCCACAACAGCGCTCGCGCAACTGTTCTTTGCAAATAGGCCAAATAGTGTGGCAGGCTACGCACTTATTTGAACACATTCCTTTGATGTGCGCTAAAAAACCGATACCGCTCGGCAAAGTGCAAATCTGTGTACAAACTTTGGAACACATAGACAAAGTCTCGTGCCACACAGTGTGTCCACTCGAGTGTGCAAATAAGTGGACACATGTCTGGCGCCGGCATAGTGTAAGTGCTACGTCCGTACACTAGACACGCGCGCGTTGCAAGAAAAGTACCTACGAGGAAAAATTCTATGATTGGTTAAGTTAATCGTTGAATCTGTTTGTTACCTATAGTTTATTGTTTCTGTTGCCTTTATAAATATATATATTTATAAATATAGGAAACAGAAACAATGAATGCCTTTATAATAAAGAAATAATTATTGAAGTCAGTGACAATGGACCCAACGACGACACTGAGGAGGACCAAAATTCTACAGACGATAGTGATTCGGACGAAAATCTTCCTTCTTCAAGTAGGGAACCAGTTTTTATAGATGGTTTCTCACCTCTCTAAATAAAGTAAGAACGTATTTGCCTATATTTGTACATTATAAATTTACTTATTTTTAATATTAATGCGTTTTATTTATATACTTAAGATTGCACTAAAATAATAAATAAATAATTAAATAGCTAGGTACAACAAGTACACCTTCCCACTTACAGTAAACATTTAATAATCAACCGTTGATATTATTGTTTCCTTGACTGTACCTGCGCAAGCTTGCACTCGTAACTCACTCAGAGGCGACTAAAAGATTGGCGCGCACTATAGTATCTGTATCTGAAAGTTCCTTCACTGAAGGACCAGTATATTAAACTGATTTTTGTAAGCTGATGGGATGTTCGGGGCTCGCTCCACTCTTGTCACGTGTCGGCCCGGCATTGCAGTGCCGCCGGGATCGGCCCAAATAATATAAATATGCATAATAAATATAAATAAGATAGTAAAGTAAGTCGCTCTCGCTCGTTCGACGCTTAGTTCCCTCCGTCGGTGAATTTCATTTCATAGTCTCTAAACATCATATTCGCAGAAAATACTACATACATTCACAAAATACCACATTCTCAAAACACCACAATCAAGGTACAGGTGTGTGTGGTCATAATAACCTAAAGTAGTCACAATGTAATAGGCTCAGAATAAGGAATACAAATAGAAACCTGGCTAAAATAAGAACTGGGCATTAGCCATTGTACTCATCTAACGTAAATTACTCCTGTGTACGAGTGAATGAAACGACGGACCGCACTTACTTTATATTTTTTCCTGGTGTGTCACTAGATTGAACCAAACAAATGTCAGATGGATGTAATTTGGATGTATTTTAAAAATTATAATACCATCAAATTAAATATGTCTCATCATTGTATCGTTGTGTTGTAATATCGTTCGTAGCGTGCATCACATCTTAATTTGGTGGCATCGAAATGTCTAATGCATTTTGCGAAAGTTTACAGCTTCACCGAGAGAAATTAAATATTTTTGTGCTCTTCCTCTCAAAATTCGTGAAAGTGTGATTTATTATTGTTTGTGTTGATTGTTTTTTTAACATTGTAATAAAATGTCTTGTGCGATTGAAGGCTGTAAATCGCATAAAGGAAGAAAAGAAAACAACAATGAAGCAATATCATTTTATCGGTGAGTTCTGATAGTTTTTATGTTAATAAGTTGCAGGATCGTACCTAAAACTCAGTAACAATAATGGTAGTTCTTGTAAATCATACTTGTGTTCAATTCTACACCGATATTTGCCTGTTTTATATGGATTTTCTGCCGACTATTAGAGGTTATGTTTTTTTGCATAGTGATGTACTAAAGTCTGTGTGGCAAACTATCGAACATTGGTTCCCGCGGCAGCCGTGCATAAAGGATAATACCGCAGATTAATTGCAGCGCGAGTTAAAAGAAAAGTAATGCCGAATAAATATTGCCACATTTTTTTGTTACAGATTTCCAAAAAGGGAAGAATTAAAAAGTGAACGGCTTATTAAAAAAGCAGTCATATTTGTTCGAAACACTTTACGCCGGATTCTTTTGGACCAAACGAAAATTTAAAATGGAGACAGTTAAAAGCAGATGCTTTACCGACGTTATATTTACCAGATACAGACACATTGGTAACCTTTAAATAATTATGTATAATTGCATTATCAATCTCGTTTGTAGGTACGTGCTAGTACTATACTATAGTATATTAACTCGATAATTTTTCAATTTTAGGCAACAGAACCAGTACCTATAGATGTCTGTGGTGTAGAAGAGTGCATACTTCTATGTTCGCAAATCGTTCTGAAAGGCCTGTTCAGAACTTGTATGTTACTTCCGTGATCGACTTCACGAAGAAATTTCGTACTTAGTGGTTGACAATAAAAGTGACAGGGTAGTTCTATCGTGAAATGAATTTTGGGAATGCTTATTGACTTGAACTGCGCATAATTTGATTTCCTATTACAGGTTATTAGGTATTTTAATCGTTCATTATTTGTTATTAGTTATTATTCAAGATAAGTTGATGTTTATTTGATAGAAATAATAAAAAAAATTAAATTACCTCTGTAGTAATTGCGCTGCCATCGCTCATCATTGACATAATATTATTATTACGAATCCTGTAAGTCTATGATTATTATGATTTCTATTGTTGCGATTAATACCTTCCTCCTTGATTAAACAAAGACGCGACATCAACGAACATCTATTTGATTGAGTTAAGAGGCGACTTAAAAAGTATCCACTTAAATAGTTTACGGTTGTATCTCTGATACAAGCTACATCATTTTTGTACTAGAAACAAGCACAATTTTGGACTTAACTTATGTATCTACCTGCCTACGATATAGTAATTTGTACTTAATAAAAATATTATGCTAAACGAAAGATATCCTTTCATTAACTCCTTATTAACACAATATAACATTGTGTCCCACTGGGGTAGACAGAGACTACTTTGCTATTAATTCTCTTGGCCCCTAATGTGTGGTAGGCAGATTGGTCGTGGTTCATTTCGATTTGGTTTATTTATCGTAGTCAAAATTCGACATTGTACATCACTAGCAAAGCAACGAACTAGTGACAACCTACTTAATTAAGAAAAAACTAATACATATCCATCTTTCTCTAACGCACTAGAAAGTCGTAAGAAAATCAAGGACAGGTATCTTTCTCCGCGTATTATTTTAGCCAGGCTTCTATTTGTATTCCTTATTCTGAGGTAATAGGTCCGTTTTGACACATGTCATCGCAACGTATCTATGGATGTGAAACATGCAAATCGGTAACTATGTCAACCGATTCTCACGAGAAATCGATTCAAAATATTATGAGTTTATTATCGTTTGAAATATTATCAAGTTTATTGGTTATAATTTCCAGAATAAACATAATTGCAAAGGTCAACGTGAAAGAAAATATAAACAGTTCAAAAGTAAAGCCTAAAGTCACAAGAAAAAAACACTAAAAATAAATGGGAGCACAACGATTTCCAATATGGTGACATAAAGATATTTCGGGTGCTAAAACCAGCTTTTAATTTTTTTTCTCTACGAAAAGAATCTGAAATGGAAATTCTTACGTGCCAGTAATATTTTGTAATGTTGTACTTCACTGACCTCAAATTAGGTTGATAGATATAAAATACTTGCCAGTAAGAAAAATATGTAGGCTTCAACATGAAAAAATTGCTCCTTGCCTTATAAAAAAAAATACTGCCATATTTCTTACCAGCCAATCTGTCTATTGATAGGATGTTTTATGGAAAACTGCCTGTAAACCAATTCATTAATAAAAAAATGGGACTTCAAGCAATAAATGCATGTTTTTTATATATTATATGTTTTTTGTTTTTGTAAACTATAAGTTTAAAAGCTAAGCGGTATGTAACATTATTTAGCACAATTATTATATTATATTTTTCGGTATACGCGACACCGTTACAAATACATGCAAATGTTCAAATCTAAAAACATCATATTTGCAAAAAAAAAAGGAAATTTAAACTTGGCTTTTTGTGTACTGGTCTCACAAAAGCTAATTACAGACCATTACAATTATTTTATCAATATTAAAACAAGTAAATTATTTTCACGTGGAATCGAATTGAGTCCGTGAAATTAGGCGATTATCTGGTTACAACACTATTATTAAGAAAAAATTGACTGAGAATGTAACTGTTTTTGAGACATTGTGTAGTAATTCAAAATTGCATTTTATTTTGGAATATGCGTGAAAATAATACTTAAATATGTTCCGTGATAATTAAATAACGTTTATTTATTTTCTTTAAACCCAAAAAGTTAATAATTATTTGTTAACCGTTTCATTTATTACATGTAGAGTTATATTCTATGGTCGTTCTTATCTGTTAAAACGGGCCTCTTATTGTGTGGCAACTGTAATGTAAAAGTTTTTTAGTTGGTTGTTTTTTTTTTACAGTGGATATATGCAATGGAAGGCTCCTGGGAGGCTCAATTAACTCCTTAGCGGCTTGCGCTCAAAGTGTAAAACTTAATTAGTAATGAAAAATCATTTTGGTCTGTGGCAATTGGTGCCAATAATATAGTATTAGTGAGTGAGGTTTATAAAGCAAGAGTTCGAAATTGTATACACTATTAGTCATGAAGTACTCGGATGTACAGAACAGACTGCAAAGAAGATAAGTAACCAGGCCCAATTTGCGGGAAAATTTAGATTAAAATGCGGGATGAAGGTTTAAAAAGCGGGATACAACAAATTTTGTTAAGAATACAAAAAAAAACGTAAACTTTTCTTCGCAAATCAGGATGAAACGTAAATAAAACACCTGTAAAAAAACCGTTTAGACTATTTATAGACTACAAGATTGTAATAAGTTATAGTGTAATTTACATACACTTTATTAATAGGATTATAAATTACTTTTTAAATGATTTTTTTTTTGTGATTTGGCACTCAAGATTTTTTGAATTTTTTAGTACAAAATTGTAAAAATCTTTGCATGGATAGGAAAAATTAACTGTATTAAAAATTAATGTAAAAAATACAATATGGCTATCATATTGTAGATATTAAAAAGTTAATTGAAAAAATATATACTTTTATTATATTTACCGGCACTGGTTTCGAGAAATCTTAAAAAAAACACAAAAATATGTATGTCCTTACCTCCGAAACTGGTAGACCGAAAAATATGAAAAAAATGTGAATTATAGATCATAACTGGCCAATTATAAGAAAATTATAGCAATTTAAAAAAGTTGAGCACAAATGAGAAATATAAAAAAAGAAGAAAAATAAATAAAAAAAATATTTTATAAAAGTACAATATGGGTATTATATTGTAGGTATTAAAAATTTGATTGTAAAAATATATAGATTGGGTATATTTATTTGCATCTATTTTGAGAAATCCTTGAAAAACCGTAAAAAAATGTATGTCCGGGGGGGACATATCCAAAATCTCCGAAACTGGGGGACTGAAAAATACGAAAAAATCAAGGTAATATGTGTTTACGTAAAGATTACAGGAAAAATAAAGCGGTTGAGAAATTCACGAAAAAGAATTACGAAATTAAATTTAAAATATATTTAAAATATATAAATTTATAATAAATTCCACAATACGGAACCCTAAGTACGCGAGTCTGACTCGCACTTGACCGGTTTTTTTGACATATCAAAATGATAGATAACATACAGTACGACAAACATATCTGTTCCAGTTTTCAAGAAACCTTAGAACGTATCTACTGGATAGACCTTTTTATAATTTGTCCGACTATTATGCATGTAGGGAATAATTTTTTAGTTATTAAAGTAAGTATAAGTTAATAATTTGATGTAATCTCTTAATTTAATCAATTTATTTATTATTCATTAATTTAATTTATTGTTAAGGCTCCAGTCCCCTAAAAATCAGTATTCTTGAAGAATTATCAGAAAAGAAAGATTTTATTTTAGTTAGTAAGAAAGCAATAAATAAAATACATTTTACGTTAATTTATAGTGTGGAATTTGAAGATTTCAAAACACATTTTTTCATTTACTTTAATGCTACTTTTAATAGGTTTTTTAGGCTTTAAACATACCTTTATTTATGTTCTACGCGTTGAGAGTCTCATTCATGCACACGTCACGTAAACATTATGACAAAAACAAGAAATTTATTCAGGTAACATTTATTCCCATATCTTCAACAATAATCTTACCTGGTTACTTTTTTGGATAATACTTTAGTTTTCTTATTTCGAGTGCTTTAATTAGTTGTGATTTTATGAATTCAACTACTGATAAAATATTTTTTTTCTACTCGAAAACTATCGTTTAGCGTAGTCAAATTTAAAACACGTAGAATAGAACTATTAATAAGTGAAATAACAAAAAACGGTATTTAACAAATTATTTTAAGAACATTTATCAAATCGAAACTTATCGAGAGTTTAAAACACAAAACGCGTCGATATTTCCCTCAGTTTCGCTGGGACATCGCAGCGTTCAGACGTGTGTTGTGTAGCTCGACGTCATTTTACCTCCCGCTCGCACGGTTGCTCCCTTTCCCTCGCGTAGATTCTTATGGAGAGGCGAACTGTATCATGAAAGTTGCTCTACTTGAATATTGGACTTATCATTTAATAAGTAAACAACTATGGATATATTTTTTTAATATTTTAAGAAATCCCTGTTTCGATAAAATAAAGTCTAATCTACGTCCGCCCGTATTTCACAGCATCATAACTTTAGCACCGTAAAGATAAAGACATGAAATTTGGCACAAAAATAGCATTAATTTGCCTACATATTACGTTGTAAAAAAATATGAAAAATTTTAAATTGTTTAAGAAGAATAAAAAATATCCTAAAAATACAATATGGGTATTAAACTGTAGACACTAAAAAGGCGATTGTAAAAATATATACTTTTACTATATTTACTGGCACTGGTTTTGTGAAATCTTTAAAAAAACCACAATAATGTGTATGTCCGAAACTGGTAGACCGAAAAATATGAAAAAAATGTCCATTATAGATCATAACTGACCAATAACCAGGAAAACTATAGTGATTTAAAAATAAAAAAAAAAAGTAAAATGGATAAAAAAAAAATTATAAAAATACAATATGGGTATCACATTGTAGGTATTAAAATACTTATTGTAATAATATATAGTTTGGCTATATTTAATTGCATCTAAGTCGAGAAATCCTTGAAAATCTATAAAAAAATGTATGTCCCCCTCCTATCTCCAAAACTGGTGGACCGAAAAATATGAAAAAAATCATGGTAATATGCGTTTACGTAAGAATTGCAGAAAAAATAAATCATCGAAATAAATTTATCATCCACAATACGGAACCCTAGGTTCTGACTAGAGTCTGACTCGCACTTGGCCGGTTTTTTTTTTCAAGATGTTTGCGGTAGCCCGTTTTTTTGGGCGGTTTTAATTTAGTTTTCGGAGCTTTTATTACTACCCTTAATTTTTACCATAAGTGTCCGGTTATCCGGATAATACATTATCCGTTATCCGGATAGTAAAAATCTGCGAATAATTGCATGCCCTAATTCGCGTAGATTAAGTAATGTTAATGTGTGTTAATTCGAAAACCCGTAAAGCCGTATTTTAGAAGCTGTGGTCTAAAAAACCCACTGGGATGGCGTGACACAAATTTTATACCAGCACCGCTGTCGCCACTTTTTGGAATACCTAAAGCCGAAGCTACATCCTTTTTATTACTTTACTTACTTTTATTTAAAATATCTTAAAAAGCTATCGAAGTCACTAAAACCGACAGTCGAGATAACAACGTGCTAGACAATAATGCATCAAAACAAAAGAACGTACGCAGCTGCGGTTCTTATCATTAAAACATCACATTTCTAAAACTAAATTTTTTACCTTTTTTATTGCACCTTAGTCATAATCATAGACACACAAACTGACAGACACTTAATTACCGTAAGAGTTTCTATTTTTGATATTATATTACTTAAAGAACTGATTGTAATATGTGTGTGAGTATTAGGAATACATAATTTTAAATGTTTTCATTGTTACGATTTGATTATTAATTTTCTACATTTCCAAATTTTATAAAGGTATTTTTTATGTCAGGCATTAGTTAAATGAAAATATTGATGAATAAAGAAATTTTCGGGCACAACTACACGCTTTTAAGGGCATGCAGGTTTCCTTAGAGGGATAGAGCCCATCACGTTGAGACGTAATAATCGTCAGAGAAACGCGGGTGTACTTAAAGGTACACGTATGGGTGGACTTATGACTTGCATCTCACAGTTCACACTCGGAACACCTCTTGACACCCCTTCAGTAAAAATCTGCAAATAATTGCATGACCTATAAAATGTATTGTGTCTAAATACTAATCACTCTTACTGCTATCTACCAATAAGCCATCTATTCCAGGTAGATTTACTTTTGTTTATTTTGCTTTTACAAATTCATTTTGTTTGTTCCGATAAAGAAACCAAACTTTGTAAATTACCGTTACTTGAATAATTAAAAATCTTCACATGTCAAATTTTAAGTAATCGTACACTCATTTAACGAAGTAGAGCAACATTCAGGTGCGGTCTCTAACATCTCAATGCAGCGGGGGGAGCGCCACTTCTAAAGCCTGAGGTAAGATGAAAGCGAAATGTTGCAAAGAGAGTCTGGGGCCTTAAGTTCTAAATAATATTCATTTTTTTTGTTGATGTATTTCAATTTATCTTATTAATATTTTATTTTCCAATAATTAGTTTTAGTTTCTGTGTTATTTTTATTTTACCAATGTATTTTGCATGCCTTAGTACATAACTTTTGTATGGCTTTATTGCAAATAAATGATCTTGTATCTTGTATCTTGTAGTGGGCCAAACTAAAATGACTTCTATATGCACTGCGTGACAGTTTTCGCCACCGGAACAGATAAGTTTGTGGCTTATTTACGAATACTTATTTGCGATGCTCAATGCTTACTTCAATGCTTGTCAAAGTCATGAAAAATGGTCGTTTATAACTCTTTGCAACCCGGTGCACACTTAATCTCTGCAGGCAATGCGAGGTGTTAAATGCTACAATTGCTTCAGTCGCATTAAGTCGCATCAGCTCATGCGCAGAAGCGGTTTGTGCCGTTTGTTGAGGTGTTTGCATTTTTTATGTTGGTAATAAATAAATCACATTGATGCAGTTGATACGTGAATTTGGACCAATATTGCGCGCGTCATGCGCGTCACGCTCAATACGGAACAAACCCTATGTCTTTGGTCAGTCATCTTTGGCTAGTATTGCCAACTTGACGAATTTCCTGTCAAATCTAACGGATTGGGATGATGGTAAAACTGTATAACTAATGATAAGTTATAGGTCTACCAGAATCTCATGGCATTTAAAAAATAAACAAAAAATAGATTTTTATATGGCAATGTCACAGTGTCACCTGTCAAATCAAAGAACGAAAGCTGCCGAGATTTTGTGATTATCTTCTTACAATTGGTTGTTTTTGTGAAAATTTCGAAAAAGCCACTTCGATCTCAAGCGAGAAATATTGTTTTCAATGTTTATCGTAAAATAAAGGAAGAAGAAGGTGTTAATCAAACTCAATCATCTATTTTAAAGCGCGTGGTAGAGTTGACCGGTAAGTTGGAGTGAGTTGTTTTGATACTTTTAGTTTTATTTTTCTTAGATACTTAATTGTGACTTCTTTACAGGGGTTTCCAGTATTACTATACGGCGAATCGTAAGTGAGGGCACAACGAATAATGGTGTGTTTTCCACGCCTGTTAAAAAAAGGAGGGGGGGGAAAAATTTATAATAGGGCGATTTAAAATAAATACCTCTTTATCTTCATCATCTGATGAAGAACAAGAAATAGAAGTAGAAGTCTTGAAACCGTTTTCTAGTTCTGAATGAGGTGTTAAGTTATTCGTATAATTGAATTCTATATCCTTTTATTTTATACTATAAAATAAATTAGTAAACAAAGTGATTTATGATTTATTTATTTTTCATTCTTTCATACACATAACCAATATACTTCATGTTCATTAATACTAGACCTTAATAAAAAATAAACAGTATCAAGATCGTTTAATCCAATTTCCCCAGTATTGCACACCACAAAGTTTTATTTCCCCATTTGCCATGAGATTCTGGTAGACCTATAACAGATTTTTTGACGGATAGCTTATTTTCCCCCCAATTTGACGACAACTATGGTTTAAATGCAGTTTTTAACAAATGAACAGGATAAAAACAGCATAGCAAAACCTGAGTTGCGTACATTTATCCAGATAAAGTGATAATTACCTATGGTTCCCATGTAAATTTATAGTTAAACTTCGAATTCTACAGTTACAGCGGCAACACTTAACAAAATTAAAGACGATTTATATATTTTTTACTTCTTTGATTGACGTTAATAAAGAGACTTCACAAATAGTAAAATACTTGCCTACCTATTTTACTGTCATTTTATGGGCGAAACATCGATGGCAAACGTCACAAACATTGACTTCATTAATTTAATCCGTTCGCAGTGTTGAATTTCGTAGTGTAAAATTGAGGCGCTTAGCGCAATAGTGGTGTATCCCACATTTATCCTTTTGAGGTACAGTGGAGACCACATCAAGCTATACACTTGCAGTACCTACGACATTAGCCCCTACAGAGAAGAATATAAGATAGGTACAAAGTCCAATGTGTCTTACTTGATGCGGTCTCCACTGTACTTGATATAATTTTTTTTGTAAAATAATCTTAAGATAAAAGAGAGTTACACAGTTTTAGCGCTCAGAACCACAAGGCACTGAATGCAATAGTGGTGTTACCCAAATTTAGATTTTTAAGGTTTCATACATCAATTTATCATAAAAAGTGTTGAAAATTTGAATTTAAATTGCACTAAGTCGTGTGATAAAAGAACCAGAACATCGATACAAATAACTGATGTTTATGATCGCCGTTACATCCCTAAAAGTGAGTATACGGAGTGACATTTGTTTAAGTGTCGCCCTAAAAAAAATATAATTAGTAATACCATATAACCAGTTTAAATGAGGGCTTTTCAGCCAGCATTAAAAAAAAAAAAAGTACAGGATGTGGTCAATAGACGGCGCTGACGTGTGATCTAATGTCAAAAATTTACAATGTACTCTATGGTTCCTGATTCAGTATTGCCAACTTAGGGAATTTGCACTAAAACTGGAGGTTTAGAAACCCCGACACTCTATCACTAAAACATTTGAAGTTTAATTTTTTTTTCGATAATAGTTTAATTTAAGTTACATTATCCAAAGAATTAGGTAATTAACGCTATTTCATTATTGATTTTATGACATTCTAACGCTTATGTAGAAAATGGTACTATATAATATTAAATATATTGAAATCTTTATTATAATATAGTATAATATTATATGACATGACTGGCTCTATAAGTCAAAAGTGACAGATGCAGATGTCTTTAGAGTGGCCGGTGACATAACTGACAGATATCAAGGTGTAGAAATTCCTGATCCCTGGAGAACAACGCATTTTTCTGGGATAAAAATAATCATATGTTGTTCTCTGCCCCTCAATAAATTTCATCAAAATCGTCTTAGTAGTTTCAGACTGAAAAAGCAGCAAACAGGACAGAAACACTTTCGGATTTATAATATCTACCTTTATTAATTTCTTATCTTAAACTCAGTCTCAAGTGGACCTGTGGAGTCTTTATTGGTGTAAAAAAACAAAGAAAATCAGTTTGATGATTTTCGGGTGGTGGGTGGTGGGCTTGGGAAGAAAAAGTTAGTAGCACTGGTCCCAGTGGTGCCAGATTAGGCGAATTATCGCCATTTAGGCTACCTTAAGGAGTCAAATGGCGACCAAAAAATCAGATCAGCTACCAGTAGCCATTTAGCCTACCTAGGAAAAAAGAACAGGCGATTTAGGCTATTTTGAGGATTACTCCGAATTTATTGAATAATTCCATAAAATGCTTGTAACAAAACGTAATATAGTACGTCCGCAGTTCTTTCACGCTGCTTGCGTTCCATTGCATCCACTAAATTTGTAGGAGTGAGATAGACAAACGCGTTTATCATAGAGAAAACAATCTTTTTAACTCATTTTAACTCACATTTTAAGAAAGTGGCGCCCCTATTTATTTCATGACTTTATAGTTGCACTGTACGTTTCTTCTTTATTTGGGCTAAATTTAGGCTACATAGCTCAAAATGTTAGGCGAATTAGGCTACTTGACGAAAATAAATAATTAGGCGATTTAGACTACTCGGTAGTCAAAATTAGGCGAATTGGGGTAGCTGATATCTGGCAACCCTGCTTGTCACTTTTCTTTATCACTCATTCTAAGTTTTCGCGCGGTGTTTGTTTGCGATTATTTTTTGATATCTTTATTAATTCTATACGACCTTGCTAGCCTACGGAAATTGATACCTGCCTTTGACGACTACCTGCTGCTTGTGACCCGGACTCCGAACCTTGTTTACCTACCTGATTGACCTTCGCTTACCCATTGGATCTCGATACTTCTCTTTGCGACGACGCCCCGGCTCATATCTTGGATTTGTTTGTAATCATGGACAAAGACTATGGTGCATGGTCTCTCGCAGATCTCAAAAGCGAGCTTAAGGCACGTAATGCTAAAATTACTGGAAAAAAAGCAGTGCTCGTTCAGAGATAAGGATTATATACTTATTATATTTAGAAATCACCTGATTTTGGGTTGGAGAGGTTGAAAGGGAGGATGCGGGTGGTCAGGAAACCTCCCTGTGACACCCGTTCTTGCGTGACGTACCTTTCTTTTTGAAATTCGAATGATTTTATAAAAAATCATTTTTGAAAATAAAATCATGTATAAATAAAGCACATTAAACGTGGCCTGTGGTTTTGCATACCATTACATGGGACGCCTCACTCTGCTTCGCTCCTTTCGGCTGTGTTGTCACTGTTGAACCTAACACAACCCAATTTTAGTATTTGCAGTGTAAAATAACAATCACAGTAGCTCACTCCTCACACCATAAAGTAGTAGTTTCATAAAATTGTGACGGAGCATGATGGCTTTTCTCATTTCCCCACCATTTGTGACACGGGTTCTGCCGCAAAATTAACCCATTCAATCCATATTCACCTTCTATCTATGTATGCCAATATACATAGATAGATCATTATTATAGAATATTGTATTTATAAGATTTCAAGATTTGTATTACTTTGTTTCAGACTAGAGGATTATGACAAGCTGTTTGGGCCACTTGTTAATGATCCAGTGTCAGTTTTCAAGATAGTGGTGCCGAGTCCAGATTGTTTCCGGGATGTAACTAGCAACTCTGCGATGCCAAGATTGACAGAGGAAGAACTGAAAACATTTTGCGAGCTGGCTGAAAGAGAAGATGTAGAAAGTTCACATAATATGTATGAACAGTATTTCCTTATTTCATGCCGCTCGACCTTCAAAGATGGTGATTACTATGTCACTGGAGTATATGCCTCGGAAATGAGAAAACATGTCTCATATAATATTACAATCAAGGCGACAGATCAAATGATCTTAGAGACCCAGTGCGAATGTGCTGCAGGGGCAGGACCTTATGGCCAATGTAAACATATTATTGTTTTAATATGTGCAATCATAGATTTTCACAAAAATAAAACTATCAAACTAAAAATGAGCTGTACCAGCACCCTACAAACTTTTCACCACCCCCGAACCAGTTATACTGGCAATCCAGTTCAAGCTGTGCATCTCACTTTAAAATTCAAGGATGATATAATGAAAAGAATGCCACAATTTGGACCAGACCTGAGACATCAGAGAGCGCAGAAAAATATCAAGAAGAATTTAAGAACCTGATATCTAATTATTGTGGAGGAAAAGCCAGTATGCCGTCTATTCCCATAGCCCAACTGATAAAGCCAGCAGACAAAAAAAGCTTGTATCAAGACCATGATTATTTGGAAAAGACTGCAGAAGAGCAATATTTCGATTCTCTTGTTTTAAATAAAGAACAACTACAAGATTTAGAAACTAAAACACAAACAAATAAGAGGAAATGGTTGAAAGAACGAAACATGAGACTACAAAGTTCTAATTTTGGAAAAATATGTAAGCAAAAAAGCAATAAGTTAAAATTGGCAAGAACTTTATTGAAAATAAATAATCTGCAGTCTTGCCATAAAACATGGTAGGAAATACGAGCCAACAGCCATAAAAAAATTTGAGGAAGTTACTGGCTCATCTGTGACGAAGTGTGGAATTATAGTCCATCCAGAGGTCCAATTTCTAGGCAGCACTCCTGATGGCATGGTAGGAAATGATGAAGTACTGGAGGTGAAATGCCCATACACGGCAAGAAATGAGAAAATTACTGCAGAAAGTGTGCCATATTTATACCTATGTGAAAAAAGTGGCACTCTTAAATTAAAGAAAACCCACGATTATTACTACCAAATCCAGGGTCAGCTTTTTGTCTCGCAGCGAAATATGGCAAATTTTTTTATATTTACAATGTGTGATCATTACCTAATAAAAAATGAACTTTTAACAAAAAAATAGCAACCGACTTCAATAGTAACAGCAGTCATTCACTAAAAAGTTAATAATAATTCTATAAAGACCGATGGTACCGAAGCAACACTTTTGCCGACTTCTTTCTTCCTGAAACGTTATGTTATCTAGAAGTCGGCGTTCTTATATTGGTTTTTATGTTGCTATATCGTAGGAAATACGCCGACTTCTAGATAACATATTGTTTCAGGAAGAAAGAAGTCAGCAAAAGTGTTGCTTCGGTACCATCGGTCTTTATAGAATTATTATTAACTTTTTAGTGAATGACTGCTGTTACTATTGAAGTCGGTTGCTATTTTTTTGTTAAAAGTTCATTTTATTTCACATTTTTTAGTGTTGCTGGGTTAAATTTAAGTTCAAGTGAGTATAAGTAGCTATGTTTGTGTAGCTTCCTGCTATCAGCACCCTAATACAACATGATTACCGCAATCTCGAGTTATGTGCTGTCATTCGTTAAAGAGTTCTACGGTGATGAAGCCAAGATCGAAGGTCAGGTGGGTACATTGGCAATTTTCAAGCAATGCCCTGCAATGAGCACCCTAACACAAACTGATTGCCGCAATCCAAAGTTATGTGCTGTCATCCGTTGAGGAGTTCTATGGTGATGAAGCCAGGATCGAAGGTCAGGTGGGTATTCTGGTAATCTCCAAGTAATACCCTTGAATTAGCACCCTAACGCAGTGATAGCCGCAATCTCGAGTTATGTGCTCTGATCCGTTGAGGAGTTCTATGGTGAATATGGTGATGAAGCCAGGATCAAAGGTCAGGTGGAAGAATGTCGATTTTTAAGTGATACCTTGTAATCATCACCCAGGTACAAAGCGATTACCTCAATTTTTAGAGGTATGCTGTCATTTTCTGAGGAGTTCCACTGCCTATCTCTGAAGACCTTCATCAGATCATGACCAAACCTAAAATGGGACCTACCTGGAAGTACACTCTTTCAAACAAAAAAAGAATTGTTCAAATCGGTTCAGAAATGACGGAGTTATAGAGAAACAACGCCAAAAAAAAAAAAACATACAGTCGAATTGAGAACCGCCTCCTTTTTGAAGTCGGTTAAAAATAGAAAGAGATGAGGAATTTCTGAAAAATATGTGTGGGCAGCTGAAATATTTTTATGATACATATTACAAAAAAGTACTATTGGATCGATTTTTGTATCATTAAGTATATGGGAAGTAGTTAAATAATAAAATAAACTTTTAACAAAAAAATAGCAACCGACTTCAATAGTAACAGCAGTCATTCACTAAAAAGTTAATAATAATTCTATAAAGACCGATGGTACCGAAGCAACACTTTTGCCGACTTCTTTCTTCCTGAAACGTTATGTTATCTAGAAGTCGGCGTTCTTATATTGGTTTTTATGTTGCTATATCGTAGGAAATACGCCGACTTCTAGATAACATAATGTTTCAGGAAGAAAGAAGTCGGCAAAAGTGTTGCTTCGGTACCATCGGTCTTTATAGAATTATTATTAACTTTTTAGTGAATGACTGCTGTTACTATTGAAGTCGGTTGCTATTTTTTTGTTAAAAGTTTATTTTATTTCACATTTTTTAGTGTTGCTGGGTTAAATTGTGAAATATGGGTAGTTCTTGCAATCGTGGTGTTAATATGAAACGAAGTTCAAGTGAGTATAAGTAGCTATGTTTGAGTAGCTTCCTGCTATCAATCTCGAGTTATGTGCTGTCATTCGTTAAAGAGTTCTACGGTGATGAAGCCAAGATCGAAGGTCAGGTGGGTACACTGGCAATTTTCAAGCAATGCCCTGCAATGAGCACCATAACACAAACTGATTGCCGCAATCCAAAGTTATGTGCTGTCATCCGTTGAGGAGTTCTATGGTGATGAAGCCAGGATCGAAGGTCAGGTGGGTATTCTGGTAATCTCCAAGTAATAACCTTGAATTAGCACCTTAACGCAGTGATTGCCGCAATCTCGAGTTATGTGCTCTGATCCGTTGAGGAGTTTTATGGTGAATATGGTGATGAAGCCAGGATCGAAGGTCAGGTGGAAGAATGTCGATTTTCAAGTAATACCTTGTAATCAGCACCCAGGTACAAAGCGATTACCTCAATTTCGAGAGGTATGCTGTCATTTTCTGAGGAGTTCCACTGCCTATCTCTGAAGACCTTCATCAGATCATGACCAAACCTAAAATGGGACCTACCTGGAAGGACACTCTTTCAAACAAAAAAAGAATTGTTCAAATCGGTTCAGAAATGACGGAGTTATGGAGTAACGCCAAAAAAAAAAAAAAAAAATAAAAAAAAAAAAAACATACAGTCGAATTGAGAACCGCCTCCTTTTTGAAGTCGGTTAAAAAGTAAATATGTAACTCAAGAATTTTTATTAACTATATTAGTCCTAAAATTAACAAGCATTGCAATAACTAAAATAATATCACTAGAGAGTAAAATTTCGGTTTGGTTCATTGGTTGAGTTAAAATTTTATAGGTTTTCAACATGCCAATAATTCGTTCAACATGCACTCGTTTACTTGCTACTTTTCTGTTAGAGGCCAGTGTTTCAGATGGAATTTGGTTGCCTTTTCTAAAAAAAGCTGGCATATTTATCTTGACACCATAGGGAACGAAAATGTCTTGTACATTCAATCCTTTGTCCACCATAATTTCATCATTATAATCAAATTTGGTTAATATGGAACTTCTTTCTATGATTTGTCGGTCAGTAGCCGATCCTCCATAAGATGGAGACACATAACTTATCATTCCGCCAGGTGTGATCCCAATCCGAATTTTAATTGTGTTTCTGTTCTTATATGAGGAAAACGTTACTTGTTGTGCCAAAGGTAATTTTGGTTTTTTGATAGGACACTCAGTAGCATCTAGGATAACTCGCGTTTTTGGGTGTTTTTCATGAAAGTCTATTGGCATATATGCTTTAACGTTTTCCCTGTCTATCCATAGATCCAAGTTCTTCCATTGTAGAGACATAAATCGGATCCATGTGACAAATATAGTGTATACCTCTTTCAGTGTAATTTTGAATAACATTGTTATTTCCTGAAAAGTTGAGTGCCTTCGTAAAATAATCAATGTCATGAAAAATTGTTCTAAAGCATCTATATTTTTAGGGGGTTGACCATTATAATATTTCAAATTATGTACAGATTTACCCAAAGAATAGAACACTAACATTATCTTTTCAAAATTTTCTAGGCCCGTATAAAACTTAAGGGCTTTCTCATCATCAATGTAATTATAAATACTAAACCCACATGTCATGCTAGGGCCCTCGGTCTGTGTTTGAATGGATGCAATATTATGGAGTTGAGGTTTCACCCTATCTTCCTGGGTTTGCGTTCTGACAGATTTTGTACCAATTTCAATTTCCAAAGCATAATCATCCTTGTCAAGATTCAATAGTGGATTTTCAGTCATGTGTGTATCTTGATCTAATAGTTGAACTGTAATATCCAATAGTTAAATTCTGATTCTTGAAATTCCTCTTCTTGATTTGACTGTTGCAATGGATCTTCGGTTATGCCCAGATGTGTTTCTAAAAAGGGTTGCATTTCAATAAATGCGGTAGCATCCTCCGGTAGGAGGAGCTGTCAAAAAAAAAACAACTGTTCAAATATAAATCTAGTTCAATGCTATTCACAACAATAAAATAAAAACAAAGAATTGTCATTTTATATGGCACAACATGTCCAGCGTACTTAAATTACTACAATGTCAGTGTCTTGCACTTAGCATTTTTCTCACTGTAGTGAAATGAAAAATTGTGTTTCGCTCGGCAGCAAAGTTATTTTGCAAGTACTTACGCCAAATAAAAACTTTGCAGCCATGCATAACAAATAACAATTTTTGGATAGACTTACTTCGACAATATGTTGTGTGTGCTTTTGATGGATCGAAAATCAGTGTTGTTGAAGGCGGATGTTCCTGAGATGCTTGGTTATGTTCCTGAGATGCTTGGTTTTGTTCCTCAGAGACTCTAGTCTATGGGAACACAGAAGGAATAGCGGCCTTTTTCAGAATTTTCGGAGCTTGATCTAAAAAAAGTGCATACATAGATTAGGTTACTAACAATTTAATAAATCATTTTAATATTAATGAAGTAGGTAAGTACACACTTACCTAATTTTCTCAAAAATGTCGGGGTTATTGCGAAGTCTGTTCGTAGAAAATGAGCAGAGCAGATAAAAGAATACTTCTTAAATTTTAATCCAGGCTCTATGTGTTTTATGGCTTGAATCACTTCATACTGTTGTGTTGCCCTAAAAAAAAATATAATTAGTAATACCATATAACCAGTTTAAATAAAATCAACAGCGTCATCTACCCTGCAGTCCGAAATAGAATTACAATGGATCGTAAGCCATTCACTTCATACTTTCGTAATCGATTTTAGCGATATAATTCTATTTCGGACCGCAGGGATCGTGAACTCAGCCAGAACAAAATTATACTGTTTTCTTCATTACAAAATGTTTTGTTCTAAGTGAAAGGACCCTGACTGTCAAGATGGATTTTATTAACGGGTAAAAGTAGATTAACGGTATTTCACAACAGACTCAGCGGAATTTTAAAATTATTGTTGGCAGCACCGAATCTGTCAAAGTCAAAACAAAACAAGGTTGCGTTCCTAAACGCCTGGGTAAATGTAAAAACTGTCGACCGTTTCACAACCACCCGAATGAAAACGTAGTACAGTGGAGACCATATCAAGCTATACACTTGCAGTACAAAATTAGCCTCTACAGGGAAGAATATACGATAGGTACTAAGTCCAATGTGTCTTAATTGATGCGGTCTCCACTGTACTTGTCAGAAAATGTAATCAAATTCACTTTGACAGTTTAAAGTTTACAATTTATTACATTTACCCGGGCGTTTAGGAATGCTACCCAAATGTGCACAGAGCGTGTTTTCTCAGTTTATCGACACGTGTTTTTATTGATATTACGGTTGTATTTCTAGTAAACAGCAAAGATGAAAGTATTGTCCGAAGTACGAACTCGGATTTTATTCGAGAAACTAACGAAATAGTAAGTTTCAGTTTTCTGGTCCCAAAAACACCTAACAAAACTATCATAAAATTTTACATACTTTGAAAACTAAATTATTAATAGTTTACAATGTTGGTGTGTCGCTTATTTATTGTATATTTTGTTTTAATTTATTTCTCATATATGTAATAATCACCCTTATGTTGAATTTACCAGTCAACAAAAACTAACCTATAAGGAATCTGAGGCCTTACTTTTCCTACTGACAAAAATTATATGGGGCACAGATCATCATCATCATCATCATCATCATCACTGACATTTTGTTTCCGCCCACTGCTTTGTATAACCCTCCTCTTTTTTAAGTCCCCAATAAGATGGGGGCACAGATAAGACAGATACTTTTCTTGGTAAGATCTGACTGCTCTCCATATAAATCTTAGTTAACACGTTAAATGATAGCGTCCTATAGCGTACTATTAGATACACCAATTCATCGATTCCCTGTAGAATTGTGACAGAATGGCTAGCAGCATTGAGATTTCTTTACAAACCAGTACAAGTGTTGTTTATTGTGTCACAGAGTGAACATTCAAACGAGATCTACTGTCAATCCAATGGGCCTAATGTCTGTTTCCCCTCTTTCGCCTTCCTCTCTACTACCATGTGTCACAACACAACTTGTATGAAGGCAATCTCTGTCCTTCAAAGTGCTAACATGTTTGCCAGTCCATGGAACCTATTGGTCCTCTAAAAAGGCCGCTTTGGATGAATCATGTTATGATTCTGTTCTAATGCAGTCTCTTTTGCACGTGTGAGAAAACTCTGACTCCATCCTACTTTCAAATCATTTTATGATTCACCCAAGTCGGCCTTTTTAGATCCCCAGCTCTGTGTTGCCCTCACAGCGACGTGAGTAAGGCCACAGCATCAGTGGCAAACCTAGTGTGACCAGGTTATACAAATGGATGAATTTGTCCAACATAACAATCAACTTCAATTGTTATACTTTGTTTCATTAGTAAGGGCATTTACTGAAGGAGTTTTGTAAAAAGATTTTCATAAGAAAACCAGAACATTAGTGGTAGGGATGATAGCACAATTAAAATGTTTTAATCTTTCTTTCACATTATCTGATAGGATTTTTGTATTTAAAATTAATTCTTTTTTTAATTTTTCATTTTCACTTTCCAGTATTGGAGTCAATGTGAAACTCCTGATTGATCGACCAGATGGTACATACTGCTTCCGTGAGAAGAAAGACAGAGTTTACTATATTTCTGAACGCCTCCTTCAGCTAGCACAAACTGTAAAGCCTGAACATCTCATATCCGCTGGAACATGTTTTGGAAAGTTTACAAAAACAAACAAATTCAGGCTTCACATAACTGCCCTGACGTATATTGCACCATACGCACCTCACAAGATTTGGGTGAAATCATCATCAGAACAACAGTTTTTGTATGGACATCATGTAATTAAAAGTGGTAAGTTTGCATATTGCATCCCAAATTTCATGATCAAATGATTATTATGTCCTACAGTGATGGGTGGTGAGCCTTATTGGAAACATAGTTTAACATGCTTTCCAAACACAAGTGTGGGGGATTTGAACCTGTGGCCTCAGGTTAGTGGTACTTGTGACATTGGACCACAGAGGTGGTCTCTTATTTATATAATATTGCCTAAAATGGGTGAAAAAGTGAGCCGGCAGATTTCTCTTTAATAGAAATGTAAAAAAAAAAAGTATATTACGATACGAGAGCGATGAAACGTTTTCTGACGAGTGTGAGTTTGCGGCACGAGCCGAAGGCGAGTGCTGCAATCACACGAGTCGAGAAAAAGTTTCTCGCACGTGTTTCGCATAATTTTTTATAAGACAAGTGCGGAAAATGCCGACTTTACGCACGCGCAGCGCGGTCATTTTACGCACAGTGTGCTATAAAAATTATTTGTTAATGAATAATACTTTTATTAATGATTTGTTGATGATTTTAAAATAACATTTCAAGACCTAACAAATTCTTTGTTTTAGGTCTAGGCCGCATAACAGAAAACACCCCAAAACACCAGGGCGTAGTCATATACTCCATGTCGGATGTCCCACTAGGATTTGGAGTTGTTGCTCGATCAACAACTGAATGCAGAAATGCAGATCCATTAGCCACCATTGCCTTTCACCAAGCTGATATTGGAGAATATGTTAGATCGGAAGATACCCTTACGTAGGATCAAAATAAAGAACTTTTTAGGTTACATACTTTTTTTTTAATCACCAATGAGCCTGCGCTGACGTGATGTAGTAAAACATTTCTGTATTGAATGTAGAAGAAGAATTGGATTGTAAAAATGCATCGTCAGGACATGAATCATGAGGGAATGTCAGAGGTATTTCAAAATGGAAGTCACAGTTAGGGTTGCCAACTTTTTTTAGAAGAAATAAAGTATATCTGATTTCAGGGAAGGTAAATAAAAAATATGGTCCTTTAGAAAAAAGTATTCTTTATTCAAGGGAATTCAAAGATTTTTTTTTTAAAATGTCACGGTAACTGCGGGCGGTAGGAACTAGGAAGGCCAGACTACATACTAACATCCTCAAATCCTTTAGTGAAACTGTATTTTTTGTGCTATTTGCATAAACACAAACGCACAACATAAAAATATCATCCACAATGAAGGCAGTCATACATTTTCCCTTGGATTTCTTTAAGTACGGCTCTGTTTTTGTTTTCAGTTTACGTCTAATTTTATGTAAAGATTGAAATAAAGTATTTTCACGTACTTTATTGGTATTAAAAAGTATAAAGTACAGGGACCCAAAATAAAGTAAGATACTTTATTTTAAACTACGGTTGGCAACCCTAGTCACAGTCCACCCAAGTTTCACCGACGATTGTTATGTCCCAACGTTGGGTGATGAGTCTGAGGAGCCCTATCGCCGTATTTTGACCACAAATTAGACCCACAGCTTAATGTAGTCTCTAAAGCAGGGGTCGCCAAACTTTTTAGCTTAAGGGCCAGACTGACTCCTCCACTAAATCCTAACGGCCCAGGATCTACACAGCGCATCATACCAACATACTGTAGGTAGTTTTGAATTATGCGCAATTTTTTTCAGATTTCCATGAAATTGCAAAGGATATTAAGATTTTGCAAAAAAAACCCTTAAAAATAAAAATAAAATAATTTATTTTGGCATTACAGAAGTAATGTCTTGCCCCTTACCCCAGAAGTACAGTTGGAAATGGTTGATTTGCAATGTAGTGATATTTTTAAAGAAAAGAATTTTAAAAGTTTTTCACTCGGGAACAGTTTATTCAGTTGCATTTTGCTCGTGGCTTTTTTCCGCTTTTGGAAGTGAGAAAACATTCTCCAAAATGAAATATACAGAAAAATATGTAGAGATTAAAACTGACTTATGAACATTTGAAGTCGCTACTGATAATTTCCACTACTAAACTTCAGTGGAAAGTTACAGCTGATTGATCATAACTATAAAACTTCATTACGTTTGACAATTATTTTACATGAATTATTTACATTTTAAATTTTACAATGTATTCATTACGCTACCGCGGGCCGTAGTTTGGAGACCCCTGCTCTAAAGCATGCAGACTGAACACAAATGTGTCTCTACAGGATTTGAACCCAGCAAATAGTAAAACTGTAACTTTATATGGAAAACCACAGCACAGTGTCGCCAACTTTTTCAAAACGCGCGCTAAATTATGAGAAAAAACTGGCCAACTGCAAGTTGGACTCGCGCACAAAGCGTTCCATGCCACTACACAATGTGAGTATGGAACCCTAAAAAAAATGGTAAATAATTCCACTTGCAGTTATAAGGCCCACCTTAACTTGACACTTCGATCTATTAAACTATTTGTATCTTAAGGGTCTAATTAAGTTGGTTTTAAAACGTCCTCAATAATTAAATATTTGTGATTTTCAGATTTTTTTTCCTATGTCTGTATGTATGAGTTCTACTTGTAAATGATTTTTTTGTATGAAATTGATTATGTAAAGTGCAATAACTTTTTTTCATGTTCCCTGCGTTCCGTAATAGAATTATATCGCTAAAATCGATTACGAAAGTATGAAGTGAATGGCTTATGATCCATTTTAATTCTATTTCGGACCGCAGGGATTGAAAGTTTGTCCATGTCAGGGCTTACCCAACATGTCATTTAACAATGAGTGAGTCGCAACTTTGTGACGGCACAAAGGCGCCGCCGCCCGCGCCCTTTGCAGGTGGATAAGAGAGTGCTGAAAAAGTTGAATTTGATCCTATTTTGACAGCTAAAAAATTCCGAAGCGTAAAAAACAATTTGATGAATTGTGCGTGGACGAATCACGAACACTCCAACCTGGAGCCGTATTTTTGAATCGTTCGTAATCAATTCACGTGCGAAAATATATATATACCTGTCTCATCTTGCAAATGACAAATTCTTATGTGCTACGTGAGATGGGTATATACTTTCGCACGTGAATTGAAAACGAACGATTCAAAAATACGGCTTGCCCTCTAAAAAGGCCGCTTTGGATGAATCATATTATGATTCTGTTCTAATGCCGTCTCTTTTGCACGCGTGAAGAAACTCTGACTCCAACCTACTTTCAAATCATTTTATAATTCACCCAAGTTGGCCTTTTTAGACAGTTAGTTTCCAAAGCAATTAAGATTATATGACCTTCAACTTGCATCGCAGAACGACAACGCACGACTTCATTTGTCACTCGTTTTATCGCGCACTTTGAACCAAAATAAGTAATTGTGCGGGATAAAACACGTGACAAACGAAGTCGCGCTTCATGCTTCATCGTGCCAGGAGGGCATAAAAAAAGGGGTTGAGTGGGGGCGCCGGTCTAAGTTTTTGCTCCGCCTCAAAAAGATCCAAGATCCGTTGCTGCACAAAGTATCCGGAAGAAAGAAGTCGGCAAAAGTGTTGTTTCGGTACCATCGGTCATTATAAAATTATTGTTATTATAGAATTACTGCCGTTACATTTGAAGTCGGTTACTATTTTTGTTAAGGCCCCTCAATTATAAAATGAACATTTTGTTTAATTCATACCGTTAGTAATTACGTTATTAAAAATCCAAAAAAAATATATATTAGAAACGAGGATATACTTAAGTAACTTGTCGTTCTGAAAACGTAATTTAATTAACTTCGCTCGATAGAAAAAAATCGCAAAGTTAGCGCTAAAAAAATCTTAACATCGAGCTAATGATATGTATTTTTAAAGCTATACATCTCAAAATATGCGAGAATTTTCTACATACATTACTTAAGTTACTTATTGAACGCTTTTTGATCACAATTAACATTTGAAATAAATATGAAATAATACATATAATTTCTTCCCGCAACGCTCTGATCGCTGTTTGTCGCCTGCGACCAGTTCGCGCTGAGGCGCTCTGGAGGTCGGACCTGTGCCAGTTTTCGCTCTGCGCTATAAAACCATAAACATTTTTAAAAAATATATATAAAATGGGACAAAATAAAATTTAAAGGAGATCGAAGTAAATTTTCATATAGAGAGAGACAAAAAAGAATGTTGGATATTTTAAGGTAAGAGTAATATTCAATTTACTTTTTTATTATTATAGGTGCCCTAAAAAGCATGTATTTGTACCCAAAGTAGGTACGGCAATAGGGCTTACCGTAACCACCACCCATCACGTTGGGACGTAATAATCGTCGGTGAAACGTGGGTTTACAGAGCGTGTAGAGTATGACTTACATTTCACAGTTCAAACTCGGAAAACCTCTTGACACCCCCTCGAGCATTCGTTGCAATTCGTTTCGTGACGATATTTTATTTATTACTTTTGTTTCTTTACAAACAAAACTGCACCAGTACATTATTTTGACGCGGTGTATAATTTTTTTTCTTCAACTTTAATATCGTAAATTATGTACTTACATATGACGTATATCAACTAGTAATGTGAATATTTTTTCTTTCAGATCTAGAAAAGATAATGAACAAAAAGATGAATCAGATGATGTGAATGAAACTAGGTAGGTAAACCTAGCGCCGCCGCCGGGCGCTTCCTTTGAGCTCAAACCAAGCCGACACAGGTGTATGGCACCAGACTTTACTGCGTAAATCTAACACTTACTTACTGACGTAGTAATACTTTATATTCTCTGCTTACTGTAACTGTAATAAGAGTTCATTCAGGTTACGCTCGTATCTCGAGCGAGTCCTATCAGTTGTCCCGTGAATTATGGCGCTGTCATATTTATTGCAATGTAATAAGAACTTTAGCGTCAGAAAAATGGAAAGTAATTAGGTAAGAATTTTATTGTCGATTGTAATATTATAGATTTTTCATTTATTTAACTTTCGAACAAAGTTCTAAGTTCTAAAATAACATGATCTAAAAGAAAAATAACACAGAGCATGTATTTGTACCCAGAGTAGGTACGGCAATAACAGGACTCACCACCTATCTTACCGTCTTAGTGTCTGTCTATAACTTTCTTTCGTCTCTCTCTCTGCTAATTGAGCTAAAATGTATAAAGTACTATCAAAGATGGGGACACCATGTTGTGTACCGAGTGTGGACAGTGACACTCAGCAGTGGCGCACGGCCTGCCCGGTTTCCACTATTAGCTAGGAATTGCGTATTGGCGGCGTCGCCACGCTGACACCGCAAGCTCTGGATCCGCCACCGCGTGACGGTTGGTCGCTCGGCAAAATAATACGGAAGAAAACGGTATTCAATTAAAATATCATGTTGCCTAGTAAATTAATGAAACAGAGGAAACGATAAATGCAACATTGAGAACTAACTACACGGACCTCGATTAATCATAAAAAAATGTCATCATAATATAAATGTTCGACTTGTCAGTGACCAAAAATCTAGGTTACATAAATAATGTTTTATTTGAATTAAAGTCCCAATTATACCACATTGCAAAATAAAAATATAATACCCTCCATTTCCATGGATGTTGATGAAGAAAGGTATAAACAAAATTTTTAAAAACTTTTGGTCTCTGTTTGAAATTTAATGATTTAGAGAAAAACACCTTCAATTCTTTATATTATTAAAAATGCGTTTCTACGGGTAAACCGGCTGTTAGTATCCCAAATTCATGCGGACATCCTTTAGTGTTTAAGGGTAGGTTCTGGTCTTTTACTGGTTACCTACTTAATATTGTATTTAAAAATAACTATTATTTATTGAAAATCTACCATAAATATAAAAATATCTGGTTTACAGTACCAAACTCGTGTTTTGTTACAAAAAACGTCAACGCCTCCTACCAAAGGTATTATTTAAACCCATACTCACAAGCAAATCCTTATCCACAGATAAGAGTTACGGTCAAGCATGCCAACTACGGTCATTGATCCCGAGGAACTAGAACTTCGTATAAACACGTTCCTGAGCAACTTAGAGAAAACTCAAAAGCAAAGGTTAAGAATCGAAAAGGAAACTATTCTTCAAAGGGATTGCAGTGATTGGTTGGAGTTGCGGTGGCAGCTACTAACGGCGTCTAATTATGAGAAAATAATTAAAAAACCGGCCAAGTGCGAGTCGGACTTGCGCACGAAGGGTTCCGTACCATTATCTATAAAAACGGCAAAACAACATATCTGTTTAATATTATTAAATATTTATTTTATTCTGTTTTTTTAGTATTTTTTGTTATAGCGGCAACAAAAATAAATCATCTGTGAAAATTTCAACTGTCTAACTATCACGGTTCATGAGATACATCCTGGTCAGCGGAGTCTTAATAATAGGGTCCCGTTGGTTACCCTTTGGGTACGGAACCCTAAAAAGAGAAACATCAAGGCCAACGTTAGTGCAAACACTTCTCTATAAGCAATACCTCAGCAATGTAAAAGCAATAAGCGTGTTAAGACACGGCGTTGCGAATGAAGCTAATGCACTCAATCAGCTGTCAATTCAACTTGGGATTGCTATACAGAACTGCGGATTATTCGTTCATGCTCAAACTCCCTACCTTGGAGCAACACCGTATGGACTCATTGGAAATGATAAAGTCGTGGAAATTAAGTGCCTTTTGTCAGTTTACAACCAGAATTTGAACGACGTAGATGTCTTAAATAAATTACCATTTTTCAAAAAGAAAGACGATGCACTGGTAATTAGCAAGAATCACGACTGATTTTATCAAATGAGTAATTTAATTTTTGAATCTAGATCTAGTTACTATTTAACAGGTTTCTTTTCTATTTCTTCATGTTTAATTTTTCAGGTTCAGGGCCAGTTACTTATAGCGCAAAGTAAAAGTTGCGTTTTCAGTATATGGTCTGGGGAGAACAACCCGTTGCACATAGAAACTATTGACCTCTGTGAAAACGACACAAAAAAAGAAAAAGAATTCTAAAGAAATCAGTTCTATTCTTACATTTCAGCAGACGTATGTTTTAAATAAAAAAATAAACGATTACAGTGTTAGTAAAATTAAACTTGTAAAAAATAAACGATATTTTCTTTTTATTTATACTGTTCGTAAAATTAAACCTTTAAGTTAATACAATATTCACAAATCGTATACATAGGATTATATTATTTATAGCAAAATCCTTCGCTTTAGAAACTCACAATATTATTAGAGTGCATAGTAAAAACAAAATCTCAGGCGCTCGAAGCGAACTTTTTTCAAAGAATTTTGTTTCTGATTGATTTTTAGGGTTTCAAAAACAAAAGTGAGAAAAATAAAAAATATTAGCCTAAATCATGGTAATATGAGTTTACGTAAAGATTACAGGAAAAATATAGCGGTTGAGGAATTCAGGAAAAAAAAATTACAAAATTATATTTATCATCCACAATACAGAACCCTAGGTACGCGAGTCTGACTCGCACTTGGCTGGTTTTTTTTTCATGTTACTTTGCACTCTAATAATAAACGTATACATTTTGTGTAACATTTACACAACGCCGAGGTGCGGCGCGGCTACGCCAACCAAATTTGATCGGCGCACAGTCGCCGCCGGCAGATTCGAGTCGGCGCCCACGTCTAAAAAATATAGTAGGTACTAATGTAGCAGTTAATTAGGGAAATCCTAAAAATGTATGTATTATTATGTAAACAAATGTGACTATGGTCAAAAGTTTTAAGTTTAACTTATATTCTCGAAATGTATTTTTTAACTACCGTTTTGTTCTAAATAAATCCTTTTAACATTTAATGAAACAAATACTTGATGTCCACAAATGTTTAATACTTTAATACTTTACCCAATTTTCTGTTTCAATTTATCTTTTCCAATAGCTATGCATCATTTCGCACACAAGCGCCTCTAGTGCCGATTTGTGGCACTAAAATTCATTTGCGGGGAAGCGCGGGGGAAATCTCAATTTCTCAGCGGCCTGGGCCAAGCCTTTTAAGTCTTTTGACTATACGAAGACGAGCTACCGTCACACAAATCTCTACTCAAAAACGGCGCGAATACTACAAAGAGCGTGGTTGGTGTCGGTCGGCCAATCTACGTATCGCGTAGAGCGCTACCCCGCCCCCCTTTCCTGTTAAACTAATAGGCCACCGCGGGGAGTGTACTATAATAGAATAATTTGAACCATTCAACTGGTTGTGTTTTGAAATGGCCGCTCTCTGGTCGATCTCCTTGAAATATTCTGCTTTTAAACAAAAATAATTAAAAGCAAAGACTTTTTGAGATATTGACGCATGATATGTGACTCCATCATGTTTTTTACATTTCGAGTAGTAAGTTTTGCACTTATCAAAAGCGCATCCAGGCATTTTCAGCGTAAAACAACAATAATCACTCGGGTATAATGCACAGCTATCCTCCAAGACGTTCCGCGAGCGACTAGAGCGAACTGCTACGATTTGTGTTAGTTTTGCTCTGCCACTTATCGAGGCCCGGTACCATGTCTACGTATTTGCTTTGGTCAAAGTTAAAAGTTTATTTAGTTTCACATTTTTCAGTGAAATTTAGGGTTAAATTGTAAAATATGGGTAGTTCTTGCAAACGCGCTGTTGATATGAAACGAAGTTATAATGACTAAGTTTAAGTAGCTTCCTGCTATCAGCACCTTAACACAAAGTGATTGCCGCAATCTTGAGCTACGTGCTGTCATCTGTTGAGGAGTTCTATGGTGATGAAGCCAGGATCGAGGGTCAGGTGGAAGATTGTCGATTCTCAAGTAACACACTGCAATCAAAATCCTGGTTTCTGAGGAGTTTCACTGCCTATCTCTGAAGACCTTCATCAGATCGTGACGAAACCTAAAATGGGACCTACCTGGAAGTTCAGAAATGACGGAGTTATGAAGTTACAACGCAAAAAAAAAACTATCGAATGGAGAACCTCCTTTTTGAAGTCTGTTAAAAAATGGTCTGTGACATGGCAATGGACCTTAATTTTAAGGTCAGTGTCTGGCCTGTAGAAATATTTTTCTGAGAAAATAAAATTTAAACTAAAACTGAGTCCTCCTTCACCGAGAGTAAACAGTAAACATTTTAAAAGGGATTGTCAAACTGTCGATAGTATCGACAATATCGACATTGATGGATGGCCGTGTGCCGCATTTATCCGCATTTTCGTAATTCGACTTTAATTTGAGAGTTCTATTTACTTTTACCTACTCAATATCTTTCTTCTCTACAATTCAGTTTTTAGAGTCCCGGCGAATAAAGTAAAGTAAAGTAAAGTAAAAATTCCTTTAATAAAGTCAACCGTTTGTTTTTGCGTTATCATATCACATGCGATTTACTCGGTAGGGTATTTACATCTCAACGCCAGCTCCCGTAGAACAATGTTTATTTAAGGCTGCGCCGAGCGTAGAACGATTAGACACCTCGCTTGTTCTCTCGTGGTCTTTTTTTATCGTGGTCGCGTTTATTGAATTTAACAGAAAAAATCATATTTAATTTACCAGACAAAATTTTAAAAATGTGAAACGGCCCAGTTGTATTTCATAACGTTTGTGATTGTCTTGAATTGTGGTTGAGACAAAATTCGACAGTTAAGTTATTGAAATTACTAAAACCCCAATACCTTTTTTCGATTTTGGGCCTACTTTAGATAGATTTGTTTCTTACACCATAAGTTATTTTAAATATTTGCTGCGGCGGAAGTGTAGATACAGTCTCTGTGATAATAAATATATATTTTATTTATTTATCATTGAAATATTATTCAATAAATCAATTTAACAATGACTGTCGTTTTAGATTATTTTGCTCGGCGCCCTCTTAATACGCGCGACGCGACCTAGTTGAATCACAAGTGCGACGTACTGCTTAATCGCAAAAACATCGTGTTACGCTCTTCGCACTTGTGTTGTGTGTGATTCAACTAAGTCGCGTCGCGCGCAATATTAAACATTCTACTACTGGTGCAGAACCCTAGCACAAACATTTTGCCAGATGCTGTCGGGATCGAAAACGACCGCTTTTGTGTGATAATGATAATGATAAATAGTCGGGGATTCGTGTTGTGAAGGTGTATTAAAAGTACCTATAGGACCACTGTAAGTAGATACGTATGTAAGAGTATATTGTATGTCAGGTTTCTAACATGTCATTCCCACCAGCTACCTTTAGCAACGTCAACTGTCACCGGCTCACCGGCCGACCAACCACCACAATACTTCACAATAGGCTTGTCAATAACAGCGCGTGCCTTTGTTCGTTGGTTAAATGCTCAGAGCTTTGTTCTTCGATGCCGTAATACAATAGGGGTAAATGTGGAAATAGTGTGGATTTATTAATATTTATTAATATTTAATTAGAGTTAGACATCTGCAGGAGCGGATCTAGGGGGAGGGGTATGTATGTATGTAAATTCTTTATTGTACAAAATATATACAATGCATAAAAGCGAACTTAATGCTAATTATCATTCTCTACCAGTTAACCTTTGGTGAAATGGAGATTACAAGGGTACGTAGTGCCTAATGAATTTATAAATACTAACGTATAATTAAGTATATACGAGTTGAATTTTTGACCATCGTCCAAATTCATGCTGGCGGCTTGATAAGTGATCAGTATCATGGATCAATAACAATTTTTGTGAAATTCGTAAAATGAAATTTCGACTCCCCGTAGTAATTCATTCGGGACTGGATGATAATTAATTAATTACTATATGAATTCGAAATTTCATTTTACGAATTTCAAAAAAATTGTTCTTGATCCAAGATACTAATCACTTATCAAGCCTCCAGTATGAATTTGGACGATGATCAAAAAGTCACCTTGTATAGGTACTTATCTACTCATAAATACAAAAATATACATACTTATAATCGATACAATATAATAAAAGAGTAGAACCCGGTGTGTCTGTATCTACATTGAATAAAAGCACAGATAATATAATGCATAAAAGTAATAAAAATAGAAAGGGGGTGACTAAATAAGAGTAATAGAACACAAATCAGTGATTTTTAGAATTACTTTCTGTCTGTCTGTCTGTTTGTTTGTTCATGCACATCTCCAAAACTACAGAACGGATTCTGATGTACCTGGTTTTCACAAGTAGACGGAGCTCAATTTTTAGTAGAATATAGGCTTTATTTCATTAAAATCAAAAGTCGAAAAAAGAAGTTATCGTCATTTAACGATTCTAGGAACTTACTTTTTTACTGTTAGAAGATACATATCAAATAATAATATATAGCGTTAAAGGCCTATAGTCTAAGAGCTAGCGACCAAATCGGTCATGTGGCTTCAGCTGTATTGAAACTCCGTTAGCTACTTCTCAAGCTACTCTCAGTCTACTATAGAAGTCACGAATGAGTGTTAAAAAAAACAAGAAAACTTTGGTTAGAATTACGTAGCGTAGCGTATCAAATTTTAGTACACAAACATTAATACTTTGTGTCCTTTACGTAGTCAATTTGCAAATTGACTTACCATGGAAAGCTATGAGGCACTTCCAGCCTACTTAGAAATTTTAAATTCCGTTCACAAATAAATCTTATAGCATATGTATAGGAAAAAATCAGAAAATCACCTATATTTCATTATTCAACTAGTTCTATAGACCGACTCAATTAGACCCTTTAGATACATGAAGTCTAATGTAGGTATCGTAAGTGTCAAGTTAAGTTGGACCCATTAACTGCACATTATTAATTTTATTTTTAAACGGTATGTATGGAACCCTCAGGACACGAGCCCTAATCGCACTTGACCATTTTTTTTTTATTTTGACATACGCTATAGAAAGGGTGTTAATAGTCTTACCTCCAAGATCTGAATCATTATGGTTAGTTCTGGAATTGAAAAGTAGATGGCGCTGCAAGTAAATTACATCGCGCACTGGTAGGTTCTAGGTTAAAAGAAGTGAGGTTTCTGCACTCACCCCTTATAAGGAAGTTCTTCCATCTCCCCCCACCTTTACTTTAAAAATATAACCTGAATTTGTTGATTATAACCTCAAAAAAGTAAAAAAATTAAATATAAAAAACGGTGCATTACCTTTTAATGGGAGGGTAGGGGGCCAGCCCACCCACTGCCTGCCAAACGATACTAAATTTTTACCGATTACAATATTCAAAATTCCAAGTGGTGCAAGATTAAACTAAATTCTATGTGGACGAAGTCGCGGGCAACATTTATAGTAAATACATATTTTTGTACCACATTAATAGCTGAAAATTGTTAAGTTAGCTATTTAAAATATTATTAAAAATTGCAAAAGAGCCGTGTCTATCTGTCTGTACATGGATAACAATCCAAAAAAAATTGTTATCTTACTTAAAACTGGATACTTTCTACTTCTGGAATCCCACTGTGGCCGCATTATCTTCTTCCACGTGGAAGAAGTCGCGGGCATCAGCTAATTATTTATAAGACTTTGTAACGCAACTGTTTGGACACTGTTAACGACCACGATTTTGGACTCTGATACCGTAAAACTAAGCTGCCCAAATCTAGTGTCTTAATGAGCAAAGACTTACCTACCTAAGTACTTATGAAGTCCCTATTTTAAGTCTTTAAACAGCGCCACCTAAGCGATTTTTATGGAAGATAGCCTAGAAATTGGCTCATAGATAAGCTTCATATTTACATTAAAAAGCAGAATCTGAAGGCTTTAATTTTAGGTGATGTTAAAACTTTATTTTTTCCAAAGTAATTTATTTTCAGTTCCTTTCAATTAAAGAACTAATTTTCAATAAAAAGATTTTTGTTTTGATAGCACTTAATTTAAAATTTATGCCTTCAGAATTAGATTTAGATTTAGATTAGGGGCCGATTTAATGGCAGTACAGTTCGTTTCTGTACCTGTTGACACAAATGAACCAAAGCGTCTCTCCAGGGCCGCGTTCATAAATTAGGGGTCGCGACCCGTGTTCTAATACAATCTCTGTCGCACGCGGAGAAAATTTTAATACGCTATCTTGCTGACAGTGTTGGAACCTAATGAAATTTTTAATTTATGAACGGCTAGCTGAGGGTTTTACTTAGGCTACGTTTCAAAACGTGGGATCTTCGTGCGAAATTTCACTCGTTTTTAAGAAAGAGAAAGAAAGTTCTGGTTTTGAAACGGTTGCGAGTGATTCCCGTGAGAAAAGCGTTTTGAAACGGTCTGGAGTTTCGTCAAGTAAATACATAACCTCAAATCAAAATAAATAAATAAAGTAAAGTATCTATTGCTTTTAATATGGATGGCATTGCAACCTTTGCATTTGCAAACCATAATCCTGTCGAAGCAATTTCGAAAAAATTTCCCGTATTCGTACGGAAATGTTCAATTGTATTTTCAAAAATTTTCCGAATCCCGAGAAAACTCCGAAATGACAACTGTCAGGCAAATTTTAACGGTACCCAGACAGAGTTAGAAATCGCACTTGTCAGTGCGATATTCACATTTCCCGAAAGCGTTTCAAAACACTTAGCGCAACTGTCAGGTAACAGTTCGTTTACCCTCGGTTTCACTCGGGTCGATTTTTGAACGATGCAGGGTAAAATTCGCATCGCTCCGAGTGATAATCACACGTTACGAAACGTACCCTTACTTTTTGTTGTGACAAACAACTGTCAAATGTCAAAATTGTCAAATCAGCTGTTAGAATTTCGTTTCGTGGCCGTATGTTTCTTTGCTCGAATTGCATTTGGCTTTTGTTATATAGCTGAAACTCCAGCAATTGTCTGTTAAATGGTACTATTAAAAGAAGAAATAGAAAACCGTAGAACTGTAATTTATAATGTCTAACAAAAACCAACCATCGTTACGCATAGATTGGTTTGATGGGACTGTAATCGAAGAGTCCAGGTCAAACGCCCCAGGACCTTCATTCGACGACGAAGACGCACAAAGTACTCAACCAACACCCAAACCTCTGTATAGTGAAAGAAAACTTATGGGCTTCAAAAGGCTTTCAGATCTTTCACAACAAGACGCATCGAATCTTACTCTACAACTCTCCGATAGATCAAGTTTCTGGGAACTGCTTAACTCCGATTTGAAAGATGACTTCATTGTTCTAATCACAAAAATCCTTGCCAAGCTCTACTCATCGTTGCAGTCAGGTCAGAAGTCACTAATGCTCACAAAACTCTTAAAAACCAGGTTACTAACTTCAGTGTTCGTAGATAAACTGGAGCATTACATTGTAAGATTGCCTGGTACTAGAATAGTGGAGAAAAGGATGAACATGCAGTTCTGGGACGAAGTAGAACCATTTTTTGATAATGTTTTGGCTGTTTGCAATGGAGTTCTTGATCAAAATCCAGAAAGAAACAAAATAATTGAGTTGTTAGAAGCTGTTAAATTGGGTGTCAGTGGTCTTATGGAGGAGCATAAGGAGCAGTTCTCAGAAGAATTGTTTTTGAAAATGGATGACTTGGAAAAGAAGTTGGGGAGCCTGGATTTTTTGGTGAGTTTCCATTGAATTTCACTGTTTTTAATTGGCCAAATGTCTATTTGCAAATTAACGTAAAGCCTAAAAAAAGAACAATAAAATGGGTTCTGTATAAATAAGGGGGCACTATGGGAAAAAAGACTTGGAAAATTTCTAAAATACTTCAGCGTAGAATAAAGCTGGCAAGTTAGGTTAGAAGGTTGGGTAGGTACTGCTATATATATATACGTACGTAACCTTTGTGGTTATTATTTTATGACAACCCAGAAATCCTTCAGTGCAGATGATTGTGCCCCGTTATCAACATTCTGACCATAAAATGTGTTGCAACATTGTTGCTTTGTGGTTAAAGATATAAAAATATGGGTTACCTAGCAGTAATGCCAATTTTCCAAGTTAATCACACCAATAATTCGTGGTGGGCACTGACATTGTCCTAGTTTTAATTAATTATATAACAATCAGGTAATTTTGTAAATTTTGGTTTAAATCATAAAATCTACACTGTTTTAATCTTGTTTTAAATTTACCAAATCAACACTGGTTCAAAAATTTTTTTGGTTGATTTTATTATGTTCATGCTAGCGAACCAGCAATACTTAATGTTGGTTTTATGGAATATTTTGTTAGTAACACATTGTTGTTTATTTATTTTTAGGATCCAGCACCACAACCTACTCAATCCCACCCAAGAAGTCTAGACCAGAACTTCAGAAACCTTAATATCTTCCCCAGTAGAGAAGACTTGCTAGGAAAGACTGCCAGTAACATTGTCCCCAATATTGTGAACGGAGCCTATACATCTGTAGAACATTACCTGGATGTTCAGTTTAAATTGTTGAGAGAAGACTGTTTTGGACCGCTGCGAGAAGGGATATGTTGGTAAACTATTACTACTCTTTACACATTTTACATCTATATATTTTTTCAATGCATGTGCTCGTAAAGGCCCACTTTATATGCATCAAAACCGAACAGAAAGTCGATTATTTTGCCCTAGGGCTTTATTATTTTTTTTTTTTATTTATTTACAATGGTTGGCTAACCTGCAGCCTTTCCTGTATACCATAGATGTTAAACTTTTTTTTCCACTGTTTAACGGCCCTGGATACAGTCCTTTTGAGCCAATTATAATTTAAAGTTCACAAGATTATATTTGTTTTCATTTCCTCACACTATGCATTGAAAAACGTAGTATGATACACGGGCGTAAAAGCAATAAATTACTCGGTTACGTTTAAAACACTCGCTACGCTCGTGTTTTAAATCGTCCTCGTAATTTATTCCTTTGCGCCCTAGTAGCATAAACTACTATTATGACTTAATTTTCAGCTACTATAAGTGTTAGTAATTAATAAAACCATTTAAATATTCTAGCTAAATACATGGAAAATCCTACAAAAAGAAGGCACGAAAACATAAGGTAATTAATCGCTTTTAATTAATTATATATTTTTTTATTTATACGAATCAATAATTAAATAAAATACTTTATAATTATAAAATTAGTATATTTATAATATATATATAATATATTATATAATTTTTCTATTAGTGTATTTAACTGATGCCGGTCCAGGTCGGACCCGAAATATATCTTAAACCGTGTAATTTTATAATTATAAAGTATTTTATTTAATTATTGATTCGTATAAATAAAAATATATATAAAGAGCTTTTCAAAAGTGAATATATTTTATACCATTTTTAATTAATTAAATTCACTGTCTCTCTGTTCAGTTGTCTGACACTCAAAAACTGGTAATTACATTTTAACACCATTGCCACAAAAAAATGCATTATTGAGTGTAATTGTTAAAGCTTTTATTTTAGTAGAACATAGAATATAAAGCTGTCTCTTTTTAGGGTTCTGTACGTACCCAAAGGGTAACCAATGGGACCCTATTACTAAGACTCTGCTGTCCGTCTGTCACCAGGCTGTATCTCATGAACCGTGATAATTAGACAGTTGAAATTGTCACAGATTATGTATGTCTGTTGCCACTTTAACAACAAATACTAAAAAACAGAACAAAATAAATATTTAAAGGGGCTCCCATAGAACAAACGTGATTTTTTTTGCCGGTTTTATAGATAATGGTATGGAACCCTTCGTGCGCGGGTCCGACTCGCACTTGGCCGGTTTCATTTATAATAGCAGAGGCATGTACTATTATTTAGTCTGTAGTCATAGGCAACATATAGTTAAGATAAGATTTTAAGTAGTGGTCTTCAGATCCTGGTTTATGTCCTGCTGGTCAAGCATGCACCAGAGTTTTTTGAAAGTTATATCCGTAGTGTCTGTTTACTTACCACTTAACCAGTACCAGTAAAATAATTATTGATTTATAAAGACTTTGGCACGATCGATTGTGCCTTCTGCCCCTCAGGGGTGCGTTCATAAACTAGAGGTCGCGACACGAGTTCTATTGCCATCTCTGTCGCACGCGTTGAAAATGACCATTTCAGTGACAGTCCACATACACCTCTGACACCCATTCAGAGATAAATTTTGTGGCAAGTTGGATTTTCATTAATTTCTTGTTTTTTTTTTTTCCAGAGTACACCCCAAAGTGCGGTTTATCAGGACCTACGTAAGTAACAACCGAGTCGGCTACCTCGTCGACATAGCATGGAAGGAACGGGACAACCAGTTGTCCAAAGACAGTAAGAAGTATGCCTACAATAAGCAACTGATGTTTGGTTCACTGTTGCTATTTACTAGTGATAATTTTGAGAGGGTGCTTTGTGCTACTGTTTTGGATTCTAACTTGCATTTGCTGTCTGAAGGATATGTAAGTACCAAGTTTTAATAATTGTAAACCTTTGTACAACATATAAGATAATAGATATAGATTAAAATATAAATGAATTTTCCATAAAATGTAAGTACAAACAGACTATGGCAAACGTTATGCTGTTAATTATACCATCATAAAATTATACTAATGCATGCTTTTGCGGCAGATATTTTTCAAGTTGAAGCTCTTTACAATATTTCAATCAAACCATTCTTAAAAGGTACAGGGGATCTAAAAAGGCCGACTTGGGTGAATCATAAAATGATTTGAAAGTAGGATGGAGTCACAGCTTTTTCACGCGTGCAAGAGAGGCGGCATTAGAACGGAATCATAATATGATTCATCCAAAGCGGCCTTTTTAGAGGACCATAAATTGCTATCAAAAATGAATTTGGGCCAAATATTGATGTCTATCTAAATTATTAGTTCATACTCTAGCACTTTCATTTTCTATGACAAACAGTGATAGCAAATTAAAAGAATTGCAACATTAACGATTTTTGTTATTGTTTTCAGCTAGCAATCTCCTTTCATAGTCCAGTTTCCAATAAGATCTTTTCTGAGTCTTACCTTATGATCGAAAGTGAAGTGTTTTTTGAGCCCTACCATAGAGTGCTGAAGGTATTACAGAATTCCAAAACTGATGATTTACCCATGAGAAGATACATCGTTGATGTGCAGGTAATAATGCATCAGTTTTATGTATGTGTCGAAGGGTAATCAGAAAAAACGGATCATCACGAAAATCGTAGGATGACTGAAATGGTCCGGATTGCAAACTAGGAAAGTTTTGTAACCAATACTTCATAACCATTAACCATCCTAACGTTATGACGAGCAAAACGAAGCGAGTTATGTTAACATGTAAATAAATATGGAGAGCCGAGCGAAGCAGAGCGGAGCGAGGCGAATCCTCTAGTTTTTCCAATAATCCGAATCTTTGCAAATATCCTAGGATTTTCGCGATGATCCGTTTTTTTTTCTAAATATCCTATGACATATATGCATTGTGCTGCATTTATTTATATATTGTGATAATATTCGCAACATTTCAGCCAGGAACTAGACCTCCAACCTACCTGAACTCAGAAACTTACTACACCTTACCTCAGAATAACAAAGAAGACATCACCTTCCCTGCCCTAGATCTGCTAAACTGGCCTTCAGAACAAACATTTGGCCTTGACTCATCTCAAATGGAAGCCTATAAACTGGCCTTGACAAGAGAATTTGCTGTCATCCAAGGGCCACCGGGTACAGGAAAAACTTTCATAGGAGTCAAAGTAGCTACCACAATTCTTCAAAACCTATCTTTAGAAGGCACACCTATGCTTATCATCTGTTATACCAATCACGCCTTAGACCAGTTTCTTGAAGGCGTTTTAAAGGTTACTAAGAATGTTTTAAGGCTCGGGAGTCAAAGTAAAAACGAAAAGATAGAACCTTACACTCTAAATAATTTGCGAATGAAATCTAAATCTAAACATTCGTACCTTTATAGAAGCAAAAGAGCTGAACAAGAGAAGTTGTACAAGGAAATGATGGAAATACAAGGTGATATTGAAAAATGTGACCAGGAAATTTTAACTTACAAGACGATCAAGCCATATTTGAAAGCTAATAGCAAAAACCTTGAACTAAAGTCGTGTAATGAAGATCCAATTTTAAAATGGTTGTTTGGGAATTTGGAAAAAGAATCCAATAAAGAAATACTAGGCGATGATGATGATGATGATGATTTAGATGATTGGGAGAAACAACTAGATGAGTTTGATGAAAAAATTTATATAGAAAACGAAAAGCTTGATACGTGTTTCTCAGAACACTCGGCTATGGAAGAAACAGACTCTATGTATAACAGTATAAAGTATGTAAAAGACGTGACTGATGACCAAACCGAACAGCAAAAAATGGCGGATAAATTTCAAGCTCAAATTGATAAAGTTAGAATAAGACTGCGTCATTTCAAGGTAAGTGTTCTCAAAAAGGATCTAAATACGGTCCCACCAAACCAAGTAATCAAGTTTTATTCAGGAATCTTTGTGTTATTCTGAACCTAATCACGCTCCAATTAATCAGCACAGTAATTTTTAAGTGATGTGATTTCATTGTTTTGACGAAACCCTAAAACTGCTATACCTATACGTGATGGTGTCGATTCGGTGTCTTATTTGACAGGACTGAATTTAAGCGTTCTGTCCTTGTCTTTTCGATAAAGAAATAAAAAGACAGGACGCTCAAAATAAGGTTAGTCCTGTCAAATAAGTTAAGTTGTGTTACGCCGAATCGACACTATCCCTTATTTGGTTCGTAGCAAACCACGGGCTATTTTTATCCGAACATTTTACTATTCTTTCATGCTCTCCTTGTTTCTTGGCACCGGATAAATAATTATGTATGTATAAGTACTAAATAATAAGTAAGTCTGTCTGTCTGTTCCGTTTTAACTCGAGAACCACCTAACGGATTTGGATCCGGTTTTCTTTATTACCATCATAGTGATCCAGGTCAAGATAAGCTATAAGGGGTGTCAATAATATTACCGCCAAGCCGAAAACTGACGATAATTAAAAGACTCCACCATGCGAGCGAAGTTGCGGGCTGTAGCTAGTTATGTATATAATAAAAGAATAGCATGACTGACTAACTGACTGATCTTTAAATGGTTAAACCCAGGAACATGAAGTTTGGACTGTAAGTTTGAAGTAGCATACACTGAAAAAAGAATTAAGGAAATTTCCATGAGATCGAGAGAAACGGGATCCACTTAAGCAAAAACAAATCCTGGATCCGCCCTTGGTTAAACCGAACTATGAACAGTACCCGACAGTAAATAATGCACTTCGGCTTCGTAGAACGCCGTCTCTGTCACCGGACTGTTAGTGCTTCGTGCGACAGACATGACGCTATGATGATACGATATGCATTATTTACTGCCGGGACTTGTATAACCTTTGATTTTTTCAGAAAGCCTTACGGCAATACCAGGATGGACTTAACAACAGCAAAAACCTGGACAAAGTAACAGATCTTGACAGTCTGCCCACAGAAGATAGATGGAGCGTTTATTTCACGGCAGTGACTGCTGTCAAAGACAAGTTGATGGGAGAAATGAAGAGCTTACAGGTACAATCCCCGCGAATTCCTAATGCGCTTTGATATAATTTGTTTTCAACCCCTTAGTACTGTTAGCATCGCTGTCGAGTATATTTTGTTCTTAGAACCTACCTGTATTTTTGATGAATTATTATCATCCAGTAGTTAATAGATTGATTCCAAGTTTGTTTTGTTTGACCGATTTGGCTCATGTTCGAACTTAAAAATTCTTTGTCTCATTTACTCGCCTACCAAATTGCATGACGTTCCGATCACTGGTACTAGAGTTATCGTCGGATAAACATACATACAAACGCTGGATTGTTCAAGTAGACTCGAAGAACTTCGTTCGCTTTGTTCACTCGTTCAATAATTCTCTCATGAAGGGTAAAAAATTTCAAGGTAAATTTTTTTGGCGTAGGCCTGGGGAGTTAGCGCTCCAGTAAGCTTCTTGATTCGATCACTGGACCACAGAGTATAAAAACCATGGTTAACGCGAAGGGGTCTCAATGCTCTGAGTAGATAAATGGTGTGAGGGTTTTGGCACCGTGCTCACCAAGCCGCCTGCCCAGCGTGTGTGAGTATGGACATTTCTTCCAGGAGGACCGCCATGTGTGGCGAGATCTTGGAAAGGCCTATGTACAGCAGTAGTCGTTTGTAATGCCGTTGCATCCAACTTCATAATGACGCGAATCGTACTATATTTCCTAAATTCCTTTTCTTCCAGGACAAGTACAATGTATCAACTGAAGAACTAGAAGAAGTGTCAACGCTAGTGGACGCAGAGGTGGTGAAGACGTCACGAGTAGTGGGCGTCACTACCACTACCGCCGCGAGACGGCACCAGCTGTTGCAGACGGTCCGGTCTCCTATAGGTACGTCATGAACTGCAAGTGTCAACGATAGTGGACGCGGAGGTGGTGAAGACGTCACGAGTAGTAGGTGTCACCACCACTACCGCCGCGAGACGGCACCAGATGTTGCAGACGGTCCGGTCTCCTATAGGTACGTCATGAACTGCAAGTGTCAACGATAGTGGACGCGGAGGTGGTGAAGACGTCACGAGTAGTAGGTGTCACCACCACTACCGCCGCGAGACGGCACCAGATGTTGCAGACGGTCCGGTCTCCTATAGGTACGTCATGAACTGCAAGTGTCAACGATAGTGGACGCGGAGGTGGTGAAGACGTCACGAGTAGTAGGTGTCACCACCACTACCGCCGCGAGACGGCACCAGATGTTGCAGACGGTCCGGTCTCCTATAGGTACGTCATGAACTGCAAGTGTCAACGATAGTGGACGCGGAGGTGGTGAAGACGTCACGAGTAGTAGGTGTCACCACCACTACCGCCGCGAGACGGCACCAGATGTTGCAGACGGTCCGGTCTCCTATAGGTACGTCATGAACTGCAAGTGTCAACGATAGTGGACGCGGAGGTGGTGAAGACGTCACGAGTAGTAGGTGTCACCACCACTACCGCCGCGAGACGGCACCAGCTGTTGCAGACGGACCGGTCTCCTATAGGTACGTCATGAACTGCAAGTGTCAACGATAGTGGACGCGGAGGTGGTGAAGACGTCACGAGTAGTGGGCGTCACTACCACTACCGCCGCGAGACGGCACCAGCTGTTGCAGACGGTCCGGTCTCCTATAGGTACGTCATGAACTGCAAGTGTCAACGATAGTGGACGCGGAGGTGGTGAAGACGTCACGAGTAGTGGGCGTCACCACCACTACCGCCGCGAGACGGCACCAGCTGTTGCAGACGGACCGGTCTCCTATAGGTACGTCATGAACTGCAAGTGTCAACGATAGTGGACGCGGAGGTGGTGAAGACGTCACGAGTAGTGGGCGTCACTACCACTACCGCCGCGAGACGGCACCAGCTGTTGCAGACGGTCCGGTCTCCTATAGGTACGTCATGAACTGCAAGTGTCAACGATAGTGGACGCGGAGGTGGTGAAGACGTCACGAGTAGTGGGCGTCACCACCACTACCGCCGCGAGACGGCACCAGCTGTTGCAGACGGACCGGTCTCCTATAGGTACGTCATGAACTGCAAGTGTCAACGATAGTGGACGCGGAGGTGGTGAAGACGTCACGAGTAGTGGGCGTCACTACCACTACCGCCGCGAGACGGCACCAGCTGTTGCAGACGGACCGGTCTCCTATAGGTACGTCATGAACTGCAAGTGTCAACGATAGTGGACGCGGAGGTGGTGAAGACGTCACGAGTAGTGGGCGTCACTACCACTACCGCCGCGAGACGGCACCAGCTGTTGCAGACGGTCCGGTCTCCTATAAGTACAACATGAGTTCTGAGGTTTTCCCGAATTTCTGTGTGATTCTCTAAACCATGTTGTTTCAGTTCAGTCGGACCCACTGTTTCCAAGTCATAGTGGTAAAATCCGCTGTTTTACAAAACAGCTCCGCGTTATTTAAAACAGCTAAATAACGTTCAGCTGTTTCATAAAATGATACGCAAGATTGCATGTTAGGCGTTGTTCAATGCGGCGGGTCAACGTTTAGCAGTTTTGTTAAACGGCGTGAAGTAAAACGTTAGATTGTAAACTTTGATAAAAACTACAGAGGTCGCCTCGCTCCGCTCGCTCCGCTTCGCTCGACTAAACGTAGGTACTTACAGGTCCTGGCAGTAAATAATGCACATCGTATCGTAGCGTCATCTCTGTCGCACGAAGCACGAACAGTTCGGTGACAGAGACTGCGCTCTACGCAGCCGAAGATAGCCGATGTGCATTATTTACTGCCGGGTACTGTAACAGTATTGTCGGGCATAACGCAATGACAGTCGAACTGAATATCATGTAGCTGTTTTAAATGACGGAGCTGTTTTGTTAAACAACTAGTGGTTTTGGAAAACAAATGATTCTACATTCCAACTTCGACACATACACAACAATGGTGTCGATTCGGTATTACACTATTTAACTTATGTAAGCGTTCTGTCTTTTGCTTTTTGTATCGAAAAGACAAAGACAGGACGCTTAAAATAAGGTTAGTTCTTTCAAATAAGTTAAGTCGTGTTACGCCGAATCGACACAGATATCACATTTTGTCAATACATGATGTAAAAAGTGTACTTAGGCGTGAGGTCACGCGGAACTTTAGCGGGCTATATCTTCATCATTTTTTGTTTAATTGACAAAAGAAAAAATACGTGTTCAATATTTTCTGATATTCAACTGACGGACTAATTAGAATTTTTTAGTCATCATGCCTATTGTCTCGTTACAGTAATAGTGGAAGAAGCGGCGGAAGTCCTAGAAGCGCACGTTGTGGCTTGTTTGACTCAGCACTGCCAGCACGTCATCCTGATCGGTAAGTTTGTCACGTTCTTTATTTCCTAAATTTGGAAATTTGTCTAGCCATATAAATTGTGTTTGTCCTTTAGGTTGACAAACAAAAGTTGCAGTAAAAAACTTGAAAAGTGAAGTGTGGCCAAAATATGTTCTAAAATGTGGACGATCACAAGCTGACAAAAATAGCAGATCGAATATTAGTTTTTTGTGCAACTGTAACATAATTTGAGACATTGGGACACGAATGCTTGTTAAACGAACGAAGTGAGTGTCGTAATAGTTTTGCACGAGTGTTCCAATGGCAGTTGTATACAATACTTTATCTAGAACCATCAAAAATATCGTCTTTATAATATTTTCAAATAACAATTTCACGAAAAATTAGAAGTAAACATTCGTTCATGAACCTCGGGTGCTTCGTTCCGGTAAAGCTGCCTTGAAAGCCAATCAGGATAAAGGGGGCTTGGCTTAAGAAATAAGCTATGGGAGTAGATAAAATATATTTTATATTGATTTCCAAGATTAATGATCATTATTAATTATTAATGATAATTAGAGAGTTAATGATGGCAAGTTGATTAATTATGGAGCTACGATAAAAATTAAGGGAGTTCTCTTGATTATAGGATTGCACTAAAATTATGTAGACTGTGGTACCCTTAAATTAGAAAAACTGTATTTTTTATCAGTCGCGTAATTGGCCGGAATCCAGCAAAAAAAAATTATAGGGTTTTACAAAGAGTGTGACGAAAACTGTTCTGTTACCAACGCACACTCAGACAGGGAGTTCCCCCGGCCCTTACTAGTAACACTTATCAATTAAATATGTACTTAAACCACATAATCATACAGCTCAATTTCCATCTTTCAGGTGACCACAAACAACTACGACCAACGGCAGCGCACTACAAACTAGCAAAACATTACAACTTGGAAATCTCATTATTCGAACGTATGATACGCAATGGCGTCCACGCACGAACTTTGACGACGCAACGCCGAATGAGACCGAACTTTGTCGAACTAATCGTTCCGATTGTTTACGAACGATTGGATAGTCACCCGAGTGTCTACAAGTATGAAAACGTGAAAGGGATGAAACATAACTTGTTCTTTGTTACTCACAGTGTATTTGAAGATGAGGTTTGTATTAATCATACAAAACCATACAAAAGCTGTCACAAAATTGTGGTGTGTCTAGGAATGTTATTATAATATTTTGGGCTGTCTTGGGTGAAATAAAATCGTGAATTTTGAGTAATATCTTGGCAACAAACCCCTAAAATACGTAAATTTAACGGTTTTTACCAAAATTACTTTATTATAATATATATTATCGGTTCTACCGCGATCAATTGTTACCTTTTTTCGTAAAAAAGGTAAAAATTGATCGCGGTAGACCCGATAATGTAAATTGTAATGTGTACGAAACGCGAGAGTTTAAAGTTATATAATACTTAATTATTTTAGATTAAATCAAAAAATTAATACGAGTCAAACATCGAAAATGTTATCCAGTTAATAATAACCAAAAATAAAGTTTGAAAATATCCACAGTCTTGCGAAAATCATGTTTCTCCTGAAACAAGTTTTCCATTTTGCGCGCGCGACGAAATCGGCACGATACGATTGTATTGTCCTCTCAAGTTTCATGGAGCGTGCACCTTATAGCGAAATGAAACAGCATGATATTTGGCCACGCCCACAACTGCGTTGGTCGCGTCATGCATGATGTCTGTTCTTAAGGCGAGAGTATTCGTTTTACCCGAAAATGCTCAATTTCAAAGAGAAATCAAAATTCTTAAAATAATATATTATATGCTTCTTTATGTCTTTATTCAAATTATTCCGAAATTTTTTACATAAGTTACAAGTCGCGGCTGTAAATAAAGCACATCGTATCGTAGCTTCATCTCTGTCGCACGAAGCACTAACAGTCAGGTGACAGAGACGACATTCTACAAAGCCGAAGGTTGTGTATTTAACTTTACTGTTTTGAATTAATTATAAAATATATGTAAATTTCATCAAACAAACAGTTTCATGTATTGGTTCGCAATGAAAAATGTATCAAGTGAAAAGATTATATTTTATCTAGTTTATTTTTTCAGAAACTATATTTGTATAATACGAGTAGTTCAAACATACATTGAAAACTAGTAAAAAACACCTCGAAATCGTGATTTTTCACGGCCACTGAACAGGATAGACAATTATTGTAAACTGAAAGCGTTGGAGCACGACAGATTTCTTCGTATACCGTCGCCTTAAGAGCCTTGCTCTTTCTGTCGGTGTAGTAATCCCTACTCTTGTTTATTAATAGCCTTTTCTTTTTACATTTCATTTGCTAAAATAGTTTGCACGCTTAAATACGCCAACACAAAGAGGCCGACGCTGCCTCGTCGTTTGTTGTACACCCGCACACCCGATTTGTATCTGACCAATAGGCATGATGACTAAAAAATTCTAATTAGTCCGTCAGTTAGATTATCAGAAAATATTGAACACGTATTTTTTCTTTTGTCAGTTAAACAAAAAATGATGAAGATATAGCCCGCTAAAGTTCCGCGTGACGTCACGCCTAAGTACACTTTTTACCTATGCGTGACGTCACCAACCCCCACTCCCAAATTTTGACGCGCTTTATCTCTGTAATTTTTTGATTGATTGACAAAAGAAAAAATACATGTCCAATATTTTTTGATAATCTAAATGGCGGACTAAATAGAATAATATTTTGTTTACCCTGTCATCTCGGGACGGTCTAATTATCACTTCACCTACTTTGACTCTCCTGATTTCTGGGCGAGCGCCCTCCATTCTAGGTCTTATCGACGCTTTTCAAAACGCGCGGTAATGGCCAAGCTTACAGTACGACAAGACTCAGAGGTCCCAACGATGTACAGTGGAGATCACATCAAACTATATACTTGCAGTACTAAATTAGCCCCTATAGTGAAGGATATAATCAGATAGGTACAAAGTCCAATGTGTATAGGTTGATGTGATCTCCAGTGTACCTCCTCGCTCGAACAGCGCATTTTTCAGCGTCAGTTGTTTTTGTTATTGTGTTGGTATGTGATTGGTTGTATTCGCTTTTAGTTCGGTAAAGTTCGGTTTGACGAACAAAGCCGATGGCACTTCTTAAGTTTTGTCGTTCTGTGAGACCTTTGTGCAAAAAGATTTCCTTTTTTCATTTGTACATATGCTTATTTATTTTCACATAAACACGAGTGGGTGTACTGCAAACAGTTTGAGCAAGAGAACTGTAAAATACATAGAATACTGCTGCAGATTACAGTGTATCATGATTTCAACCTTAACTACTCGAATTAAAGTATAAAATTGATTGTGTTTCAGGGCATGGAAGACAGCTGGAGCCACAAAAATAGATTTGAAGCGAAATGGTGTGTCGCATTAGCTAATTATTTAAGTGAAAAGAATTACATATCTAAAGATATAACTATATTAGCTACGTATGCTGGACAAGTCAGTCTTATTAAAGAAGTAAGTTGGTATTATTAAAACTCACATGGGCTGACATACTAAATTATTATTACATACGGCTTGAACACTCACGTGTGATTATTATTGACTATATGCCAACCGTTTCACTGATATAATTTCGGAATTATCAAGGCGAGTGTCGTTCTTAGGACGACGACGCAGCGTTCACCGTCGTTGTCAAACGGGCACTGGCAGCCGCCGATCGGCGAGCTGCAGGCGTTGCTCGTGCGCTAAGCGTTGGCTGCGTCGTCGAAGGAGGTGGGATGGTGGATGCACTTGATTCTTTTAATTGTTCCAATTGTTCGTTATTAGGGGCGGTTATTAAGGTGATATACCGTGCTAGCAAAGGTCCCCGTTACTCCAGGCAGAAAGACCCGCAGTGCGAAAGGGACGGATTCGGGGAAAATGGTCAAAAAGTCGGTTTTAAGTTAATGCAAAATTAACTAAAATTCCATAACCAGTAATTTAGGTGTAGTTAAAACCCATCTAAATAAATATTTTTCAAGTTTGTAAGCTATCCTTATTTGTCAGAATATCAAAAAAAGTGTAAATTTAGACCTGATTTCAATAATTATTTCTATCGAATGAAATTTCTCCTATCGCGTTTCTGATAGACCAAAATCTAGTAAAAGGTCCCAAAATAGTTATACTAATTTATTTTACTTGAAACTTCTTTAAAAAAGCAGATAAATAACTTCAAAAAGTGTAAATTTTCACGGTATAGCCCCATAAACAAACCGAGCTCACAACGTCGTCACTGTCATTGGACACTGTCCTAAAGTTGCTCGATCCATCGAGAACCGGTTTCCAAGACGGAGCCAGCTGCCAACCATGATCCCTGTTGAAGTTAGGATGACATGATATTGGTGTCGATTCGTTGTTACATATTTGACAGGACTAAACTTAATTTAAGTGTTCTGTCTTTTTCCTTCTGTATCGAAAAGACAAGGGCAGAACGCGTAAATTAAGTTTAGTCCTGTCAAACATGTAACACCGAATCGACGTAATTGTCATTTTTGTTTGGACCGTAATAATCATGATCATATCATTTATTTACACATTAAAGCCGATTCTGAAGGCTTTAATTTTAGTTTTAGTGCTGTCAAGACTTAAATTTTTCCAAAGTAATTTAGCTTCTGTTCTTAACACTTATGAACTATTTTGCAATGGTGAACATTTAGTTTTGACAGCACTAAAACTAAAATTAAAGCCTTCAAAATCGGCTACATTAGCTTCTGCCCGCGGCTTCGCACAAATACACAATGTACACCTACACACAAATCAATTTATAAAATACACATTAAAACCATTATTTGACACAAAGCGATCAGAAACAATATGAAAATAAGATTAAAAATATATAATTAACAATAACATATTTTTAGTTAAAGTGAAATTATTAAATAAATGTTAACATTTGTATAAGAAAAAAAATTAAAATGTATTTAGTAATAATGTAAATAATTATAATCATAGCAGCAAAACTGTTTGCAAATAAGAATTTGAGATGTCAGAAATCGTCGGTAAAAAGCGGGTGCTCCAAGTGTGGATTATGACTTGTTTCACAGTTTATACTCGGGCACACCTCTAACACCCCCTCGGAGATTCATGTCGTGACGATATGCTGTGTTTTTAAATACAATGGTTCTACGCTTGGCCATTACTGGAAAGCGTCGATAAGACCTAGGATGGAGCGCGCTCTCCCAGAAAGCAAGAGAGTTAAACCAAGCGAGGTGACAAGGGGTCGTTCACAAATTACGTAACGCAAAATTCTGAAAATTTCGCCCCCTCCCCCCTCCTCCTACCTAACAGTACCGTAACGCTTGAGTGGGACCCCCCCCCCCTTCTACGCTACGGGTTACGTAACGGGTGCATTGGGTGTTTGTGTGTGTCCATGGCATCCCCGATACAGGGAATCGTAGTGGGGATGTATGAGTGTCGGTCGTGTTTTTTTTTTCGAAAAATTTTTGTTTTTTTCTTTTCATAAGAACGCGCCATTCGATGTTTATAGGAGTTGTTAATTACAGCGCTGATCTAGCTATGAAAGCGGTAAGGTGAAAAAAAATCGTTACGTAACGCAAACCTTAAACCCCTCCCTCCCCCCACGAAACAGGACCGGAACGCCAGGCCATGCCCCCTCTCCTCCCAAATTGTGTTACGTAATTAGTGAAAGACCCCCAACGACAATCAGTTTGTCCCGAAACTTCCGCAAAAATCTACGAAGTCGGTAACGAACGGACGACTGATATTGCGCAACTGTCTGCAGCCACTCTCCGGTACGGTTCCCCATGACGTCATGCCGGAATATAGTTTTTACTTTTCTAGTGACAATTTCTTCACCACCCAAAGGTTGGCTGGAAGAAATCGCTTTAAGTGATAAGTCCGCATTTGTACAAAATTATGTTTTCAATACTCTGTTTTCTTTTATATGCCTTTTGTGTACAATGAAATGTCAATTCATTCATAGTTTTGTCATTCACGCCACGGCGAAACATGTGTGACGTTTTATATATTTTTAGTCAAATCTGGGTGTCTGTCTGTCTCCGTACCATAACTCAGAACAGCTTTATCGATACCGATTGAGCAACAATTTTTTTTTCAACAATTTTGAAAAAAAAATGGCCATTACCACGCCTAATGGAAAGCGTCAAAGACCAGCGCTTGCCCAGAAACTGAGAGAGTGACAGCTGGCGAGGTGTTAATCAGTATTACCAGGGACTTTTTTCTAATTTATTTATTTTAAGGAAACGGGCTCGACTGTACCACCATCTTTCATAACTAAACTCATATTATTATATATATATACCCAACACGTACACCTTCAACACTCAACACACACTCACACTTTTAGATAATAACTAAGTTTAAAATTGTTTTTATTAAGTTTATTTTGTAAAACTATAACCATAGTTATGAAAGAGCGGGGCATCCTGGCACAGGTATTTTTAATACTTAAAAGGATGTTCCAACACCTAATGTAATAAGACAAGTTTTTTGCAAATAAACAATTTCTATTTCTATTCTATTTCTATCTTACTTGGAGACCACCTCGAAGTAATTCGGGGGAGAGTAAGAGGACAGCTCACAGGCAAAAAACCAGGAGGCCCACCATGCCTGGGACCGATGAATGGCGGTATATCCATCCCTAATAGCCTGGCCTTATATGGAACAGACTGGTGACGAGCAGTGGCGTCACTGGTGCGAGGGTTCCGGCACCACGCTCACCAACCTGACTGCCCAGCGTGTGTGAGTATGGGCAATTCTTCCAGGATGACCGCCGGGAGTGGCAAAGTCCTTGAAAGGCTTATGTCCAGCAGTGGACGAACTAGGCTGATGGATGGATGGATGAAGGAAGCACACAGTACAAAATATATAATGGGAATTTAAATACAGAAACGTAGAGACCATTTAAAGTTCCCACAGACATAGTATATAAACAAAAAGGTATCAGCTTAAAATTAACATGTAAATAATATAAATTTATACAGCGAAGAATGAATAACAATACCCAAAAGTTGTTAAATAAAATTATACATTCAGTTTTTGATTTTGCTCGCTTTTATTGATGGAAGAGATATAAATTTTAAATTTTGTAAGATCAAGGTCAAAAATGTCTGCACAGGTGTATTTATCGTTGTGTTCAGATAAAGCTCTAGGTATGAAACTATGTTTTCTGTAGTTGTGACGGCAAAATGGTGCACTGAATACCCTTTGGTCTGCGTCTGAGAGGGGTACAATAAACTTCCGCAAAAATCTACGGAAGTTGGTAACGAACGAATGACTAATACTACGCAACTACCTGTAACCACTCCCCCAATAGGTTTGGTGTAAATTAAACGTATTTTCAATATTATCCGATAACAATGACGGAACCCGTTCAATGTAAGATTTTTTAATTTTAATTTAATCTTGTTTTCAGCTGAGCAAAAAGCACCCGAACTTACGCGATGTAAAGACAACAGTAGTAGATAACTTCCAAGGGGAAGAGAGCAGAATAGTGATACTGTCTCTAGTAAGGAGTAACAGAGAGGCAAAAATTGGCTTCTTAGCGGCTCAGGACAGAATATGTGTGGCTCTTTCTAGAGCTAAAGAAGGTAAATAGATACCATAGTTGGTAACAGCATGTTTATAAAATTATGTTTGTAAAATGACTTCGTCTAAAATGCCGGAATGAAGTCTTTCACCGAAAAGTGAAAGATAGGTGCGACGAGTAAGTACATATTGGGAGCCGAGCGAAGCGGAGCGAGGTGACCCTCAATAGTTCTAACAGAATTGCTATACTGCTGGTCTGGCGCTGTAGTGCCTCTGGAATGTTCGCCGCCTTGAATACTGACAGCTTCCATGCCGTGTCACGCAAGCGAATAGCCTCCGTGTGGGAGAGGGTCAAATCAAATCAAATAATTTTTATTTTCCAAAAATAACATAATATCATTACGAGAAATGTGCAATTTGCCTAAATAAGTAATTTTTAATGTTTATTAATTAACATTATATCATTGCAGTATAGAGACGCAGAAAGAAAAGTAAGTCTGGATGTGAGGAGCTCTGAACCGATGCGATGGATAAATCGGCAATGTTCAAACATAGAAATTTATTTCTGTCATAGTTTCGATAAGAGTAATGTGTATTCTTCACTACCCGATGCTGTAACAGTAGACGGTAGGGCATAATGGTCTTTGACTAGCTTTGAATACACTAGCGTCCTCTAGGCGCCAAGTGGCTCACTGTAAAGTGGGTATCTATAAATATCATTGCAGTATGGGAAAGCACATCGGTAAATTCACGAGTTGTGTTGAGACCTGGATAGCTCAGTTGGTAGAGCAATCGCCCGTTAAGCGAGAGGTCCCGGTTCAGAGCTCCTCATATCCAGATTTACTTTTCTTTCTGCGTTTTTATACTGCAATTACATAATGTTAATTTATATCTCTTTGCGATGGATAAATCGCCAAGTGTTCAAACATAGAAATTTATTTCTGTCATAGTTTTAATGTTCACATTAAACAGTTTACCTATGGCCCCAGACTAAGCTAACTTGTTTCGTGGGCACCAATACCAAGATTATCGGTTACAATTTTAGGTTTTTGCATTGGTAAGGCAGCTATATAATGTTGATTCAACTTACACTCAAAACAAAATACTCTTATAAAACTAACTAACTAGGTAAATAAAAACACGGCAAAAAATATTATGAAGTACCTATATACGTAGATAAATAAATGATAAATAGAAAACATGCAATAAATTTACGTTAAAATAAAATATTAATGAGATATATAATATATATTTCGTGTGTAAATAAGTGCAACATGTACGTATTATTAAGTACTTATAGGATTAATATTTCTTTAAGTAGGAATTTTCAGTATTTCTTCTACTTGCTCATATGTCATACTGCAAAGTGCCATATTTAATTTTGCTTTAACCTCGTAGCAAGTACAGCTCCGAAAATCATAAATCTTGTGTAGTTTATTATAAACGAATGGATGCAAAAAACTTTGAAATTTATTAGCAAACTTGGTAAGACTAATATTAATAATGGTGATTGCAGAAAGGGTGGACAGTCCAATAATAATACATTGGATGTCCACCAACGTTTGCTCAAACAAAAACTATATATTTTATGTGTTTTTATTTATGTTGTAACTTGTACCTATGGATTATACTTTGTAAAATTGTATGGTCTGAAATAAATACATTTTCATATGTCGAGGCAAATTAGAAATTGCCGAATTCTACTATATGACGAAGATTCGTCAATTAGCAAAATAGCGAGCGTTTAGAAACTGATACAACGCGTTCCTTTCATAAAATGCCGAATTTTACAATTTTCCTGCTACATACAAACGACCATGTTTCGTAGACGCTGCTTGTGACGCATTTGATGTAACTTTGCTCGTGTCATCTAAAGGCAAAGATACACACCGGATGCGTGTGCGTGGCGTGTGCAGCACGTATGCGTGGCAGCACCGACAGTGCTGCACAGTTGCGTGCGTACCCGGTCTGACGTCGAACAGGGAAAGCCATATAATACAACTGTTAAAGGAGATTCATTGGAGGAGGGACTCCTTTTTGGAATACTACTGGCATCTCAACGCTATTACCGAAGCATTGACAGCTTGTTTATATTCGATAACAGAAAATGTCTTTAGTGTATGTGTTATAAAAGGTCTAAATTAAAATATACTTCGTTACTTAATCCTCGTCTTTATTCTGCTGCATAAAATATTCATAATAGGTTAAGGACCCGCAATAAGAATGGAAGGGTTAAGTACGAAGTTTCAAATCGGACTGTTGGATGGAAGTAACTGGGCCACCTGGAGGTACAAAGTCTCTATACTACTCAGCAGTGTCGATCAAACACTTGAGGTATGTGAAGGCAAAGTATGCGAGCCAGAGATGGAGCCAGGAGGTGGTGACGCTAATGCTGCTGCTCTTGCTAGTTTCAAGAAAGCAGATCGAAGCGCTCTCCTCATACTCACCAATAACATGCAGGAAGATATTCTAACAAAAGTAATGAGATTTAAGACAGCGAGACAAGTGTGGGAAGAATTACACAGATTATACGACGGAGCATCAGAAAATAGAGCTTACCAATTATGCCTCGATTTCTTTGGGTTCAAGCACAGCCAAGATGAAAGTGTGTCGACGCTCCTGTCGAAGCTTAAAAATATCTGGAGTGACTTGAATGCTGAAATACTGAAGGAAGATGCGTTTTTCAAGCTACCTGAGATGCTTCTGATCTGTAAGATTTTAAATTCTCTCGACGAACGATACTTCGCGTTTAGATGTAGCTGGCTTTTGTTAAACAAGGCTGAGAGGACGATTGAGAACTTGACCACCAATCTTTGCACCTACGAGAGGTCACTGAAAGGTAAAGAAGATAGTCAAGAGACCCAAGAAGTCCTAGTCACGAAAGAGGTTCTGAAGCAAAAGAAGAGCAAGGATGAAAACCTGAAGTGCAACTATTGTATGAAAGTTGGACACAGAGTAAGAAACTGCAAGAAGTGGATAAAGGATGGAAAGCCTAGTCAACTTCTAAGCTTCATAACATAACACTAATGGTAAATGCTTGTAGTACAGGACAACCAAAAGATACAGAATTCTGGTATGTCGATAGTGGAGCTACAAAACACGTAACGAACAGAAGTGACATATTCCAAACATTTCATGAGTTTGAATCAGATCACATCGTGACGACAGCAGATGGAACGACCATTCCTGCTGTAGGTAGCGGCACGGTGATTGTAGAATCAAATGTCAATGGCCAGAAAAGAGAAATGACACTTGCAGACGTGTGGCTAGTACCATCACTTACGAAAAGCCTGTTTTCGACACTCTCTGCACAAGATAGAATGCAGAACAGTGTATTCAGGTCAACTCCAAAAGAATGCCAATTAGAAGTCAATGGCAGCATTGTTGTAGTTGGAAAACGAGACCTCAAGGGTGGACTGTATAGGCTAGAGTTGAAAACAGTCAAGCCGGAGGTGAAGACTTTGGAAGTAAATGCTTTGTCATGTAAGTCAGACATGCTCCAACTATACCATGAGCGATTTGCACACCAAAACAAGAGACATGTGCAACAGCTAGTCAAGCGAGAATTTGGTGTAGAGTTACCACTTGACAAGAAGAAGTGTGTTGGATGCATTTACGGAAAAGCGCATAGGCTCAAGTTTGGGACAAGGGAAAAAGCAACTAAGCCTGGTGAGCTTATACATGCAGATGTATGTGGACCATTCCCACCAAGTGGATCAAAGTTCAGGTACTTCGTCGTATTCAAGGATGACTTCTCCTGCTATCGCTATGTCTACTTCATGCGACAGAAATCTGAAGTCAAAGACAAGCTCATTCAGATGCTCAATGAATCAAAGACTACTGGACACGTAGTGAAGACCCTATTGAGCGACAATGGTGGAGAGTTTGATAACGAAGACGTGAGGAAAGTACTAAACAGTCGTGGCATACTACAAAGACTGACTATGCCATACACACCGGAGCAAAACGGTTGCAGCGAGCGAGAGAACCGTACTCTTGTAGAAGCTGCGAGATCCATGCTGCACGTAAGACAAGAGCTACCAGAATTCTTATGGGCTGAGCTGATAAATACAGCCACGTACGTGCTGAACCGAACAGGACCTACATATAAATAGAGGTCAAGTCCATAGAGAAACCAACGAAGACGGGTTTCAAGACGCAGAAGAATCTCCAGAAATTGTTGAATCAGACGATGAAGAGTCTGTAGAAGTTTGTGAACCAGAAATCGAACAGAATAGATACAATCTTAGGGACAGAAGCACTCTATCTCGCCCGAAGAGATATGATGACTACGTTTGTCTAACAGGTTGTGACGAATCGCCTGAAACATATAAAGAAGCTATGAGTAGAAAAGATAGTAAAGAATGGACTAAAGCGATGAAGAGTGAAATAGAATCACTGAAAGAGAACAAGGTCTGGGAAATGTGTGAATTGCCCAAAGATAAGAAGGCATTACCGTGCAAATGGGTGTATAGGCTCAAAAGAAACCCAGATGGTTCTATCGAAAAATTCAAAGCTCGGCTAGTAGTAAAAGGCTTTAAGCAGCGAAAAGGTATCGACTACGATGACACCTACAGTCCAGTAGCAAGGATGGCCACAATAAGATCCTTGATAAGTGTGGCTGCTACTGAGAAGATGTATCTCACTCAGTTTGATGTCACGACGGCATTCCTGTATGGAGAACTGAACGAAGAGATTTACATACAACAACCTGAAAGTTTTGAAGATGGCACAAAGAGAGTTTGTCGTCTGAAGAGAAGCCTTTACGGACTAAAACAAGCACCCAGGTGCTGGAACTATAAATTTCATGAAGTTCTGATGGAAATGAAGTTTGAACAAAGCACCGCAGATCCTTGTCTATACACAAAGAAGGTAGGAGGAAAGAAAATAACACTCACCCTTTATGTGGACGATGGACTGGTAGCTGCAACAGACAAGCAGTTAGCAGATCAATTCCTGAAAGAACTGAGAATGAAGCTGAAAATTACGACGAAGCCCGCATCATTCTATTTGGGAATGCAGATTGAACGCCTAATAGATGGCACATTGGTTATAAACCAAAAGGCATATACCGAGAAAATCCTGGAGCGATTCGGTATGGCAAAGTGCAACCCCGTATCGACTCCCACGGAAATATCTGGCAAATACGTTAAAGAAGAGGAAGAAGAAAACGAAGTAGAGAAGACCTCGTTTCCTTACCGAGAGGCCGTCGGAGCCTTATCATACCTAATGGTATCGACTCGCCCAGATATAGCTCACGCGGTTGGTGTAGCATCTCGTAAGCTAGAGAATCCAACAAGAGCTGACTGGAACAAAGTGAAGCGCATACTACGTTACCTGAAAGGTACAGCGTCATTGGGGATTCAGTACAAACCCAGTGCTCAGACCGGCGCCCTAGAAGGATTCAGTGATGCAGATTATGGAGGTGACGCATCTACTGGAAGATCTACTACTGGAGTAGTGTGCCGCTATGCAGGAGCACCAGTATCATGGCTCAGCCAAAGACAAGCTTCAGTAGCCCTGTCGACAACAGAAGCAGAGCTAGTGGCTGCCAGTGAAGGAGCTAGAGAGCTTCAGTGGCTGATAAGGATATTTAAGGACATTACGAAGCAGAAGTGTGTGCCTAGCCTCAGTGTCGACAACGAAGCGGCAGTACGATTGGCACATAACCCTGAGTTCCACAAGAGAACAAAACATATAAGAATCAGACATTTCTATGTTAGAGAACTTGTGGCTGAAGGAGCTATCATAGTAAAAAGGATTAGCTCTGTGGACCAGGTAGCTGATATTATGACCAAGGGTCTACAGCGAGCCAATTTTTTAAGGCTGCGCTCCGAACTAGCCTTGAGTTAGAGGGAGTGTTAAAGGAGATTCATTGGAGGAGGGACTCCTTTTTGGAATACTACTGGCATCTCAACGCTATTACCGAAGCATTGACAGCTTGTTTATATTCGATAACAGAAAATGTCTTTAGTGTATGTGTTATAAAAGGTCTAAATTAAAATATACTTCGTTACTTAATCCTCGTCTTTATTCTGCTGCATAAAATATTCATAATAACAACGTCATCGCAGCCCGCGCGCATGTGACGTTGACGCTCCGCGTCACGCAAAGAGTACATTATATATGCGTCACGCGTGCACGCAGTCGGTTTGTGTTCAGAGCGATGCGTGGCGTGTGCGCTGCGGGACGCGTGCGGCTCCTGCCACGCATTGTGCACGCAACGCATTCAGTCTGACGTCTTCCATACAGTATCATACAATACAACTGGTGCACACGCATCCGGTGTGTATCGGCTTTTAGTGTAGTGAAAAGTTTCGAACTTAGCTTTAGTTGTGACTACTTGTGACCGAACCCTTAGTTGATCCGAATTGTATTTATGCCAATCTCCCAAAAGGGTAGGCGAAGATTACAGATCTCTCTCTGATACGACCCTAAGAAACCCTTTTCTTTTCCACATATTCTTCTCCCTAACATTATTCTTTATTTTTCAGGATTCTACATGTTCGGAAATATGGACGTCTTGAAATCAGCAAGTCATATTTGGGGATCAATAGATAATAATTTGGCATCACAGAAAGCGATAGGAAAATCTCTTAGTTTGTGTTGCGATAACCATCCTGAAAATATATTTGAGGTGAGGAGGATTTACATATACTCACGCCTGTCTCCCAAAGTGGTAGGCAGAGACTACATATTTCCACCTATTACGATCTTGACACACCTTTTTCGCCTCTTCCATATCCATCAATCTAGTCATACAAGCTCTTCTATTCCGGGTATTTTTTTGAGGAATGGAAATTTTATGACAGAATTTTACATATCGTCAAGACATGAATCCCCGAGGGTATCAGAGACGTTCCCAAGCGTGAACTGTGAAATGTAAGTCACGGTCCACATTTGGTATAACCGCTTTTCATCTACGATTATTGCGTCCCAAACGTGATGGGTGGTGAGCCTTGTTGCCGTACTTCGGGTACATCAAGTGGTAGAGCTGATGCCGGGCTCGACTGTGGAGGTACCACCATCTTACTTGGAGACCCCATCGAAGTAATTCGGGGGAGAGTAAGAGGACAGCTCACAGGCAAAAAACCAGGAGGCCCACCATACCTGGGACCGATGGATGGCGGTATATCCATTCCTAATAACCGGGCCTTATATGGAACAGACTGGTGACGGGCAGTGCGTCACTGGTGCGGGGGTTCCGGCACTGCGCTCACCAACCCGCCTGCCCAGCGTGTGTGAGTATGGGAAATTCTTCCAGGATGACCGTCGGGAGTGGCAAAGTCCTGGAAAGGCTTATGCCCAGCAGTGGACGAACTAGGCTGATGGATGATGCTTCTGAAGCACGCTGACCGGACATAAGTTAATGTGCATTGCGGGGATTGAACCCACGACCTCTGGGGTAGCAGACGAGTGCTCTACCGCTCTACCAAAGATTTTATAATGGTATTTTGAGCTATAAGCAAACCGGATAAGTTTTCGCCCGCGTCGCTACACGGGTGCGGGGGATGACGACAAAGGGAATCTCGCGGGGAGCGGGCGGCAGGGCTGTGAGAGAGTGTATCTAACACACTCGCTCAATGCAACAAAAGTCGACCCCCGCGCCCCTAATAGCCGTTCATAAATTACAAATTCATCAGGTTCCAACACTGACAGCAGGATAGCGTATAAAATTGAAGAGAATTTTGGGAAAACAACCAATGTCACTTTTTTATGTTTAACAGGAAGTAAATATCAACATCAATCAGCCCTAGCTACCTACTGTTAGGTATAAGTATATAAAACCTTATAAAATCAGGTACATGGAAAATCCCTCCTTGTGTTTTTTTGTTAAGGGATCGTTCAACAATTACGTGATCATTTTTGGCCGTTTTTTTTTTAACCCCCCCCCCCCCCTCGCCTTGATTACGTAATCTTCGTCCGGGCTTAAAATGTTTGCTGTTTATTAGCACTGACACGTATGTCTTGTTTCTATGGGTCTAAATGACCTAAATTTGGGAGGAGGGTGTGTCATTTGTCAATATAAATCTACGGTTAACAGGAACGTTAATTACGTCTGTCATTTTTAAATAAAATTATTAATAGACTTCAAAATTGGATGTAAATATTTAAATATAATTTATTTATTTTCGGAACCCCCCCCCCCCCCCCGAAATCAAATAATCCAGATGTATATACAAGCACCCGACCCCCCCCCCCCCCCCTAACGGTGATCACGTAATTGTTGAATGATCCCTAAACTTGTAAGTACTTAATTTTGTAAATAAAAAGTTATAAAATATTTGTTAATTTATTGGCTAGAAATATTCTTCATAGAAACGTTACTGACGTTGGTTGTTTTTTGTAGCTACATTTTGTATGTACTTTGGTTGTTTTTGTTGATTCTAATATTACCAGGGGATCTACAAAAGCCGTTCTGCATGAATCACATTATGATTCTGTTCGAATGCCGTCTCTTTTGCACGCGTGAAAAAACTCTAACTCTATCTTACTTTCAAATAATTTTATGATTCACCCAAGTCGGCCTTTTTAGATCCCCTGATTATTGTATGTACAATACAGAATCCATAGTGAAAAAAAAAACAAATTCTAAAAAATTGGACATGGGTTGTTTTTTCAAAACACTTTTTAATTATAAACGCGTGCGACAGTGATGGCCTCTAATTTATGAACGCAGCCCTGTAGCGTCTGTGAAGAAAACCTGCGTGCCCAAAAAAACAATGAAAATTTGTTGGGGTGGAATAATTGTGGCTGAAAAGTGGGTGTACGAGCGTTTGAAATTTGGTTGAACACGCTCGAACGCATATTATGTCGTGACTGATCATTTTTATTTCTTCCAGGTACAAAATGTGGAAGATTTTGAAAATTGCCTACAGGGGTCTTGTCTAAGAATTTGTGATAGAAACAACAAACTTATCAACAAATAACTTTATTGTAATAATTATAAGATTAATTTTCGAATTTAGACATTTTACAAAGCATTCAATAAATACCGACTAGGTCAAATAAATAACGTTTTAATTACATACATATTAAAGCCGATTCTAAAGGCTAAAATTTTTGTTTTAGTGCTGTCAAAACTAAGTTTCTTTCATTGCAAAATAGTCCTTAAAAGTTAGGAACAGAATCTAAATTACTTTGGAATAATTTTATGTTTGACAGCACTAAAACTAAAATTAAAGCCTTCAGAATTGGCATCAGCAGCCACTGTTTCCCTTAAAACGAATACAAACCCAGCAAACAAACAAAATAGTCGCGGGTTTTCAAAAACAAGAAATAAAAAAAAAAACATTAATTTATTACAAAACTATTCGTGGCTTATTTATTCAAGAATAAACTACATTCTGGAGTCCAATTACCGTATTGCTATATGCGAACGCGAGGCTGAAGTTCGCGACAGTTCAGACACGCGCTTGCGAAAGTTGGTACACCATTTTTTATTCATTACCATATAAAGCACTCCGTACGTGTCAAATTTCATAATGCTAGAATAAGTAGAAATTACCCAAAATGTAATTGATAATTCGACACGCTTTTATTGTATTCAATATAATACAAGTTATCGGCTTCCGCAACTTCATCTTCAACTTCTTCGTTTACGTCAGCTGCTTAGGGCAAAGTGCAAACCTTAACTTTGTTTTCCTTGTATAAATAAATAAAAAACATGTTGACCTATGGCAATTGACGCCAATAATTAAGTATTAGTGAAGTTTATATAGCATGATTATGAAATTTAATACACAATTAGTCATGATCTTGTCCAAACAATCATGACAAATTGTGTTTACAATTTCAAACTCTTGCTTTAAAAACCTCACTACTACTGAACTATTGGCGTCAATTGCCACAGACCAAAATGTTTTGCAATTTTTAACTTCTAAACAAGAAGTTAAGTTAAGTTATGCACTTTGCGCTAAGCGACTGACGTTTAACCTTAACACCCAGTACATTGTACTTTATATAAAGCATTGAATGCTTTATATGGTAATGAATAAAAAGTGGAAAAAAAATGTTGTACCAAGTTTCGCCTTGCGCGTGACTGTCACTTTTACGCACATTAGTCTAGCAATGCGATAATGGGGTTGCTGAAATCCGACACAGACATATCGATCTTAAAATACAGCAGAATATAAAGGGATCAACATTTATATTATATCAATATAAATCAAAATCCATCGCTTTCGATGCTCTAATTAATATTAGAGTGCATTACAAACTAGAAATCAATCAGAAACACAAGTAATCAAAACTTCCTCGGACCAGGATTCGAACCTGCGACCTCTTGCTGTCACAATAAGCGTGCTAACGACTGCGCCGCCGAGGTTTGCAAGTTCTCATCTAGACCGGTGAATTTTTCCATCGTACCTGTACAACGATTTTTTTTTGACCGTACCTTAAGGGCGCACCGAGCGTTTGCCTTTGTCTCTGTCTTTTTCTTTACGTGTAAAGAGTAAGAAAATAACCAAACTTTTGCACTTTTTCAATGTTTTTCGTTGTTATTTTCATCATATAGTTCTTAAATAAAAAACCATCGTGTATAAACGCTCCAGTCTATGGATTTTATAATTACTTTATTAAAATAAAGAAAAAAAATATTTTACAAGAGATAACTTTGCGAATTTATTCTATCGAGCCAACTTTATCAAATCGTGTTTCCATCGTGTATACTGTCTATTATATATCCCCAATATATTTCCCTATATTTTAATTTAATTGTCTACTACTTCAAACAAGGGTTATAAAAACGTGTTTGTATGTGTAAAAAGCTCGGTGCGCTCTTAACACCGAATTTGATGCAGGTGTACAGAGTATGGTGGAAAGATTCACCGGTCCAGATGAGAACCTCGGTGGCGCAGTCGGTAGCGCGCTTGTCGTGATAGAAAGAGGTCGCAGGTTCGAGTTCTGGCCCGAGGAATTATTTAAAAATAATCGTTTACTTAAAAGTTTCTGATTGAATTCATTGACGGTGATATTTATTTATGCAGCCATATTATACTGGACACTCAATTTGTGATAGAAACTATACCCATATTTACTGTTTTCAAGAATAACCTCGAATTGAGTCACATAGTATGTACAAACATACATCTGGAGACATACATACATACATATACTCACGCCTGTCTCCCAGAGGGGTAGGCAGAGACTACAGATTTCCAGCTGCTACGATCCAGACACCCCTTTTTCGCCTCTTTCACATCCATCAATCTAGTCATACAAGCTCTTCTATTCCGGGTACTTTTGACATTGCCCTTCTTCACTATCTCGCCAATTTGGTCAGCATACGTCCTTCCAGGGTGGCCTGGTCGAGCTGTACCTTCCACTTGCGCACCATAAATTTCTTTCGTCACTCTACTTTCATTCATCTTCTCTACATGTCCAATGTATGGGGAGTTCTTATAATCTTTCTCTAAAATGTCATTGGGCATTAATTTTATCAATTATTAAATTAAACAATAGGCTGCATAAACTAAAAGCACGTATATATATACGTATATACAACAACAACCACGCAACGTGGCGTCGCGACGTCTGACGTTTGATTGGACGTCTGATACGTCTGCGTCGAACCAATGTACAGTGCTCCCAAAGTAATAATACGCATACAAATCTTCGCCCCTGTTCGGCAAAGTTCGTATTTCCTTTCTATACAAGCAATAAAGTCACGTGGTACGTCCGGTCGCTCGGCTATAGATTTGTATGCGCATTATTACTTTGGGAGCACTATCTTGGCGCGTGGATGAGAGGGGGCGCAGCTGTGAAACAAAGGATAGGTTTGATACCACGACTAAACCACGCGCCAAAAAAGCCCTGTCGCATTGTAGATCTACCGTCAGGGGTATAAGTACGTAGTATCGATTATGTAAATTTGATAAATAAAATCGATAAATTTGAAACGATAAACTTAATTGCAAAGAAATGATCACAATTTTTGACACCAAGTCCATACTTGCACTAAAGTTACTTGTTACTTCTAACGACTTCAAATTACGTCATATGTGCTACCTTTAACCAGGAATGTACAATAATAAAAAAAATATGGTTAAACTTAACTTTTGTAACGCTAGATCGTAATTATATAAGACGTTACATCCGAAGAGATTTATATCTAATAGTAACTACACTGTTCAATGAACAAGGCATCTAACACGATATATACAGCAGGAAATTTATAAATTTGGATACGGACTTGACTTTCAACGCCTCAGCGCCCGCAGATAACCGTTCAGAAATTAAAACTTTCGTCAGGTTCCATGAACGCGGCCCTGGACGGCAATTCTGGCACATGCGACAATACACTAATAATAGTAATTATTACGCGACAATACAATACAATACACCTGTAATAATAGCTGTAATATGTAAATAAATAAATTTGCGAAGGCCAAAAGCGGGTGATTTTTAGAAGCTATTTACACAGAAACGTATCAAGCTTTTAAAATAAAACCCTTTTGCCCGGATTCATTAGCATGTTTTACATGTCTTTTAAGCAGTTTTACTTAGGAGTATTATGATCACACGACATTTATCACGCGATTAACGAAGCCGTATGAAACATAAAGCGTGTGAAAAATGTTGCGAGAATAGCCGCCCTGAGCTCCCGCGTCACATACATAAAAATAATACAAAACATTTCCTTTTACTGGGCAGTCAATTCTCAATTTGGGTAATTGTATTTATAAATGTGATTTTTCCACTGACCTATTTTATCTGTAGTTAACAAACTAAATAGTTCAACTCTAATGTTTGAATAGAGTCTATTTAAATATATTTTAGGTACGTTCTAATGTTATTTTAATGTTAAAGAATAGAGTAACAAAACTGTGCTCGGAAAAGCAGTTACGTATTTTTATTTGGTTACCTACGTATTTTTATTTTGTAAATAAATTTGGTCTGGAAAATATGTAATCCGATTCTCTATGCGTTTTCGTTTTCCCAGGCTGACAATCACAATAATAAATTCTATGTAATAATAAGAATAATTTTATTTACCAAAAAGAAAATTACATTAGATCTTTAACTTAATTAAAGTTCAGTACATTAACAATGGTCCCCAAAACTAGGTCGAGCCTGAACCGCGGGGGCCTAATAGAACTACATTTGTAATCGTATTGACTATAGATCAGTTTAACAGATTGTTAAAATTATTGTAAAAATGACCTTTTCAATGATCAAAAGAAAAAAAGATTGCTCGTAAAACAAATGCGAATAGCTTCATTTCCTCAAAATGTTTTAAGCCCTTGAAAATTCGATCGGGTTAATTAACGTGTTTGTAACAGCACAGTGTAAAAATCATTTTTCAAGTTGTGGTGACAGTGTGCAAGTACAAGTACAGGCAAAATAAGTGAACTAAGTATTGTGTGCGTTTAGCTTTTTTGTAACAATTGGAACAAAAAACGCATTTTTTTAAGGCAAGTAATTAAATGGATATTTTCTTTTCTAATATTCTGTCAACATGAAAAATCAGCTAAAAGGTTATTTGGCAGCAGAATATGTTTTGTCAGCCGTAAAAAATCCACCTGGTCAGCAAATAAATCAAGTACTTATGGACACTCGCCCTAATTTCAGAACGGTCCATCATAACGAATAAAAATTATTAGAATATAAGTAGATATATATTTGGTCAGCTTGATAATGTATATGTTATTACAAAATAAATAGTCTTAATACAAAATTATTATTCAGTCGCCATGATTGTACAATCGGTCAAAAATATTTTTTTATAAAAATGATTCATTAAAAAGGGGATATTATAAATGAACTATAAAAATAATAATTTTCACTTTAAGAAGCTTAGCTTTAAAATTATGTACTATACTAAAGCCGATTCTGAAGGCTTTAATTTTAGTTTTAGTGCTGTCAAGACTTGAATTTGTCCAAAGTAATTTAGCTTCTGTTCTTCACACTTATGAACTATTTTGCAACGATGAAAATTTAGTTTTGACAGCACTAAAACTAAAATTAAAGCCTTCATCCGATTAGAATCGGCTACAATATTATTACTTTCAGTATAAATTAACTTTAAAAAAACTTATAGTGGAAATTTCCACTATAAGCTTTTTATAGAAAACCAGCAAACCAGCCGGTTGGTTAGGTTAGAAGGTTAGATGTGGCGAGTTGCGGAACGTAGTGGAACGTTGCCATATATATATAACGTTCGTGGTTATTTTTTATGACAACCCAGACAACTGTATAGTGCAAAACATGCCAAAATTAATGTTACAGATTGTCAAAATTTTATAAAATCCGAATATCCATGTGCTGCTCTATTACTAATATTGCTGCAGATATATTTAATTTCCTATTACATACATTTTGACGCTGTCCAATATCACAATGCTTGCTGATCAATTTGGTTATTTTTGGTGACCACTAGAAGCAGCTAAAGTTACTTAGTTTGGTGACAAAATACATTTTGGAGCCTCCTCTGTATAGTTAGCTGAGAGTGCACTGAGGAGCAAAAGTCAAGACCATGATCGAATTGTAAAATTTTTTGCTCTGAATGTTGGGTTAGATGTCTAGTGTTGAACAGAACTCATTGCATATCTTCGAATGTAACAGTGAAGTATAATTAATTAAATAATATTATCACAAATAAACACGATATTGTAAAAAAAATACGAAAAATTAACTTTCTTATAGTTACTATACATTTGTTCAGGAACCTTTTTAGTTTCACAACTTCGGATCCGTTCTTTTGCTTTAGTTCTCATATTACATACATACAGGCTTTATCAATATTCCAGAGGGATAGGCAGACACCACAAAACTCAATCTGCTACAATCCTGACACAACTCTGTCGCTTGACTTCGAGTTTTATCTTCCACTTGAATACATTTCTTTTGTCATCCTTTTTTCATTCACCCTCTCTTTATACCCAGACCAACGAAGAATATCTTTTCTATTCTAGTCACTACATCTTCTTTCAGGCCGATCTCTTATATCGATATTTTATTATTTATTTCACTCTATCATTCAATCTCAGTCCACACATCACACACTCCGAAAGCAATGCATTTCCACTGCATTCACTCTATTTCGGTATTTTTCTTGCTATACCCTAGAGCGAAGACTTCACAAAATATGTACCCCCAATTGTGTCTTTTTAGTCACATTTTGGTTGCCTATAAAGTTGCGCAATGCTTTATTCACTTTATTTCCCACATTCACTCTTTATTCAATGTTACCATCACAGTTTGCATCGCGTGTTTATTTATATTTGCATATATACACATTTGCTTAAAGACAACCCAGATATTCTGTTATTATACTCTACATCCTTCTCTAGAACCGATACATTTGTTTTTCCTACGTTTTTTTCCCTTTCGAATGGATCATCCATAACTGTTACTATCTCCTGTAGCTCATCAATTAGATAAGTAACTGTTATAGTAGTTTATGCTACAAGGGCGCAAAGGAATAAATTACGAGGACGATTTAAAACACGAGCGTAGCGAGTGTTTTAACGTAACCGAGTAATTTATTGCTTTTACGCCCGTGTATCATACTACATTTTTCAATGCATAGTGTGAGGAAATGAAAACAAATGTAATCTTGTCAACTTTAAATTATAATTGGCTCAAAAGGACTGTATCCATAGCCGTTAAACGGTGTAAAAAAAGTATAACGTCTATGGTACACATGAAAGGCTGCAGGTTAGCCAACCATTGTAAATAAATTTAAAAAAATAATATTAAAGCCCTAGGGCAAAATAATCGACTTTCTGTTCGGTTTTGATGCATAAAAAGTGGGCCTTTACGAGCACATGCATTGAAAAATAATTTAAAACACTGTCTACGTTCATAACTAGATTGAACAGCTGCGATGACGCTACACGTCCTTGTCTAATTCCGTATGCTCCATTAATCCTGACGCAAGCACAAGGTTTGTGTTATTCCCTCCATAAATTGACGGTTGTCTCAAAGTTATCTCTCACAGCTTTATCGTAAGCCTTTTTTAGATCCACAAACGTACAAAAACAGCATCTGATGTTTTACCAGACACGCTTCAGATATATTTCATAAAGATAATAATAAATCACACAACGCATACCTCTTTTTAAGCCTGCTTGCATATCCCTTTTTATTTTATATTTCGTCCATCGCCCTTGCAATTAGCGTTTGGTCCCAACGAGTTACACCAAAACCAGTCACAGTGTAACTCGTTGGGACAACAAATAACAAAATGTCCCAACCAGTTACACTGTTACTCGATGGGAAAACTTTTCATTTTTCATCCCAACGAGTCACACTCCCAAAACAAGAGTGTAACTCGTTGGGATTAAAATCTGTTACACGTTGACAGCTTTTTTCTTCCTAACGACTGTTACATAAAGCAAGTAGGAAATTATATAACTATCTAAGGCAGAGTAATATTTTCCGATCAAATTCACCGAAAGCGTAACCCTATTGTGTTGAGTGAGTCACAATAACAAATTAGCATAGATTCGTATATGCGCAAAAAAAATTGTAAGTGGCCTCGCGATCTCAGAAATTTTGCAACACGTAGTTCAACCTTGGTAGAGCGAGTGCGAGAATCAGGGGTTGACAAGGCCTTAAACCATTGAACAACACTAACTTAAATTATAGCAGTAATCAAAAAAGCTTTTTATTTATAATTACAGAATATAACTTGAAATATATACAATAAAGGGACAGCGAGTTATCTGTAGTGAGGTGAGTCGGTGGGGTAATCAGGGTTTGATTACCCCACCGACTCACCTCACTACAGATAACTCGCTGTCCCTTTTAGGCAACACATATGCCAGAATTGGGATGGCATGAGAAGAGTTGATGGTGGTGAATGTTGGCACTTGAAGGGTGCTTGTACTTGTCCACAAACTTTTATTATTTGATATAAGAATTTGTGGACAAGTACAAGTACCTTTTAAATTATAAGAAGTATAGGTTGATTTTAGAAAAATATTGTCTTTTTTATTTTTTATTACTATGGTATATTCGTAATTTTTTTAATACTTGACTGATGACGGCCCACTAAGGGCCGAAATATATTTTAAGTTATAATTTTCTTTTATTTATTGTATATATTTCAAGTTATATTCTGTAATTATAAATAAAAAGCTAAGTAATCAAAAAAGGATATACCAGACTAACTACAACATCTTACTAGCGCATTTATCGGGTATCATCAAAAACGGAATCCCGTATAAACCATTAATATACAAAAGGAAGCAGGTACGATACATACCATTCACACATTACTCACCCTCATACTCAAATTCATACCTTTTTCTTCTATTTGTTATTCTACATAGTTTGCCTAATTAATTAATTCACCTTCTTTTTTGGAAAAATTAAAACCTAATGGTAATACTAACCCACTAATATGATATTATAAGATTTCTATGTACCTACTAACCACATTCCTGTTTGTATTTTTTTGTAAATAATTATTACGCTAACACTTTGATCTGTATAATTTATAATATAAGAGGAGAAACTGGTTCCTGAATCTCAGTATTAACTTTTTGGGAGCCAGTTGCTTTAAAACAATTGTGACTTTGTGTATGAAAATAAATACTTTTTATGTTATGTTATGTTTTATTCCTATATCGCCACCTGAAAAATGGGCCTGCTATATTAACAAGCGTCATCGAACGACAGAGATTCGACAGTAGCGCGCGCTAGACAAGCGAATCAAAGCAGGTCCATTGGACTTGGTTTTGTAGAACCACGCGCGGGGGCGGGTACCGTATCTTCCTCCTTTATCTAAGGTATAAACCGTGTATTCAAGCGTATTTAAATCTAAATTGTTAGAGTATCCATTGTGAATAGGTTAATCATGGCCGATTTTTTTCTTTTTTGGGTACCCTTCACTTGCGGCTCCTCTTACTAGTGCGGTTGAGGAATATTAGGGTCACCCAGGGCTTCTGACCGTCTACATACAAGCGGTGCGACATAGAATCGAAAAACAGACTACAATAAAATATGCTATCGTATTTTTCAATTACGTTGAAAAATGTATTGTATTGGAAACTAACATTTTGTCATTGAATGACTAAAGTTCTGCTAAAATCTTAATCTAAGAATATAAACATAAAATGCCCCGAATCATACACAATGTATGCCTTTCTTTTATAATAAAACCACCTTGGCAAAAACCTATTGCGGAATAATCTGTGGCATTTTATTTTTATGGTTTAAAACCTGATAATAATTATCAGACTCAATCACACGATATATCACAAAGCGGAACTAAGATAAACCTTAAGAGGCCGGCGGGGCAATCCTAGTTTATACAAATGAAAAACCAAAACCAATAGATATTAGAAAATCATAGTTAGGAAATCATATATGTGTCGCAGACCCAACTAACGTCATTTATCGAGGCTAGTCGGAAACGCCAAGTAGTTTACTTGGGTAAGGTCGATACAGCGATGGTAACACTAGTTTTTGGTAGTCTAACGTTTGACGTTTTCGTTTGTCGGTGAAGTGCTGTCCGCCATGACATGATTCTGTTGGAGAACGACGACACGAACGCTGACTGCTTTGAAAGTGCATCGCTGTATCGAACTTACCGCGTTTCTCGACCAATTTATCGCCATGTCTGACAACGAACCCTCTTTCCCGTCCCCGTCATATGTATATTCTTAAGGTAGTTTGCATTATAGAATATCTAGGTTCACAAATATATGATTTACAAATGGTTTTGGTATTTCGTTTGTATGAACTAGGATTGCTCCGCCGGCCTCTTATATCAGGCGTTATATGCTGCCACTTTAGACAAAAAATATTTCTTACTTACTAGAATAATTATTGAAAATCTGCTTAATTAAATGCTTAGAAATAGCAATGAACTATTTTTACATAGCAAATTTTTCGCAAGCAACATCTTTTTATAGCTAGAATCTTAACTTCTGCCAAAAGCGGCCATTTTTTGCAAAATTAAAATTTTTTAAAAAATTAAAAATTCGAAATCCTTGTCTATGAATACAAATTTCAAAAGAGATTTTGCCATTTCTAGACATTTAATTGAGCCGCTTTCAATAATTATTCAAGCAAGTAAGAAATGATTTTTTTTCAGAAGTGGCAGCACTTTCGCAGCATTAAGCGCCTTAAGTAGAATTTGTTTGAAAGTGCTTAATAAATAGTAAGCACTTGCTTTGTTTATTTGTGCATCTAAATTATACCGTATTGGTATAATTACTACTCATAGCAGCCTCAACTTGTAAAATCCTTTTATTCCTAAACTAATAAATTACCCTATCCTTATACATCATAAGTTGTATCAATACTCTTCCAAGAATTCTTCTATAATATGCATTATGTTTTCTGGAGATTCTAAATGCACATGATGAGTTCCTTCCACCTCGATATATGTAACATTAGCTCTTTCCTTCATCTTTTCCACTACATCCAAATAGTAATTCAATTTCTCCCATTTTTGTCCCGGAATAGCCCTTATATTTAGCACATCACACTTTACTTTTGCAGCGTACTCTAAAGCTGTTTCTAGGGACATCATCGCCAATCCCGCGACTTTTAGCCTTGGGTCCCTTTTAAAGTAATATCCCGACTTCTTTAAATGTGGGGGTACCGGCGCCATGCCCCTTTTCATTAAAACCTTGCAGTTTTCTTTTGAAACTGATCCTTTATACGCATCAACTACGATTTCGATCATTTCATCGTAACCGTAGCACGGTATTTTATGTTCAGGCAAATTTTCGTAATCCAAAAACTTGTCTATACTCCATCCGGTGTGTTTAACCATATTGGATGGCTCCCGAACAGCTGGACTCGCTATATCTATACAGATAATTCTATCCACTTCATCAGGGAAAGAGGCGGCATACATAAAACTGAGGGCACCACCTAAAGAGTGTCCCATTAGACTTATTTTCGTCCAACCAAAGTGCTTGACGATCCGTCGAAGTAATGTTATGCCGTCCCAGAAGACGTAGTAATACATACCGACTGGGTATTGTGCGGACAGACCGTGGCCGGGTAGATCAATGCAAAGTACAGATATGTTTAAGGGGAATTTTGGTACAAGGTTGTCCCATGTCCCAGCATTGTCTTGCCAGCCGTGGATTGCTATAATGGGCTGTTTGTCTCTTGGGCCCCACCACCGCCCGGCGACGAAACCCCATGGCACTGGAATCTCGATTTCTTCTACTTTTACTCCTAGCGGCAAATCTGAAATGGAGATAAAGGGAACTTTAGACCTCTTAATTAGAGCAAGTAAGAAAGAATATATTATGTAAAATCTTCATACAGGCATATTAGGGCGAGACAATTAAACAAGAATCGGCCTCAACCCTTATAAATCATAAATGAAATTTCCTAGGTAATAAAATAAAAATGAGATTAGCCATGGCTAGAGATGGGCATTGGATGAATACTCAAATAGTATTTACTGAGTTTTTACCCATTTTTGTGTAAATACTAAATTTTTATCTGTTTTCAAACCTAAAACGTAGGATAAATACTTTTTTCATGGAAATTACAGACAAAATTCTAGAAAGGGAAGATGTGCAAGGGAGATATACTGCTTTTGAACCCCCTCCTAGTAAAGCAATACCGTGCAGAGCTCACCAGAGCTATTATTTATTATTAAAAAAAAAACTGCAAATAACTAATTACCTATTAAACCTATACCTATATATTTTATCTATTTGGGTTAAGAACCCGGTGCAGGACGACGCCAACTCCGGTGCGAAGCGAGACGTATCGCGACAATAAAGCATATATTTGGCTGGCTGATCTAAACAAGCGCCCCACGCTTTGCCCTACGCCGTTCGAACTGTGCTGAGCGAGTATCGCCCTTTGCGTTGGAAATACGAGGGTGAATCCAAAAGTTCTAAGCCCGACCGTGAAAATGAAAGAAAAGTGGGTTCAAAATTATTTTTATTTTTCGACATAGTCTCCATCTAGATCAACACACTTCTTCCACCTGCCCTGCAACTTGTTTATACCCTCGAAAAAAAATGATTCCGGAAGGTCGTCAAAATAGTCATTAACTGCGACTATCACTTCTTCTCTAGTCGAATATTTAGATCCCCCAAGTGTTTTTTTAAATTTGGAAAGAGATGATAGTCAGAGGGGGCTAAATCCGGCGAATAAGGTGGGTGGGGCAGCAACTCGTAACCACATTCATGGATCACAGCCATCGTTTCAAGCGAAGTGTGAACTCGTGCATTGTCTTGATGAAACAAAACTCTCTTACGCAACATCCCCGGCCGTTTTTCTTTTATTTCTTCGCGAAGTTTTCGTAATAGGTTACAATAATAGCGTGAATTTATAGTTTCACCTTTAGGTAAATAATCCAATAAAATAACTCCCTTCGAATCCCAAAAAACAGATGCCATGACTTTGTTGGCTGACAAAACGCACTTGGCCTTTTACGGCGTGGGTGAGCCAGATCTTTTCCACTGTTTGGATTGCTGTTTTGTTTCAGGAGTATGTTGATGAACCCAGCTTTCATCCATGGTAACAAAACGAGACATAAAATCCTCAGCATCTGCCTCAAAAAGTTCCAAACAGTCACGCGAAATTGTGAATCGAACTCGTTTTTGGTCAGCTGAAAGCAATCTTGGGACCCAGCGAGCAGAAACCTTACGGAACCCCAATTCTACAGTTATAATGTTTTGCACTCGGCCATAACTGATGGCTGTGATCTCAGCTATCCTACTAATGGTCAATCGTCGGTCTCCTAGGATGAGATCACAAATTTTGTCAGTGTTTTCTTAAGTGGTAGACGTTGAAGGCGTTCCGCTCCTTGGGTCATCTTCAATGGTCTCCCGACCGCGTTTAAATTCAGCTACCCACTTTTTGACAATGGAATACGATGGAGCAGATTCCCCTAATGTTGTTTCCATATCTTCATGAATCTCTTTAGGTGAAAGACCTTTTTTATTGAGGTACTTAATCACAGCACGGTGTTCAATTTTCTCCATTGTGGAAAATCCCGTCAGACTGCGTTAAACAAAATATCACAAAACAATAATAGCTTGCAGTATCGAACTTCAACTTCACACAATCAATCACGAAAAAACATACAAACAAATGATGGTAGATTTACAAAGATTTGATACCTCTTTGTAGATCGGGCTTAGAACTTTTGGATTCACCCTCGTAATAATTATTTCCGAATACCTTAATTGTGCCTCGATTACTTATTTTTTTATTCTGTTTTAATTAATTAGAATATTGATGATACTTCCAAGTGGTGTATTTGCTTACTTTGCTTGTTAAATGTTTATAAGTCACTTAATGAAGCCTTGTAAAAGTACTCGATTTTAGGGCGAAAACCTATTATTTTAAATACTTTTCTGGTCTTCAACGCGATGTTTGTGAAAAAATCAGAGACATACACCACATTATACTGACCGTCTAAATGAAAACCTAAAATTTATTTGATTGAATTGTTACACTTTCGTGAGTTATTATGGTTTTTAGATATGTATGAAGTACGATTCGGAGCAGGTTCTTAAGTAAAATACTCTGAAGCTGAAACTTTAATCAAATCACATACAGCTCTTAAAATAAGCTGAGAAAACCATTTACAAAATAACTATTTCCTTACTTAAAATAAACGTAACTTATCCTAGTATATACATCAATAGGTAGCTATAGTCGCAAACAAAATTGTTATCAAAAATTAAAAATTCTACAGGTTAAAAAGATACCATCTTTAGATTAGATTAGATAGATACCTATGTACAAAACACAAAGGCAGCATACAATTCTAGAGGGATAATAAGACTAAAATTTTTGTATGGCTTTCGAACTATATTTTAGGGTGGTCCAAAATTTCTGTTCGAACGAACAAAAAAACAGTATTTCGATGATTCTTGAGGAAAGGTAGGATTTGTCCTCATTTTAAAATCATTCTAAGCATTGACGTAAATGGTAGGACACACAAAATGTGGAATGTTATTAGCAACATTAACCTGGGTTTGTATGAAACGTTGGTATCACTGGCTCTGTATGACTTTGTAGCTCCAGTACCAATACTTAACCGCATGGTACAGAATTACGAGCTCTTTAGAATTGATTTATTTATCAATAGGAGTCAAAGGCCAGGCTATACCACAACAGTCAATCACTTGTCATTGTCATTGTACCTATTTTAATAATACTACCACAAAATTGAGTTTACTATGCAGATTACGAATAAGTTGATTTATAATAATCCAACCGAAACATGGTTTTACAGATGAAAAAAACAATTTTTATGGGAAAGGGGATATTAACTTTATTACAAGGGTGCCAATAAAAACTTGCTAAATGGGATACTATTACTCCGCTGTCTGTCTATCTGTCACAGGGATCTACAGCTTCAGCCATAGGTAGCCAGTTGAAATTTACAGTTTACAGAATACTATGGCGTCTATAACGGAAAATAATAATAAAAACAGAATCCATACAAAAGGGTCCCCATACAAAAATCCTCGAAAAGGTAGCATTTTTTTAATTTTATTTGATCAGCTCTATCTAATTACAGATATTTCAGATTGAAATGCTAATCTCATTTATAAAATGACAAGTCTTAACTGACACTAAGAAAGTATTTTACGAAATTCATCCCCTAAGAGGGCAAAAATAGGGGATGAAAGTTTGCATGGGAATTTCGTTAGTTTTGTAGTTAAAACTATGAAAATTGGTATGAAGCAATTCGGATAAAAAATATGTTTCACCGTTTTTGAAAAATCATCCCTTAGGGAATAAAAATTTGTCTGGGTTTTTTACCATGATAATTGGTAATAAGTCTTTTGGATAGGAACTAATAATGAGGTGTTTCAGCTTTTTTGAACAATCATCCCCTAAGTAAGTACAATAGGGTATGAAATTTTGTATGGAAATTTCGTTAATTTTGTAGTTAAACCATGAAAATTGGTACGAAGCCTTTTGGTTAGAAATTAGAAATGAAGTGTTTCAGCGTTTTTGAAAAATCATCCCCTAAAGAGGAAAACAGAGGATGAAAAATGTTATAGTTCGTTAGTTCTGTAGTTAAAACCAAATAAAGTGGTATTTAGCCTTCTGGCTACAAATTGAGAGTAATGTGTATCCGTTTTGGGAAAATCATCCCCTAGACAGCGAAATAGGAGATGAAAATTTGTATGGAAATGTCGTTAGTTTTGTAGAAAATATATAAATATATTAAGCCGTATAAATAAAAATTAAAAATGGTGTCTCAGCGTCTTTAGAAAATCATCCCCTAAGGGGATAAAATAAGGTATGAAATGTTGTACGGAAATTTCGTAGTTTTGTAGATAAAACTATGAAAATTAGTATGAAGCATTTGTGTAAGAAATTAAGAAGTAGATTGCCGTAGATTCTTTACTACGAAATGGAACCAGCGTAAAAAAAAAATTTTAACGTTTTTTTTTCTTTTTGTATAAGAGCCCAGCGGAAAAAGTCCTTAAGTCGACTTAAGAATATTTTTCACAGGACCCTTTAAATGCTTTATCCATCTTAGAAAAACGGTGCTTTAGTAATATGATCTTATGATCTGTCTGACTTGACTCATGCGTCCGTCCGTCTGTATATCCTTCTGTATAATCATTTTCCAATAATTTGTTTCATGTACTTCGGCTATAGATACAATTCAAAATTATAACGCTTCAACAGAGGAAGATTTTCAAAGTTTAATAACACTCTTGAAAGCCACTTCCTTTTGCATGTATGGCAGTCACATTTACATTTTTTTTAATAAATACATATCTATCAAGTTTATTTGTGCACATTTTACTACTGAGGGATACTTGGAGAAGCAACTAAAGAACCACGCTAAAATCTAATTTGTAAACATAATGGTATTCGAAATATTAAGGCAAAATAAGACGAAAATCGTATCAAATGTATACAAGATGACTTTTTGATCATCGTCCAAATTCATACTGGAGGCTTGATAAGTGATCAGTATCTTGGATCAGTAACAATTTTTGTGAAATTCGTAAAATGAAATTTCGGCTTCCCATAGAAATTCAGTTCCAGTCCCGAGTGAATCACTATGGGGAGTCGAAATTTCATTTTACGAATTTCACCAAAATTGTTATTGATCCATGATACTGATCACTTACCAAGCCACCAGTATGAATTTGGACGATGATCAAAAAGTTACCTTGTATAGTCAGTCACATATGGAATAATTGAATAGATCGTAAGTGTCAAGTTATGTTGGGTCATAACTGCAAGTGGAATTATTCACCATAATGTTTTTATTGATCTGTACCCGTATTGTGTGGTGGTACCGAACCCTTTGTGCGTGACTCCAACTCGCACTTGGCAGGGTTTTATTTACACGTTTCCGTAAAGAAATCACGCCGATGCGAGCTGCTGACGCTAGGTAGGAACTATTATAACTATTGAATATTCATTTGTAGACAATTTATTTAAAGTTGTGTTACTGTGCAACTAGCCAACCCAATGATATTAGAAGAAAGTGTAGATTGGTTAACTACACAAGATTCGAACTTCTAAAACGACACACAACACAAATGACTTGATTAATTTAGTAGTATTGCAATATCACATTGACACGTGGAAGTCATAATTGGACCGGCGCACAATGGGCGAAAAATCGGGGTTCCCTTTCGTAGGATTAAAAAAAACCAGTTTATTTTCGGCAGTTTTAGGTATGCAGTTGTGTTAAGGGACATCAAAACATAAAATAAATGTAGCGGTCAAGAGTTTCTGTCTTTAGTGTATAACATGATCTAGGCGTTTATACGTTTGGAATGTATGAAAATGGAATTTGTTTTCCCCATAACTTTTTTCGTTATTACTCGTTAGGGCTGAATCTTTTAGGAATGTGTGTGGAGATCATAACAAAGCTATACAACCAATGACCTTGACCCCGGATGGTCCCGTTTGATAGATATGACCAAATGAAAAATACATATTTAGGAATTATGTTGTATCAGGTGGAATAAGTTTCAAATTAGTTTGCCACAGGTTTGTGATGAACCTCATTGCATCCTGGCCATCTGCCAAGATGTCAAAAATTTGAATAAGATGACGGTTCGATCACAATGTTTTTTTGTTAGACAGTGAGTGGTCTGGTAGCTTTTAAGTCAAAGGCTAAACTACAGAGATTGTGATTGTAAATCCAAATTATAGAAGAAATGATCGACGGCAAGATAATATCGCATCTTTCCGATACCTCTACAGCAACGTGCGATATCTGCAAAGCGACACCAAAGGAAATGAACAACATTGAAACAGTATCGCAAAAAAGCTTATCCGTGGATATATACAAGTTTGGCTTGTCTTCTCTACATGCGAAAATTAGATGTATGGAATGCATCCTGCACATTGCATATCGACTTGACTTCAAGAAGTGGCAAGCCAAAGGCGATGATATAAAACAACAGTTGGCCAGCAAAAAGAAGTCAATACAAGAATAATTTCGAAATGAAATGGGTTTGCTTGTAGATGTGGTGAAGCAAGGTGCAGGGACCACCAATGATGGGAACACTGCAAGAAGATTTTTTCCTGATCCGCAAGCAACTGCGCGGATCACTGGTGTAGATGAAGAACTCATCAAGAGATTTAGAGTGATTCTTCAAGTGATCTCATGTGGAGAGTTTGTTGACGTGGAGAAGTTCCGACACTATTGTGCTACAACAGCACAAAGATATGTTGAATTGTATGCATGGTATTACATGACTTCAAGCGTACATAAATTACTTATTCATGGCACTGACATAATTGAACAATTTATTTTAATTTCTATCAATTTACAATTTAACAGGAATCAACAAGCAGCATTTTGCTGGGGTATACGCTAGAGATGAAACGGATAGTGATTTGGCCGGATACCGGATACCGGATATCCGGCGAGGCACCAGGCCGGATAGCCGGATAGCCGGATATCCGGCTCAAGATATGCGTTTCGCACTAATTGAGCAAGTCTAAATATTACGCACCAAGGTGCGTGCGGGTGCAAGTGAGCGAGATTATTCGTGCATTTTTAAATGAAGATCATTTCTAAACGATCATTTCTAAATGATCGTATGTCGGGAGCCTGGTCACAGCGTGACCTGTAAACATGACGTTCTCTCTCAAAAAGGATGGTCGACTCTTGTCGGAAGCCTGTTCGCAGCGTAAGCTGTGAACGTGATGTCTGTCTCGTGGATGACTTTTGACGCATTGGACGGAAAAAGGAGAACTTATAAAATAAAGAAAATAATCTTTTATAATCTTCAGGATAAGCGAAGCTTTCCAAATTTATACTTTTGTACTTTGTTATTGTTGTTCTTTTCGTCATTTAGAAAGGATTATTTCTATGTTTCAATAATCATTTATTATAATTACGAAATATTACTTCATTTGAAATTATTGTTGCTGGAAATCTGATTGAATCATTAATGACTCCTTGATATGTGTTACTAATCCAATTTCAATACCGACGCTTTGTTTAAAGATGAGTATATATCTGCTTTATAACAATTAGTACACCAAGATAAGTATGTAAGATGTAGCTACATAATTATTCTAAGGGTCATCTACATTTTGTGGGCTTAGCCATTTAGTTCCACCATTTGTTTTACCGAGATGATATCTCTGTACATTATCAAAACATTATGTTAATAATTAACAAAGTTATATAAATTACATTGCCACGGGGATTTTCTTGATTAAAGTAATTTGGTAGGGTTATCGTACCACATTCATTAAGTATAAAGAAATATATGTACGAGAATAAGTTTAAATGGCGTTGTTTTATTGTAATATATTTTATTTATAGTCTTGTGGTAATACTATTCTTAACAATTTTCAGAAGTGGGATCCATAATGCCCAAGCTTAAGCGATAGACGGACTTTTGGTTTATACCCTGACGTTCTGATCCCAAGCCGTGGCGGTGGAGTAGCTCAGCACCATGTCCTAACACAACCGTCGGGGATCCAATTCATGAACCTGAAGCAAAGGCTATGGAGCCTAAATGCACCCTGGTAACACCGAACAGCACACAACCCTCAGTACCGGATGCCGGTAAGCCCGATCCAAAGTATCACGGCAACTTCACGGCGGAGGCTTACAAGGTATGGCGCGTACCTAGTACTCGTCTCAGCCCGATTATGATCTGACTTGGAGTGAAGGGAAACTAGAATTACTGAAAGCATCCCCATCTGACAAGACAAACTGAAATACATTTACCCAATATTTAGGAATCGGTTCGAGCAGTGCAGAACTGATGCTGATCCACACAACGGGAACCAGAACATTAATTTCGAGAGAAATATCACGTGTTTTTTTATGTGGTGAACAGAGCCACGCAGTTAGGCGCTATTAAAATGCAGACCGGCCAACGTGCAGAGTTTGTGGTCCATTCAATGTTTAGCTGCAATTAACTACATGTCACTACATTATATAATAGATGGTAGGAATAATAATCATAACTTCCAATTCAATTCTACCCACAGTAAACATCAATATTAATTATACTATTACATGAAAAATTTAAAAATCTACACAACCAAAAAAAAAAACAATAATTCAATTTAACATTTACCAATATTACGAATTGTCAATTCAACAATACTTGAGTAGACGTATTACATATAAAATAAACATTGTTGAAACTTATAAAATTCCTTGAGTTCATAAGGAGAGATATTTAACAAGCACCTTTCGGTTTTTAGTAGGATTAATTACTATTTAGAAGTTTTATTTTAAAAGGCAGTGAATTATATATTTTTATTACAGCCCTTTTTGTAGCTTTACTTTAAGATACTGTTCTATTACTATGTGCTTTAAGATTATTTTCGTAACGCTTATTTAAACGATCACTAGACTTAGCTTGGTGGTAGACTGAAAAACTTATTTGGATATCTCCGGAAAAGCTTACAAAGTTCAATAATTTAAAGTACTGTTATAGTGCGAACCTTTAATTTGACTAGGTAATGAATTTCGACAAGATTCCATGTCAGAATTAAAAGCTTCTATAATCCTTATACGGCGCTTCTATGTTATAAAAATTTTTTTAGTATCTGCATTCTGCATGGATGATTGTTCGTCTATGGTATCTGTACTTCGACCCCATACAGCCATGGCATAAAGCACCTTTGATTTAGAAGAAAGCCTGGAGTACAGCTCGTTTAGTTACTATATAAGTAAATGTTCTCAAGGCATAACAAAAACTGCTTAATTTGCTTTCCAGATTTTGATGTATCTTTTCCAGCTCATACGTTCATCTATCTATACACCTAAGAATTTAGCTTCCGTTATAAAATCAATTGTTTAACCTTCAATAGTGACATTTGCATTTACAATGGGAGTGTTGTAGTTCCTCAAGTTAATCATATTAGTTTTATTGGCATTGGTATTGAATCGTTAACGTCTACACCAACCAATAACAGTGAGAATCGCCAGCTGGATAGTATTATTAATCAAAACTCTGTTTTTAATTATAATAGAAAGTACTCGTAAAACACCTTACTGTTGGTCCCAGAGGTATGAATTTAACCAAATTGACTCTACCCTGTATACCATATCGGTTCAACATCAAAACCATTATGTTGTGATCTACGTGATCAAATGCCTTGGACAGATCTAATAGAACTGTTACTATGTTATTTTACAATCCAAAGCTTTCGATACGAAGTTAGCCATGTCAAAAATGGCACCAATAGCAGAGCTACCCTTTTGGAATCCAAATTTTTATTTAGCTAATATTTTGTGGGAAGTAAGAGATTTACACAATTTCTCAAAGACCTTTGGAAGAATAGACGGTAAGGATATCGGTCGGTAATTAAAAATATTAACATCCAATTTAGTATATTTTTTGAGAATGGGTTTTATAAGATATAAGATATTTGTTCACCATATAACAAAGTCCGTTATAAAAGGTTTGTCAGTTATTATTAATATAAATATCACATTAAATGCAAAATATGTACAATTGTACATACACAATCGGTACACATATGAAATCCATTATTAAAAATGTGTGGCTAACATTAAAATAAAAAAATAAATTAAAAATGTCAAACTTAATTAAAAATAAATTTAAATGTCTAATTAGGAAATGAACATGGCTTTATGTTTAAATTCATGAATTCATTAATAGAGTAGAATGGATTATTCTGCAAGAAAATATATATGTGAAAATATATATATATATGAAAATGTATATGTGTATAATAAAAATTTATATGTGCTCTCTGGGGAAACTGGGGAAAATCCAGAAATGGTTAATTAAATAAAATAATTATCGAGACAAATTAGACACTTCTAGTAGAGATGAAAACGCCAATGACTCGAGATATTCAATCAAGGTATCAATGTTGTAATCAGTGCAAATTATCAGCCTGCATTTTTGTTAAGTTTCAGTACCGAGTTAAAACACCTTCCAAGTGATCCAAAATGTATCATTTTGAGAGTAGTATGTAAAGTAGAGCATAATTTCGAGAGATGCTGGTCAAGCCGTGACTCTATTTTAGTGGAATTATAGCGGCTGCTTCGAAAACTTCAGTGAACATCGTCTCAACTGTTCAAGTCATCATAAGGTGAGCTTGGTGACCAATTGTATTAAATTTTAAAACACGTTAGTTATAGTCAATGTGGATATGCGTAATCTTCAAATTATTCTTGGACAACTAATAACACTGGTAAACAAAATTTAACTTTTTTTTTGTTTTATGAAGTTTCTAAACTGTTTTTTAGTAATTTGGGTTCGCTAATTTCATATCTACCCTCGGTTTTTTTCTAGCAGCTCTAGTTTTTGTGATACAGGTACTTCTTAAAATTTCGTTACGCGGCTTACTAATATATTTTTTGAGTGCAAAAAATTATTAAATTCTATAAATAAATCGATATGTCTAGATTAAGAAGAACTTGCTTAAACGATCCAAATAGTTTTTGTGCTGTTTGTGGTGAATATATGTTTCGAGAATGTCGTTTAAGTGCGTCTGACTTTATAAAAAAGGCCTACTTGGACTTCTTTGGGACGCCATTACAAGTGTTTAGTAAGCCATGGATTCCAAATTTTGTATGTGGTAGTTGCGTAACATCATTGCGTTTATGGGCTAGTAAAAAAAGACCTACTTTGAAGTTCAAAAGTCCTATGATTTGGCGTGAACCAACTAATCATCACGATGACTGTTATTTTTGTGTTGTGAATATTACCGGAATAAACCGCAAAAATCGTTCCAAATGGACTTACCCGAATTTAACATCGTCTAATAGACCAATTCTAAATACCAGTGAAGAACCTGTGGCTGATACGCAACCGACTACTTCTAATGTAACACTACAAGTTCTTTCAGAAGCCAGTGATGATGAGGACAGTGACTTTTCTTTCCCGAGTACGTCCGAACCTAAACCATTCAACCAAAATGACCTAGATGAGTTGATTAGAGATCTTGGTCTATCAAAAGTAGGATCAGAACTTCTAGCTTCACGGCTTAAAGAAAGAAATCTGATAACCCCAGAGACTAATGTATCAGTTTACCGTACAAGAGAAAAACATTTGATCCCTTTCTTTTCTGAAGAAGATGATTTTGTTTTTTGTCTGGGTTTTTTACCATGATAATTGGTAATAAGTCTTTTGGATAGGAACTAATAATGAGGTGTTTCAGCTTTTTTGAACAATCATCCCCTAAGTAAGTACAATAGGGTATGAAATTTTGTATGGAAATTTCGTTAATTTTGTAGTTAAACCATGAAAATTGGTACGAAGCCTTTTGGTTAGAAATTAGAAATGAAGTGTTTCAGCGTTTTTGAAAAATCATCCCCTAAAGAGGAAAACAGAGGATGAAAAATGTTATAGTTCGTTAGTTCTGTAGTTAAAACCAAATAAAGTGGTATTTAGCCTTCTGGCTACAAATTGAGAGTAATGTGTATCCGTTTTGGGAAAATCATCCCCTAGACAGCGAAATAGGAGATGAAAATTTGTATGGAAATGTCGTTAGTTTTGTAGAAAATATATAAATATATTAAGCCGTATAAATAAAAATTAAAAATGGTGTCTCAGCGTCTTTAGAAAATCATCCCCTAAGGGGATAAAATAAGGTATGAAATGTTGTACGGAAATTTCGTAGTTTTGTAGATAAAACTATGAAAATTAGTATGAAGCATTTGTGTAAGAAATTAAGAAGTAGATTGCCGTAGATTCTTTACTACGAAATGGAACCAGCGTAAAAAAAAAATTTTAACGTTTTTTTTTCTTTTTGTATAAGAGCCCAGCGGAAAAAGTCCTTAAGTCGACTTAAGAATATTTTTCACAGGACCCTTTAAATGCTTTATCCATCTTAGAAAAACGGTGCTTTAGTAATATGATCTTATGATCTGTCTGACTTGACTCATGCGTCCGTCCGTCTGTATATCCTTCTGTATAATCATTTTCCAATAATTTGTTTCATGTACTTCGGCTATAGATACAATTCAAAATTATAACGCTTCAACAGAGGAAGATTTTCAAAGTTTAATAACACTCTTGAAAGCCACTTCCTTTTGCATGTATGGCAGTCACATTTACATTTTTTTTAATAAATACATATCTATCAAGTTTATTTGTGCACATTTTACTACTGAGGGATACTTGGAGAAGCAACTAAAGAACCACGCTAAAATCTAATTTGTAAACATAATGGTATTCGAAATATTAAGGCAAAATAAGACGAAAATCGTATCAAATGTATACAAGATGACTTTTTGATCATCGTCCAAATTCATACTGGAGGCTTGATAAGTGATCAGTATCTTGGATCAGTAACAATTTTTGTGAAATTCGTAAAATGAAATTTCGGCTTCCCATAGAAATTCAGTTCCAGTCCCGAGTGAATCACTATGGGGAGTCGAAATTTCATTTTACGAATTTCACCAAAATTGTTATTGATCCATGATACTGATCACTTACCAAGCCACCAGTATGAATTTGGACGATGATCAAAAAGTTACCTTGTATAGTCAGTCACATATGGAATAATTGAATAGATCGTAAGTGTCAAGTTATGTTGGGTCATAACTGCAAGTGGAATTATTCACCATAATGTTTTTATTGATCTGTACCCGTATTGTGTGGTGGTACCGAACCCTTTGTGCGTGACTCCAACTCGCACTTGGCAGGGTTTTATTTACACGTTTCCGTAAAGAAATCACGCCGATGCGAGCTGCTGACGCTAGGTAGGAACTATTATAACTATTGAATATTCATTTGTAGACAATTTATTTAAAGTTGTGTTACTGTGCAACTAGCCAACCCAATGATATTAGAAGAAAGTGTAGATTGGTTAACTACACAAGATTCGAACTTCTAAAACGACACACAACACAAATGACTTGATTAATTTAGTAGTATTGCAATATCACATTGACACGTGGAAGTCATAATTGGACCGGCGCACAATGGGCGAAAAATCGGGGTTCCCTTTCGTAGGATTAAAAAAAACCAGTTTATTTTCGGCAGTTTTAGGTATGCAGTTGTGTTAAGGGACATCAAAACATAAAATAAATGTAGCGGTCAAGAGTTTCTGTCTTTAGTGTATAACATGATCTAGGCGTTTATACGTTTGGAATGTATGAAAATGGAATTTGTTTTCCCCATAACTTTTTTCGTTATTACTCGTTAGGGCTGAATCTTTTAGGAATGTGTGTGGAGATCATAACAAAGCTATACAACCAATGACCTTGACCCCGGATGGTCCCGTTTGATAGATATGACCAAATGAAAAATACATATTTAGGAATTATGTTGTATCAGGTGGAATAAGTTTCAAATTAGTTTGCCACAGGTTTGTGATGAACCTCATTGCATCCTGGCCATCTGCCAAGATGTCAAAAATTTGAATAAGATGACGGTTCGATCACAATGTTTTTTTGTTAGACAGTGAGTGGTCTGGTAGCTTTTAAGTCAAAGGCTAAACTACAGAGATTGTGATTGTAAATCCAAATTATAGAAGAAATGATCGACGGCAAGATAATATCGCATCTTTCCGATACCTCTACAGCAACGTGCGATATCTGCAAAGCGACACCAAAGGAAATGAACAACATTGAAACAGTATCGCAAAAAAGCTTATCCGTGGATATATACAAGTTTGGCTTGTCTTCTCTACATGCGAAAATTAGATGTATGGAATGCATCCTGCACATTGCATATCGACTTGACTTCAAGAAGTGGCAAGCCAAAGGCGATGATATAAAACAACAGTTGGCCAGCAAAAAGAAGTCAATACAAGAATAATTTCGAAATGAAATGGGTTTGCTTGTAGATGTGGTGAAGCAAGGTGCAGGGACCACCAATGATGGGAACACTGCAAGAAGATTTTTTCCTGATCCGCAAGCAACTGCGCGGATCACTGGTGTAGATGAAGAACTCATCAAGAGATTTAGAGTGATTCTTCAAGTGATCTCATGTGGAGAGTTTGTTGACGTGGAGAAGTTCCGACACTATTGTGCTACAACAGCACAAAGATATGTTGAATTGTATGCATGGTATTACATGACTTCAAGCGTACATAAATTACTTATTCATGGCACTGACATAATTGAACAATTTATTTTAATTTCTATCAATTTACAATTTAACAGGAATCAACAAGCAGCATTTTGCTGGGGTATACGCTAGAGATGAAACGGATAGTGATTTGGCCGGATACCGGATACCGGATATCCGGCGAGGCACCAGGCCGGATAGCCGGATAGCCGGATATCCGGCTCAAGATATGCGTTTCGCACTAATTGAGCAAGTCTAAATATTACGCACCAAGGTGCGTGCGGGTGCAAGTGAGCGAGATTATTCGTGCATTTTTAAATGAAGATCATTTCTAAACGATCATTTCTAAATGATCGTATGTCGGGAGCCTGGTCACAGCGTGACCTGTAAACATGACGTTCTCTCTCAAAAAGGATGGTCGACTCTTGTCGGAAGCCTGTTCGCAGCGTAAGCTGTGAACGTGATGTCTGTCTCGTGGATGACTTTTGACGCATTGGACGGAAAAAGGAGAACTTATAAAATAAAGAAAATAATCTTTTATAATCTTCAGGATAAGCGAAGCTTTCCAAATTTATACTTTTGTACTTTGTTATTGTTGTTCTTTTCGTCATTTAGAAAGGATTATTTCTATGTTTCAATAATCATTTATTATAATTACGAAATATTACTTCATTTGAAATTATTGTTGCTGGAAATCTGATTGAATCATTAATGACTCCTTGATATGTGTTACTAATCCAATTTCAATACCGACGCTTTGTTTAAAGATGAGTATATATCTGCTTTATAACAATTAGTACACCAAGATAAGTATGTAAGATGTAGCTACATAATTATTCTAAGGGTCATCTACATTTTGTGGGCTTAGCCATTTAGTTCCACCATTTGTTTTACCGAGATGATATCTCTGTACATTATCAAAACATTATGTTAATAATTAACAAAGTTATATAAATTACATTGCCACGGGGATTTTCTTGATTAAAGTAATTTGGTAGGGTTATCGTACCACATTCATTAAGTATAAAGAAATATATGTACGAGAATAAGTTTAAATGGCGTTGTTTTATTGTAATATATTTTATTTATAGTCTTGTGGTAATACTATTCTTAACAATTTTCAGAAGTGGGATCCATAATGCCCAAGCTTAAGCGATAGACGGACTTTTGGTTTATACCCTGACGTTCTGATCCCAAGCCGTGGCGGTGGAGTAGCTCAGCACCATGTCCTAACACAACCGTCGGGGATCCAATTCATGAACCTGAAGCAAAGGCTATGGAGCCTAAATGCACCCTGGTAACACCGAACAGCACACAACCCTCAGTACCGGATGCCGGTAAGCCCGATCCAAAGTATCACGGCAACTTCACGGCGGAGGCTTACAAGGTATGGCGCGTACCTAGTACTCGTCTCAGCCCGATTATGATCTGACTTGGAGTGAAGGGAAACTAGAATTACTGAAAGCATCCCCATCTGACAAGACAAACTGAAATACATTTACCCAATATTTAGGAATCGGTTCGAGCAGTGCAGAACTGATGCTGATCCACACAACGGGAACCAGAACATTAATTTCGAGAGAAATATCACGTGTTTTTTTATGTGGTGAACAGAGCCACGCAGTTAGGCGCTATTAAAATGCAGACCGGCCAACGTGCAGAGTTTGTGGTCCATTCAATGTTTAGCTGCAATTAACTACATGTCACTACATTATATAATAGATGGTAGGAATAATAATCATAACTTCCAATTCAATTCTACCCACAGTAAACATCAATATTAATTATACTATTACATGAAAAATTTAAAAATCTACACAACCAAAAAAAAAAACAATAATTCAATTTAACATTTACCAATATTACGAATTGTCAATTCAACAATACTTGAGTAGACGTATTACATATAAAATAAACATTGTTGAAACTTATAAAATTCCTTGAGTTCATAAGGAGAGATATTTAACAAGCACCTTTCGGTTTTTAGTAGGATTAATTACTATTTAGAAGTTTTATTTTAAAAGGCAGTGAATTATATATTTTTATTACAGCCCTTTTTGTAGCTTTACTTTAAGATACTGTTCTATTACTATGTGCTTTAAGATTATTTTCGTAACGCTTATTTAAACGATCACTAGACTTAGCTTGGTGGTAGACTGAAAAACTTATTTGGATATCTCCGGAAAAGCTTACAAAGTTCAATAATTTAAAGTACTGTTATAGTGCGAACCTTTAATTTGACTAGGTAATGAATTTCGACAAGATTCCATGTCAGAATTAAAAGCTTCTATAATCCTTATACGGCGCTTCTATGTTATAAAAATTTTTTTAGTATCTGCATTCTGCATGGATGATTGTTCGTCTATGGTATCTGTACTTCGACCCCATACAGCCATGGCATAAAGCACCTTTGATTTAGAAGAAAGCCTGGAGTACAGCTCGTTTAGTTACTATATAAGTAAATGTTCTCAAGGCATAACAAAAACTGCTTAATTTGCTTTCCAGATTTTGATGTATCTTTTCCAGCTCATACGTTCATCTATCTATACACCTAAGAATTTAGCTTCCGTTATAAAATCAATTGTTTAACCTTCAATAGTGACATTTGCATTTACAATGGGAGTGTTGTAGTTCCTCAAGTTAATCATATTAGTTTTATTGGCATTGGTATTGAATCGTTAACGTCTACACCAACCAATAACAGTGAGAATCGCCAGCTGGATAGTATTATTAATCAAAACTCTGTTTTTAATTATAATAGAAAGTACTCGTAAAACACCTTACTGTTGGTCCCAGAGGTATGAATTTAACCAAATTGACTCTACCCTGTATACCATATCGGTTCAACATCAAAACCATTATGTTGTGATCTACGTGATCAAATGCCTTGGACAGATCTAATAGAACTGTTACTATGTTATTTTACAATCCAAAGCTTTCGATACGAAGTTAGCCATGTCAAAAATGGCACCAATAGCAGAGCTACCCTTTTGGAATCCAAATTTTTATTTAGCTAATATTTTGTGGGAAGTAAGAGATTTACACAATTTCTCAAAGACCTTTGGAAGAATAGACGGTAAGGATATCGGTCGGTAATTAAAAATATTAACATCCAATTTAGTATATTTTTTGAGAATGGGTTTTATAAGATATAAGATATTTGTTCACCATATAACAAAGTCCGTTATAAAAGGTTTGTCAGTTATTATTAATATAAATATCACATTAAATGCAAAATATGTACAATTGTACATACACAATCGGTACACATATGAAATCCATTATTAAAAATGTGTGGCTAACATTAAAATAAAAAAATAAATTAAAAATGTCAAACTTAATTAAAAATAAATTTAAATGTCTAATTAGGAAATGAACATGGCTTTATGTTTAAATTCATGAATTCATTAATAGAGTAGAATGGATTATTCTGCAAGAAAATATATATGTGAAAATATATATATATATGAAAATGTATATGTGTATAATAAAAATTTATATGTGCTCTCTGGGGAAACTGGGGAAAATCCAGAAATGGTTAATTAAATAAAATAATTATCGAGACAAATTAGACACTTCTAGTAGAGATGAAAACGCCAATGACTCGAGATATTCAATCAAGGTATCAATGTTGTAATCAGTGCAAATTATCAGCCTGCATTTTTGTTAAGTTTCAGTACCGAGTTAAAACACCTTCCAAGTGATCCAAAATGTATCATTTTGAGAGTAGTATGTAAAGTAGAGCATAATTTCGAGAGATGCTGGTCAAGCCGTGACTCTATTTTAGTGGAATTATAGCGGCTGCTTCGAAAACTTCAGTGAACATCGTCTCAACTGTTCAAGTCATCATAAGGTGAGCTTGGTGACCAATTGTATTAAATTTTAAAACACGTTAGTTATAGTCAATGTGGATATGCGTAATCTTCAAATTATTCTTGGACAACTAATAATATAATAAATGGCCGTAACATCAATCTTACTGTGACCGGTTATACCCTGAAAATAAGAGGAAATACAGAAGAACTATACTATATTATATATTGTTAATGTACTAACAATAAATGTTACCTACTCAAAAAATAATCGTATAGCAGTCTGGTACAACGAAGACATCATTGTCCCTCCTCAACTCTCGTAAATGTCCAGACCGCAGGTACAAGCGATGATGAAGCTGTTTTTGTTGAGTCTAGAACGTGTGTGTATAATGATGATGATAAAGATTATTCGATACCTCCCTTATTACTCTCCACTTAAACTACAGTAATCGAAGTACGCAATTATTCGGAATCTCCACTTTTGCTATAGCAGGGTATATTACTATATAGAAGTCTACAACGTGTAGATTCAGTTAATCATTTAGCTGATGGAAATGTAGGGATAAAAGATCAAATTCTATTAGAATTTTATTAGAATTATTCTTACACTAGACGTTGAGAAGATACAATGTGACTTGACAAATCCTAAAACAAGAGCAACATTAATATATTTATTGGAAAGATAAATAATTTTGGAAGATATCCACGTTGATATGTACAGCTTGTTATCAAATATCGGTTATTGGTAAATTTCGTAATTGAGTTATGCAAATTTACATGTAATGGACCGTTACCTAATGGTAACGAATGATGAGCTATTACCTAATGGTATTGAATGGTGAGCCGTTGTGACGAATGATTGGGCCGCTAAATGATAACGAATGACAGTGGATTGTTACTCAATTAAAATAGAAATGCAAAATTTGTTTATGAAATTCAAGTACATCATAAAATGAGTGTACACTTACTACACAACAATTTTGTTTGACAATTAAACTGATTAAATTTAAAACGGGAACATAAAACAAATAAAATAAAATGTTGGTCTTTAAATAGTACATTACGGTACGAGAACGATGAAACGTTTTCTGACGAGTGTGAGTTTGCGGCACGAGCCGAAGGCGAGTGCTGCAATCACACGAGTCGAGAAAAGGTTTCTCGCACGAGTTTCGTATAATTTTTTTTATAGCACAAGTGCGGAAAATACCGACTTTACACACGCGCAGCGTGCGTAAAGCGGTCATCTTACGCACAGTGCGCTATAGTAAAATATACTTACGTTCATTAACACTGGGCCGTTACTCAATAGTAACGATTGCTACTCACTGGGCCGTTACTCAATAGTAACGATTGACACTCACTGGGCCGTTACTCAATAGTAACGATTGACACTCACTGGGCCGTTACTCAATAGTAACGATTGACACTCACTGGACCGTTACTCATTACGATACGAGAACGATGAAACGTTTTCTGACGAGTGTGAGTTTGCGGCACGAGCCGAAGGCGAGTGCTGCAATCACACGAGTCGAGAAAAGGTTTCTCGCACGAGTTTCGTATAATTTTTTTTATAGCACAAGTGCGGGAAATACCGACTTTACGCACGCGCAACGTGCGTAAAGCGGTCGTTTTACGCACAGTGCGCTATAATAAAATATACTTACGTTCATTAACACTGGGCCGTTACTCAATAGTAACGATTGCTACTCACTGGGCCGTTACTCAATAGTAACGATTGACACTCACTGGGCCGTTACTCAATAGTAACGATTGACACTCACTGGGCCGTTACTCAATAGTAACGATTGACACTCACTGGACCGTTACTCAATAGCAACGATTGACACTCACTGAGCCTTTGAATGAATGAATGAATGAATGAATGAATTTATTTCAGAAAGAAAGTACATAATGTAGTATTTTTGTGCGTTACATTATTATATTACTTAGGGCTATCTTAACTTACTTATATGTATATACATTTAATTTACTATCCTAAATAATATACTTAAATATATTAGACATTAATGCACATAATAATTTACGGGTATCAAGGGTCGAAAACTACACACCGTGCTAGTAAAAAACTGTTTGACGGTCATGTAGTTTGCCGTTCATAACCTTCAATTGGTTTACATTAAGTGTACATAGTATTTTAAATAAATAAATAAACCTAATAAATATGTAATTACCAAGTTTGTACATAATCATCTATTTATAAGGAAGAACATATAATAATATATAAGTACAGATATGCATATAAATATTGTGTGTGCTGAGGACATCTAAATACGTAAAATTAGTTGAGTGTTGTGTGAGTGTGTGTGTATTTTGTGTAGTTTGGAGAAAGTAAAGTGATTTGAGACTGTATTTGATCCTGGTATAGTAAGTACCCTTATTTAATTATTTCTAATAACTTTTCTGTATTTGCATAATCTAAGCACCCTAGTATGTTATTCAGGGTTTGCTTTAGAGACCGTAGAGATAGCTTTCGCAATTCCGTAGATGCGCTTAGTCTGTTATATAGGAAGGGTCCCAAAAAACGACTAAAGGTTTGAGCAAAGGTGGTTTTGCAATGCGGTGTTTTAAAAACAATATCTAAACGTCTATCTTTGTCCGATAGCTTAGTTGGATTCTTGTGTAGGTTTGTTATGGCATCTCTAATGAAAAGTTGTCTTACTGTTAGGACCGAATTTTCATCATTTGCCGTTACTCAATAGTAACGATTGACACTCACTGGGCCGTTACCTAATGGTAACGAATGATAAATATCAACTTAAATTTATTGTTACAACCAACTAAAACCTTTTATTTGCAGGGACGCAAATAAGTGTCAGGATGGACGACTTTCGGGAGCCTGGTCACAGCGTGACCTGTAAACATGACGTTCTCTCTCAAAAAGGATGGTCGACTCTTGTCGGAAGCCTGTTCGCAGCGTAAGCTGTGAACGTGATGTCTGTCTCGTGGATGACTTTTGACGCATTGGACGGAAAAAGGAGAACTTATAAAATAAAGAAAATAATCTTTTATAATCTTCAGGATAAGCGAAGCTTTCCAAATTTATACTTTTGTACTTTGTTATTGTTGTTCTTTTCGTCATTTAGAAAGGATTATTTCTATGTTTCAATAATCATTTATTATAATTACGAAATATTACTTCATTTGAAATTATTGTTGCTGGAAATCTGATTGAATCATTAATGACTCCTTGATATGTGTTACTAATCCAATTTCAATACCGACGCTTTGTTTAAAGATGAGTATATATCTGCTTTATAACAATTAGTACACCAAGATAAGTATGTAAGATGTAGCTACATAATTATTCTAAGGGTCATCTACATTTTGTGGGCTTAGCCATTTAGTTCCATCATTTGTTTTACCGAGATGATATCTCTGTACATTATCAAAACATTATGTTAATAATTAACAAAGTTATATAAATTACATTGCCACGGGGATTTTCTTGATTAAAGTAATTTGGTAGGGTTATCGTACCACATTCATTAAGTATAAAGAAATATATGTACGAGAATAAGTTTAAATGGCGTTGTTTTATTGTAATATCTTTTATTTATAGTCTTGTGGTAATACTATTCTTAACACGTATCACAATCATACAAATGCTGGTTTGCAAACGCGAAACAATTTCCGATCCTAACGAAATTTGTAAATATGTATCTTTTGTCTCCTTGGAGTGGTGTATACTGTATATAAATGGACAGGTATCTTTAAATGAAACCGCGTAATATACTGTTCATACTGAACAAATTTTCCAAAGTAACACATTGAAAAAACAAAATTGAACCTGCCCGCCCAGTGCCCTTTCAAAATTTACAGTAGGTTTTCAAAATGAGTATGGAAACATGAAAATATTTTTTCATTTCCACAAGTATGTTTCTTTGGAAAAGTTGTTTAGTATGATTTCAGTATGACTGTGTGTTTTTATTAAAAGATACCTGTTGAGTTACATTCGGTATATTGTGAGAGCAAAAGAAGCTGGTGTAATGTATGAAGAAAAGATAAACGTTTATTCCCAACAATTCAATCAATCAATCAATCAATCAATCAATCAAATAATTTATTTGTGAAACATAGGTTTACATGCGTAGATGACAACAATATTTAATGTGCTCTATGTTTTGCCTCAGAGTCGTACAAAATTTCATAAAACAATAATACACAATAATAAAACAGTTTTTATATAGATGCATTTACAATAACATCATAATTCACATTCATGTCATTAAAATAATAAATTAGACAACATAATAATTCAATTCAATTTAACATAATACTTAATAAACTCAAAAAATGTTGCAGTTATAGAATAATACGAGTATAAAGCCCTATGGAAATTAATAATTTCATTTAACATTTGTCAAGAAACTCAGAAATAGTATAATAGCATTTTTCAATAAGGTATGTCCAAAGTTTGTATTTAAAATGTATCAAGTCCAGGTCTTTTATTTCATGAGGCAAGTTGTTATAGATTTTAGGTCCCATGCGTACTATGCTATTATGTATTAGGGTTGTGTTACTCTTTTCAATGTAAAGTCTATTTCTATTTCGTAGCTGCTTATCGTTTACCTGAGAAATTTTCTTAAATAGTTCAGGGTTTGTTTTCACAAATAATGAAGCTTCGTAAATATACATACATGGTAGCGTAAGAATCTTTAGCTCCTTAAAATTTTCATTCAATTAGTGTATGCAAAGTTTCATTTATCTCATCTTCATAGTTTTTAGCGGTATCACATTCAATGATAACAGTGCTGTCATCGGCAAAAAGTACCATTGGGTAACTAACGTTTTTTGGCATGTCATTGATATACAATAAAAATTGATGTAAAGCTTGTCTTTATCTACCCTAGCTCAATTCTTATTCACTTTATGTATTAGAATTTAGATTATTCAATCATTGATACAACTGTTTTGTAATTTAAACAACTTTTTGTATGTTAAGTTAAGTATCCGGTATCCGGCCGGATACTAACTACTATCCGGCCGGATACCGGATACCAAAAATATGGCCGGATGGGTCGGATACCGGGAAGTAACCGGATATCCGTTTCATCTCTAGTATACGCCTTAAATAGCAATTTCGTTTTAACACTTTAATATTCAGCAAAAAGACATCTTCGTAGAGGGGGAGGGAGGGGGAAGAGATAAACCCTCTTGATAGTATAATAAAAGTGGTTATTAATATCTACCGGGATGTATTTTTGAAATCTTTTTTTTTTCCACTTTTATGTTCTACACACATTTTTAAGTACTTTTATGATACCACAACACTATCAACACACAGTCAACACTAAGTAAAATCAACAAAACTACGATCCCAACAACACATCCCGAGGATGCCTCGTTTAGAGGCGAAACATGTGTCAATAAGTTTTCTTGCTTGTTATTTAAGATTGCTTTATTTTGTGCTCATACTGCTTGCTTTGCTTGTGCTTGTTTTATGCGGGAGGGCGGGCAGGAAACAAATAGCTTTTTTTCAGAAACAAACACTATAAGCGCTCTCACTCCCTCTCAATTTAATATACAAACTGACAATATCCAAAACAAAGCTAGTGAGGCTGAAAAACTTTCATGTTCAAACTACGAAAGCGCCCTGCTCGGCCTAGGAGCCTCGCAGGCGCTTTCTCCATCCTCGCTAGATACTTCTGACTTCTACCAAGCTGCGAAGAACTTTATAAACTAATGTCGCACGATTACTCACTGAACGAATAGATTCAGATGTTAGTGTTCTATGTTCCTGAATGTTATGTTTTTCTTGTTGATTTTAATTTTTGTTATGTTATTTTTAATTTAATTTTTTAAGTAAATTAATTTGTATAGCGCAAAAGATAATCTGTAATGTTATACAAATTTTTCTGAATAAATAAATAAATAAAATAATAAAATTACTTACTCGGAAGGACTCTTATATACGTATATGTACCTATGTATATGTTTAGGGGGGGCGATGGGGGGGGAGGGGGTATAAGCCCCCCCCCTAAGGGGGGGGGTACCGGAAATCAATAGTTTTTTTTTTATAATTTTTTTTCAAAATTAAAAGGTTATTTTATGTTTTATGTAGGATAAAATAACTCGAATATTAAGTATACGTATAGTGGGAGGGGGATCACTGGGGAGAGGGTGTAATGAAACTAGTTTCTTGAAAAAAAAAAAAAAAAAAAACTGAACATAACCTAACTTTAAAGACCCAATATGACTTCTGCAATTGCTTCGGCGTTGCGGAAAGTGCAGCCCCTTCGCCCTTGCGTAACAAAGCACAGTCACCCGTGCGAGCCGTAGCGGCTGAGGCTGGTCGCCGAAGGCGAGGCGAGGGCAGGCGAGGGCTGCCCTTCCTCCACGCCTACGGCTTTTTATATACACTCTAGGGGTAGTACCCACAAGACTGTATAGAGTCGGGGTGCTCTGATTCGGTTTTGGAACTTATTCAACCTATTTTTTGCATGGAGTCGGGTGCTCTGATTCAAATCACGAAGAAAACAAAATGTCTGCATTGGTTTTTTTTTTATATCCTGGATACTAGTCTTGAGCAAATTTTTAGCGAAATACAACAAAAAAAAATAAATTACGTCAATTTTAATGCGTCACTCACAGCAGTTTCGGAACACAACCAAAAAAAAAAAAAAATGAAGTCATAAAATCAATTAAAATTGAACCTTAAGACAATTTTTGAGGTTATTTTACGAAAGTTGAAATTTTTTTTGAGAAAACTATTGATTTCCGGTAACTGAAATTTCGTGAGATTAATAACAATAACAAGAGCTATTCTGGAAAAAAAAATGAAGGTACCTTTGTATGTATACTCGTATAAGAGACGAGCCTAAGTATGTATAGATTTTTATTTACTGTTATTAAATAGTAATTCCCAATGCCAATCAGGATGGTATAAGATTCTAATGACACCTCATTCATCCAAATTGGTTAAAGCGTTCAGAAGATATGATAGAATAAAGAAAAATACATAAACACTAAAAACAGTACTCTCCTTTTTTTGAGGGCAATCATGTAATAAACCAAAATTAAAATCAATGAATTTGCAATTCTCACCTTCTTGTATTTGATGACCATTCAGTGTATGTTCTGCCATGGCTGATTAATTATAACGCACTAGGTACCTACGCACAATTACTTAGCACTTATTCCAGTTAGATACGTTTGGAAAAGAATTAGAACCCATACACACACCACTCATGTAATGTAAACACAAAGCCAAAAAAGCAAGGAACAAATTCTAAATCGCTGCAGAAATGTAAATTCTAATAGAATCGATAACTGGCAAGGTGACCGCAGCGCGATTTTATGAAGACATCCATCAAACGTGATAGGTACGTCTGCCTCGGGTTCCGGCTTATATTTTATAGAGTTTCCACTTTCCGATGTTCTTTCACGAAATTATGCATGACGTAATTTTATTCACGGTTTTGAATGAGACGTCAGACAGACGTTACGTACGTCATACATAACGTCACATTTGTCGCGTTTAGTATAACGGCCAAGCACGCATCGCCCCGCAGCGAAGAGATGAAGAGTATGTACAGTGCGCGCCAATCTTTTAGTCGCCTCTGAAGATAGCCGCACGAGGCGACGCAATAGCCGTTTTATGGTGTTAGGGGGACGTTACAGGAGCGAGGGCGCGGAGCACACCCGCCTGCGTGCCGCACCACACTCCCCGCTCGCCATTTAGCAGGTGTCAACACTATGCGTTAGTGTTAGTGCTACGTCCGTACACTACACACGCGCGCGTTGCATGAAAAGTACGTTAGTGGAAAAAATTCCATGATTCGTTAAGTTAATCGTTGAATCTGTTTGTGTTGCCTTTATTTGTTGTGTTGTTGATTTATTTTGTTGAAGTTTATTGTTGTTGTTATGCCTCGCGGTCGTTATAGCTTTTTAAGGCGACAATGTAGGAAAATGGTGTTTATATTAATTTGTTTTATTTAAACAGGTTAAGATTGAACTAAAATAATAAATGTATATCAAATAGGTAGGTTCAACAAGTACACCTTCCCACTTATAGTAAACATTTAATAATCAACCGTTCATATTATTGTTTCCTTGACTGTACCTGCGCAAGCTTGCACTCGTAACTCAATCAGAGGCGACTAAAAGATTGACGCGCACTATACGGTCATCAGATCACCAGATCACATGTACTATTTTCCACTATAAACAGCCACGATTCGGTCATGCATGACCCTCAACAAACGTCAAAAACGAAACGTGAGGAAAAATTAGCTGTCAAACGAGATTGTGCAGCTCACTTCCGGCTACTATAAACCACCATGGTATGTACTGTGGTGGTTGGTATAATTGGTTTATTCTTCTTATTTATTTATTTTGTTAAGAAAATTTCTATTTTATTGCTTTGTTTTATTTTGTTTGTAAAAAATGTATCAAAGTTATTTTTAAATAATGATAAGGCTAGTTCTAAGATATACAGTTTTTAAGGATGGAACGTGTTTTTCGCAAATAAATTAATAATTTTATTATTACATTGCACAGTGAACAGTCTAGTTCTCTGTATAACGTCTCTGTTTCCGATGCTCTCTGATAGCCGTTCATTATGGGCTTCAGTAACCTGGACTGCGTTTGAAGACGTTTTTGAATCTCTTATTATGTTTATCACAAAATTTCGAAAGAAATATATGACTTTTATTGATTTAAGTCGCGTAATTTTGATGTTTCAAAAACTTAAAAGCTTTACCGTACAATGAGTAAATAAATATCTTACAAATGCTTTAAAAAACGAATAAAATTATTAAACTTTTTAAATTTAAAAGGGACTACGTTTAAATCTATACAAACACACGAGCAATAAAAATATCTAAAATAATGATGTTTGAAACTCATAATTATCCGTTTTTCTTCCATGAAAAAAAAACGGTTTTCCCATTTCACTAGCAGCGAGTCCCTGCGCGGGGCGCGCGGATCAGTCGCCGTTCGACTTTCGTACGGGGAGCTTGTGTTGCTGTTCATCGCCCGCGCACGTAATTTGCGAAATTTATATTGAACTTTGACCGTGGCTTGGTTCTAACAACAAGAACACATACAAAGTAGTTTTTTTAATGAAAAGTGATGGTGTACGGCGTTTCTTATTTTACTAGATAGTGAAAGGACGCATTGTAATAGTTGTTATTCTACGCGAAAGGACGCAAAAAAATCAAAAGGTGTATGTACATACTTAGGCGCGTAGTAGTACGATTCGTACTTATGATATTATTAAAATTGTTTTAAAATTATTTATATTAAACTTTGATTTAAAATTATTTGTTTACGAGTTTATGTGATTTGTAGTAATGTTGTAGTGTATAGAATAGAAAAACAAAGCGTCAGTTTTTGCTTTGGACAAGGTATGAAATATGACGTAAGCATTTTGAAGCTGTACTCCCGGTCTATATAGTTCCACATTCATTCTAGCGCTTGCCTTAGTACTTCGATACGCTATGAGATGGCAGCATTGTAGGACTACGTGTTTTGACGGAGGTGAGGTGGGGAAGCTAATATGCCAACGCTCAAGGTCGTTCGCATAGGTAACAACCTTAAGGTAGCGTTCCTAAGCGCCTGGGTAAATGTAAAATTTAAACTGTCAAAATTAATTTTGCATTTCTGATAAGGTTTATGAACTGTTTTCACTCGGGTGGTTGTGGAACGGGTGACAGTTAATTTTTACCTTTACCCCGGCGTTTAGGAACACTATAATTGTATATACTATATTGCACCTAACAATTTCGTCAGATTTCAAAACAAGCATCATATTCGTATACCTATGTTAACTGTCATAAAAAAAAGTCTTTTATCGCCGCAACCCGTTGCATAATCCATCGCTGCGGCAATGCGTGGTTGTTAAGCGCGACAAATTATAAGCTGTACGGTCCGATTTTTATAATATCACTGCGAGCTGAACACCATAGACCTTAGAATAAATTCTAAGCCATAGACTTAGGAATCAAGTCTATGCTGAACACAGATAATTTTGATAATTGTTCCTTTTCATCGTCAGGCGATGACCACTTAGAGTTATGATTATATATTACACTTAGAGGTGAAAACTCCGGAACATTTCTGAAATTTTCCTTAATTTTCCTTAATCACTGTGACACCAAGAAGTTTTATCATAGCTGAATAGAAAAAATACATAATTACTTGTCATCATTTTTGAAAACCCCTAATGTGTCCGGAAACTTTGAAAGTTTTCTTTCATCCTCATAAAAAGAAATTTTCCCGGCAATTTTAATTTTCACCTCTAGTTACATTATCACATAGGCCGATATTACGTTTTCTCCATGTTTTCTTTGATCAATGTTTTGTTTTTAGACGTCAAATATTTTATGTCAATTTTGTATGAAAAGGGATCCCTTTTTATGACATGTTGTAATAATGGATCAGTTTAGTGTAATATCGGCCTTTTATAGTTATAAGTTTTATAGTTATTTTTTAAGTTATAAAGAATCCATCATCAATTATTGTCTATGCTATCTGATCCATTTTTATAACATGGTGACGTTTGCGAAGGTCTTTGTGTCAATTTTACATTGTTATATTTTAAAACAAGTGGATTGCCAGCTTTCGGATGCTCAACATGGCTTTAGGCCAGGACGTAGCATCGGAAGTAACTTGTTGTGCTTTATGACGTATGTAGCCCCAGAGATTGACAAACGTAAGCAAATTGACGCTGCATACTTCGACTTTAGGAAAGCTTTCGACACGGTTGATAATGACATCCTTTTGATGAAGCTTGCGGCAGCTGGATTCACTCCCCAGTTGCTTAATTTTTTTAGCAGTTACTTGCGAGAAAGGCGGCAATATGTGGATTACCGGGGTGCAACATCAGCTCCGTATTTCACTTATTCTGGTGTAAGTCAGGGCAGCAATCTCGGGCCCCTCGAGTTTTTGCTTATGATTAACGACCTTCCAAACGTCATCAGGAGCGCCATCTGTCTCTTATTTGCGGATGACCTCAAATTAGTCTTGAAGATTGAAGATGAGACTGATTCTGAGAGACTGCAGCAGGACATTCGGAGGGTAGTAGAATGGAGCCAGCACAACAATCTACACTTCAATGTGTCAAAGTGCGTGGTGATGTCGTATAGTCGTGCGCGAGAGCCACGTCAGCACCTTTACCAGATGGAGGGGACTGCGCTAGCGCGAGTCGATAGCGTCAAGGACCTGGGAGTGTTGATGAATGCCGAGCTAACGTTTCGTGATCACATTGTGGCTATCTGTAAAAAAGCCTTTAAGAAGTTGGGTTTTATACTGAGGCAGGCTAGGAGTTTCAATAGCATGCTAGCCGTAAAAGCTCTTTATAATGCCTTAGTACGCAGTAATTTAGAAAGTAGTGCAATTATCTGGAATCCCCATGAGACTAAATATAGTCACATGGTGGAAAAGATTCAAAACAAGTTTGTTCGCTGGCTGTATTTAAAAAATTATGGTGTTTATCCATACTATCCACTTATGTATCCAACCCTATTTGTTATAGGTATGGTTGGATTTAATAAGTTGGAAGTGAGGAGAGACCTGGCGCTACTAATTTATCTTTTTAAAGTTTTGCGAGGTATATTGTTCAATCCGCGGTTGCTAGCGTCCTTGAAGCTGTTTGTGCCGGATAACTATCTTCGCGCGAGAAATCATAAGTTGTTTTGCGTGCAGCATGCGCGCACAAATGTTCTTAAAGAGTCACCTGTTGTAAAGGCACTCCATCTTTTCAACAGAATCGACAACCTTACGGATACCGATTTGTTTAGTTGTTCTTTGACGGAGTTCGCAAAAACTGCTTTAAATATAATTTGTTACCAATCGCATTAGGTTAGCCTGTAAAGATTGTGTAGTATAAATGTAAATAATAAATAAATAAAAAATAAATGTTATAAAAATCCCTTTTAATATCAAATTTACACAAAACATTTGACGTCTTTAAAAAGAAAACATCGATCAAAGAATACTGATAGTTTACCATCAGCCTAACTTAACATGCCATCTCATAAAAATGCATTGAGCGCGTCATCACACATTTCCACAGCTGCGAGTATATTTTTCTTGAACGCATGCTAAAGTTTGGTAAGAATCCAACTATTCCTCTTAATATGGTGACGTCACTTCCTGTAAATACTAAAATGTTTATAAAATCAGTTTAAAAGCACGAAAGAAAGTATGATTGAAATTATGACAAATTTTGACTATTACTCACAAAAATGTTATTATTCTATTACGCTAAGCATCTAAGGGTGTACAAACCTAAGTCTAAAATACTCGTATGATATTATTATAGATTATGGCGATACACATTATGATACTATAATTATACTTAGTTATAGGTTTTAATATTGCATTATTATATATAATTATATATTGTACAAACAATAACTATGTATGTGACAATAAGCAATAAAGAACTTGAAACTATATGATTGAAATTACATTTGTAAATTGATCTATTTATTCCAAAAAGCAGACAAAATAGCACGTTAAAGTTTTAAAACCAACATTATTATCCTTTACTAAATGAAAGACATCGCTTTTTTGATTGAGTTTAAGAAATGTACGCTTATTTAAAAAAAATATATATGGAAAGCCATACCTCGAATTTTGGTAAAAAATTCAAAATTCAAAAAGTTTATTTTGCAAAGTAGGTATATATAATACACGTTTCACAAGTCAAATTTTAATCTTATAAAAATATATGTAATAAAATAATAAATGTACATGAACTACTTAGATCAAATGTTTATATACATACCATTTTCAAAAACAACCGTTTAGCTGGCAGGGGGTTGGAACATTTGACTCTCACAAAATTTATTTCTTCAATTTTCGGTAGAGTGAAATCTTATGGGTTTGCATCACCGTCTACGTAACCGTCATTGACATGCTATGTTGACAGTACCTTATTCTTATTCGGTATCCTTATTCGGATGAAAAAAGAAATACAACTGAGTTGGATTGGAACCCAAAACACCTAGTTATCAAAACCTACCTACCACTACATCAATGACTTGAAGCAACGAATTAACAACTTAATCACGTTACCTCCGGCAGCTGTCCCAAAAGCCGGCTTCGCACCCATCCCAAGTGCCGTATCCGGCAGCTGAGGCATTTCCTTCGTTTAAATCGGACCGCCAAAAATTTCTTTTTTTTAATGTCTCTGGTTGATTGAATGAAAATTCTAATTTTGACTTTTGTATTTTTCATTTCATCTGTCAAAAAATTAGTAAAGAAAGATTTTGATCGAAATAAAGTTGCTACGTTGACAAAATTCATTTATTACAATGGCAGACAAGAGGAAAACCAAAAAACGTAAAGAGGTGAGTAGAATTCTTCCTTCTACTTTATTATTTCAGGACAAATGCCACGTGTGATAGTTTTCCCTCATTGTGTTTGTCTACGTTTACAGGCTTCGGTAGATTTTTCATGTCTTTTTTAATAAACACGTCCTTATTTTCTTCGCGACAGTTAATTTTCTATGCATTAATCTACGCAATATTTAATGCCCATTGACGTCGCAAACGATTAACGTTTGTTGTTGATTAGTTACGCGCAGTAAGGACTGCTTCTCTGCTACGTAGGTAAGCTCACCAGAATAACTGCTTGGCTTTGGCTCTAAAACTGCAATTAAATAGTTGCTATTCCCTTTAAACTGCAATAAAATAGTACATTAGTTCTTATTCCCTATAAAAATGCAATAAAATAGTACAATAATTCCTATTCGGTCAGTGTCAATAAGGGTTTAAAACTGCAATAAAATAGTACAAAAGTTCCTATTTCCTTTAAAACTGCAATAAAATACTACAATAGGTAGTTCCTTTTCCCTTTAAAACTGCAATAAAATACTACCATAGTTCTTTTTCCCTTTAAAACTGCAAAAAATAGTGAAATACATCCTATTTCCTTTAAAAGTGCAATTATGTTTATGTATTTTTTACTAACAATTTGATATAAGTATTTATTGTAATTTTATATATTTAAATAATAAAAATTTTATTATAAAAAACTATTAGACATAGATTAACATGTAATACAATCAAATCAAAGTGCAATAAATAGTGCAATAATTTCTATTTCCTTTAAAACTGCAATAAATTGTGCAATAGTTCCGATTCCCTTTAAAACTGCAATAAATAGTACAATAGTTTCTATTCCCTTTAAAACTGCAATAAATTAGTGCAATAGTTCCTATTCCTCTTAAAACTATAATAAATTGTGCAATTGTTCCTATTTCCTTTAAAACTGTAATAAATTGTGCTATTGTTCCTATTCCCTTTAAAACTGTAATAAATTGTGCAATAGTTCCTATTCCCTTTAAAACTGTAATAAATTTTGCAATAGTTCCTATTCCTCTTAAAACTGTAATAAATTGTGTAATTGTTCCTATTTCCTTTAAAACTGTAATAAATTGTGCAATTGTTCCTATTTCCTTTAAAACTGTAATAAATTGTGCAATAGTTCCTATTCCCCTTAAAACCGTAATAAATTGTGCAATTGTTCCTATTTCCTTTAAAACTGTAATAAATTGTGCAATAGTTCCTATTTCCTTTAAAACTGCAATAAAATAGTACAATAGTTCCTATTCCCTCATTTTCAGTGTTAAATCTATTAATTAATATTTCAGCCAGTAACTATAACTACTAAATTACTATATTATTCTCAGATTCCTCAGTTACTGATAATAATATTTCTAATCGTGTCATCATTCTTTCATAGGCTTTAGTTCAATGTAATCATAATCAGTAATCACTGATACGTAACTCTCTGCTAGCCTTCTCGCCTCCTGCTGTCCTGTACGAATCCTGGCCGCCTGCCTGCTGTCTAGCCTAGATCTAGATTCACTGAAAAGGCTAAGTTGGATTATTTTTTTTATCAATCTTATTACAACCTTCATAAATAAAAATGTAACAAAATCTGATTATACAGTTAGAATTTTGTAAACAGAAATAAGCGCTGAAAGAAATAAGTGATATTAAAAGATATGGAAATTATGTGAATAATAGTGGGAAAATATCAAAAGGATTTAATTTTATTAGATGTATGATATAGTTGAGGAATCAGTCAAACTAATATATAATTTTTTCTTACTTGCCTCTAGCGAAAAAAAATCATCCTTAAAAAATCTAAATATTCTTGAATACTTTTGGAGTTCCGTGTATGAATAGCCTCCCAACTCCTACGGTCCTGCAGAAAGGCTTTAATCTGGCTTGGGGTTAACGCCCAAAGCAATTTTTTGGCATAGACATGTTTTGTGTCCTATGACCCAGGTACCCTTTTTTTATTTATTTATTTATAGCTTATTTCTAGGTTAAAGATTTTAACAATAATATTGTTTGTTTTATCAGTTTTCTTCTCCTAGATTGTCCTTGACATAAGCCTCTTCCAGGAACCTCCATCTCATCTCATGTCTCTATCCTTCGCCTCTCTAGTCCACGTCTTTCCTGCTACTTCTCTTATCTCGTCTCCCATCTCCTTATTTATGACCCAGGTACCCTTAATAAGAACCAAATAGGCTACTAACTTGAAGTCCTTTTAAAGGATGTTGGGTCGTGAGCCCATTTTTTTGAAAAAACCTCTTGTCATTAGGAGGATAGAACTTTGTTTCATCCTCATTAAATGCAGAAGTAATTTTTATGCTTATCATGCTTGCTTACTGCCAACATCTTAACAGCTGTTTTTCGATCCCGTTCCAAAGTTTCTTGTCGTAGTTGGTCCTTTTTATTTATTAAAAATTAAATACAAAAATTCATCATATGAAGGGTAAGCGGGAAGAGGGATCATAGTCAACAGAAGGTAAATTTGAAATAAGTAGAAAAAACTTGCTTAGGTTATTATTTTAGAACTCTGCTTAGTGGGCTTATTGTAATCACAGTTAATTATTGTAATGACAATTTTTTTTTCTCAATATCAAATTTTACTATCAGCCCATAGCACCCTCATATTCACAGTTCATAGACAATTTTTTTTTACTTTTTGTATTAGTTATGACCTTTTTTGAGTCCGGTTTATTTTTAAAAGCGATATTCTATGGACTGTGTTATTTTGTACAAGTTTTTTTTTTCGCTCAATCATTGTTATCCAGACAATTTAAAAGATGGCACTATTAACTAAATTTTTGAAAAAAACTGACAATGTACTTTCTTCCCGCTTACCCTTCATATATCATTATTATATTTTAAGGCGAAATAAAATACAAAACTGTCTGTAAATAGATGAGTCTGGTAAATAAATATCTAAAATTATTACAACTGGCACTGAGCATGTAACAAACCAGACATCAGATGCTGTCACTGGAAGAGTTGGTATCATTAACCAAATGGAAGATTATTCCAATATATTCTCATAGTTCCAATTATAAAACTGCTTGATCTTTAAATTGTGTTTGTAATAATTATAAATCATAGTTTAGTCTTCTGGTAACCATCTAGTTTTGCAATTAGCAAAAACAATGTAGCGCCCTATGAAATTAGATGGTTTAGTTACATCAGTGGCGTGCACAGAATTTTTTTACGGAAAAGCAATCAGAAGGTCAAGTTCGACAATAAAAAAAATTTGAAAAAATTTAACACTTTGAAAAAAAAAAGTTTGTATGAAAATGTTCACTCTGTTACAGTTACTTTAAGACTTTATTCAATTAATGTTGTTTGATTTTATTTTCAGCGTAAAAAGGTTTGATTTTAAATATTACATACTTAGGTTGCGTTCCTAAATGCCTGGATTAATGTAAAAGTTAACTGTCACCCGTTCCACAACCATCTGAGTGGAAACGAAGAGCTTCGAAAAATCCTCGAAGTCCTTCCTAAACCTTGTCAGAAATGTAAAATTCACTTTTGACAGTTAAATTTTACACCCCGTAAATTCAGGGTTAAATTTTCACTTTAACATTTGTCATTATGTGCCATTTTTTGATTTCTGGGTTATAGAATTCTTCGGAATGACTTTTAAAACCATTTTAGTTCGGTAATAATGATATCCTTTGCCACGTAAATAAACTGCCTAATTACAAAGTAGCCGTAGCAAATAGTGGATTAGTAAATAGATTCTGCCTTAGTCTAGTCTTTTTCACTTTTACGAAGTAAACTTTACATTTACCCCGGCGTTTAGGAATGCAGCCTTATTATATTTTACATGTGAACTTGGAAACTACAAAACTAATTAACTTTTTATGTTTGTTTACCACCTTTCACATGTTTGGCTATTTTCTGGCACATAGTTATTTACACAAGTGTGTTTACTTTATACGTAGGTACACGATATTTGCACAGTTTGTTTGAATTAAGGGGGTTATCGTCAAAATCGACACTTTTTGAAGTTATTTATCTGCTGTTCAAAAGAAGTCCCAAGTTAAATAAATTAGTATAACAATTTTTGAACCTTTTTCTAGATTTTGGGCTATCAGAAACGCGATTTGAGGAATTTCACTCGATATAAATAATTATCGAAATGAGGTCAAATTTTACACTTTTTTTGATATTCTGATAAATTGGGATAGCGTACAGACTTCAAAAATATTTATTTAGATGGGTTTTAATAATACCTAGATTACTGGTTATGGAAATTTTCATAGCTATTTTAGTTAATTTTGTATTAATTTAAAACCGACTTTTTGTCAGTTTTCCCAGATTCTGTCCCTCTTGCACTGCAGGTCCTCTAAAAAGGCCGCTTTGCATGAATCATGTTATGATTCTGTTCTAATGCCGTCTCTTCTGCACACGTGAAAAAACTCTGACTCTATCCTACTTTCAAATCATTTTATGATTCACCCAAGTCGGCCTTTTTAGACCCCCTGGTCTTTCCGCCTGGAGTAACGGGGACCTTTGCACGGACGATATATCACCTTAAGTGTATTATAAATAAAGGTAATTTAACTTTATGGAAAGAGGTTCAGATTTTGATGACATACAAAAAGATTGTCGTATTATTTGAATGCTAATACAAATAAAAATTAACATAACTTTATCTATTGCCCTATCCATCCTGAAGTAAAAAATACAACTAAGTACTTAGAAATCCTGTGTTCTAAGCTCCAAAATGTCCCATTTTAAGGCGATATGTAAAAGTTTTAGCGTCCCTGTTACTCCATATGCGAAAAAACCCTCAGTGCGAGAGGGACGGATTCGTGGAAAAGTAGCAAAAAGTCGGTTTTTTATTGATATAAAGTTGCTATCAAAATTTCGTTTAACCAGCGGGCCTATTATGTATCTCTAGTTGCCTTCTGTACTGGGTGCCTATCATCAAAAACATATATATACTATCGAATTCCGATTTCCTAAGGATATGTTCGCACTTGAAGTGACGACACAGATTGTTAATAGTTCAATACCCACTAAAGGCAATTTTGAAATTTCAATTTTTATCTATGTTTTTGATGATAGGCACCTAGTACAGTTGGCAACTAAAGAACGAAGAATAGGGGGGCAGGTCCTAGATATCGTTAAAACCCATCTAATAAAATATAATTGCAGTCCATATGTCATTCTAAATTGTCAAACCAGGAGAATTGGTGCCGAAAAAGACCTCACTTCAATAAATATTTCTATCGAGCCGAATTTCTCCAATCGCGTTTCTGTTTTAACAGATCCCTAGAAAAAGAATCAAAAAATAATGTTTTTTTTTTTCAAAATAATACATTATTGACTGAAGTAGATATGCACGTTCTTAAAGTGTCGATTTTTTTTTCGTAGCGCCTTAACATAGAGTTTTCTTAAATACCAACTTTGTTTTTCTTGAATTTGAAGAGCAGACATCATAGCGCGACTGAGTTGTGGGCGCGGCTAAATGTCATGCTGTTTCATTTCGCTACAATACACTCGCTCCATGAAACTTGCGAAGACAAAATCGTGCCGATTTCGTCGCGGGCGCAAAATTGAAAACTTGTACAATAACGAATTTCGTTGGATAGTTTGCTAGTCAGAATGGGTAGGAATTTATTTCTTTTTTTTGGTTTAAATATATTGTACAGATTTTATATATTTATGCGTATGTGTAGTTAATTTTTGGTTTCTTCTACATATACAAGGTGACTTTTTGATCATCGTCCAAATTCATACTGGTGGCTTGGTAAGTGATCAGTATCTTGGATCAATAAAAATTTTTGCGAAATTCGTAAAATGAAATTTCGACTTCCCATAGTGATTTACTCGTAACTCGAAGTGAATTTCTATGGGAAGACGAAATTTCATTTTACAATTTCACAAAAATTGTTATTGATCCAAGGTACTGATCACTTATCAAGCCTCCAGTATTAATTTGGACGATGATCAAAAAGTCACCTTGTATAGGTAGAGGTACGTACATGTATGCAATTTTTGGTTTTGTAGTTGGTGTTGGGTTGGGATGTTTATGTTTCTGATGTGTATCAAAGTGAGTGTTAGTGTCTATGATGGAGCAGGTTTTACATCGCGGTCGGCGGCAAGGGGATGGATGTTCCGGGAGAGGTGGTAGTTGTGAGTATGGGTCTTGGTTTATTGACGATAGCAGATTTTTGGATTTGTCTGGAGAACAATTTTGGTTTCGTAATTTTGACGCAGTATTGGTAAATGATCTTAAATAATTGATGTCAATTTTACATTTACCAATTCAATTAAATAGTATAATCAGTATGAATTGAATCGTTTCAGTTGTCGTGCTCCGATTCAGACGTGAGATTGCTTAAAATTTATTTAAATTCATGCTATCTTTCACACACTTACAAGAACCGGCCAAGTGCGTACCACCACACAATATGGATACGGAACCCTAAAAATACGCTAATAATTCCACTTGCAGTTATGAAAGACCAACTTAACTTGACACTTACGATCTATTGAAAGAAAAATCATTTATATGCCTAAAAGAAAGGAAAGGTACAATTTTAGCCTTAATCTAAGGAATACATAAATAGAACACGTACCACAAATTTATTGAACAATGATGCCTAAGCTAAATGTGTAAAGCATTTGTTTTATAGCCATCAATACCCCAGACGAATGTTACAATTATGTATTATTGTAAGGTGGTAGAGCTGATGCCGGGCTCGACTGTGGAGGTATCACCATCTTACTTGAAGACCCCCTCGAAATAATTCGGGGAGAGTAAGAGAACAGCTCACAGGCAAAAAACCAGGAGGCCCACCATGCTTGGGACCGATGGATGGCGGTATATCAATCCCTAACAGCCGGGCCTTATATGGAACAGACTGGTGACGGGCAGTGGCCTCACTGGTGCGAGGGTTCCGGCCCCGCGCTCACCAACCCGCCTGCCCAGCGTGTGTGAGTATGGGCAATTCTTCCAGGATAACCGCCGGGAGTGGCAAAGGCCTGGAAAGGCTTATGTCCAGCAGTGGATGAACTAGGCTGATGGATGGATGTATTATTCTTACAGTAGTGTTTTTTTTTATTTATTTATTTATTTTTATTAAAAAATATATATACATTATACATAACAGTGTATCGGAAACCTTTTGAGGTTTTTACATGTGTGTACATGTGTGTTAAAATTTATGGGTAGATACAAAAGAAAACATGAAAAAAAAATGTGGATACATAGAGTTCAATATAAAGGGTCTATTTAAGTTGGAAATATATAACTTCCTGAATAATTAAATATTTATAATTTTCATATTTTTTCCCATGTGTGTACTATAAGACCTAACTGTAAACAAAATTTCAATTTTATGTTTGTGATTGTTATTCCCTTGCAAATGTAAAAAAATTGTATGAAATTGATTATGTAAAGTGCAATAACTTCTTTTCGCGTCGAGTTAGAAGACTGATTTTTCTACAGCACCATGGGACCGTAGACTTGTGTAGGAGGTATCAGTTTCAACTTGATATCCCATACGGGGCCCGAGTAAAAAGGTCTTGACAGATAGACGGACAACAAAGTGATCCTATAAGGGTTCCGTTTTTTCATTTTGAGGTATGGTACCTTAAAAATAGGGTATTAAGGGTATACATTTTTTTAATGTAGGCTTGTATTGTATCAATAGATCCACAGTTTTATAGATCTACTGAGAATGGTCGATTCATTCACTCAACTGTAACTTAAACAAGTGGCTTTACATAAAACATTTTTCGCACTATATACAGTTCGCCATACATATCTGTTGATAAGCATTCCGTTTGAACCAAATTCAACATTAAACAAGTTAAGCTAGTTTCCTGCATAAAATTGCTACCACATTGATAGCAAAGTATTTTTCTTATTCTTATTCTTCATTGTACACAAAAAATATTTAACTACACAAGTGAAAATTTAAATTAGTGTACAGCGGCGAGCTTATCTCTATGAGAGATTTCTTAACTTCCAGCAAACCGAAAGAAGATCAGAAATACATTAAAAAGACGGTAAACATGTTTTTACTAACTTAATACTTACTACCAATATAAATAAATATGAATACATATAAATATACAAGGTGACTTTTTGATTATCGTCCAAATTCATAGTGGAGGCTTGATAAGTGATCAGTATCATAAATCGATAACAATTTTTGTGAAATTCGTATAATGAAATTTCGACTTCCCATAGTAATTCGAAATTTCATTTTATGAATTTTACAAAAATCGTTATTGATTCATGATACTGATCACTTACCAAGGCTCAAGTATGAATTTGGACGATGTTCACAAATTCACCTTGTATATATGTAATGTTAAATGTTCTTTTTGAAAAAGGAGATATTTATTAGGTTTCACCATAGATATTGTTCCAATACTGTCAGTGGGTTTTACCCTCGGCTCTAGTCGTGCTAAAGTAGAAACTGCCTTTTTTTCTCCTACTCGTTTTCTCACAGGTCACGTCTAGCTTTTTCTTAGCCATCGCGCAATGACACAAATAACCCTAAACGTTTCCCAAAAAAAACCTTGTCATAATTTGACAACAGTGAAAACCTTGTCATAATCCGTTCAGTGGTTTTAAATTCAAATGATTGTATAGAGACAGACGACGACGGTACAGTTATGACGAGTAGGTAAGTGTAGGGATGACCCATTTGCCAAGTTACTGCTAACTGATTCCTAACTGTAAGCAGTAAAATGGTTATAAAATTCAAACCATATCGCAAACATTGTACAAATATTTGCTATTAATTTGTTCCAATAGGCCAATGCTCTACTTTCTTTCACCCTAGTTTATCATTACCTATGGTTCTGCTAGTGACAGTTCTGTGTTTACTGTAGAGTGTGCTGCTGTTATGGTGAGCATTTTTTCATGGAGAAGTCAAAGATTTCAAAAGTTTAGATGAGCCCTGGCACCTAAAATCTATTGCATTGTTTTTGAATGTGAAATTTCACACTTTTGGCTTTCGTAATTCTATTTATATTATTAGTAAACAAATCAACAATTGTTTATCTAAAAGTTTGCTCTCAAAAGATTTTCATTTAATTTGATACTTGTAAACACAAGAAAAATCACAATTAAAGTATTTTAGAGACATATTTCAGCCTACTTTGGGGCCGGCATCAGTCGAATGAGTGAAACATTTGAATAGTGAATGACATGAAGTAAAAATATATATGACCTAATTAGCGTAACCTACTTTTGAACAAAAACAACAGAAAATAAAAAAACATCAAACATTTTGTTTTTATAGAGAAGCTATCTATGCACCCTGGTCCTTATAAATACATATATGTACATATGTACTATAATCTCCAGAAGATTATAAAAAAACATCAAAGAAATTACATTTTATGCAAAACCGTGGCCCATCTGGGTTTTTTCTTGGTGCTTATTTTTATAGTTAGATAAAACTAGATGGCGTGCATAATAGAATTGCATATCTATGTATAATCTAAATATCTACACTAATACTATAAAGAGGTAAAATGTGTTTGTTTGTACGTACTGGAACTGAAGCTATTTTGAAAAGTTAGACTCGTCACTTGGACATACAGTTAATCCCTGGGGACGGGCAGTTCAAGGGACAGTCATTAATTACATTCGCACAGGTGAAACCGCGGGCAAAAGGCTAGTAATATATAAGTAAATATAACTGAACACGTAACATTGAAGACGTGAGTTCAAAGTCATGGTCAAACGATTGCCACATACATGCTGCAATTAAAGAGATTTGCCCAGAGAACTCGGACCCTTGAATTCAAGCACTTGATTTTTGTACAGGGATCATGGTGCGGTGGTTTTTGTACACCGATCCGCCAAGCAGATTGTAATGTCCTGTAATAAACTTCTTGTTTGTTGATTTGTTTACTAATAATATTTTTATTGTGATCCTTTTTTCTTTTTCTTTTAATTGTTCTTTTTAGGGTTCCATTAGAAACGGTTCCATCAAAACGGTTCTTTATTGTACACGAAATACATTAAGCAAACTTACACTAGTAATTGACCAGTTATGATCTATAACTGTAATTTTTTTCATATTTTTCGGTCCCCCAGTTTTTGAGATAAGGGGGGACATACATTTTGTGCGGTTTTTCAGCGATTTTTCGAAACCAGTGCCAGTAAATATAGTAAAAGGGTATAGTTTTAAAATTTAGCTCTTTAATATCTACAATTAGATACCCATATTGTGTTTTTAGGATAATATTTTTTATTTCTCTCTTTTGTTTTGGAAATATTTTGAATAATTTTAAAATGTTCTAATTTTTTTGCACTGTATTATGTGGGCGGATTAATGCTATTTTTGTACCTTATTTAAATTTTTTTTTTTTTAACGGTGCTAAAGTTATGAGGCTGACCCATATTGTGTTTTTAGGATAATATTTTTTATTTCTCTCTTTTGTTTTGGAAATATTTTGAATAATTTTAAAATGTTCTAATTTTTTTGCACTGTATTATGTGGGCGGATTAATGCTATTTTTGTACCTTATTTAAATTTTTTTTTTTAACGGTGCTAAAGTTATGAGGCTGTGACATACGGACGGACGGAAGGACGGACGTACGAACGGACAACAGACGGACAACAGAGTCTCACCATAAAGGTTCCTTTTATACCTTATAGGTACTACGGAACCCTACAAAGCAGCGGGTTTTGTCAGAGATTCAGCCGTAAATTATTTAAGGTGAATACATACTCCAACTGCAATTTAGACCTGTCTTTGAAGGATTACTCCTCCATTACGGGTTGTCCAAAAACTTTAAAAATAATATATGAAAGGCATAATGAAGTCAAAAATTAATTTTAAGTTTAACATTTTATAATACTTTTCACATACACGTGATTGTTCGATTGACTAATCCTATGTTATATTTAAAGCTATTAAGTTTATCTATTTATCAAAGCATAAATGTATTAAATCGACCAAACTGCTTAGGAGCAGTAGGGAGTTCAAGCCAAAAAACACCATTCGGCTGAATTTTTTTTCATACAGTAGTGTTGGCATTATGAAAAAGAAAAATGTTGCATATGTTGTCTTAGAGTTGATTACTCATAAAATATTTTTTCAATATTTTTGGTTTGTAACAAACGAGGCTTTAGAAAGTACCCATTTGGCGATACCAAGCCCCTTAATAAGGCGGCCATTTGCGGCGTATTTGGTTCGAGGTCATCTCAAAAATGTAATTATTTCGATTATATGATATATTTATGAATAATGAAGTAACTAATAAAAAATAATGAACGATAAAAAAATGTAATGATCTATGAAATCAGGAATCAAATTATCCTTTTAAAAAGTCTTTCTGAAAGCGGCGTATATACAAGTCCTGAATAGGCCCCCATAAACGAGTTGGGAACAAAGAATAATCCACTTCAAAACAGTAGATCGATGAAAGTCTTCTGCGCATTATTTTTGATCTAAGAATGCATTTTTGGGATCTTTCCAATTCGAAGATCAGTGACCCGACAATGAGACAGCGCACGTATGTTGCTCATTTATTTATGTCCAACGACTTTCCATAAGTAGACATTCGCGTTGTTGAATTAAAACCAAACAAAGGAAATATTTAGAGATTTGAAGACAATGGCATTAAAGGCCTTGCCTTTGGTATTCCAAGGGCTTTTGCTTAAATGTGCTGAGTCAGATACTGACCCTTCTTCTTTCTCTAGCCCTCTTCCCAGTTCAGCTGGGGTCGGGCCTCCTCGTATGTCGGCGCCAGGATTTTGTATCCCGGGTTGTTATTGTGGGCAGGTTCTGGTCTTTAATTTCCCTCTCGATATTGGACCACCAGGTTGATGGTGGTCGTCCTCTCCCTCTTGGTTTATTTGGAATGTTAATAGCTTTCTTTACGACGTAGTTTTCCTCTCGCCTCATCACATGGCCATACCATCTCAATCTGCTTTCCGTTAGCTTCTCAGTAATAGGTGCAACCTTAAAAGAGCCTCTCACATATTCGTTTCGCACTTTATCTAGACGCGTGACACTGACAGACTGACTGACAGATACTGAACCTATCAATGTAAAACTCGCAGACATGTTTTTTCGGACCTTTATCTTTTCGTTGTCAAGACCTAATTGGACACATTTCACGCGATAAATTTTATTTTTGAAAATAACGCCTTTTAAAGTTTTAAACAGGTTTTTAGTCTAAGCGCTTGAGCTCTGAAATTTCTGGTATAACACGAAAATATGGTTTATTTTCCGCTGTCAAGACAAGATAAATACCTACATCAAATACTTTTCAGAACATCCAGAAAAACTTTGATTATGCGTGGCGACAGCCACAGGGAGCGTTCTAATGTAGACTTTCTAATAATATAATTAAGTTCATAGGGTTGTTATGTACCATGGGCCAGGCCTTAATAAGAGGAGGCCGGCTGCGGCTTTGCTATTATAACTCCGAGACTGACTTTAATAAAGTTGAAAATCGCGTGCGTCGAAATGCGCGCGAAATGCTTCAGAAATAAATCTAATTTCAAGATTAAAATTACACTAAATCAATGAGGTTTACTTTTTTCCATGCAGATCTTAATAAACTATCTTTTCTTGCTGTGAGTATTTAGACATAAAGCTCGAGCCGCTTCTGAGATAAAATTTGAATTATTCCAAAAAGCAGTAGTTCCAAAAATAAAATCTGTAAAGCTAAGACAAAGGTCTGGAAAAGCATATATTATTTAAGTTAATTCGCGCACGATGCGACTTAGTTCAATCACAGATGCGAGGAGCGTGACATAAAACAACGTGTTACGCTCCTCGCACTTGTGGTTCAACAAAGTCACGTCGCGTGCGCTAAAATACTGCTACGTGTAGGTGACTCAACATATTTATGCAAAAACTCTTGAAATTTAGGAAGCCTCTTAATTTACCGCTATTTCTTATAGCATCATATTTCCTTCTGGTTAGTCTAACATGGCTTCACGTAGACCTACGTACTTTTATCTGGGCAGTCTTATTCCTTTCCAGCATTAAGAGCGCGCCGAGTTTTTTACACACACAAACACGTTTTTAGAATTAGTAAACAATTAAATTACAATGTAGGGAAATATATTGGTATTATTGAGGATACATACACGATGGAAAGTTGGCTCGAAAAAATAAATTCGCAAAGTTACCTCTTTCCGAGTAATTTTTTCCTCTACTTCCTTGCTGTTTTATATGAATAAGTAATTTGATATTATGATTCATTTACTAAAATAAAGTTCAAAGATTACTGGAGCGTTTATACACAATAGTTTTTTTTATTTAAGTACAATATGATGAAAAAAACATTGAAAAAGTGCAAGAGTTTGGCTATTTTCTTGACTCTTTACCCGTAAATAAAAGACAGAGACAAATTCAAACGCTCGGTGCGTCCTTGAACTTTTTTCTGGGGAGAAGTATTTTTTCTGAGGAGCATTTAATACATTAGATTTGTTTAGATTAGATTAAGTATTTAGAGATTGTTGAGACAATATAAACAATGAATATAAGCACTTTTGGCCTCTGTGATTTTGCTTTGAAAGGTGACGCACAATGCTAACCACAAACTGGATGTACATAGAGAGGTAATTAATGCAACCATATGAAGTTCTCAAAGTTCTCAATTTTTCTAATTGAGATGGGCTTACCCTTTGAAATAATTAAGGAAAAGAAGGCTTTTGATTTCATTGGCCCTTGTTTCTTTATGAAGTTGTTTAGTATAATTAATTAATATTATTATTATTACATATGCCAACCAAAAAATTTTCAGTTTTTTTTTAATAACGTCAGTCTTTCTGATTTGCTGCAACATACTGGTCTTTAAAGTTTGAAAAATCTGCAAGTATTGTGTTCGTGGGCCACGGCTTTGCGTATGTGGTTTAATTTATTGAAAAATACCTTTCTTTTTACACCCGGGGTGTACAGTACGATAACACTCAAAGTTTCCAACGTTGTACCTCCTCGTTCGACTAAAAGAAACGCATTTCCTGCCTCAGCAGCGTCTATTGTTTGCCGTTTCGCGTGCGTCAGCTGTTTTGTGATTGCGTTGATATATGATTGGTTTACATTATGATATAGTATAGTAGACATTTTTTCAAATGTCGGAATCGGCTTAAAATCTCGTCTTCCAATGAATCTATTGTTAAGGCTATTACCGTCGCCAAATTAGCAGCTCGATTTTGTCTGTATGAATATCGACGGAAACGACATTGAAATAACGTTCAAATCAGTGCACAATGCGTGGTGGCTGTTACGACGCTCGCTGCGTCCTTGAAAGGGCAAAATAGGAGAAAGTAATACTTTTCACATGGGCGTCATTGTTCGATTGAATAATTCTATGTTATATTTATAGCTATCAAGTTTATCCATTTATCAAAGCATAAATGAATTAAATCACCTAAGCCGCTTAGGAGCAGTAGGAAATTCAAGCCAAAAAACATCATTCAGTTGAAACAATTTTTCATATAGAAGTTTTGGTGGTACGAAAAAGAAAAATGTTGCATATGTTGTCCTAGAGTTGATAATCCATAATAAATTTTTTCAATATTTTTGGTTTGGCCATAAAAGAGGAGTAGGCTTTAGAAAGTACCCATATGGCGGTATTAAGGGCCTTAAGTTCGACCGCTTCAATTTCATATACGTTGCCGTTCACTTTTGAGCCTTTTTGTTTAGGCGGTAAAGTTGCTATTAACATAAAATATTTTGTTGTTTATGCGTTTTGTTGTGCACTGCTAATTAACGGTCGAACTTAACAATAGATAACAATGCCATTCATTGGAAGATAAGCTCTTAAGTCGATTCCGACATTTGAAAAAATTCTGCTTTGTATGGGTCTACCGCGATCAAATTTGTTTACGAATAGGACTCTCAACTTTTCGAGGCAATTGCCATTTATAATGTGTACGAAACGTGACAGTTTAAAGTTATATGATTGGTTGTAGTCGTTTTCGATTCGGAAAAGTTCGGTTTCCGAACTTAGACGAAGGAACCTCTGAGTCTTTTCGTACGTACGAGTATGCAAGCAAGTTTTATTCTACAATTTAATAACATTACTTCTCCTGAATTCCAGGAGTTTGGTGAGACAACTGAAGCTGAGAAGCCAACCAAGGATGAGTATTCAGTGGCCAAGTGGCTGAAGGCGAATGTGCCGACGAAGAAGACTAAGTTTCTTAATCACCATGTGGAGTACTTTACTGGTATGTTAATTCCTTACCCCTACTATAAATGCGAAAGTGTGTTGGTTGGTTTGTCTTTCTTTTATGCAACGATGGAGCAACGGATCGACGTGATTTTTTGCACAGAAAAAGTTTATGGAACTGAGAGTGGCATTGGAAAATGCAAACGAAATCAGCGCAGGCGAAGCCGCGGGCATAAGCTAGGTGTATAATGGTGTCGATCTAAACTTATGGCGTCTGTTCCAGCGTCATCCAAAAATTACTCTTTATTTAAATGAGATGTTTAAAAATTGTGAAGAAATATTATACTGTTTGTGAAACTATAAAGAACGATTTCATTTTGGGAAATTATTCTCGCGTGTTAGTAACATAATGAAAATATTCTTCAAAGTCAAGTCAAGCTGGTTTTAGACTAAAATTAAATAAAATTTGTTATTTCTTTGAAACCACTAATGGTATTTGTATGGTTCTTGCACTGAAATAGAAGGAAAATATTGCTTAGGAAAATCATTTAAAGAATTTTTTTCCGCCTATCGCGTCCATGTGAAAAGTAATATTTTCTGCTATTTTGCGCCAGCGCCAGAGACCCAGTGACGTCGTAATGCAGTGCGCGCTGATATTAACCTTATTTCAATTTAATTTCTGTCGAAATTTGTACCGACACTACCTGCTCCTTAAGACGAGGCCTTCCTTAGGCGCACATCAGCTTTTCAATTATAACCCGTAAACCTACTTTCATAAATTTGAAAATCGCGTGCGCCAAAATGCGCGCGAAACGATTCAGAACGACTAAAATTACAATATTGCATTTAAGTTATTTTTGAACTTACAACGGTTAATAATCAAGATTTTCGTATTAATAGTAAAATATGACACATGAAAATCAAATGTATTAAACACAAAACCAAAAAAACACTTAAAAAGAGACTATTTTCAAAAATCAAATCTATCGAGCGAAAGTTTTCCAACTAGGTAACGCTACTTACAACGTAAAGATAAAGGTTTGAAAAATGTGCCTATCTAAGTTTCATATTGATTGCGTCTGTGGTAGATTCAGTATATCGTTCAAAAACTGTTGAAAAAGGAAGGCCTCCCCTTAAGTGAAACATGCGCTTTTTGAGAGCGCGCGCGATTCTTCGGTTGTGATGCATGAACATGGGGTGTTTCCGAGGTATGGACTGTGAAATGTATGTCCAACACTCGTACACCCGCGTTAGACCGCAAATTATTACGTCCCAGCGTGAAGAGTGTTAAGTGCTATCGCCGTACTTCGGGCACAAATATCGACCCATTGACGTGCTTTCCGAAGCACGCAGACCGGACACAAATGTGCCCCAACGAGATTTAAGGTGATATATCGTCCGTGCAAAGGTCCCCGTTACTCCAAGCGGAAAGACACGCAGTGCGAGAGGGACGGAATCGGGGAAAATTGTCAAAAAGTGGGTTTTAAATAATACAAAATAAACTAAAATAGCTATGGAAATTTCCTTAACCAGTAATTTAGGTATTGTTAAAACTCATCTAAATAAATATTTTTGAAGTCTGTATGCTATCCCTATTTCTCAGAATATCAAAAAAAGTGTTAATTTAGACCCCATTTCATTAATTATTTCTATCGAGTGAAATTCCTCCTATCGCGTTTATGATACTCCAGAATCTAGAAAAGGTCCCAAAATTGTTATACTAATTTATTTAACTTAGGACTTGGTTTGAACAGCATTTCAAAAAGCGTCGATTTTGACTATATACCACCTTAAACCCGCGGCCTCCCGCTAACGTGGTCTAACTACTAGACCACAGACGCGGTCCATAATTAAATGATTATAAGAAAAAGAAACTTAAAATAAAAATGTACACAACTAAAAATCTTGAATGAAGTCAGGGTGAGAATCGAATTCTAAAATAATTAAAACGTACGTACATACATATACACCGTGTAATGATGACCTGCTCAGAAAATGAAACCATGTATAGGGGATGTTATGAGGGTTCTTTGTACTAAATTTCATTTCGACATTCCTATTAATACATCTACAAATTAATAATTAATTTAGTTTCGCTCACAAGTGCAACGTACTAACCACGTTTCTTTAACAGGCTTAAAAAATGCGATGTTGCCGCTTCGTGCAGGTTACTGACATGTAGTAATACTGGAAGGAAAGGTGCACACTTGGAACACGATTTATTTTGTTCGAGAAAACAAATTTCTGTAAACAGAAATATTTTCTCGAAATTGTTTTTTTTATGGCTTTGTAGAGGTATTCCCTACATGTGGTTTCATCTTCTGAGCAGGTCATCATTACACCCAGTATACATATACTTACGCCTGTCACCCAGAGGCGTACACAGAGACTTCCATCTGCTACTATCCTGCCACACCTTCGCTACTTCCACATACAAGTCTAGTCATAGAAGCTCTTTATTAAAACGTGATATTATTCAGTTCTCATCTGTAGACACATTACCATCCATAACCTCTATTCCATATCAGCTTCATTTTATAGTTAACTATTTTATTATTCTTAGCCGTAGAATTTCTCTCGGAATTCGTCCATTGTGTACATCGTATGAATAAGAGAACACTTATGTGATCTATCATATAGACTAGCTTCAGTCTATCTCTAGATAGAGATCTCTTTGTCATTCCGTCACAAACATCTGCTTGGTAATGCTTGTGTTACGTTAAGGCGCTACGGGAAAAAATCGGCCAAGTGCGAGTCGGACTTGCGCTCGAAAGGTTCCGTACCATTATATATAAAAACTGCAAAAAAACATGTCTGTTGTATGGGAGCCCCCTTAAATATTTATTTTATTCTGTTTTTTAGTATTTGTTGTTATAGCGGCAACAGAAATACATCATCTGTGAAAATTTCAACCGTCTGACTATCACGGTTCATGAGATACAGCCTGGTGACAGACGGACAGACGGACAGCGGAGTCTTAGTAATAGGGTCCCGTTGGTTACCCTTTGGGTACGGAACCCTAAAAACGACACTATTAGAACATGCATATCTACTTTAGTAAAGAAGGTATTATTTTGATAAAATTGTATATTATTTTTGAACTCTTTTTCTAGGGATTTGTTAAACAGAAACGTGATTGGAGAAATCCGTCTCGATAAAAATATTTATTGAAATGAGGTCTTTTTCGACACCATTTCTCCTGGTTTGACAATTTGGAATGACATATGGACTGCAATTATATTTTATCAGATGGATTTTAACAGTATCTAGGATCTGGTTAAACAACATTTTGATAGCAACTTGCGTACATTTTATATTAATAGAAAACCTACTTTTGGCTACTTTCTCTCGAATCCGTTCCTCTCGCACTGAGGGTTTTTTCGCGTATGGAGTAAAAGGGACACTAAAACATTTACACATCGCCTTAACGATAGATATATTTGTACCATAGCATTCCGTTCGTTTAACACTTTGATGGACAGTATTAACCCATTGGTTTACCCTTTTGTGACACTATTAATTTTTCATACATTGCCTATAGGCGTACTGTCACAACCACGGGGATGGCGTGACACAAATTTCATTTGAGAACCTCTGTCGCCACTTTTTAGAATAACGTAGTATTACCTAGTTAGTAAACATACGCGGCGCACACATAGATTCACCCGTCTTCATACAGCCAAAACAACACCATATTTCTATGAAGCTTAGATGTAAAACTCCAAACACGTCATGGCACTGTGCCAATGTGTGTATGTAAAGAGCCATGACCAGCGGCCCCACTATGACACAATTAGGTCTGTGTTGATAATGTTTGAAAAAATATACATTGCGGCGTTAATATTCTAACTCAATGTGTGACACTCTTAATAACCTGCAATGGACATAAAATTGTCTAATTTCAACGCTACTCACTACAATGCTAAATATTTCATGGTAAGGTTGAAATTTCATTTACCGCGAGGTTTATTCTGTAAATATCACAGTAAATATACATGTTTAAATGACTTACGAGTGAAATGAAATTCCTTTGGATGTCTTATTTGCGTTATTTGAAGGCTTAGAACAATTTGCCACGCTGCCATACACCATTTTTACAATATGTTTGTTCTAACGCGTTCGGTTGAGAAATGAGAGGCCCGTGGGTTATGTCTTGACGTACTGATCATATCGGTGCGTCGCAGTCACGGTTTTCATGGCCTTTCTATTCCTATTAATAGTTCTGTGGTCACAACACATCAAAATGCCTATGTTATATGCCAGTATTGTATATGACATTACAAACTATTGTACTTTAATAAGAACTTTTGTTGTGACAGTACCATTCAATTCACTTCTGCGGTGACAGTACTTATGCTGTCGCTTATACCAGGTCCTCTAAAAAGGCCGCTTTGGATGAATCATATCATGATTCTGTTTTATTGCCGTCTCTTTTGCACGCGTGAAAAAGCTCTAACTCTATTCTACTTTCAAATCATTTTGTGATTCACTCAAGTCAGCCTTTTTAGATCCCCAGTAAGGAAAAACGATCACCGTGAGACTAACTGTATTTATGTGAACGAAAAATCGATCGTCGACAGGCGGACTGTCGTATTCCAGAATTCGCCGTGACGCCTGTGGGCGGTACTGTCCATCAACGTGTTAAGAGGATGGCATACCCTAGCAACTTTTTTTATTACCCGTCCAGCGCAATAAGTCTAATGGCAAAGACCTTATTTGCTTTTCATAGAGGCGATTATATGTTGGCTCTTTGGCCTCTTTTTCTTGGACGCGTAATACTAGTAATCACGCAGCGAAACAACAAATTGGTACGTTTTTAGCTAATACTGAAATATTTTGTAGGAAAAAAAATATTGAATTGAGGTAAAATCCCTTCATATTTCTATTGTCTATTTTATAAAAAAAATCAAGTTGATCTCTTAACCACGTTTTTGAAACGAACGTTTGAAAACTAAGAAAAAGAGGGTGGAAAACATTTTTATTTTGACAAAAGTATAAATCTTTAAATATTGTTTATAGGTAGAATCCCTGTTTAAAAGATCGATAAATCAAATATATTTTCTTCAATATGAGCAGAGACTTAGTTTCTTCCAATGAACCCTTGAAAACCTGGTGTTGTTGATGTTCTAGCGTCAGGTGTCCCGTTAAATAACTCACGTCTCCGTTCCCAAAATGAACATCCCATGCGTTTCTATAAATACTGAACTGGTAACTCAAGTGTATTGGACTGTCTATGTCTGTCTGTTACGCTCAGTAAGGGGTAAAGTATACTATTTCGAATGCGTTCTATACGAAGACTAGATTGCAGTAGAAAAACGATAAGTCACAAATTTATTGGGTGTCGATTTTAACCTGCGACCTCTTTCTTGCACGACAAGTGTGTTACCGACTCCGCCACCGATCCTAGACCGTTGATTTTTTTCCACAACACACATAGTTTTTGTAACTATTTGTTACACCAGCCAGTAATGCACGTAATGAACGCTCACGAGGGCGCTACCTCCCAACTATTTTAACCTCCCAACGTGATATTGCCGCACTTTGGGTACAAATACACGCTTTTTAAGGTGATATGCGAAAAAAATACGGGAATTTCTTTTCTGTGTATTTCATGAAATACACGGAAAATTTTAATAAATTTCTGGTATATGCACTTTGACTATAAAATCTAAGGTTTTTAAATTGGAAAACATGTTTGGATAAATTTTCCTCGATAGAAATAATTGTTGAAATGAGGTTTTCAAAAACACTTTTTCTCCTCGTTTGACGAATAGGAACCATATACAGAACTCAAACATATTTTATTAGGTGTGTTTCAACAATATCTAAAGATTTTATATTTGAAAATTTGCTAGCTATTTTAATTTTTTTTATAAAAATTATAAAAGTAACATTTTTCCTTTCGCCCTGAATCCGCCCCTCTCGCACTGAGCGCGTTTTCGCTTGGAGTGACAGTGACAAAAATGAAATTTGCATAGCCTCTTAAGGCAAACAGGTTTACCTCACAGTGCTTTTCTTCACCGTTGTACAAATACTATACACATGAATTCTGAAAAAACTCATTGGTGTTTGCTTGACTATCGGATTTGAATCCGGCTCTCAAGATTGAGAGCCTGGAGTCCCACTGAGGTATTGCTGCTTCTTAAGTTAACCGACTATCCCACTGCCGACTTATATTATAAATGCTAAAGTTTGTGTGAGGGTGTGTGTGTGTGAGTTAGTATGTTTGTTACTTGTTCACGCTGAAACAGCTGGACGGATTTGGATGAAATTTGAAGAGGAGATAGCTTATATCCTGAATTAACACATAGGCTACATTTTATGCCGAAAAAAAAAACTTTTCTCGTGGGAAAAAGGATGACGTAAAACAGAATATCACGCCGCGTGCAAAAGCTAGTTATTACAATAAAATCCAATCTCCCGCGGCTGACCTACTATTTAATAGGTTATCGTTATGTTACATTAGTTTAATAGCGTCATGGTATATACTGATTACTCATATAGGGGCTCGTGCTAGCATGAATTAATTTAACAACACTGCGCTGTTTGTTAGAATATCATAAATTAAATTAATTAAACAGGATAAATCACGAACGGCGTCGCCAAGTGGGGACAGGGAGAGCAGCTCCCACCTAGAAACTCGTTTTTTTTTAGCAAATGCTAAGGAGGTTATTGTCAGATTTATAGGTATAATTCCCGCTTGGAGTTAGACTGTAAAGCACCTAGTTTATTGTTAAAATTATTGTTATTGTTAAAATAATTAACATTTATTTACTTAAGGGGCTCCACAATGCTAAACATCAGTTTTGCATTAGATTCAGTTCCGTCAAGCAAATGGTAAAAATTAAAAAGAAATATGGCGCGTTTTTTGACTCTAATACAATTTAATAATAACACTTAATTTATTTATTTATTTCATGGAAAAGACACAGAAGTAAATTACACATAGACACATATTAAAGTATAAGTTAAAGGTTAATTCAATTTACTTCCTCTACGCTTTCCTTGAATACATTATCTTTTTAGGAACTAATTGGTGATATTTCTGAATAAAATAATATGTTTAAAATAAAATCATGAAGTAAAGTTTATAACTAAGCCTAGCATTCATACACATAATCACTCACATGCAATCTCACATACTATCGTTCATGCATACACATGCCTGTTTATTTGATCTTATCCTTATTTACGATTTTTTATTTAATGAATAAACATACTTTCAATCTTCTTGTAATAATATTACTTTTAAAAAAGCATGAATTTCACGAAAAAAGCAATTCAGTTTCCATATTTCGAAACCGATTGGAACGAAACCAACACACGCAGATACTAATTAGAAAAAAACATCTTTATTACATAAAGAAATTATAGTGCATGTCCTAATGTAGCCGCGATTTCGAAATAACTGAAGTTTCGCGGTTTCTGATTAGAGCAGGATAGGATAGGCAGTTAAAAAACAAAAGCGTTAGAGCACGACTGAATTTTAGCATTGTGCAGTCGCTAAATTCTATTTTTTTTCACATGTCACTTATTTTGTGCACCATTGCAATCTGTAGTTTATCAGCTAAAATAAGCACCTCATCTATCATCCACAAGGATAATTGTAGGTCGTATGACTAATGCAGAGTGAGATCCACCGACCCCCACCCTCTTGGCTTCTCTTGCTAGTGTATATTTGTGCACTAGATATGTACTAACTATACAATGTGTAACAGAAAGGTGTAACCGTATTTGAAGAGCTTATTCAGTCAATGGTATAGAACAACTTTTACTACGGAACAAACCCTGTATCTCGAAAAAATTAACTTTTTCATAGAAAAATGCAAAGCCGCTCGGCTGAATGGAAGGGCAGATTTTTTTTTCAAGATTTCAGGGTTGGCTCCATAGAAAAAGTTGTTCTATACCATTGACTGAATAAGCTCTTCAAATATGGTTACACCTTGTATAACTATATTTTTTTCTTAATTTTATGACTAGCAATTTTGTCGTTACAGGCGTGAAAGCCGTGGACGCTCTGCTTACATCAAAATGGGCGACGGGCAAGAGTCCGCTGTTCACTACCCGCCTAGAGGTGACCGACTTTCTGCATCAGATGCTGCTGCACAAACTGTTCCATAGAGCCAAGAAGGTGAGAATAGATAATTTGACAAGATAAGATATCCGAGATTGGAAATAGTTAAACATGGTGCGAGACACCAATCGATTGCTTTATTTAATAAGCTGCCCACAGAGCTAAAAAGTATAACAAGTCACAATAAATTTTCAATGGAATTTAAGCAGTTTTTATTAAGGCGATATGCGAAAAAAATACGAAAAGGAAACTAAAACCTTTCTACTAATCTCATACTAAATGTATGGGAATGTTTAATGTGAAAATTTTGGATACATCTCCGATAATTTTATAATATATAATATATAATTTTACTGAATAGGTAACGTACTTTCAATATCAGTTTTAACATTTTTGATATCTGTAATAGTTACGGAAGAATCGCCTGGTCACACTTAACGGTTACATCCTGTATACCTGAATCGTCTCGGATTGACCCACGAGCTGTCAACAGCTTAGGATGAAAATTACCGGTCTAGTTCATATGTACCTCTCACCAAAACTTAATATACATCGATTCTAGACATGTAGACAACATTCTAGACAATATTCATGTAAAGTCTATTTCAATCGAACTTGTATTATTTATTAGTAAATAAACCGTTTTCTCAATTTTTCTCGAACATCTTTGGCAGTATCTCGCTGAAAATAATTCTTATTCATATAGCACTATTTATTGCTTGTCTTGCATTGCATTTAACTATGAAATATTTAATAAAAAAATGTAAATTTAGCAAAAATATTAAATTATGTGTATGCGTCAAGTGAGCTGTCAATTTCTTTTTCATTGAACATTTGTAATGTCTATGAAGGTTAGTGATGTTAGTATAAATGACATCAGACTATGTAAATGACAGATATTATAATAATATTGTAAATGACGAACGAATACGATAACTATTTGCATGAAACTGCATAATAGGTGCATAATGATGGATGAAACAAGAAAAAATTTAGGATTTAGCTGGAAATACTTCCGATTTGTAAATGACGCTACAATAAGAACTGCCAATAGAATGCATCAGGTGGGCTTTACAAGGGGTATTTTTCAAGTAAAAAACGTCGATATTTCATAAATTACAAAATAGAAAAGGTTTTCTTTCCACTAAAGACCTTTTAATTCTGAGATTATGGGAATTCAGGGCACGTATTTTTTTTATAAATGATCACTCATCTATCTTTGATCAGAAATGAAATAAATAAGTGCTGAGAGAGGAATAGTTATTTTTAAATTATTTATTTTTGGTTATTAGTCTGAAAGTTTGAAAAATAATATAAAAACCTTCGTAACTCGGATTAAAACCTTCATTTTCGACACCTAGTTGATAGGACTTAATTCGTTGGAAATGATCTCTAGTATAACCCCTTTCAAGGAATAGGTCGAATTACCAAGCAACTTGTATACAATTGTAACACAAAATGAAAGAAATGGAAATTAAAGTTGGCAAACCGGGCAAGTGCGAGTCGGACTCACGGACAAAGGGTTCATTACACCATACAATTTGCGTACGGAACCCTAAAAACGGTTTTGTTTTCGCCATGAAGCCGACAGGAGCATAAAAAAATCCCGCGCATTTTTTTTCTCATTTTTCGTGAAATTGTAAGTTGAAAATATTGAAAATTATGTCAAGGGAAGACGATATTTTTTATATTCGTAGACATATTTAGTCACTATGTCACAGTTGCACAAAATACTATTTCAATAACTACCCCGTCACTAGAAAGTTCAACAGTGCCAATATGGCGGTTTGGTTACATTGTCCGCAAGTCCTATTGGAATTTAGTTTAGAATACTTCTATTCACAATAAAATGCATGTTATGTCATGTGTCAATTTAGAACCAAAACTTTTTTTGACAGCTCGTGGGTCAATCCGGGACGATTATGGTATACAATACATAATAAATGAAAGGTCAATCAATCCAGCATTTTTTGTCGAGTACCGTGGTCCCAACTTTTCGCTATGAAAGTTTCAGTTTTTGACGGAACTTTAAAAACCGATATATTTTTTCAGGTTCCAGTGAGTGAGCAAGAATTAAAAGGAAAATCAAAAAAGAAGGACATTGAAAAAATAAGTAAAAGCGGCGATGAAAAGGAAGGAGAGAAAAGTCAAGCGAGTGCTTGCGAGGGCAAGGTAAGAGTGGCGGATCCTCGCTAATACAGTTTAAAATGACCTAATTACAATTTTTTTTTATGTGTTATATTCCACATAAATATAAACACTTAATTAAATGGTTTTAAGCGCTATATTTCGACCCCTCGTCATGAGGCGAATACAAAAATATTAAATAAGCTAGAAAACCGCTAGACTAGAAAAAGGCGAGTTTTTCACAATCCGGCTGCGATACCGCTCTTAAGGGTTTAGTTTGACTAATAAAGTGTTTTTAAAATAGCGGCAACTTTATAGTACATTACTGCTGAGACCAAGTAAGTTGTTATTTTTACAAAACATAATTGGTGGTCGTGCTGTGTGTGATAAGTTTATTGATGGTGTGACCTTAGCTGTTTCTCGACTACATGCTCGACGAGTAGCGGAGGACACATTTTCAATACCTTATCGTGGAACAAACCTTGGTCGAAATGCACCAGATGTAAGATCCTGTAGCAGTTACAACAAAATGTGGAAGACTCACTCCCTTGATATTTTTTCTGATAAAGCTTGTAACTTTAAATATAAGATATTACATCCTTAAATTTGAATATTTAACGATTGTATATACATAAAAATTTTTTTTTTCTCTCTTTTTAGAAATTTTTGAAATTTGTGTTATTAAATATTTGTGCACATATATATATATATTTTTATAAATGATATATATATTTTAATTTTATTATATTGTTAAGTAATTTGTGTTAACTGTCTGTCTAGATTTTAAGCTTAGATTTAAATTAGTTTATGTGTATGTTTGGATTGTTAATATTAACTAGTTTTTTGTAATTTCTATTGATGCTAATGTTTTCTGATAATGCTGTGTTCACCTGTCATTGATGGCAACACCAGAACAAGGCCCAATGTACATCTATTTATGTTGTTTGTGTTGACATTGTTGGTGTACCTTTTTTTATAAATAAATAAATAAATAAACTATTCCTGGCCGAGTAAGTTAAAAGTCTGAGCCCGCAGGGAGAGTTCTTTTATATATACAGGGTGGAAAAAATTTAAGGGCCCTGGAGCGGAACTACCTTAAATCCTTTAGTTAGCTCATTTTACTGAAAGGAAACATTCCTTTATTTTTTAAAAGAAACAAAACTGCATTCAAAGATCTTCTAAAATTTGCTTGTCTCACCCGGGAACTCAACCAACTAAAAATGAAAATAATAAACCCTCGCTATTTTATTATACAAATTGGTAAGATTATTGTTCAGGATAAAATTAGTCTAATAAACATTTAGTCTTACATTCATCTGTTGTACGAGATAGCCATGAAATTGAATATTTATTACAAGTTCTTTATTAACAATACCTAGTACTGTTCACTTGTAAAGTAATAATGATACGCCATTATTACACAATGACAGCATGGAATGAAAGCAAAACAAAACAAAATTTGAAATTCGAACGAATATTTTTTATCGATTTTAAAAATGTTGAAAGTTATCGTTCGAACTTCAAATTTGTTGCTCCGCGTTGCAAAAAAAATACGTTCCCTTTTTGAACTTTTCTTCAGTACGCCTAGTGCAAGGAGGTATTGTGCTGTGCATAGATTTATTATTACCATTTAACGATTTTCTTATTGAAGTCTTCAACAAGGTACTTGACATAAATAACATTAGCAAGCTTGTACTTCATACGATGTCTTTGGATGTAAGAAAATTATAACGTGTCATTTACTTGTTACAAGTGAACAGTGGGTCTACCGCGTAATTCTCATTTTCATCAACATCAACTTGAGATTGAAATTTGTCGTGCGTGCGACGACGCCCGCCTAACATGCCATCTCTTTTGCACGCGTTGAATTTCGCACGCATTTGCTTGAAGTTGATACAAATGAGAATTACGCGGTAGAGCTCCAGTACTGGGTATTGTTAATAAAGAACTTGTAATAAATATTTAATTTCATGGGTATCTCGTACAACAGATGAGTGTAAGACTAAATGTTTATTAGACAAATTTTATCCTGAACAATAATCCTACCGATTCGTATAATAGAATAGCGAGGGTTTATTTTTTGAATTTTTAGTTGGTTCGATTCCCGAGTAAAACAAGCGAATTTCAGAATATCTTTGAATGCAGTTTTGTTTCTTTTAAAAAATAAAGGAATGTTTCCTTTCAGTAAAATGAGCTAACTAAAGGCTTTCAGGTAGTTCCCCTCCAGGGCCCTTAAATTTTTTCCACCCTGTATATACGAGGCTCGGGAGGGCTAATTGCGATCACAGCATGTGTAGTGCTTTTGTAAAAAATAAAACAAGACTATTTATAGTAGCTGTATAGGATAAGGAGTTAATAGTAGTTTATGCTACTAGGGCGAAAAGGAATAAATTACGAGGACGATTTAAAACACGAGCGTAGCGAGTGTTTTAAACGTAACCGAGTAATTTATTGCTTTTACGCCCGTGTATCATACTACGTTTTTCAATGCATAGTGTGAGGAAATGAAAACAAATATAATCTTGTGAAGTTTAAATTATAATTGGCTCAAAAGGACTGTATCCAGAGCCGTTAAACAGTGGGAAAAAAAGTATAACATCTATGGTACACAGGAAGGGCTGCAGGTTAGCCAACCATTGTAAATAAATTAAAAAAATAATAATAATAAAGCCCTAGGGCAAAATAATCGACTTTTTGTTCGGTTTTGATGCATAAAAAGTGGGCCTTTACGAGCACATGCATTGAAAATAAACTTAAATTAACTCATTATATTGAAAGTCACGTTGCAAAATTTCGTGAAGGGGTACGAGAAAGCCCTATTTAAACTTGCCTCAAAATGTTAAATACAAAAAAAGATTCGTTTTGAGTCGAGCACTTTCAGGCGGAAAATTAGATTCACGATGCAAACTACAACATTTTTTTTCAGAACAAATAAGCGCCATGTTTTTTTTTCTCAAACTTTGACGTTAGTGTAGGCTGCGTTCAGTTTGATCGTCGGACGATGCCGACGTCCGGCTCACACTGACGGCAGGATAGCATATAATTAAAATTCAAGTGTTAATGGTTTTAATAGTAGTTTATGCTACTAGGGCGAAAAGGAATAAATTACGGGGACGATTTAAAACATGAGCGTAGCGAGTGTTTTAAACGTAACCGAGTAATTTATTGCTTTTACGCCCGTGTATCATACTACGTTTTTCAATGCATAGTGTGAGGAAATGAAAACAAATATAATCTTGTGAACTTTAAATTATTTTTGGCTCAAAAGGATTGTATCCAGAGCCGTTAAACAGTGGAAAAAAAAGTATAACATCTATGGTACACAGGAAAGGCTGCAGGTTAGCCAACCATTGCAAATATATTAAAAAAAATAATTGTAATAAAGCCCTAGGGCAAAATAATCGACTTTCTGTTCGGTTTTAATGCATAAAAAGTGGGCCTTTCCGAGCACATGCATTGAAAATATATAAAATCAACAAAATTAATCTATTTTCGTTATTATTATTGCAATTATAAAATAAAGCAAACATCTCTACATTCTGAACGCGAATTTATTTATCTTTTCACCGCTCTAAATAAATGCATTTTTATGTTTTATATTATGTTAATTGGCCACTCAATAGATTTCGCTTTAATTTCAGGAACAAAAAGATGGCAAAGAGAAAGCGACGGCAATAACAAAGAAACGCAAGATCCGGCTAGAGATGCACCTGGAGCAAGTGTTCCTAGACACAGTGGACGCTTACGTCTGGATATACGACCCTATGCCGTGGTACTACTGGCTGTGTGGCGCGCTCGTCGTACTCGGAACCGTCGCCATTTGTATGTTCCCGCTGTGGCCCGCTACAGTCAGGTGAAAGACGCTCTCCAAACTGTTCCATATATGACCCTATGCCAGGGATGGCGAACCTTTATGAATAAACGCGTCATTTTTCTAAAGAAATATTTAATGAGGCCATAGACGTGCCGACAAATAATTTTGACTTAGTGATTATTGGAAAAATAATTAAACTGAATACTATCAACTCGAAACTTCATATTAAACTTTTTAACTTTTAACTTAAGTGCAAACGGTTTCGATTGGTGGCGTGCCCGAAATATTTTGTTACACGATTGGTTCGCCATCCCTGCCCTATGCCATGGTCAAAAATTATAAAATGTTGTTCAAACATAAATGTGGATGGCGCAAGCAGTGAATTACTAGATTCTTACGTAAATTCTTTGATGCTTTCTAAGGTCAGATGAAAAATATTTTACAAAAGGGTCATTGAACCTTGTCTATGACAATAAAATCTGTTTTTTTTTACGGTTCCGTCTTCAAAGAGCTAAACGGCGCCCTATTATGTTAATTGTTGTATGTCCGTTTTTATGTCACGGGTCTTTAGTTCGTAGACGGAATGAGTTACAGACCTGAAATTTGTATATCTTGTGTAGAATGTCAAATTCAATCCCTTCTCCCAATCAATCCTAAAAATGTAATCAAGAAATAATTAAAAAACATTTTTTTATGCTACACTGATACAAAAATCCAAATACAATAAATCAACAGTTTCTATTCAGCTTGCAGTAGTTATTGCAGCAAAAAAAGGGCTCTGACTCAGCAAAATGCCCCAGCAAAACTGTGACGCTGATCTTCCGTCAGAGGCCGTAGAGTTCACACCTGACCAGTCCTTTCCTATGCCCACAGAAAAGGCGTATACTACCTAAGTATCGCGGCGGCCGGGTTCCTCGTGCTGATCATAGTGCTGGCGGTGCTGCGCGTTGTGGTGTTCTGTGCTGTCTGGATCCTCACCCTGAGCCGGCATCACCTGTGGCTGCTGCCCAACCTGACTGAGGATGTCGGCTTCTTCGCATCGTTCTGGCCTCTATATCATGTAAGTGTTCTGTGCTGTCTGGATCCTCACCCTGAGCCGGCATCACCTGTGGCTGCTGCCCAACCTGACTGAGGATGTCGGCTTCTTCGCATCGTTCTGGCCTCTATATCATGTAAGTGTTCTGTGCTGTCTGGATCCTCAGTCTGTGCCGGCATCACCTGTGGCTGCTGCCCAACCTGACTGAGGATGTCGGCTTCTTCGCAGCGTTCTGGCCTCTATATCATGTAAGTGTTCTGTGCTGTCTGGATCCTCAGTCTGTGCCGGCATCACCTGTGGCTGCTGCCCAACCTGACTGAGGATGTCGGCTTCTTCGCATCGTTCTGGCCTCTATATCATGTAAGTGTTCTGTGCTGTCTGGATCCTCAGTCTGTGCCGGCATCACCTGTGGCTGCTGCCCAACCTGACTGAGGATGTCGGCTTCTTCGCATCGTTCTGGCCTCTATATCATGTAAGTGTTCTGTGCTGTCTGGATCCTCAGTCTGTGCCGGCATCACCTGTGGCTGCTGCCCAACCTGACTGAGGATGTCGGCTTCTTCGCATCGTTCTGGCCTCTATATCATGTAAGTGTTCTGTGCTGTCTGGATCCTCAGTCTGTGCCGGCATCACCTGTGGCTGCTGCCCAACCTGACTGAGGATGTCGGCTTCTTCGCATCGTTCTGGCCTCTATATCATGTAAGTGTTCTGTGCTGTCTGGATCCTCAGTCTGTGCCGGCATCACCTGTGGCTGCTGCCCAACCTGACTGAGGATGTCGGCTTCTTTGCATCGTTCTGGCCTCTATATCATGTAAGTGTTCTGTGCTGTCTGGATCCTTACCCTGAGCCGGCATCACCTGTGGCTGCTGCCCAACCTGACTGAGGATGTCGGCTTCTTTGCATCGTTCTGGCCTCTATATCATGTAAGTGTTCTGCGCTGTCTGGATCCTCACTCTGAGCCGGCATCACCTGTGGCTGCTGCCCAACCTGACTGAGGATGTCGGCTTCTTCGCATCGTTCTGGCCTCTATATAATGTAAGTGTTCTGTGCTGTCTGGATCCTCAGTCTGTGCCGGCATCACCTGTGGCTGCTGCCCAACCTGACTGAGGATGTCGGCTTCTTTGCATCGTTCTGGCCTCTATATCATGTAAGTGTTCTGTGCTGTCTGGATCCTTACCCTGAGCCGGCATCACCTGTGGCTGCTGCCCAACCTGACTGAGGATGTCGGCTTCTTCGCATCGTTCTGGCCTCTATATCATGTAAGTGGTTAAGGCGATATGTAAAAAAGTAGAGGTGCTTCTTTTTTGTGTATTTCATGAAATACACGGAAAATTTTAATATATTTCTGGTATATGCATTCTGACTATACCAGAAATCTAGGGTTTTGAAATCTGAAAACATGTTTGGATAAATTTTCCACGATAGAAATAATTTTAGAAATGAAGTCTTCAAACGCACTTTTTCTCCTCGTTTGACGAATAGGAACCATATACATTATACAGAACTCAAACATAGTTTATTAGGTGTGTTTCAACAATATCTAGAGATTTGATATTTGAAATTTTGCTAGCTATTTTAGTTTTTTTATAAAAATTATAAAACTAACATCTTTCGCTTTCGCCCTGAATCCCGCCCCTCTCACACTGAGCGTGTTTTCGCTTGGAGTGACAGTGACAAAAAATTCGCATAGCCTCTTAAAAATAGCCTCTCTTGAAAATATAACTTGCTGGCTAGCAAGTTATATTTTCAAAATTTTACAATGGTCTTACCGTTGGTCATAATCGCGTCAAGTGGAAAGCGTCGATGAGACTGTAGGATGAATTGTGCTCGCCAAGAAAGTCGGAGAGTGATAGCAAGCGATGCATTAGTCAGTCCGTCCAGGGACTTGCGCAAGTCGGTAACGGACAAATGACTGGTACTACGCAACTTTTACCTTTCCCGGTACGGCTTTCCATCACATTCTGGGCGAGCACTCTTCATCCTAATTATCTTTGAAGCATTCCGTTATAATTTAAATTATAATAATAATTTTTATCAAAAAAATTTATCGGTTTTTCTGATAAGTTTCGCAGCTGTTAAATTTTTCAAACGCGTTTATAATTTCACAATGTTAGGTTAGTTTATAAAGCACCTAACAAAAGCCTACCTTGAAATTATAATTTCACTAGTGATAGTGAATTTATAATTTATATCAGATTTTACAATCTTACGATGACATACTTTCTACCAACAATATAACTATTATTTTCAACTCTCGATGGAATTCGTGCGGCTCTCTGCAGGTGACGACAGAATAACAGCGTCGCAGATTTCGGTTTGCGGCATTATGCTGAGTCGGAGCCTTTTTCTCTTTGCCGCGACACTCATACTACTAGGATAAATTTAACTTTCTTTTTGTGTTTTAACTTTATTTAATTTTTTTTCTTTCATTTAAGTTCTACTTTGTTTTTTGTATGTATGTGTCGTGTTTTTGGGAAGTAAATGTTATATCTATCTATCTATCTATCTATTTTGACTAAAAGTTAACCAATCCCTTGTTCTTAGTACGAGTACCGCGGGCCAGGCTCCGACAGCGAGAAAGCATCTAAAAGCAAGAAGAAACGCAAGAAAGATAAACATTCAGACGACGAAGAAGACAAGAAGCCGTTGTTGAAGGAGGAGGTCGCTCCGCCCGTCGAGGCGCCGGTCGAGAGAGAGAGGGAAGAGGTTAAGTAAGTTACAAGTTAGTTGTGCACGATTATTTACAAACTTTTCTAGAAAAGCCCAATGGGGATTCACAGGACAAGCTAAAGTAGGGCCACTGAGTGATGGCACTTATGACAGCTGCATTTAGTGATGAGGTACATTTCAAATTTTGGTTAAAAATAAAAATCAAGTGTGAGTTTACTCAACATTAGACACGTCATTCAATATTCAACATAATGATACAAAAGGAAAATGTGCCAAAACCAGTGGCGTAGCTATCGGAGGGCTATGCGGTGTAGTGCCCCGGGGCCCCCAAGAGATGTTTAAATATCTAAATCGAAAAAAGTATTTTACTATCATTTATTTTCGTTTAGTTTAACTTCGTCATTGTTTTGTTTTTAATTAAATATTATTGCGTAACTTGGCGACCTCAAACACGACCTATAAAAAATGAGAATCTAAAAAAAAAAAATTTGTTTCTATACGAATTCTATTGCACAATAAAGCAACATTCAAATCGAAAAATAATAACCGAAACAAGTAGTACATCACTACCAACAATGAAGTATTACATTTTTTAATTCACACTTGCTTATAAATAATTACGATACTTTGTAGGCATTTAAACGTCATAGGCGCCATCACTCAGTGGCTCTACTGTAGTTTGGATTTGTCATTGCTAAAACAAATGCAAAAATGTTAGTACTGAAAATTGAGTTCGCTTCAAATTCTCTATAGAAAATAGCAATTTCATTTGTAAATACCTAATATAAATTACCCATTTTCTCTTCCCCAGAGAGGACCCCCCCACCCCAGCAAACGAGAAGCAATCGGAATCCGATTCCGAGACTAGCCAGCGCTCGTCCACGGACAGGGACTTCGAGATTGTGGAACCCGGTGACCTGGAACCAGATCCACAGGCGCAAGGGAACTAATGACGTCATCACTTGAACGTATTTGTGACGTCTTTCTTAGCACTAGGGGTTGGACTTGGCAGTGGATGGAAGGGTTAAAGGATTGTGAACAACTATTGTGCAGTGCGACAAGACTCAGTGGTTCCATCGTCAAAGTTCGTAAACCGAACGTTACCGAATCAAAAGCGACTACAACCGATCACATGGCAACGCAATAACAAAAACAACTGACGCTCTCGAAGCGGCAACGAATAGACGCTGTGGCTGGAAATGCGTTTGTTTCTATTGGTCGAGCGAGGAAGTATATCGTTGGAACCTTTGAGTGTTGTCGTACTGTACATTTGTTGTTTTAGAAATGATGTTTGTATGGAAGGTGTTGGTATTTTTTTTGCTTCCATACAATAACTGGTTTCATAAAAGGCCTCTTGCACAATAAAATTTTACTTGCAAATTTTTGTTAGAGATCTGCTGTCTGTCAATACATTTCTGTAAAAAATGATTCGGTTGCAGAATCAAATACAACAATCTTGTGCAACCCACTCTTCAGGTTGTTGATATTGATTTCTTTAGAATATTGAATCCCAAAAATACATGTACAAAGCGATAAAATTTCCTTTCTTATGTTGTCTATTTTATTTGAAAATTCGTGTTTTTCTTTCTTTATATGTGCATTTGTTTCGCATTAGTTTCAGGTTATGGGCCCAGGGTCATTCACTGCTAAGCTCAATTTTTTTCTAAATTCTTTTAGTGGTGCATTCAGTAGAGTAGACGACGCTTTAAGTTATTGTTTTTTTTTATTTCTTCTATAGTTACGAAGTTTGTGATGTTTTTCATACCAATCATATCCTACGTAAGCTATCATGACAAATCCACATTATGTTAATATTTAATTTATGTCAAATTCAAATAGTTTATTTTGTAAAGTAGGTACACATAATACGCTTTTTAAAAGTCAAATTAATCTTATAAATATATGTAATAATAAATGTCCATGAACTTAATTAAAAGTTCATTTAATTTATGTAGCAATAATACGATTCAAATTATAGGTAAAATCTATAATTATGCAAGGTGAAATCTATTCAACCGATAGAACCCATGTATTTATTATTATCCTATATTGTTTTCATAGTTTTTATTAAAAACTAATTATATATTTTTTTATAAAAGTTTGGTCCTCTACTCAGTGCATCGCTATAGAATGGCAAATCTAGGATACACAAATTAGGATAAATTCGAGGGTATTTTAGGAGATAGTTAGTTGTTCCAGTGTTTTGGATGTATTTTATTATATCTGAACCGCATTGTATTACGATTCTAACCAATAGACGATTACAGCACTAGCCGTTTTAAAATATATATTCAACTCGAATATCGTACTTACAATCGTACATAGGTACGATATTTCAAAATTGCTGTCTGCCAGCCATGAAAATAGATAGCTTCTCAAAATATTTGTCTGTCGTCGTCGTGCAAAAATATATCGACGGTTGATTTTTTGGAAAATAATAATTTATACGAGTTTGATTAAAATAATTATTAGTGTTTTAATGTTGTTTACAAACTTTGGTGCTGTTAATAGATATTGACATTGTGTGGGCGTTTTTTATTTATTTATTTAAAACTGACGGTAATTTTTGTATTATTTGCATTTTGTTTTGTCGAGCTGATATAATAATAAATATGTGTTTTGTAAATATGACGCTTCGTCTCGAGATCTAATGAGTGTTACATAATATACGACGTATAATGTTAATCAGACATAATTCATTAAAGTGATACTCTTTTTAATATATTCGTTTAATTTTTCGCCAACATTTTTAAAATAAAACACGTGTACATAAATTAACTATACAAGTTGTATCAGTCACGTTCAAAACGTTTAACTAATTTATACAAAACAAGTTTCAATACGAGTTTTAAATACATTACTTTAAAATTACTCTGCGAAAATAACAATTTCATAGTAGGTTTAGGCTGCGTTCCTAAACGCCGGGGTAAATGTAAAGTCTATTTCGTAAAAGTGAAAGAGATAAGACTGAGACGGAATCTATTCACTAATCGTTTTGGAACGGCCACTTTGTAAACCCAGTTTATTTACGTGACAAGCAGCCAGTTGCAGAAAGGGTTTTTAGGTTTAATGAACCTTTAAAGTTGATGGCATCCCTTACATTGTTCTTGACAAAGAAAGTGACAGCATTCATTTTAAAGTTTCATTAAACTTAAAAACTCTTTCTGTAACTAGCCAAAAGGATATTTTTTGGTTTAAGTATCATTATTACCGAAATATAAGGCTTTACAAGTCATTCCGAAGAATTCTATAACCCAGAAACCAAAAATTGGCGCGTAATCTAATGAAAAATGTCAAAGTGAAAATTTACCCCTGAATTTACGGCGTGTAGAATTTAACTTTCAAAAGTGAATTTTACATTTCTGACAAGGTTTAGGAAAGACTTCGAGCATTGTTCGGAGCTCTTCGTTTTCACTCGGGTGGTTGTCGAACGATTGACAGTTAAATTTTAAATTTACCCAGGCGTTTAGGAACGCAACCTAAAATTGTTAACCTATAAGAGTAATTTATCTTTTTTTATTTAGTAGATATACGCTACACGTCAATATATTATGGTTTTACTTTGTAGCACATCGAAGATGATAATCAGAGACATAAAGCTTTAATTAATTCTAAAAACTGTCCTAAACAGGTTTAAAACTATTTAATATAAGCATAAAGGTGTTAAATTATAAGTTGCCGCGCTTCTCTTGTTCCAGTTCTAATGATTCGAAGAGTGTCTTGAAGTTTCCGGCACCAAAACCCTAGAAAACAAAAAAATAATTTTTTACTTAAAAAGTGCGCACTGAGTCAAAAGATATAGTACTACATACAGAAGATTCACTCTGGAAAGACACTTGAATAAAAAGCTACTCTCGCCACGCGTCGAAGAGTGCCTTGAAAATGGCTTTACAAGTCATTCCGAAGAAATCTAATAACCCTGAAACCAAAAATTAGCGCGTAATCTCGTGACAAATGTCAAAGTAAAAGTTTACCCCTGAATTTACGGCGTGTAAAATTGTACTTCCAAAAGTGATTTTTTATTTCTGACAAGGTTTAGGAACGACTTCGAGAATTGTTCGGAGCTCTTCGTTTTCATTCGGGTGGTTGTTGAGATGGCTCGCCGGGCCTCGCCCGCCCCACCCGCCCCAGCACACACGCATATAGCTATATATATATGTATTGGCGCCTATACATACATACACATCCACATCCGTGCAGGTTCTAACCATGAAAGTCTAGACTCGGACTTGACTATTGAATTACTTTTCACATTGTGTCTGAACTGATACCATGTTATTGATATCGGATATATATTAATCGATTAAGTTAATATACTATTATTTACTTGATTCAAGATATCTAAGCCATAAAAGGAAAGGTTAAGAAGAGATAAACACAGGCATATGCTTTAAAAACTCTACTAATGTAATAAATCTTTTATCGTTGTTCTCGAAATGGCCCAAAATGAATTTAATAAAGGGGAAAGACAACGACTACAAAAAACCCCTTTGGCCTTATTATCTATAGTTTATCTAGTACATAAGAATTACATTTTTAAGACAACTATACATTTCTTTCTTTAAACGATGTCATGATTCAGATTCGAACTGAATTATTCTTTGTATAACAATATATGTATTAAACAAGCCTACTTGTTTACATCACCAGTGAGACAATATTTACGCTACCAACACACAACAATACATTTATATCTTTAAACGATTTCATGATTCAGAGTCGAACTGAATTATTCTTTGTATAACAATATATGTATTAAACAAGCCTACTTGTTTACATCACCAGTGAGACAATATTTACGCTACCAACACACAACAATACATTTATATCTTTAAACGATTTCATGATTCAGAGTCGAACTGAATTATTCTTTGTATAACAATATATGTATTAAACAAGCCTACTTGTTTACATCACCAGTGAGACAATATGAACGTAAATATCTACTAACGAGTCGCCTCTGTCAGCTTTCTCTCAAAAGAATTTTTAGAGCAATAAAGAACACATAAATAATTTGTCAGAGCATGCAATTTTTATGTTGCTTAAATGTCCGATTATATTAGACATGTATCGGTATCTCTGTACATTTCATTAAATGTTAAATAACATTGCGTTCTCTAACAAATACAAGGTTTATATCGGTAAATAATACAATATTGTGGAATATAGTTTCAACCCCTCGCTTTTAACTACTTTGCTCGAAAATGGAGCCAATATTCCATAGATAACGTTATGTTACCACTTAACTTGAATTTTAATAGTTAGAAAAATTCAATCACAATATCGATTTTTAACCGAAGGTTTTATGTATGTACTTAGCTTTATTTCGTGATCCCCGCGTCGATCTTGTCACAACATTTACTAGCTTTAGCTTTAGCTTGTCAACAATTTTGATTTCAAATTTCACAATAAATAAAATTAGACAAACAATTATATTTGTTTATCTCTTGGACAAATCAGTGTCCTCCCCTTTACGTGTCAAAACCTCGACTAACTCGCTCTCCTTTTCTCATTTTACAACAAAGCTTCCCAAACATATCTTAACAACTAATTAATCTACTTTCACTCTTATCACTGCACTTATAATGTCTAATTTCACTTAAGCACAGCTCCGCTATTATCGACTTCGACGCACGCCCATGCCTATGACGTCACGTTCTCTTGATTTGTGATTGGCTGGTCAAACAATGACGCAATCGACACCATTTTTCGCACGCTTTCTCCCGAATCCCGATCCAGGACTTCCCTCCAAACAGCTAGGCCTTCTCCAACTGTAGTCAGCACAAATCTAGGTTTCAAACCCAAACCCTTGCCTTTGCGCAATAATCCACCTCGATCTCTCCTTTGGCTGTAATTAGAAGATAAATTCCCAGTACAATATCATTTGTCCTCGAACAAATTTATCCTTAGAATTTGAGTTGTTAAAGCTCAAATTCACACAATAATCAAAAAACGCTGTCTACTACACTCCGCCTGCTTCCGTGATCCACATCTGTGTTGCATATCTCATTTAAACGCTGCCTATGCGTATGTGAACAAAAAATAATTATTGACAACTGACCCACCCGTAGTGCAGGCACTAATTTATGACTTCGTTCTTAGGAATAGCAAATTTATCCTTTTATTTTTTATTTAAAATACTTATTTCGCTTTCGTGGTGCTTTATGAATGTGTGTGTGCAAAGAATTTGCATGCCATCACACGCCCCCTCCAAATAAGAGATGGTTTGAGAGTAGGAAACTCCAAAGTATTTCTAATTTTAATAAACCCTATCGATCAGAGCCACTCCGCTTGCGATAGCAAGTTAACCATTCATTATCTTTCTCAAAACAAAATTTAACCAAACTAACTTTCATTACTGATCCCTTAGAATAAAATTCCGACTATCTCCCATTATTAGTTTTTACTGTATCGGCTTTGTGACCGTTCCGACGCCCGAACGCCCCTTTTTTCGAAAAATTTGTGTCCTTAATTGCTTATCTGTCTAACATTTACACTTCTAATTCTAAGAAACATTTTTTTGTTTGTTACAACTCTATTGTTATTTCCGAAAATACTCTGAAACAATGAGCGTAGGTAAGTTTTCTCTAAGTTTGTGAAACGTGTTAACAAAACCAAAAACCCAACAAATGGCCCATTAACTTTACAATTTTTAAAATGCTTTACAATAATTCCGTCTTACAGTCAATCTTTATGACTCCCTTTGTAATTGCTGCTCATTTCTAAAGATCTGTTTCTCTCAAGCTTGCCGGTCTTGTTCGTTTAAATTACTTCCCACGTTTAGAATACAAACAAGCTACTTTATTCGTGTGCTAACCAATACGACAAACTATTTTGACCATAAAATTTGGTCTTTCCAGCCGGAAATCACTTCCGTGTTGACCAAAATTTTGTTTGTATTTGTATACTTATGACATAGTTGCTTTCTTCGAAATTAATTCAAACCTCTATATGTTTGCATTTATAACTATTCATTGCGTCATTATTAGTTCAAATATTTATATGTATTTGTATACTTATGTACCTTTATATGTACCTACCTGATAATTAAAAGTCTTGTAACTATTTTGTCTCGATCTCTGGGTACTTGCGTAAAATACCCTCTCGACAAAAGTCTCGCTATTATTTCATATCCGAGTCTATTTTTTTAATTTTTGTACTAGATATGATTACTTTGAGAACGTAGAGCCTTCGTGCCACATAATGTTTAGAGAATGTTTCCTATAGTGATTCTCGTAAACCATACCTACTTTATTTATTTTATGCTTTTTAGGATAACTTTGCTATTCCGGTCTATGTTTCACATTTTGTTCCAAATCTCTGATAAATTCAAACGCTGTGATCACCGTAACTTCTCCGGTCCTTGTAAACCACAACATTTGCACGTCTGATTCAAAATGCCTCATAATCGAGTTAATTAAACCTCGTTCATTAAACGGAATCGTTAACCAATTTATAATCTCTACTTTACATGCAAAATATTCACACATTGATAGAGAGCCTTCTAAATTAAATGAGCCGCTCATTAAACTATTTTTGGCTATTTCTTGCTGTCTTTCTGACCAATAAAAGCGACGAAAATCGACCTCAAAGTCCTTTATCGTCGACCAATTTTCACGATATATTTCCAAGATTTCACGAGCTGGACTAATTACGCACTCTGTGGCGATATCAAGCGCTTTTACTTGCGAGTTATTTGAATTTATATATTTTTTTAATCGTTCAAGGAACCGAATAGGTTGTACATTTCCTCTACCATTAAAAACCGGTTTTTCTATAATCGTTTGCCTAATTCTGATATTCCCATCGCAACGGCAAGTTGTCGCTAAATCATCAACCTCCGATCTATCAACGCAATCATCCATAGTTACACCGTTCATCTGTGACTCAAATGACTTGATTTTCTTTAAAATATCTTTCATTCTACCGGCCAACAATTGATATCCGTCATCCGTGATCAGTTGTGCATTCGCGGTTGCATTTTCCGCATTAGACGTAGATCTCCTACGGACGCGTTCTCTTGACCCATATCGATTTAATTTTACCGCTTTTCTAGCTCGTGATCTACTGTTTCGCTTTACTATGCGTCCTGTCATTTTTGAAAAAAATTGTATTTACTTTTCTAAAATAGAATTTTTGTCGTACAAATTTACGCCGAAGCTTTCTTTATTATTATTAGTGCAAATGGGACACCCGATTATTGACATGTATTATTTATACTTAGATACCCACACTTCAACCAACGCTCTGCAAAATATTACAGGGAAACAGGCAACATATAATAGACAACATTTTCATAATAATTTCATCCCTGTAAAGTCACACATAAAATGTCTCAATATATCCTTTTAAATGTATACTTGTTTTTTTTTTATTTTAATTTCTTTGTTATGAAGAACACCTCTCCAATTTATTATCTCGGTTGGACAGTTTGTTAATAAATATTTTGTGTAAATCGTTTTCTGAACTCAGTAATTATTCCATAGATTCTCAGTGATATTCTGAGCAATCAAAATTTCTGTGTTATAGTAGTCTATGTGTTACCCATAGCTAGAGCTTATATTTCTAAGTTTTCTCTACCCGATCTCAATAAATCAAGGAGCTTGCAGATCACGCCAGTATTCTCAACCCGATTAATAAAAAACCAAGGAGCTTAACGTGACCCAAGTTTATTCTCACCCAATTAATAAAAAACCAAGGAGCTTGCAGATCAACCAACTAATCTCACCCAATTCATAGGTATGAACCAAGGAGCTTAACGTGACCCAAGTTTATTCTCACCCGATTCAAAGAAAACCAAGGAGCTTGGAAGTCTGCTGAATGTCTGGTTTCTAGGTCTCCTTTTTTTTGTTTACGTAATTTTACGTATAATTTGTAAAATGGACTCTAGATCAGATCTGAGACGATAGCTGACTCATTTTTTTGTTTAGTCACAATTTAGCACTGTGTAAACAAGTTTTTCCCCCTTTGTATAGTATGATTTGAATGCATTCGATAAATTTATTACTGAGCGGCCGCTCTCGAGTTCAGCTTTTACTATTATGAGCCTTAAGGAACACAGATTTCAGCAGCATAAACATTAACTAGGGTAACATTTATTTTCTCAATTTATTGAATCAACTTCGCCTGAAATGGGCGTATTTTTGATATGGTCGTGACAGTGTCAACTAAACCATTCTTTATATTTACTATAACACTATAATTTGACTATTACAATATTATATAGCTTTGAGCTTAATGAGTACTTTCCAAACAGGAATGCAATTTCAGTGTCAAGGTTTCTAGTATAAAATGCTGGCCTTCTGGCTTTTCACGTTTTATAACACTGTAAAAAAAATTATTAAAATAGCTAATAATTTTAATGTGAATGAAACGTCCAACACAAGATAACGATTGCCAAGTAAACGAATAGTTATGGCCTGATCAAAACCCGTCAATCGTGCTTCTCTCTTCTCTCCCTTTTAGTTTTAATATTTATTTGGTATGGCTGTCATTCAGTTAAATAAATAAGGTAATTATAATTGTTTCCATATGAAATAATTATTCCACACAATGTGATATTATATAATTATGTGTATATAATTCAATACTGGACCCCCTACGTTGTGTATTTTTTTTATTTAGGCATTATCAAGTTCTTTCTTAGTTGCGTCTGCTTTTGCTAGACCGCAAATTCTAAGATACTGGTCTGCGGTACCACGTGAGATGGCTCGCCGGGCCTCGCCCGCCCCACCCGCCCCAGCACACACGCATATAGCTATATATATATGTATTGGCGCCTATACATACATACACATCCACATCCGTGCAGGTTCTAACCATGAAAGTCTAGACTCGGACTTGACTATTGAATTACTTTTCACATTGTGTCTGAACTGATACCATGTTATTGATATCGGATATATATTAATCGATTAAGTTAATATACTATTATTTACTTGATTCAAGATATCTAAGCCATAAAAGGAAAGGTTAAGAAGAGATAAACACAGGCATATGCTTTAAAAACTCTACTAATGTAATAAATCTTTTATCGTTGTTCTCGAAATGGCCCAAAATGAATTTAATAAAGGGGAAAGACAACGACTACAAAAAACCCCTTTGGCCTTATTATCTATAGTTTATCTAGTACATAAGAATTACATTTTTAAGACAACTATACATTTCTTTCTTTAAACGATGTCATGATTCAGATTCGAACTGAATTATTCTTTGTATAACAATATATGTATTAAACAAGCCTACTTGTTTACATCACCAGTGAGACAATATTTACGCTACCAACACACAACAATACATTTATATCTTTAAACGATTTCATGATTCAGAGTCGAACTGAATTATTCTTTGTATAACAATATATGTATTAAACAAGCCTACTTGTTTACATCACCAGTGAGACAATATTTACGCTACCAACACACAACAATACATTTATATCTTTAAACGATTTCATGATTCAGAGTCGAACTGAATTATTCTTTGTATAACAATATATGTATTAAACAAGCCTACTTGTTTACATCACCAGTGAGACAATATGAACGTAAATATCTACTAACGAGTCGCCTCTGTCAGCTTTCTCTCAAAAGAATTTTTAGAGCAATAAAGAACACATAAATAATTTGTCAGAGCATGCAATTTTTATGTTGCTTAAATGTCCGATTATATTAGACATGTATCGGTATCTCTGTACATTTCATTAAATGTTAAATAACATTGCGTTCTCTAACAAATACAAGGTTTATATCGGTAAATAATACAATATTGTGGAATATAGTTTCAACCCCTCGCTTTTAACTACTTTGCTCGAAAATGGAGCCAATATTCCATAGATAACGTTATGTTACCACTTAACTTGAATTTTAATAGTTAGAAAAATTCAATCACAATATCGATTTTTAACCGAAGGTTTTATGTATGTACTTAGCTTTATTTCGTGATCCCCGCGTCGATCTTGTCACAACATTTACTAGCTTTAGCTTTAGCTTGTCAACAATTTTGATTTCAAATTTCACAATAAATAAAATTAGACAAACAATTATATTTGTTTATCTCTTGGACAAATCAGTGTCCTCCCCTTTACGTGTCAAAACCTCAACTAACTCGCTCTCCTTTTCTCATTTTACAACAAAGCTTCCCAAACATATCTTAACAACTAATTAATCTACTTTCACTCTTATCACTGCACTTATAATGTCTAATTTCACTTAAGCACAGCTCCGCTATTATCGACTTCGACGCACGCCCATGCCTATGACGTCACGTTCTCTTGATTTGTGATTGGCTGGTCAAACAATGACGCAATCGACACCATTTTTCGCACGCTTTCTCCCGAATCCCGATCCAGGACTTCCCTCCAAACAGCTAGGCCTTCTCCAACTGTAGTCAGCACAAATCTAGGTTTCAAACCCAAACCCTTGCCTTTGCGCAATAATCCACCTCGATCTCTCCTTTGGCTGTAATTAGAAGATAAATTCCCAGTACAATATCATTTGTCCTCGAACAAATTTATCCTTAGAATTTGAGTTGTTAAAGCTCAAATTCACACAATAATCAAAAAACGCTGTCTACTACACTCCGCCTGCTTCCGTGATCCACATCTGTGTTGCATATCTCATTTAAACGCTGCCTATGCGTATGTGAACAAAAAATAATTATTGACAACTGACCCACCCGTAGTGCAGGCACTAATTTATGACTTCGTTCTTAGGAATAGCAAATTTATCCTTTTATTTTTTATTTAAAATACTTATTTCGCTTTCGTGGTGCTTTATGAATGTGTGTGTGCAAAGAATTTGCATGCCATCACATTGTGGAACGATTGACAGTTAAATTTTACATTTTCTAGGGCATTTAGGAACGCGACCTAAAATTGTAAAACCTGTAAGGAATTGATATTTGTTTATTTAGTATACGTTACACGTCAGTAGAGCATAATATATTATGGTTTCACTTTGTAGCACATCGAAGATGATAATCAGAGACATAAAGCTTTAATTAATTCTAATAGACTGGTGACGATTGAAGCAAAAGTGCTCTAGAACTTGAATTTCATCTGTAACCCGGATAAATACCTACGACTGGTATCAATGGGTTCCTCATGATGTCTTGAACACGAAACAGTTGGTCGTAGAGTTAAAAAGTGGTGGAGGGCGGGGGGGGCTTCCAATCAAAGATGGCGGCGGGACAGATATGTTTTTACGCCAAACTTGGCCAATTCCATCCCGATTTTTAAAATGTTGGTGGCATTTTAAAGAAAATAAAGTCTACTAAGTGTCTTTCATAAATACTTTATATGTAAATTCAACAGTTGATGAATTATGTAGTGAAATGTTGTGACAAATTATTTGGTAACCAGCATTTTGTCGGATTATTCGATAACTCACCACTTTTTGAGAATTTCAGTTATTACATAAAATATAGAAAAAAAAAATCAGTTATCTAAAAAGGTAAGAATTATAACGGTAATCTTTAAACTCATCGAGTTCTACACGTTCGCGCAAACCAAAACACTGAAACCGTCCGGGACCGTCCCTATGCAAAGGGAGGGACATCGCATGTGGCTTCAGTAAAACGAGTATAATATGAAAACGAAACGCAGTGACAACACCAATTTTTTACTGATGGTTTATTAGCGTTTTAGTTACAACAAATTTACAAAATAATGAACTTTTTTGCACATTTATATGTGAAAAAAAACAATAAACTATTAATAACTAGTGAATTAATTACTACTAAAATATGTATAAAATAAATATATAGCCAAATTCATACTGGAGTCTCGCTATGTTGTCAGGACCAATGACCTTTTATGTGAAATACGTAAAATGATTTTTTTCCTTCCTATACTAATTGTCTTGGTGTTGGTTTTGAACTACCTTGTATTTATTTTCGTATTTCGCCAAATGGATCATTGAACCTTAATCTTGACTACTAACCGAGTCTCCGGTATGAATTTTGCTCTATCAAGAAAAATCACCTTATATTGTAACGACATGAATTCCTGAAGGGGTGTCAGAGGAAAGTCACAGTTCACACTCGGTATACCCGAACGAACCTCGCGTGTCCCCAACAATTATTACCTACTACTAAAACTATGTATATATACGTATCTACCTCAACTAAAAATATTTATATAGTTCAGACCTGAAAAAGAATAAATCAAAGATTTTTAAGGATATATATAAACTAACTGGATGTGAAGCCGACGAAAAAAAAGAGGTCTTGATTAATGCCGAGAAATTAGTGTGGCAAATGTTCTCTGCAGTCAAGAGTGGACGTGATATTGACCTTAAATGTATACTTAAACATGAACTTAAAGATCCACCACCATATTTATTTAACCAAAATAACCAGCTTCGACAATGCGCCAAATCGGCTTTCGCTAATATAGTTCAAGAAAAAGGAAAAGTACTAAACACGTTGCAAATAGAAGATCGATCAAAAACTATGAAACTCGTTGACGGTCAAGTGCTCCTCCAAGCTATTGGGAAGCCTAAAACAGCAAACACTTTTGGAGATTAAAAGGATATATTCCTTAAAACTATAATGGCTCATTTAAAAGACTGTCAGAGCCTGCATGTAATTTTTGACAGATCAATCAACTCTCTATTAAATCTAGAGACAAAAGGGCCAAAATTATTCCCGTTGAATATAAAATAACTGCCAAAAAAATGAGATTGGTTTGGTTCATACATCATCCGCAAAACAAAGCAAAGCTCGCAAATTTCTTGTCTGAAGCCATCTCGGAAAAAGCGATCACACTCCATGAAAATGTAGAAATTTTAACCGCAGGTGGTTTCACAAATGCTTTGATGGTGACCACTAATTTGATTAGAGATCATTTGCAAAGTGATCAAGAAGAAGGTGATACTCGGTTTGTACTGCATGCAATAGACGCGGCTCAGCAAGGTTATGATACTATTGTGTGTAGTCGCGATACCGATGTGTTGCTATTGCTGATACACCATTTTGAAAAACTACCCCTAAATGTCTGGTTAAAAAGCATACAAGTGTTAAATTATAAGTTGCCGCGCTTCTCTTGTTCCAGTTCTATAGATTCGAAGAGTGCCTTGATGTTTCCGGCACCAAAACCCTAGAAAACAAAAAAAAAAAAGTTTTTTTTCTTAAATTCAGAAGATATAGTATTACTTAAAGAAGATCCACTCTGGAAAGACACTTGAATAAAAAGCTACTCTCCATCCATCCATCAGCCTAGTTCGTCCACTGCTGGATATAAGCCTTTCCAGGACTTAGCCACTCTCGGCGGTCATCCTGGAAGAATTGCCCATACTCACACACGTTGGGCAGGCGAGTTGGTGAGCGCGGTGCCGGAACCCTCGCACCTGTGACGCCGCTGCCCGTCACCAGTCTGTTCCATATAAGGCCCGGCTATTAGGGATGGATATACCGCCATCCATCGATCCCAGGTATGGTGGGCCACCTGGTTTTTTGCCTGTGAGCTGTCCTCATACTCTCCCCCGAATTACTTCGAGGGGGTCTCCAAGTAAAAAGCTACTCTCGCCACGAGTCAATGAAATGAAATTTAGCTGGGACAGCGCTCCGTGCACCTTTGTGCTTCTCTTACTATCACGTGACTCCACTCCTTCTTAACTTACTGGTAGTCGTTCATCGCACTATCCCACTGTTTTTATAAATGCGAAAGTTTGGATAGATGTATGGATGGATGTTTGTTGTACGCCGTAACTACTGAACCGATTAGGCTGAAAGTTTTCACAAATGTAGTTCTAGACCTGGAATAGGACTTAGGCTACTTTTTATCCCATAAATCAGTTCCCATGGGAACAAGAAATAGTGTCGTTCAGAGACGCGGCTCGGCCTTCAACCCCACCAAAACATACTATAATAGGGGATTAAATCAGTAATCAAAGAGGCAATAGCAGAGGATTAATTCAGAGAACAAAAAATTGTGTCGATTAGAAAAGCGGCTCGGCCTTCGGCCTCGCCAAAGACGACAACGTGTCTTGGTCTTCAGCCTCGCCAAAGATACTTTACATAGGGATCAAATTAGAGATTATGAGAATCCAAAACACTCCAAACCAGAGTCAGGTCAACATGAAAAAATTAATGAGCTGAAAAATATTTGCAGATTCGATACGACTATACACAAACTAGTAAATTAATAATTTCGTCAGGTTAGATAGATTTTCAATGCGTGCGACAGAAATGGAAATGGCATATCTCGCAGGAAGGTCTTATTTTACCCTGCGTTCCGAAATAGAATTATTTCGCTAAAATCGATTACGAATGAATGAGGTGAATGTCTAATAATCCATGAGTGAAGCAAATGCGTTCATTCATTCGTATGACTTTCGTGGCTCATGCGACGGAGGTGAGGCGATGTGAGCGATGAACGGAATGGAATGTCAAAAATTGTTTTCGCTCCATTATTTAAGCAGTTCAGATCAGATGAACCATGGTATATGTTTTATTCGGTCATGAGAGAAACAAATGAAAAGTCGTGTGGAACTCTTCGTCGAAAAGGAAGAATTTATATATATTTTTTTTTGTCACTATCTGAGTCTACGTTGAAGAACAGTGCTACAAACTCTTCTTGTTCCATCACGAATCACGGCACTTTGACAAAATAAAATAAAATAATGGTATTGTATTCTGTGGTAAGAAGTTATGGTTAAGATGTATCTTTTTTAATGCGGTCCGAATCATAAGCTATCTTTCACATCGTTTGCTAGCTCACAAATTACGGACCAGTCATCGCTCACACTTTAATTCATTCATAGCTTTTATCGATGTAATTCTATTTCGGACCGCACGGTTAGAATGCTGCGCGTGTACAGCTATTTCACAGACGACGCTGCCTCAAAAAACGCTTGTATCTCGGTGCGTTAGGGTTCACGCATTTTTGCTTGAATCTCAAATATTTCCCAAACGAATGGTTCACGCGGGTATGTTTCTTGGAAAATATGGTTCAGTATGATCGGTAGAACATGTAGTTTCATTTAAAGGTAGCAGTCTATTTACACCCGGTATAAGGTGAAATTTGAGAGGAGGCCTTCCTTTTTCAACAGTTTTTGAACGATTGTACTGAATCTACCACAGACGCAATAAATATGAACTTATATACAACGTGTAACAGAAAGGTGTAACCATATTTGAAGAGCTTATTCAGTCAATGGCATAGAACAACTTTTACAATGGAACAAAACCTGTATATCGAAAAAAAAATTGTACTGTTTCATAAAAAAATGCAATGCCGCTCGGCCGAAATGTATGGAAGGGCAGTTTTTTTTTTGAGATTTTAGGGTTGGCTCCATAGTAATAGGTCTTCTGTACCATTGACTGAATAAGCTCTTCAAATATGGTTACACCTTTCTGTTACACGTTGTATATGTTTTTTCAAACCTTTATCTACGTTGTAAGTAGCGTTACCTAATTGGAAAACTTTCGCTCGATAGATTTTATTTTTGAAAATAGTCTCTTTTTGAGTGTTTTTTTGGTTTTGTGTTTAATCCATTTGATTTTTATGTGTCATATACGATAATCTTGTTTATTAACCGATTTACGCTCAAAAATGATTTAATGCAATATTGTAATTTTAGTCGATTTTAATCTAAAAATTAGACTCGTTCTGAATCGTTTCGCGCTCATTTTGGCGCACGCGATTTTCAACTTTATGAAAGTTAATCTACGGGTTATAATTGCAAAGCCGCTGTGCGCCTAAGGAAGGCCTCGTCTTTATCAACCGCCCGAATACATACTGGAGACCGGTTAGTGATCAGAAACAATGTTTAATGACCCTTCGACAATGACACTAACAATAATTGTATTTGAACTAGTCCAGTTCGCATGGGAACAATTTTTTTTTTATGATTTCGAAGAAAATCATAATTGAACCATATTCCTGATCCCTAATCAAGTCTCCAGTATGAATTCAGACGGTTGATTAAATTTCACCTTGTATAATACAATACAAGGTGTAACTTTGGTGTAAATAGACGTAAATGAAATAGTCTTTGTGGAAACAGTTAATTATGAAGATAAAATACCTTTTAGCATTATTGTTTATTTTCCAAAATCCAAGTCAAAGTCAAAGTGAAGTTATCAAGAATGTCTCTATGGCTTAAGGCCATAGAGCACTACATTCACTCCCCTTGGGGAACGGTTTGAAGATAACAAAGATATAAAAGTACAAAGTAGAGAGTTAAATGCAGAACCGAACACTTTTTTTGGCAGGAAGTGTAGTAGTTACATCATCTGATTCTATTTCTGATAGAATGTAAGCAGGCTTTACTCTGTCGATCGAGATGTTCTTGTACTGTCCATGCATATCGATTTTAAAGAACTTATCTTGTTTCTCCATCACAAGAAAGGGTCCTTCATAAGGTTTTTGGAGTCCTGTGCGTGGTGTATCTACTCGTACAAAAACGTGCGTACAAGCGTTAAGGCTCTTATTCATGAATATTTTCTGTTTGCCATGACGAGTTCCATGTGTAGGTGAGAGATTTTTCATTGTTTGCTTGAGGTTGTTAACGAACTCATTTGGTTCGAATTCATCGTCAGATGTGGGATTAATAAATGTACCAGGTCTTATTTGTTGGCCAAAAACCATTTCAGCGGGTGAAGCTTTCAGATCTTCTTTGTAAGATGCCTTGATGCCCATCATGATGATTGCAAGTTCATCAGACCATCTATTGGTGTTATGACACTTTATGACAGCTTTTATCTGTCTATGCACCCTCTCTATGAGGCCGTTGGCGGATGGGTGATAAGCTGTAGTGTTGATGTGTTGAAATCCACATAGCTTGGAAAGTGCTGCAAAAACCTGTGAAGTGAACTGTCGGCCTTGGTCTGACGTGACTCTTAAAGGTACACCGTAGCGGCAGATCCATTCAGTAAATAGCCTGCGAGATACTGTTTCGGCTTCAATGTTACTGAGAGGATATGCTTCTGTTAATCTTGAGAATCGATCAATAACTGTTAAAATATAACGATTTCCCCTAGAAACAGGCAGTGGCCCTACTAGGTCAATATGAATATGATCGAATCTAGAGTTGGGAAGAGCAAATTCTCCGATCGGTGATTTGGTATGTTTGTTGACTTTGGAAGATTGACAATCTAAACAAGCTTTTGTCCAAGAGACACAATCTTTGCGCATAGCTGGCCAGACGAAGTTATCAGCAATCAGTTTGGAAGATGCCTTTATTCCTGGATGTGATAGGCTGTGAAGGCAGTTAAATGCCTGTCTTCGCAAAGAAGAAGGAATAAATGGTCGCAAGATTGGTGTTGATACGTCACAATAAATATACTGTTCAGTGTTTGGTACTTGAAAGCGTTTAAGCTGAAGGGACGTATGTGAAGGGTTATCCACCAAATCAAGTAGTTCTCTATCATTATTTTGAGCGTTAGCGAGTTCTTTCCAATTTAAAGGTGTGCTGAGGGCTTCGACTCGAGAGAAAGCATCTGCGACAGCGTTGTCTTTTCCACTAACATGTTGGATATCAGTTGTAAATTGGCCAATTAGTTCCAAGTATCTAAATTGTCTGGGAGAGCATTTGTCTAAATCTTGTTCAAAGGCATAGGTCAAAGGTTTGTGATCAGTAAATATTGTGAAAGGTCTACCTTCGAGCCAGTGTTTGAAGTGCTTTACTGATATGTAGATAGCCAGTAGTTCTTTGTCATAAGCACTATATTTAATTTGTGACTTCAAGAGTTTTTTGGAGAAGAATGTCACATTCTGTGAATGTGAATGTGAGTGGTTGCCAACCTTTTTCAGTGTATTGTTGAAGGACAGATCCTACAGCATGATCACTTGCGTCCGTAAACAATGCTAGCTGAGATCCAGGGTCAGGGTGTGATAATTCCACAATTGAAGATAAGCTATCTTTGCATTTCTGAAAAGCTGAATTGCTGTCTTCAGTCCAAGCAAGCGTGTCGTTTCCTTTAACGCCATTTTTAAGCAAATCGTGCAATGGAGATTGTATTTCTGCGGCGTGTTTAAGAAACCGTCTGTAAAAATTCAACGCTCCAAGAAAACGGCGCAGAGATTTAACAGTCGTAGGCTTGGGATAGTCTTTTATATATGTGACTTTGTCAGAAGGAGGAACTATACCATTGGCAGAGATTTTGTAGCCAAGAAATTCAATCTCGTTTTGGCCAAACTGACTTTTTCCTACATTTAGCACAAGTCCAAATTCAGAGAGACGTTTGAAGAGTGTTTTTAGATGTTCAAGGTGCTCGTTTAGGTTCTGTGAAGCCACCAAAACGTCATCTATGTACGGAAAAACGAGTTCTAGGCCTCTTGTGGCTGTATCAATGAATCGTTGAAAGGTCTGACTAGCATTTCTCAATCCAAATGGCATTTTTATGAATTCGAATAATCCAAACGGCGTCGTGATGGCTGTTTTGGCTATGTCTTCAGTTGCCATTGGAAGTTGATTGAATGCGCTTAAGAGATCTATTTTGCTAAAGATGGTTTTACCTTTCAGATTGTGAGCAAAGTCTTCAATGTAGCGCAATGGATAGCGGTCTGGTTCTGTGCGTGCGTTAAGAGCTCGGTAATCTCCGCATGGTCTCCATCCTCCATCCTTTTTAGGGGCCATGTGAAGTGGTGATGACCAGGCACTGTCAGAAGGTCGAATGATTCCATCTGATAACATTTTGTCAAAAGTTTTCTTTGCAACAACGAATTTGTCTGGAGCTAGTCTTCGGGCTTTATAAGCAACAGGAGGACCAGGTGTGACACGAATGTAATGTTTAATATTGTGGTTTTCATGGTTCAATTTACATTCAGGTCTTGTTATTTCTGGATATTGTTGTAAAAGTCGATGAAACATTGTATCTCCATGAATAGTTTTGACACATGTCATTGTCTCATTCGTTGCTGTTAGACAAGATGTGGAAATGCCAGTCATTGGATCAAGAAGTTTATGATTTTTAAGGTCGATAAGTAGGTTGTAGTGCGCAATAAGATCTGCACCAATAATAGGACGTGTAACATCAGCAATAACAAAACGCCATGAAAGTTCTCTTCGAAGTCCTAAATTCAATGTGATGGTCAGAAGTCCATACGTGTTGATAGGAGTGCCATTTGCAGCAAACACTTGATAAGCAGTTTGTTTAGTGACTTTACGTTTAATCATGCTTTTAGGGAAAACGCAAATATCAGATCCCGAGTCGATTAAATATTGTACTCCAGTGCTGTTGTCCATGATAAATAGGCGGCGGCTTTGCGATGGGGAGTCATCCGCCGCTGCTAATGACTCTCGCGATCGTTTTTTTGGTAAGAGCAAGGAGTAATGCAGTTTTTGGCCTTATTTCCAAAATTATAGTGATACCAGCAAATACGGGAACTATCACGAGAGCGAGATCGAGAACGTGAACGAGTTCTGAGTTGATTGTTGACTCTTCCATCATTATTTTGTTGCCACTTCAAAAGGCTTTCCACCATGATTGTTAATTTTGACACTTGAGCTTGTAGACTTTCATCTGATGCATTGGATGAGGACGGTGAAGCAGTTTGTGCCGAGCAGCCGTACGTTTGAGGAATAATGTCAATTATTTTGTCAGCCATGATTCCTAAATCATCAAGTGTGGTAGTATCGGGTTGAGATGCTATGACAATTTGGAGATGTTGTGGAAGTCTTTTTGCCCAGATAGATTTAATAATGTCATTGGAAACTGCGTATCCAGCCAAGTTTATGAGTGTTCGCAGAAATTGAGATGGTCTTCTATCACCTAATTCTTCTTTTTCAAGAAGTTTTTCAACTTTTTGTTCCTTTGAATCGGAAAATCGAGAAATCAGTGTTGTCTTCAATGTCGTGTAGGGATTGACAGGCGGCGATTCCATGAGTTTTTCTACTTGTGAAGCGCTTTCTTCATCCAGATAGGATATGGCGTGATAAAACTTGGTCTCTTCTTTTGTTATGTTTGCCAAATGGAACTGCGCTTCTAACACTGCAAACCATGATGTTGGTTGTCTCGCCCAGAATCGTGGAATGTGGATTGGGCGTTTGGAATTGGCTTCCACGGTTCCTTCAGGAGCATTTTCGGTATTAGGCATTGTTGTCAAAAATGTTGGTTTCGTGAAAGTTCAGAATTTTTTTTATTGACAAAATGCGTTTTATTTATGGCGAATATATTTGATACCTGTGATTGATGTTGATAATGCGGTTCTTCAAGGGTCACCAGTGTGGAAACAGTTAAACATAAACAAATGTACCCGCATACTAGTGGCGTGCACAGAACTTTTTTCCGGAAAAGCAATCAGAAGGTCAAGTACGACAATAAAAAAAACATGAATTTTTTTTAATAACACTTTGAAAAAAAAAAGTTTGTATGAAAATGTTCACTATAGGAAAGGCAGTGCCTACCCTGGCGTCATACAAACTTTTTTTTTTCAAAGTGTTATTAAAAAATTTCATATTTTTTTATTGTCGTACATCATACATTAAAATAAAATGCCCATATAACATTTTTATATTATAAATTATAGTTGGCATGGGATATTTTTTTAAAAATTTTATTTGCGCTTGTATGTTTCTTTGGCAAAGTTGTTCATTATGAATATGTGTTTGTTTTTTAAACAGCAGTCCTTACACGCAGTATAGAAAGTAGATATAAAAAATACTAAAACCAAAACTCAAAACTCACATTATGATTCCTTCGCTGTATCACCTCAATAAACAACGTTGGTCGATCTTGGGTATTCTTTGTAAAGATCTGCAGCAGGTATCCTTCATCGTCGTAGTCTATGAGGATATTCAGACGTTCAAGCTCCGATATGCTCTCCGCTACCTTCAGTTTGCTGGCTTGGAGACGTTCTCGGATGATCCTGTAGTACTCGGACGGGATGGTGAGGAATTCTACACCGCGGGCACGGAGGTTTTCTACCTGGAAAAAGGGAATGGGAATTAATAGAAGACAAATCTCAATGTTACAAGTCTGCCAAGTTTTACGTGGTACCTACATGATGGATATTATGGGTTGCGCTAATATACCAGGTGTTGGAATATAAACAACGAAACGCATTTAACGCAGCTATGCGCTTTATTGTCAGCGATATCGAAACGCATTAGACAGCTGTTATCATGTATAGCGTTCTCTTTTGAACATGTGTCACTGTATTGTCGGTCTCGCTCCTACTTTCTTCTAAGACCGCCGCCATTGCCCGGTTATAGTCTTGTACAATTTTTCTCTCAATTAATATTCGCTTTTGTCTAAAGAATCTGTGTTTACTTTTACCTAAAACCCTTCAGGTTATGGGCCCAGCACGCTTCCACTGTAAGAGAAAAATCCCGCGTCCATCTTTTGTCTCGAGCTTCGTGGGCGTACGCAAGATTTGCTTAGGGGTGGGGCAAAAGCAAGATAACTTGATAAGTAGATAGTAGAACATCATGCGACATACGCAATACATAAATGTAAAAATAACTAATTTTGAATTAAAAACTAATTTTCGCGCTGTAATTTAGAACTTTATTAAACTAATATTTTTTTTTATTGTTCCTACTAGCATTTTTACAAAACTGACCTTGGTAGAGGGAGGCGCAAGTGCTTCACCCCCTTGGCTTCGGCCCCATAAAATAATTTATATTTTCGAGCTTCAAAACCTCGGTTTTCTAATAATTATGAACGCGCAAATCGCACAATACGACTTTGGGCGCCATTGTTGTGATGACGGCACAGCTGTGATTTTTTATTTATTAATTTAGAAAACACACTACATAGCATTACAGTTTCTGTTAACATTATCGCTACACAGAGGCATAATATGTATATAATTATTGCTTATAATCTAGGATATCCCATTCATTCACCACGCTCACAAAACTTCAAGCATTCTCTTTTCAACTGCGGCCATCCGTCCGCAAAAACATCCGTGTGGGGTGCAAAATCGATGACGGTCTGCCCCATTCACCACGCCCATTGGCGGCAGAACGGGAGGGGGGGATCACGTATTTTTTATTTTTCTTATTTTGGGGAGGGGCTTGAAGCATAGCTTGAGTCCCAAAGCGCCCCCCTTCGGCTGCCAATGACCACAAACTTACAGCGGTAATGATATCCTCAGTATTGATAGCAATGTGCTGCACGCCCGCTCCGCCGTGGTACTCGACGTACTCCTGGATTTGACTCTTTCTCTTGCCAGCCGCTGGCTCGTTGATGGGCACCTTCACTGTTTCCTCCCAGTTAGCCATGACGATGGAGCGGAGGGCGGAGTACTCTGTGCACACTTGGCTGTCGTCTACTGACCAGAATCTGTAAAGGTTTTTTAAAATTCGCAATCGGTTTACTCTTGCCATTACCGCACCTGATGGCAAGCGTCGGTCGATGTGACGTGAAGGGCGCTCACCCAGGAAGAGGGAGAGTAAAAACGGGCGAGGCGCTAATCAGTCTGTCCAAGGACTTCCGAGCAAGGATTGAATAACCCATAAATTACGATACCTTCAATCACTGAAATGACGTCATACCGAAAAATAATGTCCACACAAAATTAAAATTAAATTAAAATTTCGTATACCGAAAATTAACAGCTAAAACCGATTGAGAATTTACATTTTCTTTCAAATGCCACTCGCGTGACGCGCAGCGTGAGGGAGTGCCCTCGCTTACCCCTCTAATGTCCGCCACGCACTGAATCGTCTTTATATCGGTATCGAAACAGAAAAACAGTAAAATAATGGTACAGAATTCAAAAAGGTTCCAAAAGGGCTAGCGCTATTAATTTCGGTAATTTTATGGGTTTCAGTCCTTGCTTGCGAGAGCAAGAATCAGGGGTTGACACCGCCTTAAGCTCGACCCGTCTGCACTGCACTAGGCATAAATAACTAAGTAGGTCATTCGTCTGATGACGGTGCCATACCGTGGGACGAAGTATATCGAGTAAAACCCAATTTTTAGGGTTCCGTACCCAAAGGGTAACTAATGGGACCCTATTACTAAGACTCCGCTGTCCGTCTGTCTGTCCGTCTGTCCATCTGTCACCAGGCTGTATCTCATGAACCGTGATAGTTAGACAGTTGAAATTTTCACGGATGATGTATTTTTGTTGCCGCTATAGCAATAAATACTAAAAAACAGAATAAAATAAATATTTAAGGGGGCTCCCATACAACAGACATGTTTTTTTTTGCCGTTTTTATAGATACTTATAGGCACTTGGCCGGTTTTATTGTTTTCAATATTAATTTTAAAATAAATAAAGCTTAAAAAAGCAAAATATAATAAATTTTATTAAGTAAGTAATTGGTAGAATATATTATACGGAGATGCAGGAGCGGATCTAGGTCTTATTTTGGGATTAAACTTGGATCACATCTGGGAGCAATGAAAGGTACGAGGGTGCTTGAGATTTCTTGTGGTAAATTCAAATCTTGCAAAAGTTGGTCCATATTTTTTTTTTCAATGCAAGTGCTCGTAAAGGCCCACTTTTTATGCATCAAAACCGAACAGAAAGTCGATTATTTCGCCGTAGGGCTTTATTTTTTTATTTATTTACAATGGTTGGCTAACCTGCAGCTTTTCCTGTGTACCATAAATGTTATGCTTTTTTTTTCCACTGTTTAACGGCTCTGGATACAGTCCTTTTGAGCCAATCATAATTTAAAGTTCACAAGATTATATTTGTTTTATTTCCTCACACTACGCATTGAAAAACGTAGTATGATACACGGGCGTGAGAGTAATAAATTATTCGGTTACGTTTAAAACACTCGCTACGCTCGTGTTTTAAATCGTCCTCGTGATTTATTCCTTTTGGCCCTTGTAGCATAAACTACTAATTTCATTACATTTGTCAGCGATCGCTCCCCCCCAATTTGAACGGTTGACAATGTGAATAAGGGACGTGATACCTACCTATGGAACTGCAGACAGCGTTCATACCACGACGCGGCTACCTCCATTTCATTATCAGGCTGGTTTCCTACCACGTGGTCTATGAAGTTGATCTCCACTTTTGGTCTGGAAAAATAACTACCTACTTTAGATTACATGGTTACAAAGATAAACGCAACAGCATAGTTATAATTTACGATGATGAGTCAAACAAAAGCCTTCTAATGACGTCAAAATTACCTAAGGATTTTTGTATACAGCAAAAAGTTCGAATCATAGAATCATAGAATCATATCTTTATTCATGAACATAGGTAATGTTTGGTTGGTACAAATTTTTGAGCGCTATGTTCTACCGATAGGCGTATGAATACATTAATATTAAAAAACACACACAAGCAGCATGCTTCATAATGACTTAAAGTAGACAAGTCATCTAAAAAAAAAAAAAATGAAAAAAAATGCTCAAATGTCAGGAGGAAAAATAAATAATCTTTTGTATTACAATATTTCGTATATCGTTGAGCATATGTCCATCTCTGACGCATGCATAGAGAGTGTGATGGTAGAGATGGATAGACGACCGAACGATAATCGATCGAGTTTTTCTAGTTTTGGAGTCGCCCCCTGGTAGTAACTTACAAAAATTTCCTAATTGGATCTGTGGGCAGTAATTGGTACCCAGGCAAGAAAGCTCCCTTGTAGTTAGATCTATCGACCAGTGTGTGGGTGTTGTCACCATACTGAAAACGAAAATGGAGAACAAAATTATGATATAGCCGCAGTGTAATTGGTTTTTGAACTGTGATATAAACTATACACTCAAGTACTATTAGAAAAAGTTACCCTAGGCCACTTTTTGCTTTTATCAGTTTTAATTTAACGTTTAATTAAGCAAAACAAGAAAACAAATAAGAATAACGAAAGAAATACCGGATCATCCTAGAAAGTGTTTATTTATATATTTTATTCATTACACCTTTTGTACATTTACACACATGATTAACAACAAATTTTTAATAAAGAAATTTAATAATCTTATGATACTATTTTACTATTAATATTAATTATACTATTAATATTGTGTAAGGTGTAATAATATTGTGTGAAAATAAATATAGTGTACAAATACTTAGCAATATCTCCCAGGCAACTTTTGGATGGAAAAAATACATTTTAACGAAATTAAACTTTAAAAAACCGGCCAAGTGCGAGTCGGACTCGCGCACGAAGGGTTCCATACCATTATCTATAAAAACGGCAAAAAAAACATGTCTGTTGTATGGGAGCCCCCTTAAACATTTATTTTATTCTGTTTTTTAGTATTTGTTATAGCGGAAACAGATATACATCATCTGTGGAAATTTCAACTGTCTAACTATCACGGTTCATGAGATACAGCCTGGTGACAGACGGACAGACAGACGGACAGCGGACAGACGGTCCTGTGGTTACCCTTTGAGTACGGAACCCTAAAAAAGGTCGTAAGTACCTACATCGATCAAATTGGCGACATATTTGGGGATCAAATCAAAAGCACTCAGAATAACAAGAGAATGAGAAGAAATAAAAGAGTCAAGATCTTTAGTCTTGTCTTCAGTAAGTATATCTTTATATCTTTAGTCAAATTTCAGAACAAAAGTTCCCTACCATTGAAAACTATATATTCCACTTACCGTTTTCAAAACCGCCATCCTTACGACTCCATTTTCATCACTCTCCTCCCAAATATCCCTGATGATCTTCGCGCCATTCTTCCTGGCGACTTCCACGATGTAGTCAAGGTTCTCTACAGCAAATGCGATGTCCTTGACGAAGTCACCGTGGTATGCTACCTCCTTGGCGAAGGTGGACTCTTCAGGCTCGTATTGTGCTTGGAAGACGAATATGATCTAAAGACATTACAAGAATAATCCAATAATAAAATATTGATATAAATGTTTTAGAGGAAATTAAAAATTAAAATGTAAGGAAACATTTGCTGTGTTTCTCTTCTTTATTTCTATTTTGTGCTTACGAAATAAAAATAGTATTTTGTGCAACCGTGACATAATTGGAAATTGGGACATGAGAGTGCGTTCATAATATGCTGCACTAGTGTCCTAATGTAATGTCTAACTATATCCAGTTGTGCACAATACTTTATCTGCAACCAGTGGCGTATTTACCCCGGGGCCAAAAGGGCCATGGCCCGGGGCAGCAGTTTGCGAGTGGCGAATTGGTTGTTCTTAGTACCTATAAGCTGACTTGACAAAATCCGTTAATTATGACATCATTGAACAATTTTGGAACTAATTTGGCCATCAGAAAAATAGTAAATATTGAATAAATGGTGTTTGCATGGCCTTTTTTAGTTTTTTTCGTTCATTGTGACCATTCTAAGCCCACATAAACACACTGTTGGATTTCGTTCTATTTTATAATTCTAATATTTTTGCTTTTTTCCGTTATTTTAAGTTGCGGCAAACCTTACAGGCTCAGGGCGCTAAATCTTAAAATACACCACTGTCTACGACCATTGTTTCTTTATTCTGTAGCATATGGCACTAATTTAAATGAGGGATATAGGCGCGGCGGCGCCCCATATTGATTGGACTATTTACTGGTGGCAAGACAAGACAAGACAAGACAAATACTCTTTATTGTACACCAAAGTTAATAAAATAAGGTAAAAGAACAAACTTATGAGAGAAGGTAACAAATGGCGGCCTTATCACTCATAGCGATTTCTTCCAGACAACCTAACAAAATTATTTGAAGTGTACGTTAAAAAATCAACATCATCATCGTCGACGTCATCACATTTTCTACTTATGTACTTATTCCGATTTACAATTTGCTAATAATGGAGAATTGACGGATACAGGGGGGGCATGAGGGGCATGGCCCCCCCAAAACAAACAGGAATTCATACATGTGACTCGACTTTGTTATTCGATTCGGTTGCATAGGTATATAAGGTATAGATAGATTTGCCAAAAGCATCGCTTAAATGTAGGTATACTAACCTTATTCATTCGTACAGCATAAGAAGCTAGCTGCCTGGACCCTGTCTCCAGACCTCGGTATGCCAGCGGTTCAAATCCGAACCGCGTCACATAGTAACTGGCTGCCTGAAAAGACAGCTAAATTGTTAACAAACTGAATAACATCTGAATATCAATCAATCAATATATTTATTGTATTAAATTACATGTCAGTTTTAGATGTTATAAGTATGTACATAATTATGGCTCAATGTAATTTTACCCATTGGGTGTAACATAAAGTAACAATAAGTTTGATCTGAATATAATGTAACAATAACCTATAATCGATTTTTTTTTCATATTTTTCGGATATAATATAAGGGAGGGGAGAACATTTTTTTTTGTGGTTTTTCAAGGTTTTCTCGAAATTACTGCTAGTAAATATGTATAGTTAGAATATATATTTTTGGGTAAATGTCTATGAAGTAGGTATTTGATTAAGATTTTCACTGAAGGAAAACGCGATTGGATGAAATTTTCTCAATAGAATTTAATTCCGAAAAGACCTCTAAATACTATTTTCATTGTGAAATTGCATTAAAAATGTGGATATTATGTATTTGTAAAGTCTCCTTGAAAATCTTTTTGACAAGATAGCTTGGTACATTTCATATTAATAAAAATCCGTCATTTTGCTACTTTTCCACGAATCCGTCCCACTTGCACTGAGGGTTTTTTCGCATATGGAGTAACAGGGACGCTAAAACTTTTACGTAGCGCCTTAAGTAATTTATTACAAAACACTCGCTGCCTACCTGCTTAGCATTAGAGACCCAAAATGTTAGATGATCAAATGCCACGAATTTTCCAGCATCAGGTTTCTTGCCCTTGTCCGTGTACGTGGTCTGGAAAAAAAACAAGAAAAGTAAACTCAATCAGTCTATAACAATCTTCCAGGAAAGTGTTGATTTTAACCCGCTTTAGTTTAGTTAACTATTTTACAGTACACGAATGAGGAAACTGCAGTTAGTGACAGTGGGATCCATCCATCCATCCATCAGCCTAGTTCGTCCACTGCTGGACATAAGCCTTTCCAGGACTTAGCAACTCCCGGCGGTCATCCTGGACGAATGAAGAAAAATGGTTTGTTTTATTTTTTATTTTATCATATAGTCTATAAAATAAGATAAAAGTCATCGAAAGAATTACTTAGATACGATAAGTAGTTTTCAAGATATTAATTTTTAAAAATAGGCTAGAAACGCTCGACCGCGCTCGCATGTGTGACGTCACAAAACATGAATCGCCTCGCGCCGCGCCGCCGCCGGCCCGTCGGCCGCCGACTCGCTCAGTCAGCTGTTGCCCTGTTGCCTTAAAACCTTATAACAGTACCAAAACATTTATTTTTATTTACACCATAAACATTAACAACACACATTAGTTGCATTTTATGACTCAAAAACTATTCTACTAATTTATCATAAACATTGTTTTTCCAAAATTATTTGCATTTTTCAAAAAGATTTTACAGAAGTATTTATCGTACTGCACTTCATATACAAGGTGACTTTTTGATCATCGTCCAAATTCATACTGGAGCCTTGGTAAGTGATCAGCATCATGAATCGATAACAATTTCTGTGAAATTTGTATAATGAAATTTCGACTTCCCATAGTAATTCACTCCCAGTTCTGAGTGAATCACTATGGGAAGTCGAAATTAAATTTTATGAAATATACAAAAATTGTTATTGGTTCATGATGCTGATCACTTACCAAGGCTTGAGCATGAATTTGGACGATGTTCACAAATTCACCTTGTATATCAACTTTTTTTGAGGACTCAAAGTCTACGTGAGCAACACAAAACAGACTTTTTTGTCTTGCTGACATGTGCATTTGTGCCTGTAGTTGAGCATAATATTTTTTTCCTAGTTGACCGTTCTCATAGTACGTTCTCATTGTGTTCTCCTTGTAAGGACACTTTATTTCAATAACATAGTCATTTGTAAGACCGTAGGGTGACGCACCAAGCATTGGCCAGTCTTTATTCAAATAAAGACCAGACTGTTCAATTTTTATTTTTTTTATTTCAGTAACTACTTTACTAACATCACTCTCTAGTATTTTCCCTCGCTAGATAGCTGCAGTTTCTTTAAATTTTAAGGCCCCAAATACAGTTTCTGCTAGGGAGCCGACCTTTGTTTTGCACTAAATTTTAAGGCCCCAAATACAGTTTCTGCTAGGGAGCCGACCTTTGTTTTGCACTGTGATGCTTCGAGCATTTTTGATGCCGTAATGCGCCCGTAACGCATTTCGAACCACATATTAGACTCAGCTTGAGCCTTAGTGGCATCTTTTACAAGAAGACATCTTGAATGAGTCATTTCGTTTTAGCAAAATTTTATAAAATTTTCAACGCCCCGTACAGCAGAACTTAGTTTGAATGCGCATATTAGGTAATGCATAGAAATTTTCTGTACTTCCGGCTTTTCAGTGACATATAGAGCGAGTGAGCACTGTACATTTAGTTCAAAAAGCTTTGGAACTAGTTTTTCAAAAAACCCATTATTGTCGTCTCCAACATTTGGAAGCTGTGATCCAAAGTCTTTGGCTTTTATAAATTTTTCCGTAGTACCAACACCCGCAGGCTTCGATTTCTTGCAATAGCATTTGACATCTGTCGGTGACGGCTCCTCAGTGCGACGATGAAGCCACATTAATAAAGCTATAGTGTGTTTGCATCCACTTTTACTGGCGGCACAATCATCACAAGTAACGCACAAAACCTCGTCCTCTTTTTCATTGCACTCCAGAGAACAGTGGTAAGGTTTTGTGCGTACTCGATGCTCCGGTGTGATTCTACACTTTACGATGCAAATGTCTCCTTGTCTTTTTACTTGTACATAGCCGATTGCGTCATCTCCATAACATCTCCATGCATAATCGCTCACTGATCTAAAAAATAAATAAATAGTTTTCTTAAATACTTGATTAAAAATTTTATACTATTCTATGAAATTTTTAGAACCCCTGACAAAGTTCTAATTGTTTTATATACTAAGATCAAAATAAAATTTACAAGAACAAAAATATAGGTGTCAAATCTTGTGTTAATACATATCGTTACTAGGTTATATTTTGTTAGAGAAAAGAGTTTGGTAGGTACCATAGTACAGTGCTTAACTATGTTTCGAACATACCTACAAACTTACTTACGTATCTATATGCTCTAACAGTATTATTGTGACGCGTGAAATGGGAAAAAATTAATAAATATCATGTGATATACATATTGGATTCTTACTTACTTTTTCATTTTTACTCCTCGCATTTCAGCGGCAACGAAATCAGCATTTTTCGAAAAATATTGAGCCACCATCAAACCGCCTACTCTAGGCAAGTTATTTGATTGTCCTTTTCGACATCCTTCTTCCACTAAAGAATAATAATCGGTCGGGATACGAACTCCTTACTCGCGGTTACATAAATAATAGGTATCAGTACTTGTGTTCGTGGCGAACCGGCGAGCGCGCGAGGCACCACGCGGTGCAAGTGGGCGGGACCTGTACAACTACGTCACACGCGAACCGCGCGCTTTCACGGACATTTGAATTTTTGTTCAACTTCCAATGTCTATAACTTTGAAACTATTTCGAATTTTTGAATGAAACAAAAACAGTTGTATTTCGTAACACTTAGGCGCCATTCTTACGAAGTTTCAAGTGATTCTGCGAACCTACTGATATTGTTTATTGCCCATACTCACACACGCTGGGCAGGCGGGTTGGTGAGCGCGGTGCCAGAACCCTCGGGGGTCTCCAAGTAAAATGGTGGGAAATCAGTGGGATATGCGCTTTTAAGGGGCTGCACTATGCTAAAATTCAGTCCTGCTCTAACGCGTTTGTTTTTTAACTCTCTATCCTGCTCTAATCAGATGCCGCGCACGCAAAACTTCAGTTATTTTGAAATCGTGGCTACATTATGACATTATTCATAATTTCTTTATGTAATAAATATGTTTTTTTCTCGTTAGTATCTGCGTGTGTTGGTTTCGTTTCAATCGGTTTTGAAACACGGAAACTGAATCGCTTTTTTCGTGAAATTCATGCTTTTTTAAAAGTAATATAAGTAATAGAAGATTGAAAGTATGTTTATTTATAAAGTGTAATTAATAATTGCCTTGAGTCACAAAACACACAAAATTTTTTAAAAATTTTTGCTATCTACATTAACGGAACTGAATCCAATACAAAACTGATGTTTAGCATTGTGGAGCCCCTTAACACAAAATTTCACACTGTCACCTAACTTAAATATTGCAATGTGAAATGTGTCATGCACCATAGGAATTAAAAGCGCGATTTCCACTTTCACAAACTTTCAGTTTCCACCTTTCTCCAAAAAAATGTACTGTACATATTCTTGTATTTTTTTTTCATAAATCTTTAGACATGAAAAGTTTTTATTTAACAATATAAAACTTAAGTAACATTAAAAAACTAGACTGACTACCTATAAATTAATATAAATATAAAAAATAAAATTATACCTAACTAAATTAAGAAAAAACTAAGAAAAACTTACCTATAAATTAAACCATATAAATATATATATGCTTGTACTTACCATTTTGAACTGTTAAAGTTTTTGCACTTCACAAAATAATATATTTATCGCGGTCGTTTTTCCGAGCAACAGCATCAAATATTTGTCGAGAACTGTATCTATTTTCGTAGAAATCCAGTTTTATATACCTTTATAGACAGGTTGTTTTCTTGAAGTCGAGCCTCCAAGCGCACAGTGATACGAAAAGCTTGCATTCTGGTCAAAGATAAATATAATTCTAGACAACTTTAAGCTAGCTTCGTATGTTTAATATTACTGTAATTATTGTGGACGAGTGAAATACCAATAATTTACAAATGGAAATATTCTTATTTGCGTGAAAATCAGAAATTAAGAAAAATATCATTGTACTAAATGAAACATCTTAAAATCTACAATGCAATGCGTGCGGTATCTTTTCATTTTTAATAATAAATTTTTTAGTAGCTGTGTATCAGTTAAGGCCACCCAGGGAGGATCCCTTCATATTCTGACTAGATTTACGGAAAGTAATATGAACAACGCATACGCAGCCGATCCAAGTATTTGTCAAGTTCTAAAGTTCCAATAGATGGAAACTGAGCTAATGTCATTCCTCATTCTTTCTTAGTCAAAATAAGTACAAATAATGAACAAATATACGAGTAAATAAAACGCAATTTTTGACTAATCAAAGTCTACGTTCAAATCATTGTGCAAGTATTCGATAAACAATATGCAAATGTGAAGTCTCATACAGAACAGGAATTCAAGCAAGTCACTTAACGCGAAAAGCACAGAAACGGGGTAGCGCTGATCTTAACGGAGATTATTGTCTTTACTTTGTTACTTTTCTGGATAAAACTTCTTCAGAGTTCAGTTAGATCTATTCGGAGTTAATTGCCAAACGGTTTATGAAACTTTTTCAGAAAAGGTTGCCACTATAATGTTGCTCCTATAATTTCCACTTCAAATGACCATTGCATAATCGGTTTAACAAAAACAATATAATAAATAGTAGACTATACTTGAACTGCTCGATAGAAAAAAAAATGCGAAGTTATCTCAAAATTTTATATTTTTTTAAAGTTTTAAAGGGCAATCCTCAAAACATAAAACCTTCAAATATATATTATATGCACCCTTAAGATTTAAAGGTAAGCACTTTTGTGTTTTCAAAAAATAATGTAAATTGCGATATTTAGTATTACGTAGTAACTTTTTGGAAAGAAACCCCAGATTTTTATAACTCGAAAAGTTTGTAATAAGGAACCAGTAATAGCAAGATTTCAGTTTTTTTTTACTGATTCTCTTAGTAACACCAATTTTTACTAAAAATTTATGTAATCCTACTAAACAATGAAAAGTGGAGATGACAGGGTAAACAAAAATATTATTCTATTTTGTCCATCATTTAGATTATCAAAAAATATTGGACACGTATTTTTTCTTTTGTCAATCAAACAAAAAATTACAGAGATAAAGGTCGTCAAAGTTTGGGAGTGGGGGCTGGTGACGTCACACCTAGGTAAAAAGTGTACTTAGGCGTGATGTCACGCGGAACTTTAGCGGGCTATATCTTCATAATTTTTTGTTTAATTGACAAAAGAAAAAATACGTTTTCAATATTTTCTGATAATCTAACTGACGGACTAATTATAATTTTTTTGTCATCATGCCTATTAACGAGGTTTCCTTCGTATCACAAAACCAGGCAGCAGAATGATTGTATATCGCTATGGCTCAGTAGTCTCTACCCCACGTAGTTAAGTACCAGCTCGATTCCGGTCGAGATCAGACCATTCCATTTGCATTATACAAAATGTTGCGCAATTTCGTTCTCTACAAACATGATTTGAGAATTTTCCGTTGCCCTTTTGAATGTGATTGAAGAGAGGTAGTGCAAAAATAATAAAAAGTTCTGTATATATGTGTAGGTATTTATATTATTTATTTATTATATTACATAAAATTTTACCTTTTCCCTTTACAAATAAGGTTAAATCTACATATATGTTTATGTACCTAAATACGAGTAAAATAAACTTTATATGATTTTTTAAAGAATTGTCCGATATGACGTCACTTGAGAATTTTAGATATTAAACTGATTGTGATCGTGTGATTGCTTATAAAAAAAGTGGTCTGTCTCTGTCTGTCTACTCATCTGTCATCCAGCTGTCAAATTAGTCGGAAGCAAATTATTAAAAAAATATCTTCATAGCAAAGGACAAATTTTCTAAACAGCCATTTCTCAAGTGACGTCACACGAAGGCAAATGGATGTTGCAGCTTTTTCGTAAAAATATCCATCAGCTTAAGGTTATTTAGATCACAAGTTCTAAAACACGGCTTATTAAACCTAAATCTCGAAATGGTTTTCGAAATAATACACCCTAACATAATTTAATCTATGCGAATTCTGTACCAAATTTGAGACAAAATTCTTTGTGTACCTACCGGCCAAACCCGATTTTTGGATAAACTAGTTTAGCCTAAGTCAAAGTGCTTTTGGGTTGTCCTAAAAAAATAAACTCTTCTAACCTAACCTGCCGGCTCTCTTCTGCGCTGCATGACTTCCGAAAAACTAGTTTGGCCCAGCCCTCGTAGCACAGTATGCCACTTAGTTGAATCACAGGTGCGAGGAGCGCGACACGATGTTTTTGCAATTAAGGCGCTCTTATCCCAAAATCAGTAATTTCAAAGTCAAATAGAACTTTCAAATATCGTCTAAAACTTCCAAAAAAAATATACGCAATATAGTTCGAACCTTTATCTAGGTCTTCCACACATGTGTTACACGATCAGATAAACTTCACGAACACAGCATGTAATAAGACCTTTCAAATCATGCCATTTCCATAATTCCACTCTTTTATTAACGAAACATATCTGGTAATATTGCTCTTTAAATTTTCTAGGTCGACCACGTAAGTGGGTTTTAATAAACATATCCCTTATTTTTAAACAATTTAAAAACCGATAAAAACAACGAAAAAGTAAAAAAGTGTGGTTATTTTCTTTACTCCTTACACCTAAAGAAAAAGACAGAGAGTCACTCTTCTGGGATAAGGTCACGCTCCTCGCACTTGTGATTCAACTAGTGGAGTCGCGCGCGATTAAAGACTATGCTACGCCCGCAGGCCATATCATAATAAAGATAATTAGGAAACGTTAATTGTTTGTTAGTTTACTAAGGCTAATCTCTAAAACTACTGTACCGATTTGGATGAAATTTAGTACAAACCTAAAGTAAATGCCGGAGAAGGACATAAGATACTTCTTATCCCGCACAAATGCTCTTCAGGGATATGTTGTCCTACACGGCTGCGGGCAAAAGCTAGTTTTATACGAATTGGGTGTTACATCGATCCCCGGGGTAGTCAAATATTATGTTCGTGATGTTGGTGGATGGACAGACATTCAGACAGACAATGCTTTTAAACTTTACATTTCTAACAATAAAAACAAGTAACTTTCGTCACCATTTTAATTCTTGGCATCATTTTCTTTCCCCTTGGAACCCTCGATCGCTTCGAACACCCATTTGTAATTCATAGCGCCGAAACCCTAAAAAAAAAAGGATTTTTTTACATACAAAGTGATTTTTTGATCAGCATCATGAACCAATAAGGATTTTAAAACAATTCATGAAATGAAATTTCGACTACCCATAGGATTCACTCAGGACTAGGAGTGAATTACTATGGGAAGTCGAAATTTCATTATACGGATTTCACAAAAATTGATATTGATTCATGATGCTGATCACATACCAAGCCTCTAGTATGAATTTTGATCACAAATCCTCAATTTCTTTACTTTGAGAAATTTGCCAAAAAGTACAGAGGTATTTAAATGTTCTATGGAGAAGTATTTAAAAAGTTGTTTACTCGTAATAAGAAATTGTATACAGGTTACGGAAGCCGGAAACTATGATAGTACTCGTCCATACGAACAACTTTTACTATGGAGCCAACCCTCGAATCGCGAAAAAAAACAGCTGTTCCATAGAATAGAAAAGTTACATAGTTAATCGACCAAACTGTATGAAACAACAGATATTTTCTTCTCAATTTCTCGATTTTTTTCTCACGGAATGTTCGTCGTATGAGCGGGTACTATCGCCAATTTTCGGCTTCCGCAACTTCATCTTAAGGGCCTTACTATTGCCAAATGGGTACTTTCTAAAGCCTACTCCTCGTTTATGGCCAAACAAAAAATAATGAAAAAATGTATTATGAATAATCAACTCTTAGACAACATATGCAACATTTTTCTTTTTCATACCAACAAAACTTCTACATGTTTTTTTTTTTTTACTGAATGGTGTTTTTTGACCTCAAATTCCCTACTGCTCCTGAGTGGGTTGGCCGATTGGATTCATCTATGCTTTGATAAATAGATAAACTTTATAGCTATAAACAAAACATAAGATTATTCAATCGAGTAATCACGTCCAAGTGAAAAGTATAATTTTCTCCTATTTCGCCCTCTCAAGGACGCAGCGAGCGTCGTAACAGCCTCTATGCATTGCGCGCTGATATGAACGTTATTTCAATGTCGTTTAGGTTGATATTTGTAGTGACAAATATCGAGCTGCTAATTTGGCGATAGTAATCGCCTTAACACCCTGTATAAGATGTACGTACAATGTATTAAGGCCTTGCCGAGCGTACGATGATGCTTCGACGATGCTTACGATGATACGATGATGATGCTCGCTTGTACCCTCGTGGTAAATTTTTATCGTAGTCCTCATTGCATGCTTTTGAGGTGCGTCTTAAGAAAATCATATAACCAAGGAAAATATCTTAAATGTGGTAGTTTTATACGTTTGTTTTGACCCGACACCGACGTTGAGATAAAATTCTTCAATTAAATTAATAAAACGACCAAAACACCAGCACGCCTTTTTTGTTGTGGTATATTGTAGCAATTCTTATTTCTTCCACGTAAAGTTTCAGCTCAAAAATGCCCTAATGTTAACATTTTTGAAACAATCCTAAAATGTGAAGAAATGGCGGTGGTGATTTGGCAAACAAATAATTTGCCTTACCCTACAATTTTTCCACAGTATAATAATAATCTGCCTTACATGATTTCTCCCCAGTACATTAATAATCCTCTGTCTTACCCTATGATTTCTCCTTAGTATAACAATAATCTGCCTTACCCAATGATTTCTCCTCAGTATAACAATAATCTGCCTTACCCAATGATTTCTCCTCAGTATAACAATAATTTGCCTTACCCTATGATTTCTCCTCAGTATAACAATAATTTGCCTTACCCTATGATTTCTCCCCAGTATACTAATAATCCTCTGCCTTACCACATGATTTCTCCTCAGTATAACAATAATCTGCCTTACCCAATGATTTCTCCTCAGTATAACAATAATCTGCCTTACCCAATGATTTCTCCTCAGTATAACAATAATCTGCCTTACCCAATGATTTCTCCTCAGTATAACAATAATCTGCCTTACCATATGATTTCTCCTCAGTATAACAATAATCTGCCTTACCCAATGATTTCTCCTCAGTATAACAATAATCTGCCTTAACATATGATTGCTCCTCAGTATAACAATAATCTGCCTTACCCAATGATTTCTCCTCAGTATAACAATAATCTGCCTTACCATATGATTTCTCCTCAGTATAACAATAATCTGCCTTACCCAATGATTTCTCCTCAGTATAACAATAATCTGCCTTACCATATGATTTCTCCTCAGTATAACAATAATTTGCCTTACCCTATGATTTCTCCTCAGTATAACAATAATTTGCCTTACCCTATGATTTCTCCCCAGTATACTAATAATCCTCTGCCTTACCCTATGATTTCTCCTCAGTATAACAATAATCTGCCTTACCCAATGATTTCTCCTCAGTATAACAATAATTTGCCTTACCCTATGATTTCTCCTCAGTATAACAATAATTTGCCTTACCCTATGATTTCTCCCCAGTATACTAATAATCCTCTGCCTTACCCAATGATTTCTCCTCAGTATAACAATAATCTGCCTTACCCAATGATTTCTCCTCAGTATAACAATAATCTGCCTTACCATATGATTTCTCCTCAGTATAACAATAATCTGCCTTACCCAATGATTTCTCCTCAGTATAACAATAATCTGCCTTACCCTATGATTTCTCCCCAGTATACTAATAATCCTCTGCCTTACCCTATGATTTCTCCCCAGTATACTAATAATCCTCTGCCTTACCCTATGATTTCTCCCCAGTATACTAATAATCCTCTGCCTTACCCTATGATTTCTCCCCAGTATACTAATAATCCTCTGCCTTACCCTATGATTTCTCCCCAGTATACTAATAATCCTCTGCCTTACCCTATGATTTCTCCCCAGTATACTAATAATCCTCTGCCTTACCCTATGATTTCTCCCCAGTATACTAATAATCCTCTGCCTTACCCTATGATTTCTCCCCAGTATACTAATAATCCTCTGCCTTACCCTATGATTTCTCCCCAGTATACTAATAATCCTCTGCCTTACCCTATGATTTCTCCCCAGTATACTAATAATCCTCTGCCTTACCCTATGATTTCTCCTCTGTATAATCTCTATGAAGACAGTGGGCCTTGCTTGCAGATGTTTCGTGAACGCTTGAAGCATGTACCCTCTCTCATCGAAGTCTATGAACACGTCACACTCCTGGAGGGTATCCAGAGTCTCAGCCACTTTCAGAGGACTGTCTTTGAGCTTATCCCGGATAAAGTCGTAGTAGCATGGCGGGACGGCCAAAATGTCCGCGCCTCGGACTTTTAGGTTTCTCATCTGGAAAATAAATAATTAAGTACGAACTCCACCATGACAGGCTACCTACAGGCAGTTTTTTTGCGGCGTCTTATAGCCGTTGAAATAGTTTACAAATAGAGAGCTTGAACGGCAAGCGACTGTACTTGAAAAAATACACACTTTAGTAAGAAGTACAGGTTTAACTCTGATAAAGTATTTATTTAAAGTTTAAAGAATATAGAAACATATAAATTATCTACTTTTCACAGTGTGCTTAGCCATAACGTGGGACCTAAGAGTTTGAAGTGGATACTTCCACGGACGTATAAATTCGTCCGTGGATTCTTCTTTATTCGCATATCGTTCAGAACTTATTGCACTTTCGGGACAACTTTCTTTAACGAAGGTTCATTTGATTTCTGATTATTATATCATTGCAGTATAGAAACGCAGAAAGAAAAGTAAATCTGGATGTGAGGAACTCCGAACCGGGACCTCTCGCTTACCGGGCGATTGCTCTACCAACTGAGCTATCCAGGTCTCAACAAAACTCTTGAATTTACCGATGTGCTTTCCCATACTGCAATGATATTTATAGATACCCCGGTAAGTGAGAGGTCCCGGGTTCGAATCCCGGTTCAGAGCTCCTCACATCCAGATTTGCTTTTCTTTCTGCGTTTCTATACTGCAATGATATAATAATCAGAAATCAAATTAACCTTCGTAATGTTAATTTAATTAATAATGTCATGTTGACTAATGCTTAATTATTTGATCAGAATAATAAAAAAAATTAAATAACTTCATAAGCGAATGCAATTCATAGATACAATTAATTACTGATTATTTCCTTTGACATTGAGTAAAGAGTTGTATCTCCCGTCACTTTTGTCATGACTTGGTTCCGCTTTTGTATAGAATCATCACACTTACAGTGGTAACAATATCATCAGTGTACAACGCAATATGCTCCACACCCGACGCTCCTAAAGCCTTCACAAATTGAGTAGCTTTGCTCGGTTTCAGACCTTTTGCTGCTTCGTTCATTGACAGCTGAAATACATCAAAATCATCAATAGTCTCATTTGACGTTTGACGTACAGCAAAGCGTAGCGTAGGCCGACCTCGTGCCCGTTGGACCGCCGATCGTTGCGGGTAGCGGCTGGATGAGGATGACGGCCAAGAGTGGCAGAATATTGGAGAGACCTATGTCGAGCAGTGGACGAATACAGGCTGATGGATGGATGGATCATTTATTGTCACAAATATAAGGTGACTTTGCATGATATAGCCAAATTCATACTGGACACTCGGAAAGTGATCAGAATCAAGGTTCAATGACCTTTTTTTGCAAAATACGAAAAATAATATTTGTGCTGTTTAAGAACAACCCCGTGTCGATTATTATGTGAAGCCACATTTTGTGTGAAGCCTAAATGTTGTTTTTCGATTTTCACAGAAAGGGTTACTGCTTATTGAACTTTGTTGCCCCAGTGTGAATGTAGCTACATCAAACAAAGTCACCCCATATCAACAACCTATAACTTTATATTCTCTGCCTATACTATAAATTATGTTTGCAATTTAATAGTATAGACAGAACATGTTAACAGCAAAAAACCGGCCATGTGCGAGTCAGACGCGCGTACTTAGGGTTCCGTATTGTGTGATAAATTTAATTTTGTAATTTTTTTTCGTGAATTTTTCAACCGCTTTATTTTTCTTGTAATCTTTACGAAAACACATATATATTAATTACCATGATTTATTTAATATTTTTCGGTCTACCAGTTTTGGAGATAAGGGGGGGACATACATTTTTTTATGGTTTTTCAAGGATTTCTCGAAATAGATGTAATTAAATATAGCCAAACTATATATATTTACAATAAAATTTTTAATACTTACAATTACAATATGATACCCATATTGTATTTTTATTTTATTTATTGTAATTGGCCAGTTATAATCTATAATTGTCATTTTTTTCGGTCTACCAGTTTTGGAGATAGGGGAGGGACATACATATTTTTATTTTTGTTGTTTTTTAAAGATTTCTCGAAACTAGTGCCAGTAAATATAGTAAAAGTATATATTTTTATAGTAAACTTTTTAATATCTACAATTTGGTACCCATATGGTATTTTTAGGATTATATTTTTCTCTATTTTGTTTTGGAAATATTTTGAATAATTTAAAATTTTTCATATTTTTTTACACCGTGATACGAGTATGTGAGAAAATTAATGCTATTTAATTAATGCCAAATTTCATGTGCTAGAGTTATGAGGCTGTGACATACGGACAGACGGACAACGGAGTCTCACCATAAATGTTTTTTTTGTACCTTTTAGATACTACGGAACCCTAAAAATACATAATAAATAGTGCAATTCTTAACAAAATTTGTTGTATCCCGCTTTTTAAACCTTCATCCCGCATTTTTAATCAAAATTTTCCCGCAAATTGGGCCTCTGGTTACTTATCTTCTTGTTCTGTACATCCGAGTACTTCATGACTAATAGTCCCTGCGGTCCGTAATAGAATTACAATGGATCATAAGCCATTCACTTCATACTTTCGTCACACCCCCGACACTTCATAGTCAAGGCTCAAGTTATTTACCTACACTCTTACGCGCGCATCTGGCTTGTCCGCACACGCTTGTGTGTGTGCGTGAGCTAGTCTAGGGCTGGCAGCAATCGTGTGAGCGTCGTCGCCCGAGAGGGACACAATATAAGTCAGCAACTTATGTTATTCTCTTCCTAAATTTTAGCGTAGTCTTCTACCCCTGAGTTACCACTGCTTTTTCGTTACTTTAAAAGTAAGTCGTATATTTATATTTATATATATATATAGTATGCCTAAGCTTAGTAGGTACCTATAAAGTTTCGTATGCATAAATGATCATCATATAATTAACAACTACTCAAACATAAATTTTGGAAAAAAAATGAAAACTTGTCAAAACATGGAAAGTTATAAATACTGATTTTATTGTTCCAAATGCGTTACTGAACGAAATTGTAAGGTTTGATCACGCAATTCTAATTTTTGAAAAAAAGTTTTCCAGGCTTCCATAAACACTGCAATAACGCACCATACTGATTAAAAATCAGTATCGTGATAAAACTTTGTAACAAAACACGCGCGCAGCAAACGAGTGGTAATCGAGCTCTGCCTGACTCCAGATTTCCACTAACTTGCGGGGGACCGCGGGGGACGTTAAATTCGCGCGGGGAGGTGAGTGTCGCTTCTTTACGTAGTAATACTTTATATTCTCTGCTTTCGTAATCGATTTTAGCGATATAATTCTATTTCGGAACGCAGGGACAGTATATACAATTTTGAACTCTTGCTTTATAAACCTCACTCACTAATACTATATGATTGGCATCAATTGCCACAGACCAAAATGATTTTTAATTACGAGTACTAATTAAGTTTTACACTTGAGCCTCCCATTGCATATCTCCTAGTCAGCTGTAAAAAAAATCAACCAACTACAAAACTTTTACATTAGGTTGTTATGTACCTTGATTGTGATGTTTTGAGAATGTGGTATTTTGTGAATGTATGTCATATATATTATGCTATTTTACGAATATGATGTTTTGCGACTATGAATATGAAATGATATTCACCGACGGAGGAAACTAAGCGTCGAACGAGCGTAAAAGAGACTTACTTTGATAAATCATATATATTTATTTTATTTGGGCCGATCCCGGCGGCACTGCAATGCCGGGCCGACCCGTGACAGGAGTGGAGCGAGCCCCGAACATCCCATCAGCTTACAAAACTCAGTTTAATATACTGGTCCCTCAGTGAGGGAACTTTCAGATATTAAGCTGAAAAGAACAGATACTACACTTTGATCTTAGCCAAAAGGCCGAGAAGCGATACTGCTGTCAGAGTTCCCAAGGCTAGTCGTCGTGACAGAACAAATCTTAACATCGCGATGCAGGATTTGTCAAGATTTGCGCAGCCGTGACATCTAGTGGTAGACTTGTTAAACTGAATGAACCGAGAAGTGACGTTACATAGACCGGGCGGCCACTACAAGCAGACCTACCTATCTCACAAAAAAAACAGCACCAATCCAGTTTTAGGGACAGCCGACATTTAGTAGCTTCAAAAACACCTGGTCGGCCGCTGCGCAACTTAGCACGTTTTACATAATTACAATTCAAACTTTATTCCATTCAAAATTTATGGGAATTGAGTTCTAATACTTCCAATACCTTGACTTTGTTTGAACCCATAGAGATTTATGTTTCTTATCAGCAAGAGGATCGAATACGATGAACAAAAATTTTAATATATTTTGTATAGAAATTTCAACAACATTTTTTTTTATCTTTTTGATTATCTTGCTGATAAGGAGCACAATTTATAAGTATCAATGATGTGGTCAACCGAGGTCAAGGTATCCCAGAAAAGGCAAAATAAAATTTCCATACATTTTGTATGGAATAAACTTTGAATTCTTATTATGCAAAACGTGCCAAGTTGCGCCGCGGCCAACCAGGTGTTTTTGAAGCTACTAAATGTCGGCTGTCCCTAAAACTTGTAGTGGCCGTCCGGTCTATGTATACGTCACCCCTCGATTCATTCTGTTTAACAAGTCTTCTACCCTGTGTTCCGAAATAGAATTACATCGCTAAAAGCCATGAGTGAATTTAAGTGTGAGCGATGACTGGTCCGTTATTTGTGAGCTAGCTAACGATGTGAAACCCAGCTCATGATTCGGAAGGCGTTAAAAAGATATCTCATAACCTCATCATCATCATACCTTTGTTGATAAATAATAATTTAAACATTAAACAGCCGGGCCCAAGTGGCATTCGGGGTTCTATATAAGATGTCTAGTCGTTCACATGTACTCCACAAGCTGTGTAAGTCAGCTGTATAAGAGCTGTATAGCTTGCTATAATGCTCTTATAGAACCAGTTTGGGCACAAATTAGACAGCCTTAAGTTCACTATGGCTGTACATTAGCAATATAATAGCAGTTTAAGTAGTAACTTTGGACTTAAGGCTGACTTACGGCACTATATGGGACGCAGTGTGAACAATATAACGTACATGAGTGTAATAAAGAGTAACAAGTGGCTAAATACACAGCCTTCACAGTTATAAAATCCGACAAAATTACTCCAGTGCAGTAAGTCGTTGTCAATCGACTGTTTATTTTTACAATTTGCGAATATTCTTTTGCAATTTTTCTTCTCATTCCACCGGTTCTCGCTCTTATTTTCCAAGATTTTTTATTCATTTTCACAAATTTTTGCACGCGACGTAATAATAACACACAGCTTGTGGAATAAGTGTAATAGAATATCACATTCACATTCATGTTCAGCTTACATCAAATAAGAGTAGTACTTGTGGACAAATAAACTGCTATTAATGTTAATGGACAACACGTATAGTCCTTTTAACAGCCTACAGTGCACATACGAACCATTGAAACACTTCTGTACAGATAGTAAAAAAAGGTTATTTTAATGATCACAAACAAGTCCTACTACAGCCAGTAGCTGTATAACGGTCTAAAACAAGTAAACAGAACAGCCCTTGGCTTTATAAATAACCACGTGTGTTCTATTAAAATGCTAGCTTTGTAACATCGTACAAGTAGGCCGTTAAACAGCGGTTGTCGTATCTCTACCCTCCTATAATGCTCTTAGTCAGACGGCTGACAAAAGGATAGTTGTTAGAGTATTATAACACCAACAATCGTTTAAAAGTATAACTCTACACTCCTATAAGTCCCTTAGACAGGTATAGGTGTTATTAATCGCAATAATGCAGCTTATACATCACGAGTGAACTGTAATAATGCTTCAGGTACACCTGGGAACTAAATGTGTACTCCTAAATTGAGTAAAATGCTATTTGGGAGTGCCGTGATTCGTAATGAAGCACGAATAGTGTAGCACTGTTCAATATCTTTGACTCTGATAGCGACGATAGCCAATTTGGCGAGCTGATGCACACCTCTACATCCGAATCTAGCTCAAGCGACGAAGAAGCGGATGACCGCATCATTTACCACTTGATGCACCCTGTCAGAGGGCCCATGGACCCGCGTCCTCGTATGCGATTGTATGTGAAAATCATTTTTGACATTACATTCCGTTCAACGCTCACATCGCCTCACCTCCGACGCGTGAGCCACAAAAGTCATGCAAATGAATGAACTCAATTGCTTCATTCATGGCTTATTTGCCATTCACCACATTCATTCGTAATCGATTTTAGCGATGTAATTCTATTTCGGAACGCAGGGCTAGTATACTGTGTCAATACGAACTTGGGATAACGAATATCTATGTTTAGAAACAAGACCACATGAATGCACCTGCAGCAGAGTAAATATACTGGACTTTAACTACGCCAACTTTGAAATCGCGAATAAAAATCAGCTGTTCCATAGAAAAATTAAATATATCTACTATGAAATAGCTGATATTTTTTTTGCAATTTCAGGGTTGGCCGCATAGTAAAAGTTGTTCATATTCATGGTTAGAATTTAAGGAAAAAGGTTATGTGGGGTAGTGAATCTTACAAAAACGCTCTGACTAAAACTGACGCACACAGACAGATGCCGTCTAAGCGACGTCCGTCGTCTGGGTTGATCGACCGAGGCCGAGGGGTCCGCCACATTTGTTCATCCATGGTCCATGGTCTGACTGGAGCGTCCCTCTCCCTATCCCTAATCATAATGTTCACGAGGGGTCGGAATTAGTCATCCTGTAAAGTAACAGGATGATATCCTAGCCCCTACCAAAAATTAGTAATCATAATAATGGTAATATAATAATATCATAATAACCGGCTAAGAAAGGTTAGCAATAGTCAAACGATATCGCGATGTACATGACAGACAGCGCCATCTAGCTTTTAAATTGCGCACTAAGCATGAGTAGAAAAAAAAAATGGTGCCCAAGTGGAAGGTCAATGGATGTAAGTACATTGCCGACCAAATTAGTGACATGCTGAAGAACGGCAAAGTCAAAAGCAGCCGGAAAAGAAGAACTTGTATGACTTGATGCAGGTGGAAGAGATGAGAGGTGAATGAAAGAATGAATGAATAAACACTTTATTGCGCAAAAATAAGAATATAAGGTACATTTACAAAAAGGCAATGGCGTACTAATTCCTACAAAACAAAAATATTTTTATCGTAGATATCAATGCAATCAGTGCATAATAAAAAGTAATTTTAATATAATCAATAATCAATAAAACAGTTTTTTTCTGTACATTGAAGCAAAGTAATAAAAATAGAAAGGAGGTGACTAAAAAAGAGTAATAGATATACAAATATACAAATCAATAGATCAATCTATCTAAACAAAAGTCAACGATTTTTAGAATTCTTTTCTGTCTGTCTGTTTGTTCGCGCACAAAACTACTAAACGGATTTTCATGTAATTTGCACAGATAGACAGAACTTGATTTTGATTAGAATATATATGCTTTGTTTCACCAAATGTCGGAAAGAAAAGATACCGCGATTTAGAGATTTTTGGAATTTACTTTTCTACTGCTAGAAGTAAGAAGTTAATAATAATTCTTGGCGATGAAGGCCTAATAGAACTCACGCACGAACGATTGTTTAAAAGAAAAACTAATAGAAAAAATTGGTTAGAATTATGTAGCGTATAAACTTTTAGTAAGTACATGAAAAAAATAACAGGTGGCGCTGTTCATTATAAGAACGCGCATGAATAAATATTCAATTATTTCGTTTAAATAGCGTCAATTATTTTGGTAAATACATACATAAACACGCCTGTCTCCCAGAGGGATAGGCAGAGACTACAGATTTCCATCTGCTAGGATCCTGACACACCTCTTTCGCCTCTTCCACATCCATCAATCTAGTCATACAAGCCCTTATTTTCCGTTCCGGGTACTTTTGACATTGCTCCTCTTCAATATCTCGCCAATTTTGTCAAAATACGTCCTTCTAATTCTCTTTTATGGTGGTGGCAGAATAACAGCGTTCCTAATGCCTTTGGTATAGGAACATATGCTGAGTCACCGTCCTTTTTAACAGTGCCATACAACTTTACGTTTAAGAACATTGTACTACTTTGTCCATAATGGTGTGTTAAATAAATGTCTTTTTATTTTATTTTTATTTATTTATTTTCTAGGGTGGCCTGGTCGAGCTCTACCTTTGACTTGCGCATCATAAATTTTCGTCACTCTACTTCTTGGACGAATAAACCAGCTCTACTTTCATTCATGCTCATGTCCATACTACCGAAGCATTCCTTTATCTATTCTAGTCACTACATCTTCTTTCAGGCCGCAACGATCCCGTATGTTGATATTTGGTACCTAAATAAATTAATGCGAAATTAGTTGCAACAACTGTATATTGGTGATACCTTCTTTGATGAAACGGGCTAGGTACTATAACAACTGAAAATTGTAAACCTAAGTATATTAAATACTATAAAAACTGCGTTGTAGGATACCAATAAAAATATACAAGGTGAATTTGTGAACATCGTCCAAATTCATACTGGAGGCTTGCTAAGTGATCAGCATCATGAATCAATAACGATTTTTGTAAAATTCATAAAATGAAATTTCGACTCCCCATAGTGATTCACTCAGGACTGGGAGTGAATTACTATGGGAAGTAGAAATTTCACAAAAATTGTTATCGATTCATGGTGCTGATCACTTACCAAGTCTCCAGTATGAATTTGGACGATGATCAAAAAGTCACCTTGTATAAATAATAAAAAAAAAAAATTGTCTGTATTTTATGCATCACGCAAATACTACTGAACGGGTTTGGATGCGGTTACCAATGTACGATCCTCAGCAGTGAGACATGGATTACAAAGAAAGAAGGAAATCTCTGTTCAATTATACAGATAAATATGCACGTTGAAATTTAACCAACAGCCCAAATTCATACTGGAATAGATCCTTTTTAAAATTTATTCAAAAAGGTGTTACTTTGCGGAAGTCCACCATAAAGGAGAATGCTACAAATGTATGGAGAAAAACCCAGGCCCGGCGCAAAAGTTATGTATGTCATAATTTTACTAAATATGTGTTAAGTGCATATATATATGAGGCATTATCAAATTCCAAGGCTAAATGTACGAAATTGCTATTTGTTTGTAGTAGGGGTACATTTTTTTAGTATCGAAATGTATGTATGTGGTTATTAAATCTGTATATGTGAAATTATCAAAATCGATGGCTAAGTGTACGATATTGCTATTTGTTTCAAGTAGGAGCAACATTTTTAATTAGGTTTTTTCTATCTAAAATAGCAAACGTTATGTATGTTATATTTTTTAAAAAAATGTGGTGAGTAAATCTGTATATGTGAAATTATCGAAATCGATGGCTAAGTGTACGATATTGCTATCTGTTTCAAGTAGGGGCAACATTTTTAATAAGGTTTTTACTATCTAAAATAGCAAACGTTATGTATGTTATATTTTTTCTAAAAATGTGGTAATTAAATCGGTATAATGTGAAATTATCAAAATCGATGGCTAAGTGTACGATATTGCTATTTGTTTCAAGTAGGGGCAACATTTTATTATGTTTTTCCTATCTAAAATAGCAAACGTTATCCGCACCCTTATATAAATGCGAAAGTGTGTTTTTTGGTTTGTCCTTCTTTCACGCAGCAACGGAGCAACGGATCGACGTGATTTTTTGCATAGAGATAGTTTATGGGCTGAAGAGTGACATAGGCTACTTATTAACTCGGAAAAATGAAAAAAAAAAATCAGCGCAGGCAAAGCCGTGGGCAAAAGCTAGTAGGCTATACTTTGTGCACGGGCAAAGCCGCGAGTAAAAGCTAGTGTATGTTATATTTTTTTTTTACTAAAAATGTGGTAAGAAAATAATTATAATTCTATATAATTATAAAATAAAATATAAAATATAATTATAAATTAATAATTATAATTATTTTATAATTATATAATTAATTTATATATAAATATTATCTGACATTTTTAAAATCGATGGCTACATGTACGATTTTGCGGGTAACCTTTTAAATTATGTTTTTACTATCTAAAATCGCAATTTTTATGCATATCACATTTTTTTAGAATGCGGTAAGTAAGGCTGTACGTGATATTTTCAAAATCAATGGCTAAATGAACGATTTTGCTATTTGTTTCAAGCAGGGGTAACCTTTTTAAATAACGGTTTTACTATCTATTTCGCATTTATATAAGGGTGCAGATAAAGTTTGCGATTTTAGATATTAAAAACATAATTAAAAATGTTGCCCCTACTTGAAACAAATAGCAATATCGCACACTTAGCCATCGATTTCGATAATTTCACATATACAGATTTACTCACCACATTTTTAGAAAAAATATAACATACATATCGTTTGCGCCGGGCCTGGGTTTTTTTGTGGCATTGTCCTTTGTGGATATATTAATAATTTGCAATATTCCTTTTTAGATCCTTTTTTTCGAAAACATAAAAAAACTTTTTGCTCTCATACTACCTGGACTAATAGCATAAGTAGGGGAGCAAAAAAATTCCTTTTCGAATTTCATCTGACGGGTCATTAAACATTGTGCCTGATCACCAAACGAGTCTTCAGTATAATTTTGAAAATTACTGATCACTTATCAAGCCTCCAGTATGAATTTGAACGATGATCAAAAAGTCACCTTGTATAAAAAGAAGTAGCTGCCTATCGGATAAGGAATGTCAAGTTATTCTGGACTTTACTGCACAAGGTATAAAGATAGTTTTGACTCACAAGAACAGTTTCATCTTTGTTGATAACGGATGCGGACTTGATGCTAGACCAAGGGACCAAATCATGGTTGTAGTCGACGCACCAGAATCTGAAAAAGTATTGATCACGATAAGTGATCGACTGTTGTTAGTTGACAATTAAGAAGATGGCATACCCTAGCAACTTTTTTTATTACCCGTCCAGCACAATAAGTCCTACGGCAAAGACTTTATTTGCTTGTCATAGAGGCGATTATATGTTGGCTCTTTGGCCTCTTTTTCTTGAACGCGTAATACTAGTGGTCACGCAGCGAAACAACAAATTGGTGTGTTTTTAGCTAATACTGAAAAATTTTTTAGGGAAAAAAATATTGAATTTAGGTGATATACCTTCATATTTCTATTACCTATTTTATGAAAAAAAAAATCAAGTTGATCTCTTAACCGCGTTCTTGAAGCGAACGTTTGATAACCAAAAAAAGAGGGTGCAAAACATTTTTTTTTGACAAAAGTATAAATCTAAGTACATTGTTTATACGTAACATCCCTAGAGAAAAGATTAATAAACCAAATATATTTTTTTCAATGCAAGGAGAGTCCGAATTTCTTCAAACGAATCCTAGATAGACTGGAGTTGGTCATGCTGTAGGCTCAGGTACAGGTCTGAGAAAATGAGCAAGTAAACGAAACCTTACTCCATATAAGATATAAGATATCGTGACAGCAAACTTACTGAAGTTTCTTTGCTATTTTTATAGATCTTTTTCAACTATTTCAAATTTGGTAGGTAATACCTGTGCATATTAAGGTTCCTCTCGTACCAAGCCGCGGAATCTTCCAGGGTTCCGTCGGCCACGTTGCCCTCTACGTGGTCGATGTATTCCAGTAACGTTTCCGGTCTGTCAACATAACCAGAGACTATAAAGTATTACTACGTAACAAACACATTGTTACACGTCAGGCGAAAGAGGTATGTCAGGATCGCAATGGATGGCGATAGTTGTCTCTGCCAATATTTTCTGGCAGACAGGCGTTCAATTGTATCTGCATGTATAATCATAGGGAATCTTTTTGTCCTTGAATTTTGAATTTGAAAAAATACAACATAAATTCTTGATTCCCTAAATCACTTTGATAATATTATGAAAAAAAAAGACATGATATTGCTAAGTTTCTTGCCCTTTTTCTTAGCAAGACTAATCGAATGGGCGAAGTTAGGCATATATTTATTATATGAATAGCATATATTATACATATAAATCCTTCTACCTTTGTCACTTTGTTCACCACGCTCGTACTCCCTATACTTAAATATGGCTCGGTAGTGTGGATACCACAATACCAAATCTATATTGAACAAATCCAATCTATTCACAATAAATTTCTGAAATATTTGCATTACAAGTTCCCAGACTATAAAAATCAAAACTTAGAATTACCTCTCAATATCCGTCGTCAGATAAAAGATCAAACATTTCTTTACAAAATTCTATACATAACATAGTTGAATCGCCATCCCTCCTCGCGCAGCCCCCCTATTCTGTATCTTTGGTTGCTAACTGGACAGGGTGCCTATCATCAAAAATATAGATAAAAACTAAACTGTCAAAATTGCCTTTAGTGGGTATTGAACAATTTATGAACTGTGTCGTCACTTCAAGTGCGAACATATCCTTAGACAATCGGAATTCGATAGTATATCTATGTTTTTGATGATAGACACCCAGTCCAGTTAGCAACTAGAAATACATAATAGGCCCACAGGTCCCTCTTCTTTGTCCCAATCGCAGAACTCGGCATACTCGAAGAAAACTATTTAGCAAACCCTTTTGTCGCACTAATTGTGCAAAAAATTAATTCATACCTAGAACTTTGGGCAAATAATTATAACGACATATACGGTGAAGAAACTGATATTTTCCATCTCTCACTTTCCAACTATAAAAAGCTGTTAAACTTGGTAAGCCAATCTTACAAGTAGAATGTTATTTTTATTATTAGGTACCTACTTATAATTATAACATTGAAATTTTTAGGCTTTTTGGAATATGGTAAATTTTATTATTTATGTAATCATAATCATAATCATAATAATTTATTTCGTAATATTCATTACATGTCACTTTATAAATACTTAAACCTAATTTAAAATAATAATACAATGTATAATTGTACAAAACACATAATAATAATCTTAATAGTAAGCCTTACATTGCGCTTGTCATAAAAAAATCTTTCACCGAGTAGAACGCCTGCTCGACAAGCCAGCGCCTCAACCTGGATTTAAATATTTGTAGATTTGGAGATCCTATAATATTTTTAGGCAACAAATTGTAAACAGTGGGGCCCATAACATGCGTAAGCATACTTGACTTTTTAAGTCTATGTTTCACGCCAATGATAAGCCAACAATATGATATGTATTTTACTATCAGTGGAAACTTTATAGGTCTCAATTTTTTTCTAGTTTCTAAGTTGCTATAATTTGTTTTAAAACTGTTTGTTTCCCTAAGAATAAATAAATAAATATTAATATTACTTATTCCTTATTCCTGTATTTTTATTTTTATCCAAGTGTATTTTTTTATGAAATTTAAGTAAACCTAACCTTGTGTATTTTCCTATATTATTATTCATTATATAAAACTATTAGACATAGATTATTTAGCTACATACAAGGTGATTTTTTGATCATCGTCCAAATTTATACTGGAGGCTTGGTAAGTGATCGGCATCACGAATCGATAACAATTTTTGTAAAATTCGTCTAACGAAATTTCGACTTCCCATAGTAATTCACTCCCAGTCCTGAGTGAATCACTATGGGGAGTCGAAATTTCATCTTGTGAATTTTACAAAAATCGTTATTGGTTCATGATGCTGTTCACTTACCAAGGCTCAAGTATGAATTTGGACGATGTTTGCAAATTCACCTTGTATATTACATTAAAACCGACTTGTAATAAGTGTATCTGATATACCCACATTACATAAATAAATACATTTCATTTCATTTCATTTCATTACAGGGAGACCCACAGAGTACTATATTATACTGGGGAGACCTCTTACGTGAAAAAAACTTTAGACTTTAAGTCTAAGTTAAACTATTGTTTTGCCATACATTGTTTTTTAGTCCCATTTATGGCACATATCAAAAGCGTGTTCTATATAAAACAATTAACAACAATTCAATGAAGTAATTGTTTATGAATGAATAAAATAAAAATGCACAAAATTTGCATAATGCTGTTTATCAGGAAATCATGACATGGAAATCAATCTGTAAACAATAATACTACAAATACAAATAATAATATACTAAAATAACACTTATTGTAAACAAACATGTTTATCCAGTTGTTGTTTATTTTCCAAGAGAATAACAAGACTGTGCAATTATGCAAGTTACACTATCAGTTTCTTTGATCAATGTTTTGTTTTTAAATTTGACGTTAAGTATTTTATGTCAATTTTATTTGAAAAGGGATCTCTGTATATCGTGTGACCGAAATATAAAAGGCTTTCTATACTTGCGTTTACTTGGAGCTTGGTACGACAACAAGATAGATTGCTAATTAAACTATACCTAACAAACATCGACACTCCTAGCGCCATCTATAATCCTATAAATGAAGCTCGATACAAAAAGGTTAACAAACTACTAGGTAACTGAATAAGTTATCTGATAGATGACGCTGTGCTTAACGAAATGTTATAATAATGGATCAGTTCCATAGATAATATTTGACGAAGGATCCTTTAAAAGTGATAGTGTAATATCATAGATTCAAGGGCGGATCCAGGATTTATTTGGGGGGGGGGGCACAAGTGCCACAGTTTTTTATTTATTTATTGGAATTTATATTTAAATTTATTTATTTATTGGAAGTTTACCAATAAATAAATAAATTTACAATAACATTTAAATATTACTTACACATAGCTAATAACGAAACACAATTCAATGCAAATATTCTTGCAATTCCCGCACACACACACACCCTCACACCCTCAACTCCAAATGGATAAATTAAATCTGATGCCAAGACCTCGGTCTTAGGGCTAGGGAATTACAGGGTTCTATAGTCACAAACATTACACTCACACCCATACACACCTTAAAACACACACTAGTTACACATTCTTTTCAAATTACTTAGTAATGAAAAATGACGTGTTTGATATTTTGCGTTACGCGACTTACGGTAGTCTAAGCGCAAAAAGAAGCGTATGTAAAAGTTTTAGCGTCCCTGTTACTCCATATGCGAAAAAACCCTCAGTGCGAGTGGGACGGATTCGTGGAAAAGTAGCAAAAAGTCGGTTTTTTATTAATATAAAATGTAATAAGCTATTTTGTCAAAAAGTTTTTCAAAGAGACTATACAAATACATAATATCCACATTTTGAATGCAATTTCACAATGAAATCATAACTAATTTAAAACGGTTTTCAGAATTACAGGAAAAAATAAAACAATTTAGAGGTCTTTTCGGAATTAAATTCTATCGAGAAAATTTCATCCAATCGCGTTTTCCTTCAGTGAGAATCTTAATCAAATACTCAATAAACATTTACCCAAAAGTAAAATACGTAGATGACGTTATAGTGAAGTAAATGGATTAGAAAAAAACCCATATTCTTTTGGTATCGCCTTAATCTCCCAGCTCCTTATTTTGTTTGTACCGCCTAATTTTTGTGCAACAGTAGAAACAGTTAGCAATGAGCAAAATACTATATTGCTGCAAATCAAAGATATTTTCCTAAAACAAAAGCTAAGTTTTGTAGCATGTTGTTTCATAAAAAAGACACCAACGCACGGAAACTCACTATTAGAGATTTTCTCAGTTATATATCATGGACATAGAATACTTTTGTTGTTTCTATATTTATGCTACATATCAATGATATTAGAAGAAAGGGTAGATAGGTTATAGGCGATCCGCGAATGGCACGTTAAAACTTGGCTAATTTGCCAACTTGAACTCAGTATGGCGTCGGCGTCAGCGCACGACGGACGTCGCACGGGACGACACACAGCAACATATAGATCTTGTCTCTTTTTCGCTAGAGATAACTATGACTTCCACGTGTCAATGTGACATTGCAATTCAACGTAATTGTGTGCCGTTTTAGAAGTTCGATCAGGTAGCCTGTATGCACTTTCTTCTAATATCGTTGGTAAATATACACTATTCATGCGTAAATTTGTCACCGTTTGGCACAAATTAAGGGTTGCGTGAAAAATAAAACATAATTTTTATTTCATGCATAATTATTATTTTATGCATGTATGCATAATTGCACAACCCAGAAAGAGTAGTCTATTAGTCACAATTAAATTGTGCCTGGAATAAAATATAGATAATATTCTGAACTACAACAAGAGAAAAACAAAACCTTAAAAAAAAACTGTAATTTTTTAAACTTAGAAACTGGCTTTTATTTGTATCCATCCATTCATCCATCAACCTAGTTCGTCCACTGCTGGACATAGGCCTTTCCAGGACTTTGCCACTCCCGGCGGTCATCCTGGAAGAATTGCCCATACTCACACACGCTGGGCAGGCAGGTTGGTGAGCGCGGTGCCAGAACCCTCGCACCAGTGACGCCCCTGCCCGTTACCAGTCTGTTCCATATAAGGCCCGGCTATTAGGGATGGATATACCGCCATCCATCGGTCCCAGGCATGGTGGGCCTCCTGGTTTTTTGCCTGTGAGCTGTCCTCTTTTTCTCCCCCGAATTACTTCGAGGGGGTCTCCAAGTAAGATGGTGGTATTATTTGCATGGTGATTATTAATCCGGTTAAAACTTACAAAAGCTTGTTAAGGGCATCTTCTTCTACTTTCTGGTAGCCTGGTAGCAGCAGTCCTTTATACTTGCTGCGATCTATCAGTGTGTGAGTGTTGTCACCATACTGGAAACAATATTGAAGTAGAAGTAGTTTGTACTAAGGGCCTGTTTCACCACTTCCAGATAAGTGATATCCAGAAGATAAGTTTAAAAATGGAACACATTTTGTATGCATTATATGTCACATATAACTATCAGGCACTTATCTGGAAGTGGTGAAACAGGCCCTAAATGGAATTATTTTGGTATATACAAATTTATGTACAAAATTAAAACGAATATAACATATTAATTTAAAAAAATCTTAATTTGTTTGGTAAAGTTGTCATGGCCAAATGGCCAACAACAAACCTAAAAGTTATTTCACAAAAATACTCATATGCATGCGCATTTGGTGTTTACGATCAAATATTTCAAAAGTAAAGATAAGCCCTTACCGTACTATGACAGCACCAAAATGTTTCCACCTTTAAATGGGTGACGGTCACACGTTTGAAATCAGTGCTCGTCTGAACACAGTGACAGTTGGATGCCTTAAGTGCACTTAAAGTTAATCATTTTAGCAACTTTAGTCATATTCTCTGCTTTAGTAGTCTGATCAGTTTGCTGACCGTAGGTAGACAGATTGCGCACTCATAAGTGTACGCGCGTCGGCATTATGTTAACGCACGCATTCAAAAACAATGCAATAGATTTTAGGTGCCAGGGCTCATCTAAACTTTATAGAAATACCATTCACGTACCAAGTACCAATATTCTTACCACCATGATGAATACACTTGCACCCGTTTCACAATGATATAGTATATACAGGGTGGAAAAAATTTAAGGGCCCTGGAGGGGAGCTACCTTAAATCGTTTAGTTAGCTCATTTTACTGAAAGGAAACATTCCTTTATTTTTTAAAAGAAACAAAACTGCATTCAAAGATATTCTGAAATTCGCTTGTCTCACCTGGGAATCGAACCAACTAAAAATTAAAAAAATAAACCCTCACTATTTTATCATACGAATCGGTAGGATTATTGTTCAGAATAAAATTTGTCTAATAAACATTTGGTCTTACACTCATCTGTTGTATGAGATACTCATGAAATTAAATATTTATTACAAGTTCTTTGTTAACAATACCTAGTACTGTTCACTTGTAACAAGTAAATGAAACGTTCTAATTTTCTTATCTCTCTTACATCCAAAGACATCGTATGAAGTACAAGCTTGCTAATGTTATTTATCTTAAGTACCTTGTTGAAGACTTCAATAAGAAAATCGTTAAATGGTAATAGTAAATGTATGCAGAGCACAATTATTTCTTGCACTAGGCGTACTGACGAAAAGTTTAAAAAAGGAATGTATTTTTTTTGCAACGCGGAGCAACAAATTTGAAGTTCGAACCATAAATTTCGTTCTAAATTAAAATTTTGTTTTGTTTTGCTTTCATTCCGTGCTGTCATTGTGTAATAATGGCGTATAATTATTACTTTACAAGTGAACAGTACTAGGTATTGTTAATAAAGAACTTGTAATAAATATTCAATTTCATGGGTATCTCGTACAACAGATGAGTGTAAGACTTTAGTTTAGTAGACAAATTTTATCGTGAACAATAATCCTACCGATTCGTATAATAAAATAGCGAGGGTTTATTTTTTAAATTTTTAGTTGGTTCAGTTCCCGGGTGAGACAAGCAAATTTTAGAAGATCTTTGAATGCAGTTTTGTTTCTTTTAAAAAATAAAGGAATGTTTCCTTTCAGTAAAATGAGCTAACTAAAGGATTTAAGGTAGTTCCCCTCCAGGGCCCTTTCATTTTTTCCACCCAGTATATGATATATAAATGATATAGTGCAATAAATTATACCGCTCTTGGAATTTAAAACCAAGGTAAAACTTTTCTTGCAGAATTAATCCATTCTGCTCTATTAATGAATTCATGAATTTAAACATAAAGCCATGTTCATTTACTAATTAGACATTAAAATTTATTTTTAATTGAGTATGACATTTTTAATTTATTTTTAATTTTAATTTTAGCCACACATTTTTAATAATGGATTTCATATCTATACCGAATGTGTATGTACAATTATTGTACATATTTTGCATTTAATGTGATATTTATTTTTATAGTAATAATTAGACATCGAATTTTATGCATTTGCATATTATATTTGCATATGCAAATGCATATAACTCTCTAATTACGGCGTTAATGCATAGTTTAGTCTTTTTTCCCAATCGTGCATATTTCGTAGCGGGAGGTACATATAGGGACCTAGGTGACGAAGACGTGTAGGGCGCGAGCGCAGTGGCTGAGTAAACTGACTGACCAGTGCGTGCGTGACGTCCAATGACGTCACTTGATGTAGAATGTAGAGACGTCGTTTTCGGCGTACAAATTGATAGTGGGTGACAAACGTCACAAATTTGCGCTCGAAAATTTGAAAAAATACTTAATTGTATACTTATTGTCACAAAATCAATGCAAAATTTTAAGCATATTTCGCTGTTTTTGTACCGTCTTTAATTAAAATGAATAAAAATAATAACGGTCTTTTGATTTTGCATTGTGCATATTTTGGGCATATAAACAGTTTTTAGTGCATATTTCGGCCTTTTTAGTGCATATTTGCATGCATATTTTGGCACTTTGTTAGTGCATATAATCCGATGTCTACAATAATAATTGACAAACCTTTTATGACGTGCTTTGTTATATGGTGAATAAATATCTTATACCTTATGTACAGTAAACAGTGAAGTACTTCAATACGTCAGTACTTCATTGTTTACTATATCGTTTATTGCACGGATTAACATCCAAGCAGTCTAACTAAACCCATGATGATGGTGTAAAACCGAAACCGGTCGGGTTAAATAAGCTTATAAACTGAAACCAAGTGCCGACAATCGCGAGTATTAGTCATATAATATTCTTACCGTCCTCAAAACAGCATAGCTAACGGTTCCATCATCATCAGCTATCTCTGTGATAGGTTCCACGACCCCCGCTCCTCCCGCCTCAGCCGCCTCCACTAGCGACTCCAAGTTTTGAACTTCGAATGCGATGTCCTTCACGAAGTCGCCGTGGGCTGCTAGGTCTTTGGATAGCGCGCTGTCTGGCGAAGTTGGAGATTCGAAGACTAATGTTACCTGGTGGCAGAAAATTTATTTACAAAAAAACATTAAGGTGTATGACCACGCTAAATAAGCAACTCGATGTGTGTCGGTACAAATATCAACGGAAACGACATTGAAATAATGTTCATTTCAATTGTCATGTGCTTGTACCCCGAAGAAAGCTATAAATAAATAAAGCATTAAAAATCTTTCATGCAAAGAACTTTTAATAGCTTACCTTGTTTAGCTTTATAGCATGAGAGACGATTGGCCTTCCCTCAGTGGGCTCCTTCACGGCCAGCGGCTGAAACCCCAGCCTCGTTACGAAGTAGCTGGAGGCCTGCAAACATGGTTTCATCAAATTACTCGTATCTAAGTTGGTTGTGCCATTTTTTAAGTATGTTAAATTGATTTCACTTTCACTTTCACTTTAGGCGAGCAAAACCTAAATGTTGATGATAGAAAATTTTTCATGAAATTGATCAGAAATAACCGGCCAAGTGCGAGTAGGGCTCGCACACGAAGGGTTCTATAAAACGGCACAAAATCACGTTTTTTTTATGGGAGCCCCATTAAATCTTTATTTTATTCTGTTTTTTAGTATTTGTTGTTATAGCGGCAACAGCAATACTCGTACATCATCTGTGAAAATTTCAACTGTCCAACTATCACGATTCATGAGTTACAGCCTGGTGACAGACGGACAGCGGAGTCTTAGTAATAGGGTCCCGTTGGTTACCCTTTGGGTACGGAACCCTAACAAGGACTCATATACAGAGGGGAAAAACCACAGAACTTTGGAAAAACATACCGTGATTGGAGAGAAAGTATCCTAAATATTGATTGATGGTAGTAAATTTTAGTCAACTCAACATTCCTCTACTTTCAAAAATAAGTAAAACTGCATTCAATGTTTTCGATAAATCACCTGCTTGAGCCGCGATACAAAACCGTGGAATGTGAAAAAAAAAACAGCCTCTGTTTTTATGATACCAATCGAAAGGGTTAATAATATACTTAACAAACCTTTGTATCATAAATTTAAGGGAACATCATTAAATTTTACATGAATGTATTAGTTAAAAAAATATTTAATTTAGTAAACTTAAACTAAAGTTACTTAAAAGTAACTGAAGTAAATAGTTCACTTACTTACTATGAAAATAAGAGCCATTTTCACGATTACAAAGATTTCAGTTCGTGTAGTCTATCGAGTTTAATAGAAAATAAAGTTTTAAACTTCGGACTTTTAATTTCTCTGTACACATGGAGATTAGAAAAAAAAAAAGGTTTGGTGTAAAAGGTTTTTGCACATAGGTAAAGCTGTCGATCCTATTGTTTCAAGTATAGGCGTGACGAACATTCTAGTTCTATAAACAGTCTTAAGTAAATAAGTGTCTCCAGACCCCACGGTAGAGGTAAATAAGTGTCTCCAGACCCCGCGATATAAGTAAATAAGTGTCTCTAAACCCAACGGTAAAAGTAAATAAGTGTCTCCAGACCCCACGATATAAGTAAATAAGTGTCTCTAGACCCAACGGTAAAAGTAAATAAGTGTCTCCAGACCCCACGGTAAAAGTAAATAAGTGTCTCCAGACCCCGCGATATAAGTAAATAAGTGTCTCTAAACCCAACGGTAAAAGTAAATAAGTGTCTCCAGACCCCACGATATAAGTAAATAAGTGTCTCTAGACCCAACGGTAAAAGTAAATAAGTGTCTCCAGACCCCACGATATAAGTAAATAAGTGTCTCTAGACCCAACGGTAAAAGTAAATAAGTGTCTCCAGACCCCACGATATAAGTAAATAAGTGTCTCCAGACCCCACAGTAAAAGTAAATAAGTGTCTCCAGACCCCACGGTAAAAGTAAATAAGTGTCTCCAGACCCCACAGTAAAAGTATATAAGTGTCTCCAGACCCCACAGTAAAAGTAAATAAGTGTCTCCAGACCCCACAGTAAAAGTAAATAACTGTTTGAAAATTAAGTGAGTACTTACCGTGTAAGAGTTAGCCACCCGGAAGACCAGATGGTCAAAATTAAGCACTTTTCCAGCATTCTTGTTTTCGGCACCTTTTGTCATTGTATCTGAATCAAATAAATTATCAAATATTTATTTTATGGGAATGGTTTTTATCTAGAAATTATTAAAGGAGATGTTTTCTCTGTTATTTTTCTTTAATGTTGTTTTTATTTAAGTACTCGTAACTTACTTAAGACGAATGCCTTGATTGGCAATATCCCTACCTTTATAGGGACATAGTTTTAATGATTATTATACGTTTTCATAGGTACATTATCTGTTAAGGGTGGTCTATTTGCTATAACTACTATTAAAATTGTTCTATTTAAATTTACTTTATTAAAAACGTTTAATTTATCTAAAATAAATACTTTTTTAGGAAAGGGGAACACAAGGATGAAAAAGAAGCTGTCTATGGAGAAAAGTACCTTAAATTTTGATTTTAGCAGTTTTATTGGACATATTCCTTTTATTTTTTAAATAAATAAACTGCATTTAAATATTTTATATTCATCAACGACTTTAATGTCCATAATAAATATATTATCTACCTATATATGTTATCGATAATAACATATGAAATCTAGTTTTAAGAGGATGGCATACCCTAGCAACTTTTTTTATTACCCGTCCAGCACAATAATTCTAATGGCAAAGACCTTATTTGCTTTTCATAGAGGCGATTATATGTTGGCTCTTTGGCCTCTTGTTCTTGGACGCGTAATACTAGTGATCACGCAGCGAAACAAAAATTGGTGTGTTTTTAGCTAATACTGAAATATTGCGTAAGGATAAAATATTGGATTTAGGTAACATCCCTTCATATTTTTATTGCCTATTTTATAAAAAAAATCAAGTTGATCTCTTAACCGCGTTTTTGAAACGAACGTTTGAAAACAAAAAAAAAGAGGGTGGAAAACGTTTTTTTTTGACAAATGTATAAATCATAAAACATTGTTTCTAGGTGGAATCCTTAGATAAAAGATTGATAAATCAAATATATTTTCTTCAATATGAGGAGAGACCTGGTTTCTTCCAATGATCCCTTGAAAACCTGGTGTTGTTGATGTTCTAGCGTCAGTATTCAAAATCCGTAAATCAAGCCCAGTAAATAAATAATATCTCCCCCTTTATCCCTCTCTCCCTCTATATCCCAAACTCTCTCTCTCTCTCTCAAAAAAAAATTACTTGCGCCACATACGACGACATATTATTATCTATGAAATGGCAAATTTCATACAATTCCTAGATCGAGTTAAGCATTATATAAAATTCCTAGGTACTTTATATTATAATTCTTGGGAAATATATGTACGAGTATCTCGTATCTTCAATAAATCATTATAATGGGTGTTGGGGAGGCCCGAAACTGGTGATACGAACAACTTTTACTACGGAGCCAACCCTCGTATCGCGAAAACAAATCAACTGTTCCATAGAAAATCTACCCTACCAAAATGTATGAGACAACTGTATTTTTTTGCTCGACTTCTCATTTTTTTCTAACGAATACTAGTTGTTTGGACGAGCTTTATTGTCAGTTTCTGGCTTACGCAACTTCAACACCCTGTATACATTTCCTAAATTAGTTTGGAAATTTACTTTGTTAGGTTTTTATTTTAGGTCATCTTTAGTTAAGTTTTTGAATGTTATTTAAGTTTTTAGTTAAATTTCAACGCTATAAATAAAAGCTAGTAATTCTATACAAATCTTGAATTATACATAGATTTCAGATAACATATAGGTACATATTTAAAGGCAAGCAGATTTTTAAGATTGTATTCGAATTCATGCTTCAGTTTCGATTTTATAAGGCGACCACGTTATTTATTCGCCTTAAGCGTTTACTTTTTAATGAGAATTGGAGTTAGTACCTTACAATAATTACTTAACAACGAACTGTGTAATTAGGGTTGATACCAGCTTAAGGCGATTACCGTTGCCAAATAAGCAGCTCGATATTTGTCGGTACGAATATCAACAGAAACGACATTGAAATAACGTTCATATCAGCGCGCAATGCATAGTGGCTGTTACGACGCTCGCTGTGTCCTTGATAGGGCGAAATAGGAGAAAATTATACTTTTCACTAGGACGTGATTGTTCGATTGAATAATGTTATGTTATGTTTATAGATATCAAGTTTATCTATTTATCAAAGCATAAATGAATTCAATCGGCCAAGTCACTTAGGAGCAGTAGGAAATTCAAGCCAAAAAACACCATTCAGTTAAAAAAATATTTCATGTAGAAGTTTTGGTGGTATGAAAAAGAAAAATGTTGTATATGTTGTCTAAGAGTTGATTATTCATAATACAGTTTTTCATTATTTTTGGTTTCGCCATAAACGAGGAGTAGGCTTTAGAAGGTACCCATTTGGCAATAGTAAGGCCCTTAAGAGGGCCCTTTACACCTGGATTTAAAAATTAGCAATTTGATTCGTGGTGGTTGAAATTTCGAACAAAATCATATTAAAATAAAGTTCTTATCAGCTCGCACTGCAACATGGCTGTTACGTCAGTCGTTGCGACTGAAAAGCGCGAAAATAGTGTGTTTTTAATTTATTTTATCTAAAATAAAATGAATTTCCAAGAACTGAGAAAACCGTATCATTTAATATTATTTTGTCGATTAGTTAATAAATTTTTATACTGTTTCGATAAAAACTGTAGCAGTTATATTCTTACAAGTGGACAAAAAATCGAGAAAAAAGGGTAAACTTAGAATTTTCTTGCTTTACTTCTGTATTAAAATAAAATTTAGGAAAAACCACATCACTATTTGTATCATGTTTTTTTTCTTCTATTAAAAAATGCTATAGTTACCGTATAAAATGGTTATAAAGTTACTCAGTTCAAGGTCGTTGGCGTTGATAGAAACCTTAAGATAAAAAAGGTAAAAACGGAGTGTGAAGTCAACAGCTTATTTTCTTCATATTTTTTTTTTCATAAATATTATCTAGCGACATCTAACTACGTCTCTATACAGCCCAAAAAGCAAAATTTGTTGAAACAACCACTGATCGCTTCACCAAATCCTTCACGATCAATGCTGTTCGACTCTGGAATGAACTTCCGCAAACCCTCAAAGATCTTCCTTCTGTGTCCTCTTTTAGATACAACTTGAAAAATTTTTACCTCTCATCTCTCTGAATGACTTACTGACTAAGCTACTGTTTGTCTGTATACAAGGTGACTTTTTGATCATCGTCCAAATTCATACTGGAGGCTTGATAAGTGATCAGGGGATCTAAAAAGGCCGACTTTGGTGAATCATAAAATGATTTGTAAGTAGGATGGAGTCAGAGTTTTTTCACGCGTGCAAAAGAGACGGCATTAGAACAGAATCATAACATGATTCATCCAAAGCGGCCTTTTTAGAGGACCAGTATCTTGGATCAGCAACAATTTTTGTGAAATTCGTATAATGAAATTTCGGCTTCCCATATAAATTCAGTTCCATTCCTGAGTGAATCACTATGGGGAGTCGAAATTTCATTTTATAAATTTCACCAAAATTGTTATTGATGCATGATACTGATCACTTACCAAGCCTCCACTATAAATTTGGACGATGATCAAAAAGTCACCTTGTATATGTATCTGTGTATTTGTATGTAGTATATTTTTATGTTTAGGTTATAGGTTTAAAATAACTTTAGCATAATGTTATGCACTGATTAGGTTGAATTTCCAAGATAAAAATGTTTTTATGTTTTCCCAACGTTGACTGGAAAAAAAATCTTTTAGGAATAAGTCCGCCCTTGCCTTCTATCTGTTCTTTGTGTGTATCTTGTCTCCTTATTTGTGTACAATAAAGTGTTTATTCATTCATTCATTCATCTGTGAAAATTTCAATTGTCTAACTGTCACGGTTCATGAGATACAGCCTGGTGACAGACGGACAGACAGACGGACAGACAGACGGACAGCGGAGTCTTAGCAATAGGGTCCCGTTGGTTACCTTTTGGGTACGAAACCCTAAAAAGAGAGAAATACAGACGTAATTCATGTAAAGAAGACTAAGTTTAAACACTTTTCTATAAATAAACAGTTACCATTTCATGGAAAACAGTTTTTACAATAGTTTTACATTTCATAAATTCAGCACTTTTTGAATATCTCGCCATCTTGCACCCCTTGATGAGAGATGGTTTGGAGTGCGACGTGGGGAGAAGGGAAGCATATAACGATGTGTGCAAAGTTTAATTGAGATCAAAGCCATCAGGATATCACAAACACCTAAAGCATTTATATTGTAGCTCAGCGGGATGGTCGTCATGACGCGATCAACTCAGTTGTGGGCGTGGCCAAATGTCATGCTGTTTCATTTCGCTATAAGGTGCACGCTCTATAAAACTTGCGAGGACAATATTATAATCGTGCCGATTTCATCGCCGGCGGAAAATTTAAGGCTTATTTCAGGAAAACCACATTTTGGCAAGACTGTGGACGTTTTCAAACATTAATTTTGATTATTATTAATCTAGATAACATTTTCGATGTTTGACCCGTATTAATTTTATCTAAAACAATAAAATAATATATACACTTTTGGGAAAAAACCGTCAAATTTACGTATTTTGTTGTTAAGATATTACTCAAATTTCACGGTTTTTAGTTCGACTTAAATACATATAATATGTAGATCTAGATAATGTTAATGTGGTGCAGCGTTTGTATGGAGGTTTGCGTGTAACAACACCTCTTAATAATAATTTATTTATTACATAATTGAACCGTTGATTGCAAACACTAACCAAAGGACAAAGACAAAACGTTAAGAAAAAAATTAAAAATCTTTTATTTTGGAGAAAAAAATAATACGGGGTGCAATTCCAGTAAATATTTTTTCAATGCAAGTGCTCGTAAAGGCCCACTTTTTATGCATCAAAACCGAACAGAATGTCGATTATTTTGCCCTAGGGCTTTATTATAATTTTTTTTTAAATTTATTTACAATGATTGGCTAACCTGCAGCCTTTCCTGTGTACCATAAATGTTATACTTTTTTTCCACTGTATAACGGCTCTGGATACAGTCCTTTTGAGCCATTTATAATTAAAGTTCACAAGATTATATTTGTTTTATTTCCTCACACTGTGCATTGAAAAACGTAGTGTGATACACGGGCGTAAGAGCAATAAATTACTCGGTTACGTTTAAAAGTCCTCGTAATTTAATCCTTTGCGCCCTTCTAGCATAAACTACTATTATGTTAATATTTTTAGTGTATATTTTAATAGTGTTCACTAAAATTAAAAACCATGTACTTAATTTATTTAGTTTACAAGTAACATTTTAATATCACTAGTGAAATCATGATTTATCGGATTTTACACTCTTACGGTGACATGTATAATAGATCATTAAAAAAAACAATGGCTTTAGTAAGTTTTACGTGATTAGATTTTAAATTAACACTATTAAAGTTAATTAATTACGAACAGCAAATTGCACAAACAAACTGGTAAGTTGACAGAACTATGCAAATGGAAATTGTTGAAATCCTTGATTACGATATGATAACAGATTCTGATGTCAATAGCTATTAATTGTATGCAATATTATACAGTGTGTACCTCGTACAAGTGCACATCCGAAAAGGGGTGAAACTAGACCTTATTTTATCGACAAAAAATGTTTTTTTTTTAGAAGATCTTTGTTTTGTAAATTTACGTATTAATTTTTTTTTTTTGCCTACCACGGAGACTATGTATAAAATATGTCATAACTTTTGTTCTATCGCGAGTAATGCAATGAAATAAAAATGTTATAATCCTTAAGAATAAACATTGCATACCAAATCAAAAACAAAACATAATAAACTACCATTACCATAAAAATTAAAAAAAATATTTCTTTAATAGTTCCGTCTATTTTTTCAGTAATAGTAAATTTTTTCAAAATAATGTCCCCGTTTTACTATACATTTATTCATATTTATCATTGCTTTTTCATTATCTTTCTAACAAAAAATTAAAAAACCGGCCAAGTGCGAGTCAGACTCGTGTACCTAGGGTTCCGTATTGTGGATGATAAATTTAATTTTGTCATTTTTGTTTCGTGAATTTCTCGACCGCTTTATTTTGCCTGTAATTTTTACGTAAACGCATATTACCATGATTTTTTTCATATTTTTTGGTTCACCAGTTTTGGAGATAAGAAACAACAAATTGGTGTGTTTTTAGCTAATACTGAAATATTTTGTAAGGAAAAATATTGGATTTAGGTAAAATCCCTTCATATTTCTATTGCCTATTTTATATAAAAAAAAAACAATTTGATCTCTTAACCGCGTTCTTGAAACGAACGTTTGAAAACCAAAAAAAAAAGGGTGGTAAACATTTTTTTTTGAAAAAAGTATAAATCTTAAAACATTGTTTATAGGTGGAATCCCTAGATAAAAGATCGATAAATCAAATATATTTTCTTCAATATGAGGAGAGACCTAGTTTCTTCCAATGAACCCTTAAAAACCTGGTGTTGTTGATGTTCTAGCGTCAGGTGTCCCGTTAAGAATGTACATGAGCCTAGAGCATGAACAACACCAGACTTTCGAGGATTTGTTTGATGAAATTCGGACTCTCCTTGTATTGAAAAAAATATACTTGATTTATTGATATTTTATCTAGGGATTCTACTTATGAACAATGTATTAAGATTTATACTTTTGTCAAAAAAAAATGTTTTCCACCCTCTGTTTTTTGGTTTTCAAACGTTCGTTTCAAGAACGCGGTTAAGAGATCAAATTGTTTTTTTTTAATATAAAATATGTTATAGTAATATGAAGGGATTCTACTTAAATCCAATATTTCTTTCCCTACAAAATATTTCAGTATTAGCTAAAAACACACCAATTTGTAGTTCCGCTGCGTGATCATTAGTATTACGCGTCCAAGAAAAGAGGCCAATAATAAGCCAACATAAAATCACCTCTATCAAAAGCAAATAAGGTCTTTGTCATTAGACTTATTGTGTTAGACGAGTAATAAAAAAAGTTGCTAGGGTATGCCACACTCTTAAGTTTCCAAGTTTCCCGAGAAAAGGTCGAAGCGAGATTTCTAAAACTCGAGCCTAAAATGTATGGAGTTCGAGAAATAAAATGGATTTTTACGGTCAAGAAGGCTAATTCGACAGACTTATATACATTACGTGTGTTTGTGACTTAATTAGAAGGTAATTATTTCCCTCTACATATACAGGGATATTTTTTGCGTTTTCGTGGTTATCTCCATGGTAAAAGTTGTTCATATTAACGGGTAGAACACTCAGTTCAAAGAAAAAAGCTTATCAAATTAATAGCCAGTATTGTAAGATATTTTCCCCCTCATAGGGCCCCAATTACCTTTATATTAATTCTTTAGAACTAAGCTAGTCTCGAAAATATACGAAAATGGATTTTTATCCATTTATTGATTTGTTTAGTATTCATTATATATATGTCATTACATTCATTGTAGTTAATATCAATACAAGTAATATTGTACGAATAATTAATCGAGAAAAGGTACGTAGTGCCCCGCTTCCTTTGGCTCGTCTTGGCGGGGGGCACTGTCGTGCCCCCAGATATTGTTTGTATTGATAATAATTTTACAACCTTATGTGTTGTAAAAGTATTGATATCAAAATTGGGGGGTTAAATAACACAGTTGAGCAAAAAAAATAGTACAAACCTTTATTTTATTCACTTGAAAGCTCTCGGAAAGATCACAAAATATGATCTCCGAAGTGATGCCCTCATATTTATAACAAAATCTTTATCAGATCATCTTTGTGGCATTGGTGCGTTTCGTATGAGATTATGATATTAAATATTAATTCGTTAATTATGACATCTTTTTGATGTAGGCCACGAGATAAGGAGCCAGAGATCAAAATTTAACTTCCACGAGTTCATTTTAAGGCATTAAGAGTATACCTGACATTGGGTACGTCATTTTGAGTCTTGTAGAATTGATTGCTTTTTCTTTCCATTCTTCGCATTTCAAAAGCTTCCAATCTTTCTCTGTCACATTTTGTCATGGTCCACGTTTCATATCCATACAGAGCAATGCTGCAGGCGTAGAAGTTTCCGAATAATCCGCGATATGTGGGATTTGAAAAGGTGCTGTTTGTTGTTAAGAGGCTCCTTTACGCATAAAAGATAAAAACTGAATGCGAAGTCAACAGCTTTTTTTTTTTTTTACAAGTATTATCTAGCGACACCTAACTACGTCTCTATACAGCCCAAAAAGCAAAGTTTGATGAAACACCATCATAATAGCTGTCAGGATATCGTGAACATGCCTCGTTTTCACGCAAACTTTAGCAAGTTGTTTAATTTTGTCTACACTTGAAATAAAAAAAAAAGATAAACCGTCGTTCATGTAAAGAAGACTAAGTTTATACACTGTTTTATAAATAAACAGGGATCGTTTCATGAAACACAGTTTTTACCTGAAACCATTTCACAAATTCGGCGCTTTTTGAATATCTTGCCATCTTGCACCTCTTGATGAGAGATGGGTCGGAGTGAGGTGTGGGGGAAGGGAAACATATACAACGTGTAACAGAAAGGTGTAACCATATTTGAAGAGCTTATTCATTCAATGGTATAGAACAACTTTTACTATGGAACAAACTCTGTATCTAGAAAAAAAAAATGCAATGCCGCTCGGTCGAAATGTATGGAAAGGCAGATTTTTTTTTTGAGATTTCAGGGTTGACTCCATGGTAAAAGTTGTTCTATACCATTCACTGAATAAGCTCTTCAAATATGGTTACACCTTTCTGTTACACGTTGTATAAAGATATGTGCAAAGTTTCATTGAGATCAAAACCATCACGACGTTACAAACACCTAAAGCATTTATATGGCAGCTGAGTAGGATGGCCCGCCTTAAAAGGTTTCTTTGCCATCGCTATTTTAGCGACTATCTCTGGTGTACATCTGGACTCTTTGGTAATCAGACTTCCTTTGTATCTAAACTGTTTCACTTGTAATTTTGGTTTTGAATTTAATTTAAATGGGTTATGTCAGGTGGTAGAGCTGATGCCGGGCTCGACTGTGGAGTTACCACCATTTTACTTGGAGACCCACTCGAAGTAATTCGGGGGAGAGTAAGAGGACAGCTCACAGGCAAAAAACCAGGAGGTCCACCATGCCTGGGACCGATGGATGGCGGTATATCCATCCCTAATAGCCGGGCCTTATATGGAACAGACTGGTGACGGGCAGCGACGTCACTGGTGCGAGGGATCCAGCACCGCGCTCACCAACCCTGCCCTGCCCAGCGTGTGTGAGTATGGGCAATTCTTCCTGGATGACCGCCGGGAGTGGCAAAGTCCTGGAAAGGCTTATGTCTAGCAGTGGACGAACTAGGCTGATGGATGGATGGATGGAACAGGTCTTGCAGATTGTAAACGAAAAGAGAGTTTTCATGAAGACCATAGTTAATAGAAGGGGATAGATGTTGGGACATTGATACGACACGACAATTTTATCAAAAACATCATGGAAGGAAGAGTGGAGGGGAAAAGAAAGAGAGGAAGGCTCTGTACATTTCGTACATATCCAAACCACCGAAGCATTCCTTTATTTATTCTAGTCACCACATCTTCTTGCAGACCGCAACGATCCCGTATGTCGATATTTTTCACTCTGTCATTTAACATACTACGTAAAGGAACGCATTTCCACTGCATTCACTCTACTTTGATGTTTATCTTTTTTATGAGTTTTTTTTGAGATGAGGATCTCGTTAATATTCTCTCTGTAATTAAAATTAAAATAAACATCTATATCTAACCTTCTTGTGATTGTTTGTGATGATTTCTCATATTTTTATCAATTAGATCTTGATCTCAAAGTTCAGCTCAAATATTATATTAAATTTTATTAGGATTCTATACGCAAAGAGTAGAAACCAGTATAAGTATATTATAAAACTTCGTTTTTAGGGTTCCGTACCCAAAGGGTAACCAACGGGACCCCATTACCACACCCCCGACACTTCATAGTCAAGGCTCAAGTTATTTACCTACACTCTCACGCGCGCATCTGGCTTGTCCGCACATGCTTGTGTGTGTGCGTGAGCTAGTCTAGGGCTGGCAGCAATCGTGTGAGCGTCGTCGCCCGAGAGGGACACAATATAAGTCAGCAACTTATGTGATTCTCTTCCTAAATTTTAGCGTAGTCCAATTTCTGGTTCCCCGTGGATTAATCAGTATAAAAAATATATGTATATATATATACTTATATATATATATACAAGGTTAAATTCAATTAGTTGGCGAAATTTGAAACATATGTAGAACATGTCCATATGAATAACTTTTTTTAATAGAATAGTGAAAAATTCTTAAAATTCGTTTTCACCTTTCCATACTGGACGAGTCAGCTGATCGGAGCAATTTGTACAGGAGGAAGTGAAAAAAAGTTAAGAATTTCGCTTAGCTCCCATACAAACAGTTGTCCATATAGACTAGTACTACCTTTGTTTTGAGTTTCGCCAAATAATGTTATTTAACCTTATATATATGTATATAAATCGTTACGACCTGAATGCCCCGGGGGGTGTCGGATGTGTTCCGAGTGTGAACTTTGAAATGCAAGTCACAGTCCACCCACACTCGGTAAACCCGCGTTTCACCTGCAAATATTACGTCCCAACGTGATGGGTGGTGAGCCCTATCATCGTTCTTCGGGTACAAATACACTCTTTTTAAGGCATGCAGGTTTCCTTACTATGTTTTCCATCACTGTTCACATAGTGGTAAGTACCTATTAGCAAATACTATGCACATTATGTAAATTCCGAAGAACTCATTGGTGCATGCCCGACCGGAGATCGAACCTTCATCTCAAGATTAAGAGGCCAGCGTTCTACCCCTGAGTTACCGCTGCTTTTTCGTTACTTTAAAAGTAAATATATATATATATATAGTATGCCTAAGCTTAGTAGGTACCTATATAGTTTCGTATGCATAAATGATCATCATATAATTAACAACTACTCAAACATAAATTTTGGAAAAAAAATGAAAACTTGTCAAAACATGGAAAGTTATAAATACTGATTTTATTGTTCCAAATGCGTTACTGAACGAAATTGTAAGGTTTGATCACGCAATTCTAATTTTTGAAAAAAAGTTTTCCAGGCATCCATCAACACTGCAATAACGCACCATACTGATTAAAAATCAGTATCGTGATAAAACTTTGTAACAAAACACGCGCGCAGCAAACGAGTGGTAATCGAGCTCTGCCTGACTCCAGATTTCCACTAACTTGCGGGGGACCGCGGGGGACGTTAAATTCGCGCGGGGAGGTGAGTGTCGCTTCTTTACGTAGTAATACTTTATATTCTCTGCCATTACTAAGACTCAGCTATCCGTCTGTCACCAGGCTGTATCTCATGAACCGTGATAGTTAGACAGTTGAAATTTTCATAGATGATGTATTTCTGTTGCCGCTATAACAAAAAGTACTAAAAAACAGAATAAAATGAATATTTAAGGGGGCTCCCATACAACAGACATGTGTTTGGTATTTTTAAAAGATATAAAAAAAAACAGAGAATATACGCCATTTTAGGACACATTTTTCATTATTTTGGTATATAAATTAACCATTATTGTTTTATGATTTTTTAAAGAATTTTCCGAACACCTTGTCACCTGAGAATTTTAGACATACCTACTGATTGTAATGTGTGATTGCGTCTCAGATAAGATTGCTTATAAAAAAAAGTAGTCTGTCTCTGTCTGTCTACTCATCTGTCATCTAGCTGTCAAATTACTTTGAAGCAAATTATTATAAATTTATCCACATTTCTAAACAGCCATTACTCAAGTGACGTCACACGAGGGCAAATGGAAGTCGCAGCCTTTTCGTAAAAATATTCATCATCATGAGGTTTTTTAGACCAAAAGTTTGAAAATACGGCTTATCAAAGCGTAAATGGTTTTCGAATTTACACACCTTAACATAATTTAATATATGCTAATTAAGTAAGTTTTTCTTAGATCACAGACAGATCTAGTCAGGGAAATATAGAACCGTCTATCAAAAGCCACTTTGTAGACAATTGTATGTATTGTAACGCTTAAAATAAGGTTAGTCCTGTCAAATTAGTTAAGGCGATATGCGAAAAAATACGAGTGTTTCTTTTCTGTGTATTTCATGAAATATACAGAAAATTTTAATAAATTTCTGGTATATGCATTTTGACTATATAATCTAGGGTTTTGAAATTGGAAAACTTGTTTGGATAAATTTCTCTCGATAGAAATAATTGTTGAAATAAGGTCTTCAAACACACTTTTTCTCCTCGTTTGACGAATAGGAACCATATACAGAACTCAAACATATTTTATTAGGTGTGTTTCAACAATATCTAGAGATTGAATATTTGAAATTTTGTTAGCTATTTTAGTTTTTTTAATAAAAATATAAAACCAACTTTTTTCCCAATTGCCCTGAATCCGCCCCTCTCGCATTGCGCGATTGGAATGGAGTGACAAAAATAAAATTCGCATAGCCTCTTAAGTTGTGTTTAGCCGAATCGACACCTAATGTGTACTTGTTTCGGGTGCCTGGAATCTTTAGTTGGTAAAGTCCAGACTGAAATGTTAATGATATGCAGTTTAGTTTGGTGACTGAACGGCTTCATGTGCCCGGGATAGGTATGTACTAATAACATGATAACATGTATTTGTTTTTTTTCTGTAGGTACTGTAACATATAGCTAGGCAATATTTTAGGTTTAGGTAAGGCTAGGTTTTATAGGTAGGTTAAAGGACTATTTGTTCGTGTTCAGTTGGCAATCGATAACATTTATGGATTGACATACGTCGCATTGACTGAATTATTTCGTGTTTTCCAAAAATAAATACAGATCGAGTATAAAAGATCTTTCAGAAAAAACACGAGCAAGATTCCTTAGAGAGTCCCATCGATGTGAAGGTGGCTCTCCATAAAGAAGATTCCTTAGAGAGTCCTATCGGTGCTAACGTGGTTCTCCATCTATAAATATTCCTTCTAGAGTTTTTGAAGAAATACAACAAGCGAGTGCTCTACGAGATTTAGAGCTTCCCTCCCTTAATGTATTCACGATAATTAGGAAGAAAATATAAAAGAAGATAAAGTAAAAAACAAAGTGGTGTAATTGAACAAAATCCCTACGAGATCCCGAGTAGGCTGTGTGCGTATCACAGTACCTACTTACATTTAAATTAGAAGTAAGGCTTTTTCTTTCTTGAATAAATTAAATTTATATATTATAATTATAATTTTAAGAGACGCTGAGACGTGGTCTCTTACCGAAGGCTTGATCCGCCGATTTAAGGACGCTTAACGAGCTATGGAGCGGGCTATGCTTGGGATATCTCTGATGGATAAAATCCGAAACGAAGATATCCGTCATAAATCGAAGGTGACCGACATAGCCTGCCGAATCAGTAAGTTGAAGTGGCAGTGGACTGGCCATATTTGTCGCCGACGTGATAACCGTTGAGGCCGTAAGGCATTGGAATGGAGACCTTGTACAGCAAAGCGCAGCGTAGGCCGCCCTCGTGCCCGCTGGACTGACGATCAGCCCCTCTATTCTGTATCTTTAGTTGCCAACTGGACTAGGTGCCTATCATCAAAAACATAGCTAAAAACAGAACTTTCAAAATTGCTATTAGTGGGTATTGAACTATTTACGAACTGATTACGAACTTCAAGTGCGAACATATCCTTAGACAATCGGAATTCGATAGTATACGAGTATCTATGTTTTTGATGATAGGCACCCAGTTCAAATGGCAACTAAAGATACATAATAGGCCCTCTGAAGGACGTTGCGGGTGGCGGCTGGATGAGGATGACTGAGGACCGCCTAGGTTGGGGAGGCCTATGTCCAGCAGTGGACGAATACGGGCTGATGGGTAGATGGATGAATTATAATTTTAATGAATACCCCCGTGAAATATGTACGATCGAAAATAACAATAAATTTCTGTAAAACCTTTTTGTAATTTGAACAGAGCGTTTCAAATGGACAATAATCCAATCAAAAATATATCTTTAATTTTATTTATTTTAAAGAGACATAAGTTATACATAAAGGTGTATCGGAAACCTTTTGAGGTTTTATATTAGTGTAACGAAGATTCAGAATAATAAACTTGATACTTATTTTTTCCAATTGTCAGTTTTTATAACCATAGATTTAGAATGCCAAAAAAAAGAAAAGAGTCCACTAGACAGATAACAAAAACATGTCTCCACAGACGACTTTAACAGACTTTAACACTTCTCCACAGATAACCCAACTCCCCTCTCCTCTCCTCACCGACGCTCACGCCTCTCCCTCCCTAGTCCTCTCCTCTGCTCTTGTTATATTAGGTTTTCTGATATGAAAACTTCTACAGCTAATAAGTTATCATGTAATATCATTGGCTGCAGCAGCTGTCTTGGTTATGATGATATGATGATATGTATGATTAATCAGTTGTGATTTTATGACACACCCTGGATCGGGCTGGATATTATTTCTACTAAGCATTCTGCCTACAATCGAATCGACTAACACCATGATTTTCATCGTCAAAGAAAACAACCAGTCGCTGTAATAAAATAATTTCATTTATTAATTATTATTTATTATCATTCATTTAAAACTGTTCATATTTATTATATTTACAAAGATCTGAGGCCGCTGATTCTTTAACTTTTATTGCTTTAGGCATAAATGTGAATTTATTCCATTGTATTTACTGAAATGGTGACAAAATTGAAACAAATTCACGTATATGTTTACAGGAATATAATAGCGCCTTCAGGGTGTATCAGTGACGCACACTTCAGGATGTATCAGTGACGCACACTTCAGGGTGTATCAGTGACGCACACTTCAGGGTGTATCAGTGACGCACACTTCAGGGTGTATCAGTGACGCACACTTCTGTACTGATCATGCTGTTTTTTTAAGTTATTTGGCTTGATTCAACGCGATATATAAGGTGACATTAATTTACGCAGCCAAACTCATACTGGAGGCTTGGAAAGTGATCAGTATCACGGATCGATAACGGTTTTTGCTTATTTCGCACAATTAAATGTTGACCTCCCATAGTAGGTAATTGACACGGGGCTCGGCTTGCGTTTGTGGACGAAAGAAATAATTTGTGAATTTCACAATACGCTAATCGAACCTCGATCCTGAGCACTTATCGAGTCTTCATTATGAATTTGGCTACATAAATTAATGTCACCTTGTATTTTTTTAATATAAACTGATCAGCACCCGTAACGCGCGCGACGCGACTTTGTTGAATCACAAGAGCGAGAAGCGTGACAATGTTTTTGCGATTAAATTTAATTATTGCTCCTCGCACTTGTGATTCAACTAAGTCGCGTTGCGCGCGATTAAACATTGTGCTACGGGTGCTGTAGACATTGTATGCAGATGCTAATTCGTAATTTCAAAATCTATGATGATTCAGTACGGTCAGTATAAAATATAATGGTTCTAGTTACATCACTGTCATACTTATATAAGACTACAATTTTAAGGAGTATTGTATCTCTAAAGATTGCACCTTCTCAAATTCTATCGTACAAGATAGTTTGAAACTCAATTCCTGGGAAATAAAGTTCAAATTGCATTGGCTATCAGTTGGTTATAGCAAATGCAGCTTTATTCCAATGATTTAAGATTCAAACTGTATTGGTTCTCGTACGTATTTAAGGCTAGGGCTTTGTATAAAAGGTAAGGCACCAGCTTGGAAGCGATGTTCTAATAAGAGTCTTCGATCGGCAAAATTCATTTCCCAAAATAAATTAAGTTTTGTTTATTTTTGTTAACTATTGAGTAGATATTGATACAATTTTATTTAAACATAAATGTAATCAAGACTTTCCAGTTTTTATTTCATTTTACAAGTAACTCCTGAATATACAGTGTGTCCCTCGTACAAGTGCACATCTGAAAAGGGGTGAAACTAGACCTAATTTTATCGACAAAAAATGTTTTTTTTTTTTTTAGAAAATCTTTGTTTTATAAATTTACATTTCAAAAATTTTTTTGTCTACCGTGGAGACTATGTATAAAATATGTCATAACTTTTGATCTACCGCGAGTAATGCAATGAAATAAAACTGTTACAATCCTTAAAAAATAGACGTTGCATCACCAAATCAAAAACAAAACATAATCAACTACCATTAACATAAAAATAATATCCTAAAAGATTATTTCTTTAACTTTTCCGTCTTTTTTTTCAATATTAGTAATTTTTTTTCAAAATAATGTCCCCTTTTACTATACTTTTATTCCTATTTATCAATGCCTATTCCATTTATTTCTAACAAAAAAATAAATACAACGTTCTATTATAAATATAATATTTTCTACGAGCGGTTAACCAAAAGCACTGCGCCCCCGTCCCATACAAAGATACCCAGGCGGAATATTTATTCAACATAAAAAAAAAAAACTTTGTTTTTGTCGATATATTTAGATCTAGTTTCTAGATCTAGTACGAGGGACACACTGTATATTAAAGCAGATTGAAGGCTTTAATTTTAGTTTAAGTGCTGTCAAAACTTAATTTTTACAAAGTAATTTAGCTTCTGATGATTAAGGACTATTTTTCAATTAAGAATGTTTACTTTTGACAAATGACAGCATTAAAACTAAAATGAAAGCCTTCAGAATCTGCTTTATTGCCAGATTATTAATTTTCTTTCATTTATTTACCATCAACATCTTCAAATATCAAATATCGATGAAGCCTATTGAATCGCTGTGGTGATAATAAACAAATATATTTATAAATGCCTACTCAGGAGTTTTAAAATAAAACATGAAATAATAAAATTATTAAAACGCCAAAAATACAGATAAAACAATGTATCAAATAATGTACTGTATAAAAAAACATTTTTTTATGTTATAAGAGTGCATTACAAACTAGAAAGACCAATTACCAACAAATTTAAAAAGACTATTTCTCGGGCCAGGATTCGAACCTGCGACCTCTTTCTTACATGGCAAGTGCGCTACTGACCAGACAATTGATATACCAGCTTGTAATGCACGTACTCAACGCTCACGAGGGCGTTATGTGATTTTACGCCTTGTTGTACAGGGTGACTTTTAACCCAACTCCGATAATTTTAGAGGTTATTAAACGTTTGTAAAACAAATTTTAAATGTAACAATACATATTGTCTTCAGATGACCATGATTTCTTTAGATTTTACGGAAATCTTTGAGTGGAAAATGAATTTCAGATGGTTATAGCTAGGTTTGTCTTGCCAACCAATGTATGGAGGGGTCGCCATTCGGTATCGGATGGATTCACTTGGCACAGGTGTATATTGGGTTAATCTCAGCTGATTAAGCCCGGTAGCCATCGACCCCCCCATTGTGGGTGGGGGGGATATGCACTCAAAGTCTTACGTCACCGCGCTTCAGACAAAAATTCATATCGTCTTCAATTTACCTACTATCTCGAGTGTAGTATCATTTTCGGCTAAACATGAAACGAGGAATTCATTTTTAAAACATTTTGTGTACAGTTTCATAAAAAAATCATAAGATATTGTCGAAAGTATGTTAGTTGGTCTTCTATTTTTTTAATTCAAAATTCCATATCCTTGAAAATAACAAGTTTTTTTAATTAAAAAAAATACTTTCTTAAAGTACATTTAATCAGCTTTAAATTTATATATACATTTTATGTACTTACTATAGAACATCTACTTGAAAAAAAAAACGAACATAGTTTGCGACGGCTGCGAAATATTTTTTCGATCCGCCTGTCCCACGTTAGCTAAGTTGTATGTATATTTTTATCAATGTTAATGGTTAATGTCATTATGCTTCAGACAGCATTATTTAATTTAAATATAAGAAATTATTTAAACTGTAAATATTTTGGTTAAAAAGTGAGTTTCAAAGATAGGTTAGTTTTTAATACAAAATATATAGAATACAAATTTAACTTTATCATTGACTTTTGTGTGACGAATTGCTATTATAAAATTGCTGCTATTAGAAAGAAAGAAAGAAACAAAGAAAATACGTTTATTTTGAGAGCTACACTATTACAAACAGTTTAAGGCTTATACATATAACTAGGTAGTTTATAAGATACAGCCAACAAAAATGTCTCTGACTCAGCAAAATGCCACAGCAGAATTGTGACGCTGATCTTCCGTCAGAGGCCGCGAGTTGCGACACATGCGATGTAACAAAATTTTATGATAAAACGAAGATTGTCTCTGTGTGACGTAAGAAAATTTACTAATTTAATAATTTACAAAAATAAGAAAATTCACTACAAGAAAATGTTATTATAAGACCCTTTCTTTTTCAACAAACATACATACATGCATATACTCACGCCTACAGGCAGAGACTACAGATTTCAGTACAGAGAAAATTTATTTTTCAAAACATGTAAAATGGCTTTAAATAAATATTTATTTTAATTTTGTTAATCTTGTAAATAAGATGCTAACCAAAGATATTAAGCAAATTAGCCAGTTTGACAGTAAAAATCGTACGTTTCTTACACAGAATTCCAGGGCAGATCTCAGGACAACCAGGTAGCAAGTCTAAGCAAAGCCTAAAGTATCCATGTGTATAGCACTGCGAGGTTGTCTTTCGTATGAATTTTTATGTCAATGTATTTTTATTATAGTTTTTTATACTCGTTGCTAGAACTACAATTTCCACCACAGCGACATAATTAGGTGCATTTAAATTTAAAAAAAATTACAGTTGCATCTAGCACCACACCGTGATTTGCACTTGCACCGAATTAGTTCTAGACAAGCGGTAGCAGCTACGGTTGCCGTGGTCCACGTTGGTATCCAGTCATCATTGAAGTCTGTTTCCCATCCCCAATCCACTGGACTAGGAAGATTTTGAATTGGCACCATGGATTGGTCCCATACGTGTACACCCTGGTAAACAGCTCTTAGGAGATGCTGTCGAAAACTGGCTTCCGTTGGTGGAATATTCTCTAGCTATCGGTCTTTTTTAGAGATTAGTTCTCTTCTACATTCGTTCAACGATGTGCACTGGCAGGATCTGAAATGTAAATTAAGTAAGCAACTGTGGAGTTAAAACAATAAGTTTTCTAGACAGAATAATTTCTAACTACGCAGGTTTCGTTTAATTTATACTTACTTATCATACATCGCTATAATACATTTTTGAATAATTGTATTCGCGTTTTCAACGTCTTCATCAGCTAGCATGATGAACCCGCTAGTTGCTGATGGAAAAGCATTCCATGCTTCGTACGCAGTTTTTTTCTTCTTCCACTAAACGCTGAAACTGTGTCACATCCAGTTAACGCATTAAATACCGGCAGCGCTCTTGCTTTTTCAGGGCTTCAAATAAAATAAGATCAAGCTTTTTAAGTTTGTTAATTAAATGAACGTAAGAAGAAACATTAAGGTAATTTAAATTAAAACCTAAAGAGGCTGCAATCTTGTCACATGATAAAAACTGGTGGTTTTTTCCTATAAGCGAGGTATTGGCTTACGCATACGAGTATGCCCAAACACAAAAATAATAAAAAGATGGGCCAATTTTGGGAAAAAAAAAACTGCGTAAGAAGCATGGAATGCTTTTCCATCAACAACTAGCGGGTTCAATATGCTAACTGATGAAGACGTTGTAAACGCGAATACAATTATTCAAAAATTTACCGTAACGATGTATGATAAGTAAGTATAAATTAAACGAAACCTGCGTGGTTAGAAATTATTCTGTCTAGAAAACATTTTTTTGAACTCCACAGTTGCTTACCTAATTTACATTTCAGATCCTGTCAGTGCACAGCGTTGAAAGAATGTAGACGATAACTATTCTCTAAAAAAGACCGATAGCTAAAGAATATTCCACCAATCGAAGCCAGTTTTCGACAGCATCACCTAAGAGCTGTTTACCAGGTTGTGTTGAAAACGCGAATACAGTTATTCAAAAATAAATCATAACGATGTATGATAAGTAAATATAAATTAAACGAAACCTGCGTGGTTCGAAATTATTCTGTCTAGAAAACATTTCTTTTTAACTCCACAGTTGCTTACCTAATTTACATTTCCAATCCTGTCAGTGCACAACGTTGAAAGAATGTAGAAGATAACTATTCTCTAAAAAAAGACCGACAGCTAGAGAATATACCACCAACCGAAGCCAGTTTTCGACAGCATCTCCTAAGAGCTGTTTACCAGGGTGTGCACGTATGGGGCCAATCCATGGTGCCAATTCAAAATCTTCCCTGTCCAGCGGATTGGGGATGGGAAACAGACTTCAATGACGACTGGATACCAACGTGGACCACGGCACCCGTAGCTGATACCGCTTGTCTAGAATTAATTCGGTGCAAGTGCAAATCACGGTGTGGTGCTAGATACAATTATTAAAAAAAAAATGCACCGAATTATGCCACTGTGGTGAAAATTGTGGTTCTAGCAACGAGGATGAAAAACTATAATAAAAATACATTGACATAAAAATCCATACGGAAGACAACCTCGCAGTACTATACACATGCATACTTTAGGCTTTGCTTAGACTTGCTACCTGGTTGTCCTGAGATCTGCCCTGGAATTCTGTGTAAGAAACGTACGATTTTAATTGTCAAACTGGCTAATTTGCTTGATAGCAGTAATTTGGTAATAGCAGTTGGTCAATTGAAACCGTACGTTTTCAGCTGTCAAATGAATACGATTTTCTTATACAATTGCACCCTTGGTCTTCAGACCATAAACAAAGGCCAATGATAAAGTTAAATTTGTATTCTATATATTCTGTATTAAAAACCAACTTATCTTTGAAACTCACTTTTAAACCAAAATATTCACGGTTTAAATTATTTTTTATATTTAAATTAAATAATGCTGTCTAAAGCATAATGGCATTAACCATTAACATTGATAAAAATATACATACAACTTAGCTTGCGTGGAACTGGCGGATCGAAAAAATATTTCGCAGCCGTCGCAAACCATGTTCGATTTTTTTTCAAGTAGATGTTCTATAGTAAGTACATAAAATGTATATATATATTTAAAGCTGATTAAATTTACTTTAAGAAAGTATTTTTTTTTTAATAAAAAAACTTGTTATTTTTAAGGATACGGAATTTGGAATAAAAAAAATAGCAGACCGACTAACATACTTTCGACAATATCTTATGATTTTTGTATGAAACTGTACACAAAATGTTTTAAAAATGAATTTCTCGTTTTATATTTAGCCGAAAATGATACCACACTCGAGATAGTAGGTAAATTGAAGACGATATGAATTTTTGTCTGAAGCGCGGCGACGTAAGACTTTGAGTGCATATCCCCCCCACCCACAATGGGGGGGTGGACGGCTACCGGGCTAAATCTGCTAAGGTTGACCCAATATACATATCTGCTACGTGAATTCATCCGATACCAAACGGCGACCCCCAAGGCAAGACAAACCTAGCTATTATTATAATACTAGTTTTTATTCTTCTACTATCTATCAAATTATCGGGGTTACATTAAAAGTCAGCCTATATATACAATAAGACTTTTATGGCATAGCTTCAAAAAATGATTTTCCATAGTTGTTAATTTACCATTTTTAGAAGGTTACACCAAAATCCACGACTATGAAAAATCTAATTATTTTGAATTTGATGCTGTTATAAGTAAAATTATAAAAATCTATCTTGATAAAAACACTTGTACTGTTTCACAATACATTGCAAGTTTCACAATACAATTGCAATGTAAACAACACTTTATTGTTTATTATATTTAACAGTGTTCCTTGATATTGCTGTAAGGCGAAACCGGTCGGAGTAATAAAAGGTGATATTGTGAAACAGTACAAGTGTTTTTATTAAGATTATGATGATGTTTCACCAAGTGCCAAGAATCGCAAGTATTAATCATAAAAATCTGTTTTTGAACATAGTACATTATTTGTATAAAATGTTTTTAGCGGGAGCTATTTTTTGAGCATTATTAATAATTATTTCCTTTGATTACGTTCTAATATTAAATCTGAAAGAAAATACTTGGTACAGCATGACACAGTTTCGGTTAAGTTCGCGAAACCGATGGCTCCCGAATTGATTGATTCAAAATCACCAATGTTTATTGCATTAGGCGAAAATGATCTTTATATAGACGCAATAAGTTATAAAATTGGCTTCTTCTTTTTCAAGCCTATAACTATATTTGCGATTCCAAAACCGTTCAGAGGTATAGCTTTTATGAACCGTCTTTAGTAGACAGTCAGGTGCCTTTCAGTTGATATTTTCACCAAACATTTCCATAGGCATATTTTATTTTTGTTGAACGCGTCCTAAAATCTCAAGTGGCCGATCATTCAACTTAATATCATGACGTCACTTCCCGTTAATACTGAAGTACTTATAAAACCAGTTGAAAAGAACGAAAAATTCATAGTTGAAATCACATACCTAAATTGATGTATTAATTCCAACAAGCAAAGTAAAATAGCGCAGTCAAGTTTTAAAAAACGACCAAAATAATAAATGAATTAATAATAATAAACATTATAAATATTTATCTTTGATAATAACAATTATCATTTGTTAATTTATGAATTCGCTTATTATTCCCTTAATGTCCTTGAAAGGATGAAAATAGTTGCAAAATAACAATATACGAAGTGAAACAGTATACCAAGTATTTTATTTCAGTGTTAATATTGTGAAAATGTTCCAACAAGAAATATCAATAAATAACATCAATTATTTCATTCTAAGTGTAAAGTATCAATTCTTAGGATTAATTATTTCATTTTAGACAACAATACAAAAATGTCGGAGAAAATATATGGTCACAGTTTAATGAATCACATTCATTTTGATGATTATACACATAATATATACTTCTAAATTATAATTTACTTATTTACATTTTCTATACAAGACTAAATACAGTCACAAGGTAGCATATATCCGTACAAAATGGCTGTATATGTAAATTAAAGTACATTTCAACTGGTATTTTATTAATTACTAAAAAAATATTTTCTATTCGAACACCAACAGAATCGTCCGGAAGCAACCATATTAAAAATGTTACAGTAATAGCATATAAATCGGACTAGGAATTCTTCTGACCGATTCTGTTTATTAGAAAACTTCTTTTAAACTCCAAAATGTGTACTTGCGCAGGTAACGCCTCGACATTACAAGTTTTACGAGTTGCTAGTAACTCGCCTTAGGAATTGCTGGGGCGCGGGGGATATTTCCCCTCTGCACTCCGCGCAATACCTACAACGTGCAACTATTGGATTATTACAAACAAACAACAGAACATTTTATGCTAAATATATGTACAAATAACACTAAATTTAATAATATACTATTCACAAGGAAGAAAGGAAATGCAGGTGCGAAAAGTTTCGTTTGGGCTAAAAATTTAAAACCATGTAAGCTAAAATGCGCTTTATTGGTTTACAGCAGATAGAACATTTCAATATGCACAGCAACTTTACTGTAGGTATGGTGCTAAAAGTAACTGTAGAATTAATGTTACAGTATAAGATGCAACCTTAATATCTAAAGCTTAAGATTTTTTTTACACAGTATCAGTCGAGAATAAGGGTTTAAAAACTAAACAAGAGAATAACATACAAAAGGAACACAAAGCGTACTTAATCATATAATTGTAAAATATTAAATATACAAAGTGGTAAATTTGGTAAAAACGTGGACCAGCCCGCGAAATCGAAGCTTTGACAGGACACAATGAATATAAAAATTTGAGATCAATTTTTATGTTAAAATTCAGTTCAAAAACCAGTTTTAGTAACACGCACTCATTCACAACACGATTAAAGTAATAAATCCATATTTGACCCTGCGTTCCGAAATTGCTATCTAAATATATTCATATTTCAAATATGTTATTTAACCAGAACTTTTATTATTACATGCATGGCATTGTAAATAAACTTCGTCTTAGCCTTATTTGGCTGAGCATATAGAAGAAGCCAAATTTTTGAAGTTCTACGTCTTACATCTATGTTCTAAATCATTTATTGATTTGACTTTTGGGATTCACACTGTCACACTCATAAAGTTAAACATTTCGGAACGCAGACATAAACGTCAACTTAAAAAAAAAACAAATCGAAATTTGAAATAGTCTAAAGTTTAGACTCTAAACACTAACTGGCCAGTATCGTTTCGCGGTGCTGCGCCCACTAGAGATTTCTCACTCGTTCACTGGGATAGTTTATCGTTGTAAATATCACAGAGCTGCTGGCAGGGGGGTAGGTCGACCAGCTGGGCCCTTTCTACGGCCACGAGGCACCCCCCAGGGGCCACCAGGAGGGGTGCCGAGGGGCCTCCCACCCACACCTTCTTTATGTCTTCTGAGTTGTGCTGCGCTAGTGGAGACATGTAGCCGCCCCTGGAAATGAAAAAAGAAAAAACTCATTAAAGCAGCTCTTTTTTTGTCGGCTACTAACAGGAATAGTCGCAGCTTTGAACCACACTGCACTGTTGTTGTTACATACCTTAGTTTCCTATCGGCTTGCAACAGCGCGTCAGCTCGCAACAGTCTGACAGCGACAGCTACCAACAGGAGCAGTATGAGAGCCCCGCATACCGGCAGCTTTGAGCCGCACTTCACTGTTGTTACATACCTTAGTTTCCTGTCGGCTTGCAACAGCGCGTCAGCTCGCAGCAGTCTAACAGTGACAGCTACTAACAGGAACAGTATGAGAGCCCCGCACACCGACACTACTATAGTCGCAGCTTTGAGCCACACTGCAATGTTGTAGTTACATACCTTAGTTTCCTGTCGGCTTGCAACAGCGCGTCAGCTCGCAACAGTCTGACAGCGACAGCTACCAACAGGAGCAGTATGAGAGCCCCGCATACCGGCAGCTTTGAGCCGCACTTCACTGTTATTACATACCTTAGTTTCCTGTCGGCTTGCAACAGCGCGTCAGCTCGCAACAGTCTGACAGCGACAGCTACCAACAGGAGCAGTATGAGAGCCCCGCATACCGGCAGCTTTGAGCCGCACTTCACTGTTGTTACATACCTTAATTTCCTATCGGCTTGCAACAGCGCGTCAGCTCGCAACAGTCTGACAGCGACAGCTACCAACAGGAACAGTATGAGAGCTCCGCACACCGGCACTGCTATAGTCGCAGCTTTGAACCACACTTCACTGTTGTAGTTGGCGCCGCTGGGTATCGCGTCGTTTTCTGCAAAACGGAGAATATATGTATAAGTATTTTAAATGAATATGATATGAGTGTCCACTTTTATAATATATTTTTTATTGTAACTTAAATTTAATATTGTAACCACAACATATCATGTATGTAAGATAATAATAATCGCATATGTATATATATAAATAGTACCTGTTGTATTCCTACATAACTAAAGTGTAGTGAAGCGATTCTAAGAAAAAGTACAAGTCATAATCAACCGCATTAATTAATTTCGCCTTTAATTTATTTCGTAAATCAGGGTTTACGCAAAAACAGATTGTTTATTGATATATTGAGTGTGGTCATCAGATTCAACAGAATAAACACGTACAGCTATCGTTGGTGAGCCGGTTATGTAAATAAGCGGAATAAACCAAATAAACCCATACGGACCTCGTGATCGACTATTGAAATGTCAAACCACCACCAACCACCATAGTACATACCATGGTGGTTTATTTATAGTGGCCTGAAGTTAGCTGCACAATCACGTTTCACAGCCAATTTTTCCCCACGTTTTTGACGTTTGTTGAGGGTCATGACCGAATCTTGGGTGTTTTTAGTGGAAAATTGTAGTTTATTGTGATTTGATGAGTAGTTGTAATTGGATTTCCATAGTAATAAATTTATCATCTTTGGAATTTACATCTAAATTCTCGACTAAGGAAAATGCAATTATTTTGAAGTTACTATAAATGTTATTTCATAGTACATTGTTCACCGAGGGAAGAAAGGGGAAGATTACCAACGAGGGTGTAGTTTGAGGCCCGAGGCGAAGCCAAGGGCCTCAATACACACGGGTTGGGAATCGCACTTTCTCCCGAGTGATACATAGTGCTTTATACTACACCTGCGAGGAAATAGTATAATTTTACTTTTAATCAAGATACAATAAAAGAAACCGACTGACTCAGGTGCGATTGTTAATAAAAGAAACCGACTGACTCAGGTGCGATTTATTAAGTACAGGAAAAGCAAGTGGCCAGTATCATTTTTCGAGTTTTATGTACGAGTTCGCAAAATAATACTGGCCACTTGGCCACTTGCTCATTCTTTATGTTATTAAAAAAAAAAACAGCACGTTAACAATGGATTTGCGTATACTTTTTCTGCCCGCTCAAGCACGTTAACAATAAATTTTCATACACTTTTTCCGCCCGCATATTTGTATGACAGTAATGACGTATTTTCTGCATCGTTTTCAAAAAAGTAAGAAGGTACTTTCCGAGCAGGTGTAGTATAAAATCTATTTTTGCATATAGTTAATTTTTACATCTTTAAGTAGTTGAAGCAATGTTTTGAGTTGTTTCTTGTATGGTGGTCCACTATATGCAAGGACTTGGAACGTGTCCAGCTAAATGAACAGACAACCCAAGACAGACAGTCCTGGCGAGCCAGGAACGAGGAGAGCTGACCCCAAATGAAGGGAAGAGGCACAGACAAACAAGAAGATCGTTGTTCCTTGTAAATTTTTTTCGATGTACAGTGGAGACCACATCAAGCTATACACTTGCAGTACGACATTAGCCCCTACAGAGAAGAATATAAGATAGGTACAAAGTCCAATGTGTCTTACTTGAAGCGGTCTCCACTGTACAAGATAAATAATAAAAAAAAAATTGTTTTGAGCGCCACCTAGATCATAACTACTTTGCTAGTTGCTAGTTCTAGTTCCTCAATAAGTAATCCGATATTTCAATACCAACAATGACAGAAACGATCTGTAAGCAAACTCTCAGCTATCAACTGAAAGGAATGTCACTGCACCGATACTTAAAATGTCTACGCTGAATTGCAATTGCATTCGATATAAGGCCATTAAAATGAAACAGCAAGCTGACTACAACGATTTCGTGGTAGACTCATCGACTGCACTTTCTTAGAAAGTAATAAGCGAAACTCTGGGATCGTCATTGTGGACATTGGGGATATCTAATTACTGACACGCGAATTTCGAGATAGATATGGAATCGCTAATCTATATCGTGTACAAGGTGATATTAATTTATGCAGCCAAATTCATACTAAAGACTCGGTAGGTGCTCAGTGTCAAGGTTCGATTACCCCTTTCGTGATATTCGTACATATTTTTGTTTGTGTTACCTTTGTTATGGTACCACATTGTTCTAGACTAAGCATAAACATGTACATATCCTCCATCTTGTACACACTTATGATAATAAATAAATTTGAATTGAATTTGAATTTGTGTACCCTACAAACGCAACAGTGGCGTGCACAGAACTTTTTTCCGGAAAAGCAATCAGAAGGTCAAGTACGACAATAAAAAAAATATGAAAAAATTTAAATAACACTTTGAAAAAAAAAAGTTTGTATGAAAATGTTCACTCTAGGAAAGGCAGTGCCTACCCTGTCGTCATACAAACTTTTTTTTTTCAAAGTTTTATTAAAAAATTTTCATATTTTTTTATTGTCGTACTTGACCTTCTGGTTGCTTTTCCGGAAAAAAGTTCTGTGCACGCCACTGAAACGCAAGCCCTATACAGCCGCGAGTAACTATGGGAGGTCAACACTTTATTAGATTCTAATAAAATGTTGGGTGATGCCCGATCTCCCCAAGTTCCAAGTTCCCCAAATGTTTTATTATTAATTAAAAGTTGCACAACTCTCTCTGGACCGAAATCGTGTATGGTACAGTCGCCATGCTTACGTATTGTTTAATGTTATTTGTAATTACTTGAGAGAACCAATGGGGTGAAAAACGTAATCTTTTCACGGCAATTTACACTTCATTGATCAAATACTTACATTTTACAATAAAAATGTGATTTAATAGTCTACATGATGTGTTTACTTACAATTTTCCCGAGCTAAATAATTGCTTGCTAGATGTTCCCCTAACCTACCCTATATTATTCCCTTACACTACATTTTGGAAAACCTTGGTATTGGATCATGGCCTATCGCTGAAAATACATACGTCTCCACTTCGTAGTAACTAAATTGCTTAAATTCGTGTTGTAAGACGAGGTTCATTTTTTAAATTCTCGTTTTCCAAAAGTAAATTTTAGGGCTCTATCATACATAAATGATTGACACCCTTAAAAAAAGCACTGTCTGAGGAGCAGTCAATAACTAAGAGACAATTTTTAAGGACTAAAAGAGTAATTAAACAAAAACCGCCTGTTATCGCACCTTTTCTTGACATTTTTGATTTCATAATTTTGATCTGCCCAATTCTACGACCTGCCCACAACATATAACAAATCACATACTCCTACAGGTAATAAATACATCATCAATATCATAAAACATTAGTTTCATCAACTATGGTATCGATTCGGCGCAGTACAACTTAAGAGGGCGCCGAGCAAAATAATCTAAAACGACAGTCACTGTTAAATTGATTTATTGAATAATATTTCAATGATAAATAAATAAAATATATATTTATTATCACAGAGAACGTATATACACTTCCCCCGCAGCGAATATTTAAAATAACTTATGGTGTAAGAAACAAATCTATCTAAAGTAGGCCCAAAATCTAAAAAAGGTATTGGGGTTTTAGTAATTTTAATAACTTAACTGTCGAATTTTGTCTCAACCACAATTCAAGACAATCACAAACGTTATAAAATACAACTGGGCCGTTTCACATTTTTAAAATTTTGTCTGGTAAATTAAACATGATTTTTTCTGTTAAATTCAATAAACGTGACCACGATAAAAAACGACCACAAGAGAACAAGCGAGGTGTCTAATCGTTCTACGCTCGGCGCAGCCTTAACTAATTTGATAGGACTAACCTTATTTTGAGCGTTCTGTGTTTGTCTTTTAGAAAAACGTAGTATGATACACGGGCGTAAGAGCAATAAATTACTCGGTTACGTTTAAAACACTCGCTACGCTCGGTTTTAAATCGTCCTCGTAATTTATTCCTTTTCGCCCTTGTAGCATAAACTACTATTATATCTCCTTGCGATGGATAAATCGTCAAGTGTTCAAACATAGAAATTTGTAAAGTGTAATTACTTGTATTCGAAGAAAAAGGCAGAACGCTCAAATTAAGTTTAGTCCTGTCAAATAAGTTAAGTCGTGTTGCACCGAATCGACACAATTAAGTACTATAATTTAATAGAATCGTAATAAGTACATAAGTCATTCCGTAGAAGCTATAAATATAAATAAACGAACCATAGGTTAATCATTTGCTAAATGCATTATATTATGAATAATTATCATGCAAGTGAGATACTTGAACGATTCTTCTATTGTTTTGAAGACTAATACTATAGGTACCTATCGACACGGCACGAGCCCAATGGGAAGGGGTTTCGCAGCCGGATTGTGAAAAACCCGGATTTTTCTAATTAATCGAAACAGAACACTTAATTTCAAAATTCACTCAATGGTTATACATCAAAACCTTATTACCTATAAATTGTGTATGTTGCCATCGAAAAGTTTCCATTGGTTTCTGTAAATTAGAATTAAAAAAAAATTGAAATTGTAGTATAAATTTGATACCATACAAAAATGTGTCGTCTCATAAAAGCTAATGCATAAAATCGAACAAAAACTACAATAATTTTATCTTTAGTCTAACCTATATATATATATATATATATATATATATATATATATATATATATATATATATATATATATATATAGTTATACTTCCTACCCGTCTTAAAATTTCGGATAATCAACATAAGTATTAGAAATCTTGTATTTTAAGCTCTAAAATGTAACATTTTTTATTTATTTATATGTATTAACCTTGTGATAGTTCATAAGTATTTGAAAAATGCAGTATTTTAATATGCAGGATACATATAGATAGCATTCGAAATCGCAGTAAAAAGTTACTACGTCTCGCTTGAAAAAATGCAAGTTTTCGTCGTCAGTTTGTTTCAACTTGTCAGAATAAAATCCTGATCCTTTAAAAAATACAGTAGATAGTTAATAATACAAAGTAAAATATTACCGGATCACCATTTGAAAAAGTAGATGGGTATATGTGCAAAAATATTGCAAATTGTTACCTTCCAATTCTTTTTTTTAAATATATCTCTATGTTTAGATTTACAACAAAATCGCCTGCCTGTAAGTATACATTTCTTCCCTATTCTATGCAAAATAAATTAATTATTTTGCATAGGTGTAAACTCATTATTTTATTTGAATCGGTAAAGAGTCATTGTAAAACTAATCAAATAATTATTTTGGCTGGTGCAGGCACGCACATATATGATTTTAGGGTGGGGGAAAAAAACGTCTTAAAATAAATCGTATTTTAGCACTTTATGTTATTATTATATTCAATATTTGTTCAGTGATGCTGTGGACACAAATAAAAAGCTATTGAACATTTTATTAATTACATATTTACTTCCATCCATCAGCCCGTATTCGTCCACTGCTGGACATAGGCCTCCCTAATATTACGCCACTCTTGGCGGTCCTCAGTCATCCTCATCCAGGATGTCAGCCGCCACCCGCAACGTCCTTCAGATCGTCAGTCCAGCGGGCACGAGGGCGGTCTACGCTGCGCTTTGCTGTATTGGTCTCCATTCCAATGCCTTACGGCCCCAACGGTTATCACGTCGGCGACAAATATGGCCAGTCCGCTGCCACTTCAACTTACTGATTCGGCAGGCTATGTCGGTCACCTTCGATTTCTGACGGATATCTTCGTTTCGGATTTTATCCATCAAAGATATTTCCTTGTATGCAAACAAAGGACACGCATTATTGCATGCGATAAATACTAAACGTAAGACTTGTCCTTGGATGTTTTATTTTTTATTCTTCGACCAAAATAGCCAGGGATTTTATATACAGTACGAGTGCAAACAAAGATAAGTGCGCCACGATACCCATCTGTAACAAAGGTATGTTATTTACATAGGCCCGTGACTCATGGAAGAACGCCGCCCCGTTACCGCACTTCGCGATAAATTCCGTATCAAATCTCTGTTCAAGGAAATATTTTGTCTATGCTTTTGTTTTTGTGAAAAGAAAATGGTGATTTCGATTTTAATGTTGCTGGAGCGAAAGGGTAACGAATAAAAACAGATTTTGCGATATGGGCTTTGTGTAGTTTGAAACCTAGAACAATATAGGTAATAATCATTTTACGGCCTAAGCTTGTATTAATTAAATAGCGAAAGTTTATTGGAATTTTTTCGTGCTTCACATCGAAAATGTTTTTCGATTCACATTTTCGATAACACAAATCCTAGTATAGGCAGTAAAGGAGTAAAATATTTTTTTTGTTTTTACCTTTAGCGGTAATTCCGGATCACTAAACGAGTCTCCAGTATGAATTTCACCTCATAGATTAAACAAACGACGACGAAAACGGCGAGAAGCGTCCAAGTACTTTCCTCTTCCACAATTCGAAAACTAAATACTTAGCTTTAATTTAAACGGTTAACTAGATAAATTAAATAATTAGATAAGATAAATTAAAAATATTATTAATTTATATTATAATTTTTTATTTTTTATTATTTTTATTTATTAACAACTTACATCTACCATTACAGGAAAACCTAATTTGATTTATATATATTGATTTATATAAAAACGGCTCACCTCAATACGTGTTATGATCGGGAAAGCCGACCAGTTTCAGCAGATTTAGACTGCCTTCATCTGGGCGAGTAAAGACGTTTACGCGACGACGTTACGCCTCACACTCAGAATGAATTATCCTCAAGTCTCATTTAATTCTATATGTGTATATTGTTATATTTTTTAATATATTTATACATATCTAGCCAAGATCTGTCAAATATCATTAACACATCCGTGGCAAATACAAGTAACAGATTCACTACAACAACCATAGCCCAACGGACCTTGTTTAGAATATAGATTCATATGTACATACGTACATATATATGTATTAATCTGTACCTCACCTCAGCATGAGGAATAAAATTAGTATACAGTCCAAGATAATTACCAGCATCTCCAGCCGTCAAGTTGAGCCTCGCCCGCGCGATAGGGCTGTCCTCATGGTTGCACAAGTCGCGGAAGCAGCACAGCAGCAGGGAGTGCTCCCTCGAAGGGGGCCCAGCTCCTGGCGAGTTCTGGCAGCGGGCCAGGGCGTCTTCCTCACTGGAAAGTGGAGAAAGAAGATTCAGCAAATAACCTCGTCATGACAGTCCTGTAATGGTCTCTAAAGCGCGGCGCATTCAGGAGTAATTCTGTTGCGAAATAACAGAATGCTGATTCAATAATAATTTGCAATTGGTTTAGTGGAATTTGAAAAAAATATAACAATTAATTAGTAAAAAAATCATGTCTGTACAATTTTTACAATGTTTGTCTGTCTGTCTTTATGTACCTATGTTCCGTTCGTCGGATTAGGATGAGGTTTACGGGACACCTGACGCTAGAACACCAACAACACCAGGTTTTCAAGGGTTCATTGGAAGAAACTAGCTGTGTTACTACAAAACGGTGTTTAACTTTAGACAGTGTTTAAATCTGTTGTTGTCGCCTTTTGTTTCATATCGTAAAAAAGTGACAGCAACAGATTTAAACACTGTCTAAAGTTAAACACCGTTTTGTAGTAACACCGTATGTCTCTCCTCATATTGAATAAAATATATTTGATTTATCGATCTTTTATCTAGGGATTCCACCTATAAACAATGTTTAAAGAAATATGTTTTTTTTCAAAAAAAATATGTTTTCCACCCTTTTTTTTTGGTTTTCAAACGTTCGTTTCAAAAACGCAGTTAAGAGACTAACTTGATTTTTTTTTATAAAATAGGCAATAGAAATATGAAGGGATGTCACCTAAATCCAATATTTTTTCCCTATAAAATATTTCAGTATTAGCTAAAACACAACAATTTGTTGTTTCGCTGCGTGATTACTAGTATTACGCGTCCAAGAACAAGAGGCCAAAGAGCCAACATATAATCTTTGCCATTAGACTTATTGTGCTGGATGGGTAATAAAAAAAGTTGCTAGGGTATGCCATCCTCTTAAAGTGAAATGGCGCGTTAAGTGATTTTTATGTTTTTTTTTCCTAAAGTGGCAGTAGTTTCGCAGCATAAAGCGCCTTAAATACCATAACTTCACGAGAGCATTTTGACCCCCCTTCTGTTGGTACGTAAAATTTTAATCGGTCAACATTTTAAATTATATAATACGATATCAATATAGTTTATTATTATTACTATACTAAATTCACTATAATTATAGTTTACTATACTAAATTCACTATAATTATAGTTTACTATACTAAAGTTACTATAATATCGGAATGAAAGTTGCAAATTAAGCTCTGTATTCACAAACCTATAATTATTGTTTAAGGCCATATGATTTGATGATATGCCAATGCAAAACGTTGCTGTTTACAAAGCATCACCACCTGTCACTTCTGCCAAATTATGCTATAATTAAATATTATTAGAATGCATTACAAACTAGAAAAGATCAATCAAAAACAAACCCAAAGACAAGAATTTGAAAGAAAAAATTCCCCGGGCCAGGATTCGGACTGTTATTTTTGCTTCTGCCTGATATACTAGCTTGTACTGCACGTATAGAACGCTCACGAGGGCGTTATGTTTAGCGCGCTTGTCTTGATAACAAGAGGTCGCAGGTTCGAATCCTGGCCCGGGGAATTTTTTCAAACCCTTGTCTTTGGGTTTGTTTCTGATTGATCTTTTCTAATCTGTAATGCACTCTAATAATATTTAAAGTATTCATAGCCATGGATTTCGCAAAATAAACATAATCTAATGCTATAATTATGCCATAAAAACGAAAACCAACAAACATATGAATCTTCCGAACATACAATTAAACGATTACTTCAAATTGTTTCAAAGTTCTCTCGCCGTGAGAACGGCCATCGTGCGTGGTTTGCAACACGAAATTGTGGTCAATTTGTATTCCATTACCATCTGTTGGGCCAAGACATTGAGCATGGAATTTATGTAGTAGATTAACGTCTCGCTTGACGTATCTATTTTGGTAGTTAGGAGGATTTAAATAAGAATAACAATTCTGTACACGGAGAAAAAATATTTTTAAAATACTACCAGATGGTTTTTTGTAAAAAAAAAAACCTTCTAAACAAAAACAGAATTATGTTATATTTACTTGAATTATTGTCTACATTAGATTGTTCAAGTAAACTGAACAATAAATAAGTAAACTGAACAATAAATATAGACGTCACATCACATATAGTACAATGTTTTCTGTATAAATGAGCTATATTCAGGTTAACGGAACCAGAATTTTTTCTCAGTGTACAACACAGAACACAGAAAGGAATTCCGATTTTGCTGATGTAAAAAGATCTTGGGACCACGAAATCCATGAAATATCTAGCTGACAATAATAGAGTTCCAATTAAAATACCCGAGCATTGTCAAAAATACCGATACTAATACCGACATATTTTCTCATGGGAAACTAACTAATCCAAGCTAGATATTTAACATCAGTCAATCAATCATTCACCAAATATGCTAAAACGATATCCTAATTCAACAAAAAAAAACTAGCAGCTTAGAGCTTCATTGTTGTAGCCTGTAGCTGTTTGGGATCAAAGGAAAAACGATTTCTAATTATTATGACCAAGAAAATGGCCCAAATTCTTCAGAAATATATCATCATTGTCTCCTTTGATTTCTTATATATTTCTGTAGATACATGTGTTTTAGGGTTCCGTACCCAAAGGGCAAAACGGAGCTCTATTAATGTCACTCCACTGTCCGTTTGTCTGTCTCTCTGTCCGTCCGTCCGTATATCACAAGTATCTAGCTCTGAGACTGAATTTTGATATGGCATGTAAAATGTTTAAGCGAATATTGAATTACGAAAAATAGTAGATTGTTATACGAGTGCATAAAACGAGCCATATTAACCAAGATATTTAGCTGCTTGAGCCTTGGCGAGGGCATGTCTGTCTTTTTATTTATTTTATATTATCTGTCTTTAAAGTCACTGTACCCTTGAGCATCATCTGAAGCTTCTGTCCTGTCAGTTCGCGCTAATATGATATAATCTTAGCGCGAACATTATTGAGTTTTAAAAAGTTTGTCTATGAAGTTGTACTGTGTATCTGGCTGTATGGCCTATTGCCATAGTCTTAGAAGAAGTAAACACTTTTATGCACTAGAGCATAAAACTTAGTTCTAGTCCGGTTATAGCAAGCATAAACCAGTACTTTTTAGAGCATAAGAAGGGAAAAACATATTTTTTCTTACCCTAGCATGTGGATGTGCGAGGTCATTGACTAGAACTCATTCAGTAAAATATACTTAAATATAATGTATTTTTCATTATGGGGTCTATCTTAAAGACCAAAGTAGTAAGGAATTTGTTTTTTCTGTTTATTATGTACCATATGCTGTTTATAATTAACAAATACTAAAAACGCCGATTTATAATGTAGTTTTAGGGTAACGTCCCCGAATACTCAACCAACTTAATTTTGCAGATTTGTTTCATACAATTTGTAGATAGCGTTTGTAATTTCTATATATTTTATTTAGGTATATTAACCAATTTAAATCGTACGGAGCCCTCAGGGTGCGATTCCTTCTCACACTTTACGGTTTTTTTTTACTTTATTACCTTGTGGCTAATTAAAAAACTTACTCGTAGTTTCATTTAATCAACATTGCTGTTCAAAAATTAATCTCAAGTTCTTAATGGGTTTAAATTAAATTTGATTTTATTGGTCACACTCTGTTCTCTATACAATTGTATTTTGCTGGCTGGCATTTGATTTCATAAAGTGTTCGTAAAGCAAGCGATTTTAATTAAAGTAATCGTAAAATAATCAACATTAAACATACCAAGAGAACAAAAGCACATAAAACAAAATAATGAAACGATAAGATACTGAATAAACACAAACTAAAAGAATATAAATACGTAATTAAAAAGCTAATTACAAAATCCAACATCAACTTAATGGTGAATTAGATACCCTCAGTTCAGTTAAACAAAGAATTCTTGTACGTACACGATGAAATCATAGATGCAGATAAAGAAAATGGCAAGTTGGAATATAAATACATTGATTTATTTTGTTGAGAAATGTGGAACATTACTAAAACAAAGCAATATCCTTTCTTTAAGGAACAAAGAAAGTATATAAAAGACGACGATATAGACAACGCAATGATATATTCATATGGAGTAGGTAGAACCTATTGTAAAGATATATTGAACGTTGTCGACAGGTCGGCGCCCGCTGATGCTCCTACCTACCTCGCCGCTATCTCGACTCAGAACCTCTGACCTGACCCAAGCTTCTACCATCTCTTATCTTATCGAACGAGGACAAAGAGCCAACATCACTCACCCGCACTTTATGTAGACCATAAACAAGTCCACAGCAGAATTAATTGCCGATAAAAGAAAAGAATTTCAATTTGAATTCGATTAAAATCTTAACGAAGGAGACGGGGCGATCGTTAGCGAAGATAATGGCCCAGAGGGGGAGATTGCCAAAAAGGAGCAAAAATGTAAAGCAAATAAAAGCGGGCAGCGGGCATGCGCCGACGACGGTGAAGGAACCAGTTTTGAGAGAGCGGCCCGAACTCACTCCAATGAGATAATTAAGCAAGCGGGTAATTTCAGAGTATAAAAACAGAGCTTGGCCTCGGTTTGAATAATTAATAACCACAGAGGAATTTATAAGCTTAGCAACGAATCACAAAATAAAAAACAGCGATACTGGTTGAATACCCAACAAGAAAGACAGCTAAAGAGGACAATACATCTAGGCAAATAGCACGAGTAGAGACAAACAATAGAACAAAGGCTCGCTGATCGCACTAGATCAAATTAAATTCACAGTCGTAAGACCTAATAATGATGATGAAACAGCTCGCCAAGTAGTTAATTTCGAAATGACCGAAGACAAATTGATAGAAGTTACACGGGACAGAATGTGGAACCTGACTTGATAGATATAAACCTTGTATCTACCATGATAAGCGGAATTGATGGATGACAATGCACTTCCATGTACCGAAAGACTAACAAAAGAATAGTTAATTAATTCCTCGATGAAAGTTAACAAGAAATACAGGAAGACCGCCGAGCGGCAGAGCCGAAAACGAATCATAATTGTATGCTGATACGAAGATAAAAATTTGGGAAAGCGCGAGTCAGACTCGCGGATAAAGGATTCCGTACCACCACACAACACGGGCACGGAATATTATGGTCAATAACAACAATATAGATGCCATAGCAAAATTAATGCGACAAAATAAGCCGTTGAAACGGTAGCGCGCGGCTCTTAAAAAGGTTGTCTGGAAGAAATCGCTATAAATGATAAGGCCGCCATTTTTTACCTTCTCTCATAAGTTTGTTCTTTTACCTTATTTTATTAACTTTGGTGTACAATAAAGAGTATTTGTCTTGTCTTGTCTTGTCTCACTGGATAGTGGATACGGGGAGCCCTAATATGTGCACTATATTTTCCTGCAATCTTCACATAATCCATCACCTATAATATTACCATGATTTTTTTTTATATTTTTCGGTCTACTTAATTAGGGGATAAGGGGGGGGCATATAACGTTAAAAAATGCAACTTTTTCGACGTTGTTTGTATGGGAACCCCCCGTGGATTTCATTTTTTTTTAATTTTGTTATTTGCCGTGATAAAAGCCATAGTAATACGTACTCTGTAAAAATTTCAACTGGCTACCTATAACGGCTGAAGCTGTAGACCCCTGTGACAGACATACAGACAGACAGACAACGGATGCTTAGTAATAGGGTCCCGTGTGGCACACTTTGGGTACGGAATCCTATAAAGTAGTAGTAATATCCAAGGATTTATAAAAGTTCGCTATGAAATTTGAATATTTTAACGTACAACATAAATCGAGTCGATAATATGGCTATTAAACGATAATTTACAAAGCCGTAACTCTTGAAGATTTAGGTTCGCTACCGGGTGACATTTAATATATTCCACTATACAGTGTTTGTATGTCAAGCATATTAATTAGGGTCTCGTAATTAGCATCGTCGATGATAGCATCTACACGACGCATCGGACCAAAAGAATCCTGTCGAGTTACCGTAATATACTGTATATCTTGATATAAGTTATTATAAATTTTGTAGCATTACCATTTTATTTGCAAAAAACCTGGCATACGTTATTTTTCGGATACAAAAATAGTATATTACGATAAGAGAGCGATGAAACGTTTTCTGACGAGTGTGAGTTTCACACGAGTCGAGAAAAAGTTTCTCGCACGAGTTTCGTATAATTTTTTATAGCACAAGTGCGGAAAATGCCGACTTTACGCACGCGCAGCGTGCGTAAAGCGGCCATTTTACGCACAGTGTGCTATAAAAGAATATACCTGAACTGCTTTAATATGGCATAATAGTAGTTCATGCTACAAGGGCGAAAAAAAATAAATTACGAGGACGATTTAAAACACGAGCGTAGCGAGTGTTTTAAACGTAACCGAGTAATTTATTGCTCTTACGCCCGTGTATCATACTACGTTTTTCAATGCATAGTGTGAGGAAATAAAACAAATATAATCAAAGAAAACAATTTAATTATTAAAGTTGAAAGTTACATTGTTACAATTAGGCAAGTTAATGATTGGCTCAAAAGGACTGTATCCAGAGCCGTTAAACAGTGGAAAAAAGTAAAACATTTATGTTACACAGGAAAGGTTGCAGGTTAGCCAACTTCTCGTAAATAAATTATAAATAAATAAAATAATAATAATAAAGCCCTAGGGCAAAATAATCGACTTTCTGTTCGGTTTTGATGCATAAAAAGTGGGCCTTTACGAGCACTTACATTGAAAAATATGATATTGATTTGGCATGCAAAAGGTGATTGGTTATTAGGACCAGGCTCCCAGGGGGGCAGACTTACGTGTCAGCCAGATGGTGGAGGCAGCCATGCCTGGCGTGGTGCGGTCGCCGGGGCGCTTGTAGCTCACTATAGCACCCTCCTCCACTGGGTGACCGGCACATGTAGCCCGTGCTGACGCACTGGGCTGTGTTGCAATAGCATCTGACCCCTTCGCCATCACTGTCTGGTTCCCTGGGATCTGAAATAAAGAGAATTTTGCTATTTAAAAAATCACGACATGAATACCCGAGGGGTTGTCGGAGGTCTTGCCGTATGGAATGTGAAATACAAGTCGTACACCCACGTTTTACCCACGATTATTACATCTCAACGTGATGGGTTGTAGCCTTGTTGTAGCCCTACCGCCGTACTTTGGGCACAAATTATATAAGCTAACAGTTTAAGGCGCTACGGAAAAAAATCGACACTTTAAGAACTTGCATATCTACTTCAGTAAATAATATATTAATTTGATAAAATAGTATATTGTTTTTGGATTCTTTTTCTACGGATTTGTTAAAACAGAAACGTGATTGGAGAAATTCGGCTCGATAGAAATATTTATTGAAATGAGGTCTTTCTCTTGGTTTGACAATTTAGAATGACATAATATGGACTGCAATTATATTGTATTAGATGGATTTTAACGGTATCTAGGACCTGCCCCCCTATTGTGTATCTTTAGTTGCCAACTGCACGAGGTGCCTATCATCAAAAACATAGCTAAAAACTGAAATTTCAAAATTGCCTTTAGTGGGTATTGAACTATTAACAATCTGTGTCGTCACTTCAAGTGCGAAAATATCCTTAGGACATCGGAATTCGATAGTATATCTATGTTTTTGATGATAGACACCCATTCCAGAAGGCAACTAGAGATACACAATAGGCCCGCTGGTTAAACGAAATTTTGATAGCAACTTTAGTACATTTTATATTATAGAATTAAATGAAACTTGAGGATAATTCATGATTTATATAAAAACGCGAATCCGTCCCTCTCGCACTGAGGGTTTTTTCGCATATGGAGTAACAGGGACGCTAAAACTTTTACATATCGCCTCGTGCCCACCGATGCACACAGAACCTACATAAATGTGCCCCTATCAGGTCACTGAAGCGATCAAAGAGAATATTATTGTACTCTAACGTTGTATGCAATGTACGGATTCCTTCAACGTGGATGTTTGAAAATATAACCCGTCGTCAGAAATATCTAGGCACCTAAAATCCCCCTCCCGCAAGGTCTCTACCTACCTTTGCGGGTACACTCAGGTGACGAGATTTCCGACGGGATAAACATACTGAAATGAAGATTTTTAACATTTTCCCAGACTTCCAAATAACTTGTTATCCAATGTACCGTCGGAAAAACTCCGCCACTTTTTGTTCTTACTACTTAGTAATTTTCCCGGATAGTTCATGCCTCAGAGAGACAAAAACCATAGTTTCTCAATCTTCACGCGAAAAAAAAGTTTATGATAAGTTTGTGGATGTATTAATAATTTGCAATATTTCGCTAAACATTGCACTCTTACCATGCTATTCAAAATGCAGACTCAAGCACCGCCCGCCCTCCCGCATAAAACATGTACAAGCAAAGTACGAGCACAAAATAAAGCAATCTTAAATAACAAGCAAGAAAACTTATCAAGAAAACTTGAGTCTGCATTTTAAATAGCATGCCTAAGAGTGCTTAGCGGAGTATTGTAAATTATTAATATATCCACAAATTCTTGATGGACTTCCGCAAAATTACGCCTTTTTCAATAAATTTTAGTTTATGATAAAATAATTTCAAGCCAGTTAGTTTGAACGAAAATCTTTTATCTACCTTGAACAGCGTTTTAAATATCCCCAGTCCCTTACTAAAGGTCAAATTTATTGACCCACCAGGAATTGAAACCGGGAACTTGCTAACAAGCTCTTAAGTATTACGCTAGGAAATATGATAGTCAAGAAAACTACTTCAAGGACGATAATATACAAATCATTTAATATTTTTAGAAAAAAAAAACATATCGTCACGACATATATTCCCAGGGGAGGGTCAGAGGTGTTCGAGTGTGGACTGTCACTGGAATAGTCAACACTTGTCCACCCTTTTTTAACCGACTTCAAAAAGGAGGCGGTTCTCAATTCGACTGTATTTTTTTTTTTTTTTTTTGGCGTTGTTACTCCATAACTCCGTCATTTCCTAACCGATTTGAACAATTCTTTTTTTGTTTGAAAGAGTATACTTCCAGGTAGGTCCCATTTTGGGTTTGGTCATGATCTGATGAAGGTCTTCAGAGATAGGCGGTGGAACTCCTCAGAAAATGACAGCATATCTCTCAAAATTGAGGCAATCGCTATGTATTTGGGTGCTGATTACAAGGTATTACTTGAAAATCGACATTCTTCCACCTGACCTTCGATCCTGGCTTCATCAATATATTCACCATAGAACTCTTCAACGGATCAGAGCACATAACTCGAGATTGCGGCAATCACTGCGTTAGGGTGCTGATTCAAGGGTATTACTTGGAGATTATCAGAATACCCACCTGACCTTCGATCCTGGCTTCATCACCATAGAACTCCTCAACCGATGACAGCACATAACTTTAGATTGCGGCAACCAGTTTGTGTTAGGGTGCTCATTGCAGGGCATTGCTGAAAATTGCCAGTGTACCCACCTGAATTTCGATCTTGGCTTCATCACCGTAGAACTCTTCAACGGATGACAGCACATAACTTGAGATTGCGGTAATCATGTTGTGTTAGGGTGCTGATAGCAGCAAGCTACTCAAACATGGCTACTTATACTCACTTGAACTTCGTTTCATATTAACACCACGTTTGCAAGAACTACCTATACCTCACAATTTAACCCAGCAACACTAAAAAATGTGAAATAAAATAAACTTTTAACAAAAAAATAGCAACCGACTTCAATAGTAACAGCAGTCATTCACTAAAAAGTTAATAATAATTCTATAAAGACCGATGGTACCGAAGCAACACTTTTGCCGACTTCTTTCTTCCTGAAACATTATGTTATCTAGAAGTCGGCGTATTTCCTACGATATAGCAACATAGAAACCAATATAAGAACGCCGACTTCTAGATAACATAACGTTTCAGGAAGAAAGAAGTCGGCAAAAGTGTTGCTTCGGTACCATCGGTCTTTATAGAATTATTATTAACTTTTTAGTGAATGACTGCTGTTACTATTGAAGTCGGTTGCTATTTTTTTGTTAAAAGTTTATTTTTTCACTGACGATTTTTATGTCTCAACGTGGGCCAAATCACCGTACTTCGGTTTTAGGGCACGCAGGTTAACCTCACAGTGATTTCCTCCGGCTAGTGGTAAGATAGCAAATACTATCCTATATAAATTCCAAAAAACCCATAGGTGGATTCTTCTCCAACATTATTTGAACGCCGAGTCTCAAGTTTGAGAGGCCGGCGTCCTACCAACTCAGCAGCAGGGTGGGGAACCAGGTAAATGTCAAAGTTAATAGAAGTTTATATTTAATTGCGGTTTTAAAGTAGGGTTACCATTCGTTCCAATATGTCGGGACATGTCATCGCGACGCGACATCTTGGCGAACTATAAAATGTACTGACAAATTAAAATTATAATATATATAATTGTGATAATTTAATTGTAATAATTATAATAATTTATAATAATTTACAGCCCGACTAACAGAACACGGTAAGATAAGATAATTCTTTATTGAAAAGAAAATTTATACTGTTGTAGTTGAAGCTCTAACTTCTAAACAAGGTATTAGCTGTAAGTCAGAAGTCAGTGTCTTCACCAAAGTACACATTAACTTTATCTCAACTCAGAGGAAACACTGTAACTCAAGCATATTTATATGTATACACTGAAATAACTAAACTATGGGTAACTGCGTGTGTTGCGTATGTGTAAGTGTGGAGAGGGTATGTGTGTGGTAAATCACATACGCTGGGATGTTGGGGAGCGTGACGCGCAGTGGAAGGATAATCGGAATCGCTTGCGATTGGGGAGTCGACACGGTGGAAGTTTATCTTCAAGGTACAGTTAATATAAACATGAGTCGTAAAGAACTTTAAAAAATTCGACAGATAAAAATTTTAAATTGAAGAAATTATATTTGTATCACACAATTCACACACTCACTGATCGTTAATAAATATAATAATATACCTATAATAATAAGACTAATAAGTTTAATGAGGTTAGTTTAGTTAGGTTTAATTTTGCATGTTTTATAATATTTTATGTTTTTAACTTTGTTGTGTTTTATGTAATTCAGGATAAATGTGTACATTAATTTACGTTTCTTTTTTCTTTTGATTATTGTGATCATGACTGTATATCTGAAATAGTTTTATGTTTTGATGTTGTGTTTTGTACTTGTTTATTTATGTTTCTTGTAATGAGATAAATAAATACATTTTTCTTTAATTTTATATTAGTTTTTGGCGTAATTCACTTTTTTGATTGAAATTTCCCTTCCTCAACCGAAGTGTCCCGACGGGGTCTCAGGAAAATATGGCGACACTACTCTAAAGGAAATGGCTGGAGCGAGGTGAACGAGGGTTGTCACGAACGACTGACGCCAGGAAGCACCGAGGAAGAGTCGTAATTGTAAAGGATTTCATAGTTGATGTCAAACAGCAGCTTTTATAATGAAATACATACATTTTCTAGTAGAATTTGGCGTAATTCACGTATTACTTAAATTTTCCTTTCCTTAAGCAATGTGTCCCGATAGGGTCTTAGGAAGATATGGCAACCCTACTCTAAAATAAATGGCTGGAGCAAAGTGAACGAGGGTTGTTCAATCACGACCAAATGACGCCAGGAAGAGTCGTAATCGTAAAGTACGATTGTAGGATTTGTCATGTCCACCATAAAAGAAGCAATAGCAAATTGAAAACTCGATTCAAAATAAATTGGTTCAATAAATATAAACAGCTTTTAATTACGATTTCTGACTTTGGATGCTCATAAAGCATTGATCCCAAAAGAATACAGGTATATCGTCCAGTTTAGTAGCCCAACCCGTTCAGAAAAGACGAGCAAAAATAAGCCCCCAGCTGGGCCGAGCCGGGTACTGTGTATGAATAATGCTCACGTCATACTCGGAGGACCCGAACATAAATATCTTACGAAAGGCTCCTTCGGCGCATTCAATGTAAATCCACGGACTCCAGACGATGAAACAAAACAAAATTAATTTCAGAGGGCCGGTTTATTTACTCGACTCATGAGACCGAGCCCACAGCGGAGAAGCAATCGAACAACCTAATTTTGAACCTCATGTCCCTTTTGTTTTCGATGAGAAAGACAGTGACAGCATTAATGATATGAATCAATACGGAATTGCAGAGGCCGAATGGTTGGGAATCGGGATCGGCGTCGATGCGGTCGCTGCGGACGACCCCCCTCGAGGTCCGGCATCTTTTAAATACTTTTCCGTGGTTCACGGAACTGAGTTTTTTTTTAATGAGGCTAATCATCGGATGATTAGTGATTCTCTCGGTTCAGAGATACAATTTGATATAGACGGACAACGATTACAAATTCCGATAAAACATTTTGATGTTACAAGATTTGTTAGAAACAGAACAAACAAGAGACCGAGAAATAACAGAAATAACGAGAATTTTTAAGAAAATTCTGCTCTTTTAAGAAAATAAGGAATGACAGAATTCAGTAGCTAAAGAGTCCAAATGACTCAGCTTGTGGACGATCCGAATTCAGACAAGAAATTTAAAATTCCTGCGAACTTTTTGCTCGTCGAGCCGCCTTTGCGAATGAAGTCTTCGGCAGAGCCACGGGATGCCGACTCCACAATAAATAAATGATTAAGAACAAAAACACAGTGGACTCAGACCCCGCAAAAAGATCAACACGTAACCGGTTTAATAACCGATTCCTGCACCGCACCGGGAAATTGGAAACATTTAAAAGCGATCCCTTAATAGCATTTCTACGCGAAATTGCTGCCATTAATTGCAGGCTATTAACTGCGATTTTATTATCTTTAGCACTCTTTAGTCTTTCATTAATGTAGCATTTTCTATTATCTTTTATTGCGATAGGTAATATTAGTTTTTTCTCAGCAAACAAAGACAGAACATAAATATTTATCAAAACTTCTTAAAACTTTTTTTTACTCATTAGCTATACAATTAGTATTATCAGTACATCGTAAGTTTCTTTATAGACAGGGACCATTAGCTGGGCTTTACAATCAATTTCGAGTCAAAAAGGAAGGCACAAAGAGAACACCGATGGATAAAGTAAATAAAAAACAAACAAACAAACAAGAAAAAGGTCCCGGCATGGCTGTTATTTAGAATTGATAAATGGGCCTCCAGAGACGGGAGCGAAAAGGACGAAGCGAGGAGAGAAAGAGATGGAAGAACTAATGACTCGAACGCATGAGATGCAGTTTAATATGCCCCAGTATCATGTTGAAACAAAAGGAGATTGTGAACTTTTACACAACATAATTGTATCAATCCATGGAAGTTCAATCAAAGAAAATAACTATAAAATGCTCTTAGACAGATTAGTTTCGTCTTAATCTGCTAATGAATAAAGTTTTTAAAGGATTTCCAAGAATATCCAAAAGTAGGGATGACAAAGAAGCTTTGATAAAAACTTATCTCCTTCATTCCTTTAGAGATATAAGACAAATTTTAAAAACAAAAATAAACTTCCACTTCTTATCTTGCCCATGCACCTTTCCCTCATCTACATAAAGCGACACAGTAGGGGCGGCGCCGGCGCATCTTCACGGTGAATTTATCAACAGACCGCGGCTTCACGGATGTAAATGTAATCGAGTGTTTGGACTCCCGCACCACTCCTGCGCAGCCGATCGGTCAGAGAGACACGTGGCATACGAAATGAGCTGGTAAAGATTTTGGAAGCTTTATAATTTGCACTAATTGTGAGGGAGGGACATTCCTTTGAAGTTTGGAGGGGAGACCTCATTAGTACAGAGCAAATAAACTTTCGCTTGAAAGATCTTGAAAGGGAGATTGGGCTGCGCAAGATGGAAAAAGACCGATCGGATCAGCAAAAGCCATTCCAGTTTTCGAGAGTCCAAGATAGTCTTCGCTTCGCTGAATACGTCCTTTCCAATTTAATCATGGAACACGGCGGCTTCGGAGAGACGTCGTGTACTAAGTACTGATGCAATCATTTCAGCGTATTTCGCTCCATGCAGATTTGTGATTCAATTTAGATTAGGAGTTTGAAGGGATTACTTTAGGTTCATTTAAAAGTTTTAAGAAACTATGGTTTCACATCCATCATTTCCTGAACCGATTACAACGGTAAATGAGTTCGTCTGATGGCATATCTATAGATCATTATCATTATGACGAAATAATCGTGTATTGACACAGAATTCCCAAACAACCTTATTGGACATGGAGATTTGAGTCAAAGATGTTTGAATGACTATCGAATGGTAATAAGCAACTAATAGCGTTGCGACAACCACGGCTTTCACCGACCGTTCACACGCTGTCTGGGTCCGTTTTATCTGTTACTTTATAACGATAATAATGTTTGTGGCTCGCGCCGCAGCCGGTTTCCCTGTTATTCAGATTGGTGCCGCAACTGGCTCGCCACTGATTGGGTAGCGAGATGACGCGGAAACAGCAAGGCTATATAGCGGCCTTGCTGCGGAATTCCGAACCGCTACACGCCATTTATTACCTACCTGTCAATTCTAACCGTTTGATTTGTTCGGTGATTTGCTTCTGAATGCTGTTGTGTTTTTGGCTGAATTCATTGTTCTGATGGGGCAATAAAAACAAGAAGGCATTGGTCTCTGAATGGCTTCAAAGAGCTTTGTCATTATGCTGTGTATGGCAAAACGCCGTCGGCTTCTTAAGTATCATTGGTGGTGCACATTCGAATGGAATGTTAAGCAGTCGCCTCGGGTGCTCTTTAATAAACCTTCGTAAGCATAACTAATGTATAGTTGTAGAGAGTGCTTTATCTGGTCGGGATCTCGGTCGCCGTCGAATCGTGGCTCATCCTCCACAGCTAATTGCGCTCGCGGAATTATCTTCCGTAATGGATGTCCTCCCGGTGCGCAATTATCCAATGCGGCGCCAGTAATCTGGCTTCAGCCTCAGGCAATTTCCATCGGAATGCGAGGCAAGGAACTGTGGGTCGAGTAGCGTTTCTGCAGCTATCGCCAGCATCGGAGCCTGCTTTATTAAGCTGCCTTTATACCCGGTTGCTGGCTCGTTTGCTGCGGCCGTTTGACAAATCGCGTCGATAATCTCGCGCCGAGATCGCATTTGCAGATCCACGATTCCAGCGAAACGCTTTTCCAGTTACCCAACAGTTTCTTCATCATAACTCCAATCAACGTAGCGGTGTTTGACGGTTTCGACACAATAGATCGGTACGTCTAAACGGGCGATAAACCAGCTGCCTCTATAATTGCGCTCGCAAACAGGATGATCGAGTGCGGCACTACAATCAGTGCTGCAACCAGTTAGATCATTTCCTCAGAAAATTGCTCATTCGCACGTTTCACCGCCCCGTGACTAATGGAATCCACTTGCCGCCTGCTCATCTCCTTGTTTTAATACTAGCTGCTTAACTTTGAACTCGATGCAGTAATGAAATCTGATCGCAGGCTTTGATATATGATTAGACAGCGGCAATTCTTCACGGATAACTTGAGTATCGAGGATGGAAACGGTTGGAGTATCGGTCTCGAATGTCATGTCGGCGCCTGATCGTCGTCGCGTCGTTTATCAGTCATTCCGGCCACGTACCGCCGCCGGCGAGGTTATCGACGCGCTTTCACGCCGCATGAATAACATTATTCTAATGAAATGCGTTTGTCGAACTCCTAAAACTGCAACCTGCTAGGAAGTGTGTAGCGCCGATAATAATTTATCCAACACATCGCCACCTGTTCAAGGATCGGTTCATCGGATCGTTAGGGCACAATGGGCACAAAGACGGACTACCTGCGCGGCTCCGACCATGTTTGTTCTCTTTATACTGGCTCTACCCTTTCTCGATTATATGGCCGATATAAATGTCGCGTGCACAATGCTCCAAGTTAACGCTGACAACTCTGAATGGGGCCGTTGTTGTCGTTTAATCATAACAATCCTCTGTCATTCCTTTGATTGCTGACGCGTGCTGACTTTCTATCAATGTTCAAGTCTGGATATTTTTGTTGGATAAGATAATACTCTCTAGATATGTTGTACAAATATTGGTAAGAGTCCAAGTCGCAGCTTATGTAAACATTGAATGCGTTGGGGACACAGACATAGGTGGTAACTGAAAACGTTTTCCATGTTGCGACAACTTTTTAAGAAGTGTGATATTTTAACACCTCTGTCAACGCTTTTTGTTTGCACAAAGTTCATCGTCGGCTCTACCACTTTTAGTATTTTTTTTCATTTTGTTTAGTTCTATTTTCGATCACTCATTTAGCTTGATTGGCAAGGAATGCGGTCAGTCGATTAATCTTTTTGTTATTGTATTTTGCTCGCTCCCATTCGAAATCATATTTCGAACACCGAGATTTTTAGTAATTCGCAACTGAATGATTTCACGCACGAATCGATTAGTTTCTCGATTCTTGAGTGCTCTTATTTTGGATTGATTGCGCTGAGGAATTTCTCGAAGTGCTGATGGGCTGGAGAAAGAAGCGGCTCGAGTATTGGAATGCGGTCGACCAATCGCTATGCGGATCTTTTTGTATGTGTATTCATCATGAGTACCTACTTGCTGGATGTTGCTTCATATGTTTTGTTTATATCGAAGTGGCTTAGCAACTTTTTGGTTGGTTGGCTCTAGCTCTATCATATCTGATACAAAATTGCCCAAGTCTATCCGTGTCTTGGAAATGAACAGCGTACAAATATTATAGACGGATTCTGTATGGTTAGCGTAAAATATCACGATAAATACAATGCAGAATTCTGCACCTCTAACACAATGCACGATTCACCTAGAGGCTATTTGGAAACGGTTGTTCTAAAGACCTTCTATGCATATCAAATATGCACATTACGAACCGGCAAACAACAATACAATTATTGGTATTTTATTATTATATTGTTATCTCGTTTATTAAATTATTATATCTGCAATTAAACATTAATATCTGAATGCAGTGTCTGTAATGCAACAAGTGTTTCTCATTACCCAAGCTTCAAAGAAGCACCGCCGTGGTTTCTCTGGAGTCTGGGCTAATCTTTATCAGTTTCATAGAAGTAGACATGAATGTGGAGGTTGTTAGGACATTTACATACAGCGTTAGAGAAGGTGTTGCTGACGAGATCATTCTAGAAATGAGGATGGGATTGCAAATGTTTTTGAAAACCAGGTAAAGATGAATATTGAGTAAACAAATTTATTTCCATGTAATAGACATAAACTGAAAAGGGCAGGTCGAAAACCAGCGTTGTCTTGCTGATCTCAGCTTGATCTCAGCTAACAGCAGATGCTAAGTTTTCCCCTTTTTATCACATAATGTGCAAATGGAATTAAATAAATTTATATAAACTTTTATAGTCTTGTTTTTATATAATTATTATCAATATATTTTAAATTATAAATTTACACAAACAACACAGATGTAGCCGCTGGCCACAGGATGCAGGGCGGATGGGATTTGAGGATAATGGGATGAGGTGACACGGGTAAATAAAAGATTGTGGGAAACAATGTGGGGTCACTGACCTGGTTGAAATGTCTGTGGACGAGCCGATGGTGGATGCGCTGAGCGGCGTCCCTCCTTGTTGGGATGATGCAGACGGCGTTTGTGTCAGGAATGTGCAGAAAGGGCAGTGTAGTAACGTGAACACTTCACTGGTATATAACACTGCGAACACAACACTGAGACGTATGCGATATTGTTTGTGGCGTCGCGAATGTGTGTACACGTGTCACTCTCTAGAGAGTTCGGACGAAACAGGTTAGTTCACCCACAATCTTTTTCTTATCCTGTCTACTCTCCCATTCAAATTCCATCAGCTCTGCATCCTGTAGCCAGCGGCTACATTTTTGGTCCTTCGGCCGGATCGAATTCTGGTCCTTACAGTCCATTTTCACAATTTTGGCCCTTCAAACCGCTACTGAACCAGCCCTCGTCGAGTTACTACAGTCCATTTTCACCCGGTTACATATTTTGCCCCCTTTCCCGGCAAAAAATATTTTGTGGTTTCGAATACCTATCGCGGGTAGATAATTAGAACCGCCGCCTGGAACATTCCATTTATCGGTTAGAACCGACCCCCCCACGCCCCTTTACAGAATAACTCATTTTCATCACGGTTGTAATTATTGTTCAGCTCAGATAATATAATTATATCCATTCGGCCCAATTGTTTATTACAGTCCACTATATTTCTTTATTAAACCCCCCCCGTCACTTCCAGGGATTAATTATCAGCCCTTATAAACCCCATACGTAAAATTAATTAAACTCAAAGTCAGCATTTTGCTCAACATTTTTTACATGTAATTCCCGACCCAATCTTTTCAAATGTTCTCGAAGTGATTCAACTTTGCTCGTAAATACATAGTTCACATTTTAGTTTCATATCGTGTTACAACGTTTTGAGTACCTACACTTCACTTTGTTTTCTATCGCGCGAAGAGGTGCAAATCTACCCACTGTCAAAGATAGTTCTCGTATCTTGCGAGATATTTTTTGTGAGAGTATAAATTTGCTTTATTTCGTGCACTTATATACGTCACATATATACGTAAGTTACGTGTGTTGAGTACATAAGTACACACGTTATACGGTTACGTATTATTACGTTGATTAAAGCTTGATTAGCATCATTGGATTGTTCGCACATTTAGATACGATTTCTGCCAGGTGAACGCATTCTTTGTTGTTTACGAGTTTGAGGCAGTAGATAGGTATTTTATTAGTTTCGTGTAAGCGGGAAATAGCATAATAACATAGGAGTGAACAAGGTCATCAGCCCTTTTTGATATTTAATGTTGCGGTAATCTTGTGTTACGGTAAAAGTTTTCCGAACAGTTTTATCCTGTTATTGTCTGCCTTTTATTGTTTATGGTACACATATAGGGTGTTCCACGTTGGTTTATCAGCTCATATACAGGTTGTTTAAAAAAAAAAAATTTTTTTTTTTTTTCTCTGTCGTGTATATTTTCCGTGTTCCGTTTGAACATAGTCTTTGTTTTTTTTTTTTTCGGCCCGCGCAAGTTACAAGCTATCCGCACGTTGGAGTTGGTAGCGCTCAAGTTTTAATAACTCATTTTCACATATAGTCACACTCATCACACATTCAATCAGCACATACACACTCAGCTCATTTTCACTCACACATTCAATCAGCACATACACACTCAGCTCATTTTCACTCACACATTCACTCATCACATACACATTCAGCTCATTTTCACTCAATGAAACCAGCACTCAACGCACTCAGCACACTTATCACACACACACTCATCACATACACACTCATTTCATTTTCACTCAATGACTTCAACTCCAACAGAGAATTCTTGTAACCCCGCACAACGTGTAGTGAACGCCACTAACACACCAATTTTGTTGCCAACCGTATCACTTGAAATAGCAGACGTACATTCACTCAATCACACTCAATTTCACTCAGCACGAGCCCTGTTAGGTTTTATCTCACGTCGCGGTACTCCAGTTCTCATTCGCTCAGACTGCGGCACAAACAATGATGCAATCACTCACAAGCTCGCGAATCAGCACATAACTTGGTTCGGCGCTCTGCACGAAATAATACTCAACTCAAGACCCCTCTGCCCGATTTCATCCGACCCTACGGACTTTGAACCTCTCACGGCCGGACATTTCATTATTGGTCGTCCGCTCACCGCTCTACCTGAGCAGTCTTTTGACGACAGACCCATATCTGCTCTTAAACGGTTTCAACTCATTCAAGCGCTCTCTCAGCGCTTTTGGATTCTCTGGTCCAGATCCTACCTCCATACCCTGCAAACCCGCCCCAATCAGCTCTCCCCTTCCTCCCCTCCTCAAGTGGGTGAACTGGTCCTCATCAAAGAGGATGACTTGCCTCCGCTCCAATGGAAGTTGGGGAGAATTCTCCGCACAATGCCTGGCAAGGATGGAGTGATCCAAGTTGTGGATCTGGACACAGCCCATGGAGCCGCAGCCCCGGCCCCCCCAGGATGTTCACGCTATACCAGCGTGACGTCAGAATGATATGTGCATGACTAATATCGCGGCGCTACGCTGGCGCCACCTGGCGACACAATGGACTCGCGTGCTGCCAACCCGCGGTTCACTCGCTCTGTTCGGATCGACGAGCCTCTCTAGGCGCACGCGCGCGCGCCCGCGCAGCCGACAGCTCTAAACAATAGACATTCGCGTCAGCACAAACAATATCGCGTACCTAAAGTGTAGTGTTAATACAAGTGCTGTGTACATCACTCAAACCAGGACATTCAATACATCCCTGCACAGACGCCAGCACAACTAGCCCACCAAGAAGAGGCGCCACGCAGCACATACCAGCCCATCCAAAACAGGTTAGTTCACCCACAATCTTTTTCTTATCCTGTCTACTCTCCCATTCAAATTCCATCAGCTCTGCATCCTGTAGCCAGCGGCTACAACAGATATTAGACGAATAACATTAAAAAATAAAACCAATATAGTTTGGGCCCCACTGGGCCCGGCATCAGTTGCAATTAAATGATGACTTATGACAGGATAACAAATAATATTTACAGGATGACAATGATAAAAAAAAATAAAGATAAAGAAAAGTAAAACCTAACTACGTTGTTAAAATCTAAACTTTATGTTAGAGTTGACGATGTGCATGTGGGTGGGATGTTGGATGGTGTGTATGTGTTATATAAAAGTTGGGATAAGGTTAGACTGTCTGTAAGTCAGTGTTGTCTGTTTAGTCCAGGGCATCAACCTTTTTATTTTATAAAACTATATATAATTTCAATTTCAATTTCAATAAACCTAACCGTTGCTTGTCGAATATTCTACGCACAAATGGACAAACAGACACAAATATTCGATTGAACAATTTCGTGTTTTTATGGAACTCTAAGAAGAAAGTATTTAAGCACTCTTAAATGTATATATATTATAATATACCGAAATATACACTCAGCAACAGAATTTAATGCAAGTCGATTATATTAATTGATTCCAATATGTGAATATATTTGTCGAACACGATCCGAAGTCTAACGAACACGATCCGAAGTCTAACGAATGGATCTCAAATTAATTCTGAATAATTATATTTTCTAACGCAATTAACTTGGTAAATTATAATATATTTTGTAAAAATTTTAGGCATAAACATGTGAGGTCAAGATCCGGCTGATATTAGTTATGTTTTTAAACATGTTATTTATCCAATGAAGCCCAGTTTGAAAGATAAATAATTATAATGATATTTTATTATTTATGTGTTTCAATACAATAAGTTTAACAATTAAATTATAGTGTTAGTCATTTGTTTGACCATTTTATAATGATATACTTATGTTATGATAGATAAAATAATATTGTTGTGTAGCTTATGGCTTTATTATAGTCATGGAAATAACTAAAACTGCTCATTACAAATTTTCATTTCATTAGAATTGATTAGAAGATAATATTACATTATGGTTACCAGATTTAGTTTGAGTATATTAACTATTATATTTATAGAATTATTAAAATTAAATGAGATTTGAGGATAAATCATGATTTATATAAACGGCCCACCTCAATACGTGTTATGATCGGGATAGCCGACCAGTTTCAGTTTATATTCAGTTTATATTTGTATTATATTTAGGTATATTAGTGCTATTATTTTTTATATTTAGTGTACTTACTGCGTTTTTTTACGAGACAACAAACCTCTAAGGGCAATTGAAAAACGGTATCAACTGTATTTAGTTATAATTTTCAAGCTTATATAAAAAAAATGAGAAAGTCTGATGTAAATTAGGCAAACAGTTATTTAAATAATGATAGTTTGGCAAGGACGTTGGTTGGCGATTTGCATTTCACGTTAGAATTTGGTGTCGAATCAATATTTTGTGCGCGTTATAGCTTCTCCACGGACCGCCCCGTAGACAGATTGTCTATATCTATAGATTAGAATAACAAAGATATCGATGACGGTATTTCTAAATCTATGATAGGAATACATTTCTGTATCTATTCTTACTTTATAGCAGCGAACAGCGAGAGGTTCCGGGTTAGAATCCCAGTTCATCACATCCAGATTAATTTTTTTTTCTGCCTTCTGTACCGCAATGTTAAATTTTGTTTTGTCCAAACAGGATGATAAAAACATGTAACATTAGGTAAAACTTTTTTTTTTTTAAAACAATAAGTGGTTTATTATTTTAATGATTATTTTGTAGCTAGAATTGCGACGGAATATTTGTCAGTAAAAAGTGTTACAAGTTGACCCGTGGAACAGCTGTCACATTACCTCGGGTATACTGTTTACTATTTTTCAAAATTCAGAAGATAGTGCTCATTGAACCTTTGGATGGTGATCATCATTGAACCTTGTTCCTGGTCCCTGGCCGGGTCTCCGGTATGGGTTCGGGCGGTTGATTGGATTTCACCTTGTATAATATATATTTTACCTATCATTTTAATCGTATATATACAGGGTGTAATCGTTAAGTGTGACCAGGCGATTATTCCGTAACTATTACAGATATTAAAAATGTCAGTTGTGTAGTACCAGTCATTTGTTACAGACAGTTGCGTAGTATCAGTCATTTGTCAGTCACCGACTTCTGTAGAGTTTTGCGGAAGTCCCCGGAAAGACTGATTAACGCCTTGCCTGCTGTCACTCTCCCAGTTGTTAAAGTGAATGTTGCAACAAGCAAATGCAAACCAGCAACGCTAAGCATGATGTAAGCCAACAGAGGCGAGAGCTTACCAAGTGGAAATAGAACCGGACGGCACCCGCTCATTTACACGTCAATATTTGGTTACTGTGACACTCCAAGTTATGAGAGATGGAGTTTTGAACGTATGTCTCAAATTAGCCGATATTTTTTCTAATAAATTGGAACACTGAATAAGTTTTCAAAAAAAGTTTGATTGGTTGTCCAGCAGGTCGTAGAGCTGATGCCGGCCTCGAATGTGGAGGTACCATACATCTTACTTGGAGACCCCCTCGAAGTAATTCGGGGGAAAGTAAGAGGACAGCTCACAGGCAAAAAACCAGAAGGCCCACCATGCCTGGGACCGATGGATGGCAGTATATCCATCCCTAATAGCCGGGCCTTATATTGAAAAGACTGGTGACGGGCAGCGGCGTCACTGGTGCGAGGGTTCCGGCACCGCGCTCACCAACCCGCCTGCCCAGCGTGTGTGAGTATGGGCAATTCTGTTAGGATGACCGCCGGGAGTGGCAAAGTCCTGGACCTCTATTCTGAATCTTTAGTTTCCAACTGGACTAGGTGCCTATCATCAAAAACATAGCTAAAAAAGGAACTTTCAAAACTGCTATTAGTCGGTATTGAACTATTTACGAACTGTGTCGTCACTTCAAGTCCGAACATATCCTTAGACAATATCTATGTTTTCTATGATAGGCACCCAGTTCAGATGGCAACTAAAGATACATAATAGGCCCTCTGGAAAGGCTTATGTCCAGCAGTGGACGAACTAGGCTGATGGATCGGTTGTCCATACGAAACTCAATGTAAAAGTGCAATAAAAAGTTAATCTACGTGTTTTCTTCTTTAAAAAAGTTGTTTAGTACGAGTATTTGGTACAAATTGTTGTTAGAAAAAAAATTATGAATCAACGTATAAATTAGTTTTACGTAGCATATCGGCCAGCATAATCACGGCCATACTACACCATACCAACGTTGCAAGTTTACACAGCGGTAAAATTTCGCGTTTGCAACGGCCTCTGGCGCCTGCGCCGCCAAGAAGAACAACTTACAATACATAACTTATATATAATAATAATATAAGTTGCAACATTAAAATACTACTAAGTTATACTATAATAAAGTACTAAAAAAGCCATGTGATTATTTTCATGGCACATTGCATATTTTCAATAAAATGGGTTATTGGTTTTCTATTTAGGTCAAAACTAAATTTTGTAGAATTGTTGTCTATCTGTTTGTCTGTCTGTCTGTATGTATGTTTAACCACTCAACGGATTTCGAAGCGGTTTTCTTTATTATCATCGTAGTAGCCAGTGGGTCTACCACGTAATTCTCATTTTCGCCGCCCGCCTAACATGCCATCTCTTTTGCACGCGTTGAATTTCGCATGCATTTGCTTGAAGTTGATACAAATGAGAATTACGCGGTAGAGCCCCTGGTCAACATAAAAGCTATAAATAAAATGATAAAATAATGCCCAAGCCGATAACGGGGAAAAGATGCAATAAAAGACTAGTTTGTAATAAATTAAAACTGTCTAATTACAGAGGAAAATTGCGCGGCGCTTTTATTGCAGAGCACAAAATAGATCTGTGAAACTTTTGTCGTGTTTTTAGTCTGCTAAATTTAACCGATAGCAAAATAAGCGCCCAATTCTCGCGACTTGGACTACATACCAATGCATCAATGCAATCTACTCGATCCGTGTGTGGCCCACCGTCCGGGCTCAGCGGGGTTCGGGGACCAAAATTATTTTTACGATTTTAAAAGTTAATTTTATTGCCGCGTTCAGTTTTCACGTGAGAAGGTTTACAATTACGAAACGTACAGTAGAAGAAAGAGGGGTAATAAAATAAATTTGTGAATTTTCGAGTGTTCATGTAATTAAATAAGTAGTCAATTTGTAGTGAGAACGAAAAAGGTGCTTATTTACTGTACAATGTATAAGCTTTGTTTCGTTTTTCTACCAATAGATGGCAGCAATTTGGATTGTACATCGCGGTATTAAGATTTCTTCGTGTTGACCACATTTATGTAAATAAATATAGTCTCCTAATATCGTTGCGAAAAGTAATAACAGTGCAACTGACCCTAAAACATGAACAACGCCAGATTTACGAGCATTCTTTGAAAGAAATTAGGTCTCTCCTTATAATGGAAAAAAAAATACATTTGTTATGTTGGTCTTTTATTAAGTTAACGTACCTACGTCTAAACAATGTATTAAGATACTTGTCTAAAAAAAAAATTCCAACCAATTTTTTTTTGGTTTTTAAACGTTCCGCAGATGTATATTTATTACATTATCCCCCGGTTTCTGAAAGGCCAATCAATATTAACAGTAGATTAAAAAATAATTATCTGCGGATTGAGCCAGAAAAAGTGGGAATTTTACATTGAAATCAAAAATTAACTAAGTTAATTATTGATTCATCACTATTCAGACATTCATATATGCTTTATTTTCACCGTTATTTGCGGTTAAAGTTTTTTTAATCTACTGTTAACTTTGATTGGCCTTTCAGAAACAGGGGGTATATGTTGTGTATGTTTATGTTAATAGTATATTATAGCGTAAGGAATTAGTATATGTAGTTTACTCTAGTATTTTATTTCGTAACATTTAAACGCTCCTTCGTATATTTTTCTCTTATCTTCTTTTTCACCTGAAAAGTTGCCTGGAAGATATTGCTATTAGCAATAAGTGCCACCTTTGTACACATAAAATAGGTAATAGAAATATGAAGTAAATTTACTTAATTCCAATACATTTTTGCCTACAAAATATTTCAGTATTAGCTAAAAACACTCCAATTTGTTGTTTTTTTCGCTGCGTGATTATTTATTACGCCTCCAAAAAAAAAGAGACCTCTATCAAAAATAAAGTATTTGCCATTCGCCTTATTATGTTTGACGGGTAATAAAAAAAGTTGCTAGGGTAGGCCATACTCTTAACAAGGTAACACTATCCAACACTAAAACCACATCGTTTCTTTACGAATCATCACGTCTTGGTTACCTCATAAAACCGTGTTCCGATTTAAAAAAAAACATCTGAAAGACCGACAAATAAGTCAAGTATTCCTTCACAGACAAATTGAGCTCAATCTTCTGCAATCATCGAAGGGCTGGGCGCACGCGAATGCTGCTGCCAAGTGCTATACCATAATTCTAAAGCAAAATAGGCCTTAATATATGGACTTAAAAGTTAAAGGGGTATATTTGTGAAATCAGGAATCAGTAAAAAAAATACAATTACGGGGCGGTGTCTGTTTATTCGACGGTTCGTGTGGACATGGTTTAGCCTCAAGCTTTCTGGTATAGTACTTATATGTTTGGAACTACATCGGTTGGAAAATTAAATAATTTTAGGTCTGAAAGTACAGACCGTAGATACAAAATCTCCACTGTAGATACAAAGAAAGGCCTCTGTTCAAAGATTTCAAAAGTTTAGATGAGCGGTGGCACCTAAATCTATTGCATTGTTTTTGAATGTGTTTTGAATGTGAAATGTCACACTTTTGCCTTTATTCGTATTTCTTGAAATTTTAGTGCACTTTAAAAATGCACACGACGGCATATTGAGACCCTTTTCTCGTGAAAACTATCACTGTGTTCAGATGAGCACTGATTACAAACATGTGAGCGTCACCAATTTAAAGGTGGAAACATTTAGGTGCTGTCATAGTACGGTAAAGGCATATCTTTACTTTTAAAATCTTTGCCTTTGTTATGCTGCATGTTGGTGGTCTGCTTTAACTCGCGTTTTTTTTGCACTGTCGGAAATAAATTAGAAAGAAAGATGGAAGGAAATCCGAATATAAACATGTCCAACAAGTTCTCTCTATTGGACAACAGCAAGTAAAAGAATGTTGCCTTTTATTACCACCGATAAGAAAAAATCCTGTTTTTTTGCTTCCATTAAGTCTTTAAACTTGCAAGTTTCACTAGTCAAGCCAGTGTAATTACTGCAACAAAACAAGCCAAGTCACTTGCAAGTTTTTTACATCTGCTGTCTGGCGCTTGGTTGACAAAAAATGCATTTTACGCCTCATATATTTCCCTTCACCTGTCTTTACGACTTCAAGGAAATAACTAATGTCCTATTGATTACTGATTATTTAGCATATTTATCTTATTTATGCAATGAATTGATTACCCCTGGTCAGTAGGGCTGACGACAACGAGCCAAAGGCAGGACAGTCTCACCTGTTCTAAGATAATAGTTTTTGTAACGGTTAACACGAACACTACTGATGGACACGAATAGCTTGACATTTGTATAAAGAACGTTTTTATACTAAGGCCCACTTGCAGCATGATAGAGAAAAAATCCTTAACCCTCGGGTTAACTAACCCAAGGGAAGAGTTAACTAACCCGACATTTCATTAGTCCTATTGCACCATGATAATATCGAAGTGAGTTAGTAAACCCGAGCTAAGCGATTGTTTTACGTTTGATTTTACCATAAAGTAATTAGTTGCAACCAATGAGGTATAGTATCTATATAATGTCATTAGAAACAACACAATTTAAGTAAAACTGGTAACATTACTTAGCTAACCCGAGTTTAACTCGAGGTGAGAGTCGGGTTAAATCCTGATGACTTTCTCTTAGTTTAACCCTAGTTTAATCAGAGATTTTGATTGGTGCAAGAGGACTTTTTCTCAACCCTTTATTTTTTGACTTAACCCGAGTTGAAGTCGAGTTAAGAACATGCTGCAAGTGGGCCTTAGGATTATAAATAACAAAGTTGAAAGAGCCCTTTTAGAGAAAATATAAACTTTCTAATTAAGTTCTACGGACTTGGCAACCCTGGACCGTGACACCCTTCTTCTCATCAAAATTCCTCAGCCGTTCCCTTCATGATCGCTGTCATGTTAGTTACTGTACAATACTTATTACTTAGTAATTTTAAATAATTTTATTACCAGTTACGACCGGCTCCGTATAATCTTAAATATAGTGGAAAATTGTACGCTTTTATGTAAATCAAATGCTTTGAAATGACAAATTATTAACGAGAAATCAACCAAAGTAGTTTCTTTATAAAAATGCTAATACGAGATAAATTAAAATGTATGACCGCGGTGACATTCCGTTTGAGAAGAAAATTAAACGTAAATTTTCACTATTCCAAATGAAAAAAATAAGCAGCTGATTGAAAAAAAAAACATTTGAAATAATCATGCGAGCCCATAATTATGATCGGTGTATACGTAGATAATTCATTTTACTTAGAGCAACAACTATTTATTTATGTGTTACCAAGCTGCATAAATACAGGCACAACGCAAGCACAAACATTCAATAAAGGAAGAGTATTGAAAGTCTGTGAACGCAAGCAAGATACTCCTACCTACCTAATATTTTAGTTTTATCTTCTTCACTGTTGTAAGGAAGGTAAAATAATTTTGAAAACACACTTAATAGAACAAGGGACACTGCTATATCATGGACAGTTGCCGACTACAAAATTAAAAGTTAACAACGCTAGATACCAATTTTACTCCTCTAATTTGACCCGAGGAAATGACACGAAATCGGTCTCACGGATCCAGCCGTCTCCCGAACCATTAAGACCCCGTACCTATGATTTGACGAACTAAAGACGATGCAGCCGTAAAAATTCCTCCTATAATCACCGTTCCCAAAGCAGGGGATAATTCTTCGTGAGGGGAGTCCTGATTACAGGGTAGCCGCCCACCGATGCGCCGCGAACTTGGCTATTATTGGACGTGAATAGTCGTAAGCGCCAGCACCGATTATCCACTTACGCTGTTTGGAGTTCGGAGGAGTACCGTCGGCAAATATCAGTGAGTTCACGGGCCAAGTTGGAAAACGCAGTAAGTCCGCCTTTATAAATACCATGAAAAGACAATTTGCTCTCGTGAGCGGCGAGGAGGTTCTAAGCACGACTTCGCTTAGTTCTCTAATTGTCAGGGCCGACTATTTGAAGACTTGGTAGTTGGTTTAGTGATTGCGTGGTTACAGCGGTTGCTTGCGAGATTGTTTCTGTTCCTTTGTCTTGTATTTCGTTGCTTTGTTTGTTTTTGTTGGAGAATATGCGTATTGTGTTTGTATTGAATATTAAACACCTGCCATGCCTGTCACTTTCTAAATCAGAAAAACAAACAGTTTGCAAGACCGTGTCGGTTGAGACATCTGTCCTCTAATGTATGCAGCAAGTCTAATAGGAAGTATGTTTTAGCTAATACATTAACATAAGAAGCGATAACCTTCATGTAACACAGCTTTATTCCCTTTTTGGTTTATTGAAAATATTAGTTCATTTTCCATTTTTACGCAAATACGTATGACCATAGAACACATATAATGCGTATGACAGTAATGAAAATAACCATCAAGCATGACACCTAATCTCTCAAAAGAATTTATAGGTAGGTAATCAGAAGTGGCCAGTATGTATGTAAAAAGTACTAACGTTAATGGTATTCTAGTCTCAGATCTCCTTGTGATTTTTAATACTATCTTTTGCCCATGTCGTTATTCACATGTAGTTGGAGCAAAAAACAGCCTCAGGATATTTCGCGTTTAGTACATTTTGAGTTTAGGACATTTTGCGTTTAGGACATTTGGCGTTTAGGACATTTCGCGTTCATGAAATAGGTCATTATGGGTCGAAACCGATTTTTTTTTACTTGCTTAAGGGGCTATACCGTGAAAATTGACACTTTTTAAAGTTATTTATCTGCTCTTTTAATGAAGTTCCAAGTAAAATAAATTAGTATAACAATTTTGGGACCTTTTACTAGATTTTGGTCTATCAGAAACGCGATAGGAGGAATTTCATTCGATAGAAATAATTATTGAAATCAGGTCTAAATTTACACTTTTTTTGATATTCTGACAAATTAGGATAGCACACAGACTTGAAAAATATTTATTTAGATGGGTTTTAACTACACCTAAATTACTGGTTATGGAATTTTTTGTAGCTATTTTCGTTAATTTTGAATTAATTTAAAACCGACTTTTTGATAATTTTCCCCGATTCCGTCCCTTTCGCACTGCAGGTCTTTTTGCCTGGAGTAACGGGGACCTTTGCTAGCACGGTATATCACCTTAACTTGAGACTTTCCTTCATTTTATTTATAGGTATACAAAAGTGTTTAATTGATCTGGAGTCGGTTTGTGCGTCGTCATTTTTCGTAAACAAGCTAGTTGGGTGCGTTTTCAATTATTCAAAATTTCAGCAAATAAACTACAAGTTCTTCGGCGTCGACTTTCGAAACAATCGACTCTTTACTATTCTTCAAAGTTCATCTCTCGTTTTGGCGAACATTTTCAATTTGGAGTAAATAAAATATATCGTTACCGACTCTCATCCCAAAATACATTAGGCAGGTACTTACATAAACTTTGAGGTGACTGTACTTGGCCCTTTCCTAAGCTTTCGCTAATTGACGGTTAACGCGAACCGTTTGTCATTCGCCGGACACGGCAGCAGTTAGAAAGTCTTTTAACAGTTTTGTAGATAGCTATGTCGTCATTTAATAGCAATACTACACTTTGTGATGAAAGCAAGCCGCTTGGCACAGTAATTGTAAAGACTAATATAAGCAATTTTACCTGGAGCAGCAAAAGTCAACCCTTATGCATAGAGATGGGGGGTCACTTCCCTAAAAATAATTTAAAATATCTGCAAACCAAACAACTGCAACGATTTCAATTATTATGGTGTCAAATAATATAGGTATTAGTATGATATATTGTATAAAAGTATATTTTACAAAAAAATAAAATGAAAACTACTTAAGTACCAACAATTTCGATTTATTTGAAAACAACGTTAAATAAAGGTGCGAAATTGCATTTTATTTATTAATATTAAATTTCAAGTTATCTTGAATACAAATATGAAAACCGCATCGAAATCAGTTTAGTAGTTACAGAGATATTTGTTGCAGAATTCAATTTAGTCTGTATGACGCTTTTTTGGTTGCTTCGTAATCGTCGGTAAGTTACAATGCCCTAGAGTTCAAATTACGACATAAGTTTTTAGTATTTCTCCGTTCGTAAGGGATGAACCTTTTGTCACTTCATGTGAAATCGTTTATTTTGGTCTCTACTGTGGGTAGTGACGTCATCGTTCTTTCATCACAAAGTATAGTTTAATTTTCATGGCCTCTATGGCTATTTGGTGGAGTTTGTTCTTGGATTTTAATACTCTCTAAGTACTTATCAAAGTCTTTGTTGTAAACAAAAAGTTAAAATGCATCGATCTGCTCAAAGCACAATATTTCGTATTTCATTTTATCTTTTCTTTCCGTAAAATAATCTCAAATTACTGACATGGAGACCAAAGAATCAAAGTTCTGTTCTATAACTAAGTAAATTACGTAAAATGTCCAATTGTCTTTTTTGTAAATTATCACAAAATTATTAAAATGCATCGATCTGCTCAAAGAACAATATCTCGTATTTCATTTTATCTTTTCTTTCCATAAAATAATCTCAAAGTCAAAGTCAAAGCGTTTATTAAGTAAATAGAAGCAGTTAAAGCACACTTATACACGTCAAAGTTACAATATTGAAATAAATCATAATAAATCAAATTACCGACATGGAGACCAAAGCTTCAAAGTTCTGTTCTATAATTAAATTACATAAAATGTCCAATTGTCTTTGTTGTAAATTATCACAAAATTATTAAAATGCATCGATCTGCTCAAAGAACAATATCTCGTATTTCATTTTATCTTTTCTTTCCATAAAATAATCTCAAAGTCAAAGTCAAAGCGTTTATTAAGTAAATAGGAGCCGTTAAAGCACACTTATACACGTCAAAGTTACAATATTGAAATAAATCAAGTTAGGGACATGGAGACCAAAGCATCAAAGTTCTGTTCTATAATTAAATTACGTAAAATGTCCAATTGTCTTTGTTGTAAATTATCACAAAATTATTAAAATGCATCGATCTGCTCAAAGAACAATATCTCGTATTTCATTTTATCTTTTCTTTCCATAAAATAATCTCAAAGTCAAAGTCAAAGCGTTTATTAAGTATATAGAAGCAGTTAAAGCACACTTATACACGTCAAAGTTACAATATTGAAATAAATCATAATAAATCAAATTACTAACATGGAGACCAAAGCTTCAAAGTTCTGTTCTATAATTAAATTACATAAAATGTCCAATTGTCTTTGTTGTAAATTATCACAAAATTATTAAAATGCATCGATCTGCTCAAAGAACAATATCTCGTATTTCATTTTATCTTTTCTTTCCATAAAATAATCTCAAAGTCAAAGTCAAAGCGTTTATTAAGTAAATAGGAGCCGTTAAAGCACACTTATACACGTCAAAGTTACAATATTGAAATAAATCAAATTAGGGACATGGAGACCAAAGCATCAAAGTTCTGTTCTATAATTAAATTACGTAAAATGTCCAATTGTCTTTGTTGTAAATTATCACAAAATGTAATAAAATACATGAATCTGCTCAAAGAATAATATTTCGTATTTCATTTTATCTTTTCTTTCCGTAAAATAATCTCAAATTATGGAGACCAAACCATCAAAGTTCTGTTCTATAATTAAATTACATAAAATGTCCAAAAATAGATTTATGTATATCTTAGAAGATTGACGTATAATTTGACACTGACTCTGGCATTCGTCCTCTAACTAAACTACCTGTGAAGAAACAATTCCGTGATTAGATCCAATTTTCGACCTCGTTTCGACCCAAAAATTGGGTTTATAATCGTCGGATGTAGGTCACTTAAGTATGGCTAATTTAAAACAAGACTTGAGGTTTTTGTGGGAACTAGGTAGGTATTGTAAAGATTGCAAGGGCGTACGTAGGATTTCATTCAGGGGGGGGAGGGGGCAGAAACTCAATAATAGAGTAGGTTCTAAAACGAAAAAGACAAACAAATTATTGAACACTACGTATGTATTTTCTATACCAAATTTGTCTCCGGGGATTTTCAGTAGTCCCTTTTTTATACAAGGTGAAATGTAATCAACCGCCTGAATTCATACTGGAGACTCGGCCAGTGATCAGGAACGAGGTTCAACTATCACTTTCTTGGAAATCGTAAAAAAAAATTTTGCTTCCATTCAAACTAGACTCCCAGTATGGCAGTATAGGAGCAAAAAAAACATTGTTCCTGATCGCTTACCGAGTCTCCAGTTTGAATTCAGGCGGTTGATTAAATTTCACCTTATATAGCTTTCCTACAGTATGTTTTTAAGGCAATAGTTAGTTTTCAGTGTAAAGCGAGATATTATTTTAATACATAACACTTACTTGTCTCACACTTCCGGCGTAGGCTATATTTGCCCAGGGGTGGGAGGCAGCTGCCCTACCTGCCCCCCCCCCCCTGCGTACGCCCTTGAAATATTGTTTTAATTTATTTAAAGCTGTAGCTCAGTCAGTAAGACACGCACCGGACTCTCAACTCGAGATTCGGGTTCGAATCTAGCCGGCCAAAATTGGACCCATGAGATATGCGGAATGGCCTTTTCTTTTTTTCGTCAATATTTACGATTCGAAAACCGTTTCGAGGAATAGCTTTCCTTAACCGTTTCTGGTATATCTACAGATATTAAAATAAGCACGCATATCCTTTATTAAATGAAAAAAAAAGTGATGGCTTTTATTCGGCCTTCAGTGACGTCATCATCACACATTTCATTAGGATAAAATATTTCTTGAACGCATATTTTGACCATTCAACCTAATATTATGACGTCACTACTTGTAAATACTAAAATACTTATAAAATCTGTTTAAAAGCACTAAAATATGTATTATTGAAGTTTTGATTTATTTCAGAAAGCAAGCAAAAATTGCACTTTGAAGTTAAAAAACTGGCCAAGTGCGAGTCGGACTCGCGCACGTAGGGTTCCGTACAATTATCTATAAAAATAGCAAAAAAATCATGTTTGATGTATGGGAGCCCCCTTAAGTATTTATTTTATTCTGTTTTTTAGTATTTGTTATTATAGCGGCAACATAAATACATATTCCGTGAAAATTTCAACTGTCTAACTATCACGGTTCATGAGATACAGCCTGGTAATAGGGTCCCGTTGGTACCCTTTGGGTACGGAACCCTAAAAAACGAGCGAATTAATGTGCATTACATTATTTTTTTGTAATGTCTTTTTATTTACAACTTCCTGACGGCTACTAATATTTTTCTCAAAATCTTGCGTGGAGTTGAGATGAGATGGCGATAACTTTTTAATAGATCTAATTTTAATCTTTCTTTTAGTAGACCATAAATTTCAATCAAGATAAAATCAGAGGTGTCCTAAAAGAAATATGATACTTTCGTCGCCATTTTGAATTTAGTAGGCGTCGATAGTTCGCCAATGTAATCGATTAAATTGTACCGTTCGTATTAAATCATTTTGAATTATTAAATTGTTTCGTATAAATCATATCGGATGTTATCTCCCACGCCAAGATACGTCTGTTTCGTACTCCATATTTCTAGATAAGTTACAGCTGGTTACAGTAGGAAGCCTATCTGAAACTAAAACTTGGCTAGTTGTCTCCCGCGCTCTCTTGATTTAGAACGTTCAAAACTTCAAAGTATAATATTTTCGGTGAAAATGTGCAGATTTTTGTAGCTCCATTGTTGTTTATCAAGATCATCTATGCTGTTGATTTACTTGAATATCTAATGCTGTTTATAGGGGTGAAAATATACATATACGATACCCTTCTCGAGCCCCCCCCCCCCATGAAGAAGTGTATAGTTTTTGAGTCATGTTTATTGTAAAAATATATATATCTTAATATATATTTACTGTCACTGGCGTCTGACACTTATCTCCGAAATTGGTGGACCGAAAATTAAAAAATAAATTCGATTATAGATAACTGGCCAATTACAGGAAAACTATAGTGATTTTTAAAAAGTTAAACACAAATGAGAAATACAAAGAAAAGTTAAACAAATAAAAAAAATCTTTTATAAAATTACAATATTAAATAATTGTAAAAATATATAGTTTGGCTATTTTTACTCGCATCTATTTCGAGAAATCCTTGAAAAACCATAAAAAGTATGTCCCCCCCTTATCTTCAAAACTGGTGGACCGAAAATTAAGAAAAAAATCATGGTAATACGTGCTTACGTACAGGTTACAGGAAAAATATAGCGGTTGAGAAATTCACTAAAACAAAATGACAAAATTAAATTTTTCATCTACGATACGGAACCCAAGGTACGCGAGTCTGAATCACACTTGACCAGTTTTTTTTTGTAAATGATGACCTCACTTTTCTCCGTCAATTTTATTTAATTGCAAATGCTTCGGCGCTACGGAAAGTGCAACCCCTTCGTCCTTGCGTTACAAAGTAAAGGCCCCCATGTAGGGTTGCCAACTTTTTTTAGAAGAAATAAAGTATATCTGATTTCAGGGAAGGTAAATAAAAAGTACGGTCCTTTAGAAAAAAGTATTCTTTATTCAAGGGAGTTCAAAGATTTTTTTGAAAAAAATGTCACGGTAGCTGCGGGCGGTAGGAACTAGGAAGGCCAGACTACATACTAACATTCTCAAATCCTTTTGTGAAACTGTATTTTTTGTGCTATTTGCATAAACACAAACGCACAACATGAAAAAATATCATCCACAATGAAGGAAGTCATACATTTTCCCTTAGATTTCTTTACAGCTCTGTTTTTGTTTTCAGTTAACGTCTAATTTTATGTAAAGATTGAAATAAAGTATTTTCACGTACTTTATTGGTATTCAAAGGTATAAAGTACAGGGACCCAAAATAACGTAAGATACTTTATTTTAAAGAACGGTTGGCAACCCTACCCCCAGTGGCGTGCACAGAACTTTTTGCTGGAAAAGCAATCAATTGGTCAAGAATAACAATAAAAAAAAATGAAAAAATTTAAATATCACTTTGAAAAAAAAAATTTGTATGACACGTCTACCATAGAGTGATTTGGACATCATTCAGCGTTCATACACTTTTGGGCTAAATCTGAAAGTGCCGGCCAAAAAATTTAAACGTTATATTTCGATAAAATGTGACATTATATTCGTTTGTTGCTATGAGACCTAAGGTGTAGGGTCATTCTATGCTTAGTTAGATGATTTCGAAAATTATTAATTTAGTATTAATTTTCGAAAAAATATAACATTACTGATGATTTGTTGTACAGAAAAGATGTTTTGAACATATTTTACTATGAGATCAATGCGCTAGGGCTATTCTCTGAACTCTTTCACCAGCTTTAAATGGTCATATTCATACTTTTTCGATAAAATAACCTGATTTTCACTTATCTAACTTAATAGATAATTAATTAATTGGTTTAAATCTGAAAAAAAAAATGGTTACATGAAATAAAACATTTATTTGATAAAAAAAAAACAGTAAAAAGGTTAATATTCGTTCTGTCTGACTATTATATTTTCCAGACCATCTGCCGGTGGAACGATGGTGGGATCATGCCGCGCAAAACCTATGTACCACAGCATCCTAATGTACGTCTTCCAATGTTGCAGCTACAGTAGTAATGAGGAATTGCTTCTCTTCCAAGTAAAGTAAGCTCAACGGCGATGTACACGTAGTAAGTTTTGGCTTAAACGTGTCTTGACTGTATGCAACCTCTTATAAGCCAAAGGTCTCTTCCATCCATTTTCCGAACCTCCTGAGCTGGCACGTTTCCACCAAGCTCTATGATAAACGCACCATCAGATTGAATATGCTCCCCATAATAGCTTCGAGCCTGCTTTATTTGATAGCTGCCCAAGGTAAACAATGTCAGTTGCTCTTGCGTAAATCTGGGGAACTAGTCGAATTCCGGCGTATTGGCTGTTTTCGTCTAAAAATGTGCTCTCCTTCTACTGTAGTTATTAGCGATGACAAGATCTGCTAATATATTAGGCAGAGTTATTCTTTCATTAATAATTCTTAAAAACTCATTATCATGCACATTATTGTCGATCAGGACATGGAAGTCATTAATAAGAGCTGCAGCAACTCTTAAGTACTCCATCATATGTCTTAGTGATCGATTACTGTGGACAATTCTTAATAGGCGAAAATCTATTTTGAAACGTCCATTTATGACTTTGACCACCCAACGATAAATGGTCACAAGCCGAGACTTATTGGCTTGGTCAGTGGTAAGCTGCAGTTTCCTTCGGTTCTTTGTCTCCGGCATATGTACTACGTAGCCGTGGTCTTCAAGGGGCCTCACCAAGTCCCTGAATCCACGGTCTAAAATGAATACGTCTCCCGGCCTAAAGAACCAATTAAAACCGCCTTCTTCGTTGTCTACCGTGTTGTTCATAATCACCGCATCAAAAATCGTTGCAGCATAAGGTCCAGAAACCTCTATTATATGACCATCACAGCAAACATATAACATTGGTTTGAGAAGGTGACGATACTTGTGACTACTATATGATTTCCGTTGATAGAAATAGTTAGAGCTCTTTTGGTGATAGATATAAGTACCATCGCACATTGTCACAGCTTTCCTTTCATTGATTGGACTGTCTAGGTTGCCAAAAAGTATTTCTGGGACTATCAAGCTTCGTTGTACCACTTCCTCACGGGTCATGTGGTCAAAAACAACTCGTGACGGCACATAGTCCACCATCAATGTTTCACAACCTTTCTTCAACATTCTTTGAAAAGTTGATTTGGGCAATTTGAATATTGAGGCTAATGTTACATTGAAATCTCCGGTCCGCATTTTGTTAATACCGCTGCTCACAGAATAAAGCAAAGAATGACCCTACAGATTTTGTCTCATGATATCAAATAAATAAAATTACATATTCTAACGAAACATAGCATTAGTTTTGTTTGACCGGCACTTTCATATTTAGCAAAAAAATACATAGATTTTTTCGAAATCATATAGTAAAGCAGAGAATGGCCCTATAGATTTGGTCTTGAATTAACAAATAAATCTCATTAAATATTCTAATGAAACATCACATTATTTTTGTTTGGTCGGCCTTTCATATTTAGCCCAGAAAATAATATCGATTTTTCAAACTAATATAATAAAGCAGAGAATGACCCTACCGCTTTGGTCTCATAGTAACAAATAAATATAATTACATATTCTAACGAAATATAACATTATTTTTAATTGGCCGGCACTTTCAGATTTAGCCCAAAATGAATGATGTCCTTTCCTATACAAACTTTTTTTTTCAAAGTGATATTTAAATTTTTTCATATTTTTTTTATTGTTGTTCTTGACTAATTGCTTGCTTTTTCAGCAAAAATTTCTGTGCACGCCACTGCCTACCCCCATGCCACAGCCCATGCTCTGCTCGCGGAAATTTTTGGAAAAGATTCGGTTCTTGACGTAAACATATAAATTTGCTGACCATTTTTACTTTACCAATTTATTATATAATTTTCAAATTTAATTACCACAAATTTTTATTACGTAACATGAATACAAATTCAACACGGTGAATATTAAAATTAAACCATCAAAGTTAAAATCGATACGAAACAAACCGAACGACAAATCAATTAAGGGCATCTACTTTAAAGTCGGCCATAAAAACCATTTCAGTATAGGCCTTAATTGGGCCGTTCGTCTGTCCGTACTTTAATGATGGCACATGTTGAATGTTTTTAGTTGGGTTCACTGTATTCCATTACAAGAATCGCAATTAGGGAGAAATGTTACAATTTCTTGTAACTGTAAGTTATTCGGAAACAAGAACAAGTGTTGATTTAAAACGTTGTTTTCGGATGTGTAGATTTTTTTTACGGACTCTTTGATTAAAAAGTGTGGTAGCACCACTGTTCTAATTAAGAGGGCGCCGAGCAAAATAATCTAAAACGGCAGTCACTGTTAAATTGATTTATTGAATAATATTTTAATGATAAATAAATAAAATATATATTTATTATCACAGAGAATGTATCTACACCTGCGCCGCATCGAATATTAAAAATAACTTATGGTCTAAGAAACAAATCTATCTAAAGTAGACCCAAAATATAAAAAAGGTATTGGGGTTTTAGTCATTTCAATGCCTTAACTGTTGAATTTTGTCTCAACCACAATTCAAGACAATCACAAACGTTATAAAATACAATTGGGCCGTTTCACATTTTTTAAATTTTGTCTGGGAAATTAAATATGATTTTTTTCTGTTAAATTCAATAAATACGTCCACGATAAAAAAAGACCACGAGAGAACAAGCGAGGTGTCTAATCGTTCTACGCTCGGCGCAGCCTTAATATGGAATAGCTTTTCCACAAAAGATGTGTCCGCGAGAATACTCAAATTCTTACGGCTTGTAAATTTTTGAAAAATTCTGCAACTAGTCCAAGACAAATTGAACCACGCTTGAAGAAATGCGATCACTGCTATCTTAGGAAGGCAAATCTCTTCAATTAAAGTATCTATCAATAGCAGTGTGAAGTTAACGTTAATTTCTTTACAATAAAGTAAACGGGTTATTAAACATTTATCCACTACAACTTTATAACTGCAAAAATACAATCACTACGTGGGTAAGAAATCTGATCTATAGTGAAGTTGAGGCACTAATGCAGGTCACTAAATAAATAAAATAAATTTTACAAATCCCCCCCCCCACACACACACACACTCTAACACACCCTGACACAAATAACAACTTATTCTTCCAATCATACAAACATTGGCAGCCGCTCCCTAGATTATTATAATACTGATCCCAAGACATTCGTAGGGCTAGAGAGCGACTCTCAAAACCACAATCTCACACACACTACTTCCCTTATCCAACTTCCACGCACTAACACATTCACTTAGCTTACAAAATAATATATTATTAAGTTAGAATTACTATTTACCTTCTTCGTCGTTTACTTTGTAAAATTGTAATGTACATATATTATAATGATACAAATGGAGGTGCGGGGCATCCTGGCACAGGTATTGTTTAAATACTTAATAGGATGTTCCAGCAACAATATTTCTATTTTTAAGCTTTTTTTCGCAATAAATACATTTTCATTGACATTTTCATTTCTTAATTTAAAAAAAATGTTTAGAGTCAAAACACCAAGACAAAGATTTAATAGTAGTTTATGCTACAAGGGCGCAAAGGAATAAATTACGAGGACGATTTAAAACACGAGCGTAGCGAGTGTTTTAAACGTAACCGAGTAATTTATTGCTCTTACGCCCGTGTATCATACTACGTTTTTCAATGCATAGTGTGAGGAAATAAAACAAATATAATCTTGTGAACTTTAAATTATAATTGGCTCAAAAGGACTGTATCCAAAAAAGCATAACATTTATGGTACACAGGAAAGGCTGCAAGTTAGCCAACCATTGTAAATAAATTAAAAAATAATTAAAGCCCTAGGGCAAAATAATCGACTTTCTGTTCGGTTTTGATGCATAAAAAGTGGGCCTTTACGAGCACTTGCATTGAAAAGTAAGTTTTTAACTTCTAAAAAACCCCTCTTACGCCCGTGTATCATACTACGTTTTTCAATGCATAGTGTGAGGAAATAAAACAAATATAATCTTGTGAACTTTAAATTATAATTGACTCAAAAGGACTGTATCCAGAGCCGTAAAACAGTGGAAAAAAAGCATAACATTTATGGGACACAGGAAAGGCTGCAGGTTAGCCAACCATTGTAAAATAAATTAAAATATAATTAAAGCCCTAGGGCAAAATAATCGACTTTCTGTTCGGTTTTGATGCATAAAAACTGGGCCTTTACGAGCACTTGCATTGAAAAGTATGTTTTTAACTTCTAAAAAACCCCTAGCTAGCATGCACGGTAGATTCAGCGTTTGCACTTGTTAACTTGCGGGTGAGCAATAGAAAGATACCAATATAATAATCTAAGGCTCGTGCTAGGAGTACTAAAGTAATTATAAAGATAAAGTGTGTCGCAATACCAACGCATTAGCCAGGACAGCCATGACTGACAGATTTACGAGTATACATTACTGCCCTATGCCCTGAAGTACCTACATTTAGCCGCATTTTAAACCGTACCTTGTAATTTTTCAAATGTCAAGCTTCCAATAAATATCAATAAAATATACTGCTCTTAAACAATAAGTTCACGAGATATTTTATAACGTATAGGTTATCAAAAACCAATCTACAATGCAAATCAATAAATAATTTGCTAAAACATCGACTAGAGTTGATTGTTTTGCAAATAAACGTCGATACAATAACCGTCCGACCGATGACGCGGTGCGTTTTGGCATGTCATCGGCGCGATAGCGATCATTACAGCCGACAGTGGCGCCAAAAACGAGCAAGCAATGAGGTCAGCCAGGCAGCGCGCCAAGTGCATACCGAGTCATACCGAGTCATACCGAGGTATATCGACTGCGTACGACGTTTTTATCGAGACTCAATTATAAATTGCGTTGCATTGGTGCCGGAAACTGCACGCAATGTAGGATGTGTCCAGAGAATTAATGCATTACTGACTGTAATTTTTATTAGAAAGTTTAATACTGTCGTAGAAATTAGCGTTTAATCACTTTCGAATTGAATTGCGTTCTATTTAAGTGACTTTTAGATATAAGTCTTATCGTTTTATCGATGTAAAAATATTGTCTGATATTTTCGTTTTTTTGGGAGATAAATAAATGATGTCAATTACGTATCCGCAGAAACTGTAATTCAGAAAATTAAGAGTTTCCAATGGCAGTGGGGAAGTGGCAGCAGTCCAAAGCGTTATTTTGACGCAAGATTACGTTTTGATTTATAACTTTCGACATCATATCTCAAATCGTTTTATAGCTGCTTCATTGTCACTGTTTGGATTTCCAAATTAATCGGGCGACCTGTTTGCTATTGCAGTGGCAGTCGGCCAAGAGCCTGGCGCCAACGTTACGGACAATTACAGATATAGGAGGTATGTAATGTGAGCTGCTAAATAAAACTATTATGATGATTGACGCAACATTACTGCACTAACTCCTCACAAAATGAAATGAACGAAAAACATTGTAGTTGAGGCAATAACTGTTTTATCTAAAACATAATTATGACATTAATAACGGTAACATTATTTGTCATAAGTAGTTGTGGTTGTGAATCGGGTCGTTGATCAGAAAATCTTGGAAAGCATTTTATAGTTTTTATTTCATAGAAAACGCGAGAATATAACGTTAAGATTTAGAGAATATAAAGACAATAGTAATGGGTGTGTGACTGTAGTTAAGGTTAAACGTTAGTCGCTTAGGGCATAACTTAACTTAGTATTTATTGTTTAGAAGTTAAAAATTCCAAAAAAAAAATGGTATGTGGCAGTTAACGCCAAAAGTTCAGAGAATAAAATAATAAAAAATAATAAATAATTCAGAAAATTAGCAGAGAATATAAAGTAGAGTGAGGTTTAAAATTTAATGCACAATTAGTCATGATCTTGTTCAAAAAAGTTTTCCAAAAACAGCATTTTAAGTTGGTTTTGAGAAGATAATTACTAATTGTGTACACAATTTCAAACTTTGCTTTATAAACCTTACTAATACTGAACTATTCAAATGCCACATACAAAAATGCTTTTCAAATTTAAATTTCTAAACAAGAAAAACAAAGTTAAGTTATGCACTTTGCGCTAAGCGACTGACGTTTAACCTTAATGTTTAATCGAGGCGAGACAGACCCCGCTGAAATAAGGTCGATAGTGGCGACAAGCCAAGCGAGACTGATCCACCTCACCGTAATATCGATAAATTGCTAATCCCTGCCATTACTTTTACAAGTTACGAATGCAGAAATAATAATCTAGAAATTTTGCAATAGAAGTTTTATGTAAAAATACGCGGCATATCTCGTAATTTTACGTAGCTAATAAAATAAAGTGAGAAATGTTTTGACAACATTCAGCAGGAAGACAAGGATCATAAAATTGATAATGAAAAGTGACACCGAGTGGCGCCGAATTGGCGCAGCGAGTTGCAAACATTGACTGTTATGTGTTTGGTTTAGTTTGGAAGCGGAGTTAATGTTGATGGTTTAAATCGATCGATTATTATGTCTATGGTTTTTATCGATTGTTGTGCGTCACTAGCGGATGCGGCGCCGCGCCGCACGGGGGCCTGTGCCGGCGCCGGGCTTTGGCAAACAATGCGTTTGTTTGTCCTTTTCCAGTCGGCTCTTTTAAAACTGAGGATTGTTAATGGCCAGATAATGGACGGTAAGGCTATTTACAGACTTGTTCTATAGCAAATCACACGATGATTATTATTTATTATTCAGATTATTTTATGCTTAGATACAACATTGATGGACGTAGAAATGAATAAGCTTTACAAAAGTAAATGTATCTTAGATTACACATTAGATCAGGGGTCTTCAACCTTTTTTAGCTGGAGGGCCAGGTCTGTCAAAGGGCCGCACATTGCCGCACGTAAAGATACCACCTCAACAATAATTTAAAACCAAACAAGTGAACTAAAAATGTCTTTATTTGTTCAAAAATAATAATATACAGATTAATGTGAGGATTGACATTGTTTACTTTTCACCAGATTGTCCATATTTGCGTCTATTTTTGTGCTAACAATCCGCAAACTACCTTCCAGATGTCCATCCGTAATCCTTGTCCTGCCCCTTTATTCTGTATCTCTGGTTGCCAACTAGCCTGGGTGCCTATCATCAAAAACATAGATAAAAACTGAAATTTAAAAATTGCCTTTAGTGGGTATTGAACTTTTTAAGAACTGTGTCGTCACTTCAAGTGCGAACATTTCCTTAGATAATCGGAATTCGATAGTATATTTATGTTATTGATGATAGGCACCCAGTTCAGTTGGCAACTAAAGATACATAATAGGCCCGCTGGTTTTGGATTTAACATTTTTCATCCTTGAAAATAGCTGCTCGCATACATTTGATTTTAAAAGTGTCGCCCGTGAATTCATGTAGAATAGATGAAAATTTCCTTAGCCTTTGTTGAGGGCCGCAAAAAATATCCCGGCGAGCCGCATGCGGCCCGAGGGCCGCGGGTTGAAGACACTTGCATTAGATTATAAAAGGTCCTTCGGGTCACATAATAAAGCTGCACTTACGAACCCGCCATATTCAATGCGCATGCGCAAAGACACGTACCTGAAAAGATAAAGAAGCCATTTTATTACAACTGTAATAACAATTTTAATAAAGTAATGGGCAACATCGGCTTGTGTTTATTGACATAACATGCCATAAGCCATATAGACAAACATAAAGGGCTAGTTTGTTTAACTCCTACGGCATGTAGTAGCCAAGGGCTGGTTTGCATTGGTCTTTTATTTTACAAACAATATTCAAGGGCTCAATTGTAATGCATGCATGAAATTCTTTAAACCCAATACACGAATACGTAGGTTAGGAGGATCGACTTGTGTTGGTACAAATATCGATAGAAATTGTATTGAAATAACGTTCATATCAGCGCGCACTGCATTACGACGACGTCGCTGGGTCTCTCCGGATAGCGCAAAATAGGAGAAAATAATACTTTTCACATGGACGCGAAAGACGGGAAAAAAATTCCATATATGATTATTATAAGCAATATTTTCCTTGTATTTTAGTGCAAGAACCATACAAATACCATAGTGGTTTAAAGAAATAGCCAACTTCAATTAATTTTAGTCTAAAAACAGCTTGACTTTTAACAATATTTTCATACTGTTCTTTTAACGCAAGAATAATTTTCAGAAAACAGTTTTTTTCGTTATACTTTAAATAACACAATACTTTTTTCATAATTTTTAAAAATCTCTTTGACGGTGGTTTCGGATGACGCTGGAAGAGGCGCCTTCAGTTTAATTTTTTATGAACAAATAAAGTTATTTATTTATTTATAAGGTCAGTCGAGGTTTTAAGGTGCAAGCAGGTTTTCTTACCAATCGCATGATTGATGGATTTGTAGCCATTCCGAGTAAGTATGTAAGTAATTTTCTTGTAGTAATTTCCAATACATTTTTAGTGTACACGAAAACCAAAAGCAAACTTATCTCTAAGAAGAGATCTCTTCCAGTTTATCTCTGGGAATAAGAAAAATAGTAAATGAAAATGTAGACGGATATACATAATGTGTATAATTTAATAGATTTAGTGATAATATAATTTTATATTTATTTGAATACTTATTCTATGAAATAATACATTTAAAGTATTAAAGTAACATTGTCCACACAAAAATAATAAAATTCTCCGCTTTATAACTTTTATTGTCCATAATAAGAAAATTCTCGGTTTTTTTTTATATTTCTTGTGCTTACTTGTACTCTTAAAGTCTTAACAGAAATATCTTCTCAATAATGTTAATTTTAGCCTTTAGTTGATGGAGAGTAACCAAACGTCGTTACAGCCAAGTGGCACAAGCCCTAGCCTCAAATGCCCAGGCGCAAGTGTCTGTTTACTATGGATCGAGGATGGACATAAAACTTATAAACAATGCTCAACATACATGTACCTAGACATAGTATAGGTATAAACAAAGCATTAACAAGTACAGATAGCACAATAACAAGTACAGATAGCACAATATTCAAGGAAAACTTTATTAGACGACATGAAATCTCCGAGAGGGTGTCAGAGGTGTTTCGGTGTTTCCGAGTGTGAAATGGAAGTCATAGTTCATACTCATACACACACGTTCTACAGACGATTTATTACGTCCCAGAGGAGGAGTGAGGAGTTGAAGCCATTAGCGTGCCATCTAAAACACGCAGACCGAAAATAGTACCCCAACTTGAACTTGTGATCTTTGGATACATAATCCGTCATCCATCCATCAGCCTAGTTCGTTCACTGCTGGACATAAGCCTTTCCAGGACTTTGCCACTCCCGGCGGTCATCCTGGAAGAATTGCCCATACTCACACACGCTGGGCAGGCGGGTTGGTGAGCGCGGTGCCGGAACCCTCGCACCAGTGACGCCGCTGCCCGTCACCAGTCTGTTCCATATAAGGCCCGGTTATTAGGGATGGATATACCGCCATCCATCGGTCCCAGGCATGGTGAGCCTCCTGGTTTTTTGCCTGTGAGCTGTCCTCTTACTCTCCCCCGAATTACTTCGAGGGGGTCTCCAAGTAAGATGGTGCTATCTCCACAGTCGAGCCCGGCATCAGCTCTACCACCTGTGATGTGATACATAAACCGTACCCCTATTATAAATGTGAAAGTGTGTTTGTTGGTTTGTCCTTCTTTCACGCAGCAACGGATCAACGTGATTTTTTGCATAGAGATAGTTTGTGAGCCGGAGAGTGACATAGGCTACTTTATATCCCGGAAAAATGCAAACTAAATCAGCTCGGGCGAAGACACGGGCAAAAGCTAGTACATAATATATAATATGTATCCAAGGGTATATAATACATAATATGTACATATAATACATGTTATGTATCCAGGCGTGGAGGTCGCGGGTTCAAGTTGGGGTATATATATACAATATAAATCAACAATAGAATAATTTCAACAATTTATCAAGTAACTCTTAATGATTCACCAATAAAGTTTCATAAAATAAATAGCTAAGTATTTGATTTTGTTTGTCCAATATATTGCTAATGTTTACAGTTCCCACATTAGGACACATAACTGTTCACACATTTAGTTGAAAACAGAGAGATAAGGAGCACATATTAGCATTCTGTTATTTAATAAAGACGCCATTACCTAGTGCTTTCACAGCCTTAAAAATATTAAATATGCGATTGTTTTGAATTAGTCGAGCCCGTATATACAAATATGTTATATGTATAGAAATACCTATAGATTGTATTAAAAAATCAAATCAATTTATTTAAATATGGAAGTTATTTCAGTAGGCTCTGAAAGCAAAATGTCTTTTTATCGAACTTTAATTTGCACTGTTTGCTCGGTTAAACCGGTAGCTATGACAGAACTACAAAGACACTATCCATAAAGTAAAGGATCATCAACATCATAGTCTCTAGCTTCTACTCTCTACACAACAAATCCATTAAGTTGTCACCAAGTAAGTAACCGTTAGCCTACTCGTAACTTATTTTTTGTGCCGACGCTTCACATGTCAACCGTACTTTTTAGTTTACCCACATCTGTCGGTATGAGCCGTTAGTTCATTACAATCCAGTTTAGTTTGACTCTCATACACCTGCTGTTACAGTACAAAAGAGGGGTCTTTTAAAACTGAACGTACACTTAGACCCTTTTTGAAACACCCCCGTGTTTTGACGTCCCCCTGTACTAGGTCTATTTTAAGGATATTCGACCAACGGAACGATTTTTTAATAACAAACTGACATGATTAGTGTATTTTACTATCTATTAGGCAGAGAAGCCTTAGCCTGGAAAAAAATGTCATGGTTATGCAAAGTCAATGAATAGTTAGGTGTCGAAACCGCGGAAGCTCCATTTAAACATGCAGAGACTAGAGAGTGCAAGGAGTTAACTGCCAACCTTTAAGGAAATAGAAGCAAATTGTTTGGGAATCAAGCAAGCAATACCTATTAAACTAAACACGAGTGAGAAAGAAAAGCGTCAAGCAACTGCACCAACATTTAACACTCCTTCAACACATTCAGACATGAAAACAGAAAAGACAAGACTTCGTACACAACATTTATATAAACAAGTTCTTGTTACAGCCCAAATAACTTGGTAACACAGGCTGTTACATACAATGTAGCATTTAGGTTAAATAGTCTGACTAAAATAAGGTTAGGTACGCAAGGCTGATGTAAAATATGGGAGCGATGGAGTTCGAGGCCGACAGAAGCTGTTTGGTTGAGCTGAGTATCACATTGCGGTCAGAGTGGTTTCAGACCTACACATGGCCGCTACTGATATTGGGTTTAGTCATCAAGCTCTACTAATTGATTTTAGAGAGCCACTTCTGAACGGTATGGCTACGTAATTGATTGATGCTAAAGGAAAGACGTTCCGTGATAATATGCTGGTTTCTAATGGTTTTAGACACGCGAGAATTTAATCAATGCGAGAACGCAAGCCGTAGACAGCGCCCACGCAATGACTCCAGCAGACGATGGCGCCGATTCGCGGACAATAAAAACGACAACAATAGCGGCAAAGTAGAAAATTACGCAAACAATATATAAAACGAGAATAAATAAGCGCTTTAATGAATAAATAATGCTATGTGGTAGGGGGAAAACGGAGTCGAGTGCGGCGCCGGCGCCAGTGGTGACTGAGCAAGGATAAACGTGCACACGCGTGCCTCGCACGCAACCAACCAAGAGACACATTGCAATAACAACTCTAAGCCCATGTAATAAGACACTAGATTCAGTAAACAAACTCGCTTTTACGCCATTCCACCGGAATACACACACCGTAGCAAGTCATTACGATTACTTTGATAGTGTTTTAACTTCAATAAAACAAACGAATTTACACCATAATCCTACGGTTTAAAGTCTGTGCAATTATGAAAAAAATTGCTCTATCTATTCTATCTATTGTGAATTAGGGAGAGGAGAGTGCGTAAAAAATGTATCCGTGAACGTAACTCCCGTTCGTTGCGACGCGTTACATTGCGGCAAGCCTGGCGATAAATATCTACGAGACAGTTGCGCCGGTGGCACTCGGTAAATTCAATTTAATGTGGCTTGTGGCGATGCGGAAGAGTGGGCTTTAAGTCTAGATAACGATGTACCAGCGTGTGAGCAAACCTCAAGCTAGGAGCACACGAACTTTGTGAACAAACCACTTCATCGGCTTAAGAACCTCTCAACTAGACAAATAAACTGGAGAGCCGACGGAAAATGGTCACTCAAAAAGTGTGTCTACCTCTATTAACAAAACAAATAACACTAAAGGACATGATGACGACGATTTTGAGGAAATAGAATGGACGACAAATGTGTTGATGCTAAAGATAACTCAAATAAGAAAATGTTTTAAGCTACAAGACATATTAAAACCAGAGCAGGTGCGTTTGAAATACAAATTTTGTCTCGATAACAGATGTTAGCCAGCCGCTTGCTGTCGACGGACAACAACCAACGCTAAGTCGAGTCAAGCCTAATAAAAAGAGTGAAACTAAGTATGTAGCACACATAAACGCCAACAAGCATAATTTAAAATACACCACTTTAAAGGAATTAATAACAAAACTGATATCGGAGACCCCTAACGACATATGAAGGTTCCCAGACGGCTTAAAAAAGAAACAAACAATATTATCAACCTCTTATACAAGACATTAAGACAAATAAGCGGCCCGAGCTGAGAGTCTTAAATAAACCCACGCTTCTAATCTCGACGGGAAGGCAAACCTTCGAGTAGGATCCAACCTGCGCCGTGTTTTATTATCTCTTGAGCCTCAACTCCCAGTATCGGGCTCATAAGGATACCCGGGCGGGTCCTACAAAAACGAATCTTATCAGCGGACATGGCCCACCACTTAACTCGGCTCTATCTACCCTGACTATTTTTACTCTCCTTCGACGAAGCTTTTAGCGATATCGAAGCTCTCAACCCCAACGAGATTTATTACCGTCGGGATCGATTTACAGGTCGGCGGAAGTCTACATTAGGTAACGGAAACCTGGGAGTGCTTCAAATCAGTAATTTTAGACCGTAAAAGCGGAGACAAGTATGAGAGCTATCAAAACATCAGAGAGTATACTGTCTTGGAAAGTTACAGCGGTGAGGAGTAAAGTTGTAAATGGCGCCAGAAATGTTGACTGGCTTAAAAGAAAGAAACCAAAATTCGAAAACATTTTTAATGCTGTTGACGAAAACAGCAATCATCGTATTGCAAACATTACCGGTGTTTATTTAAGCTGCAAGATTTAAAAATATCTTCAACATTGTACCAACATCTCATTTTAACCGATGACTCAAGTTGCAATTCTAATTTCAAGAAACAATTTCATCAGAGATACGGGAGACAATAGACGTTTTTAGGTAAGTGAGTCCCGTAAAGCACTTGAAGCGCCAATAAAAGATAACGAGAGTCCAAGAATGGGACGACAATTTATGACGAAGTGGATAGCTGTCGCCGGCAGGTAGACGATTTTAAGTAGATGTAGTAGATGAGTCAGCGCAACGGCATGTCCAGACAATACAATAATAAAAAGTCAAGTGGATGACTGAAAAGGCATAAATGAAGCATTTATTTAATTGCAAGTACATAGGTTTTAGAAGTTATTAATCATTCGACTAGACTTGGTAATGCAGCTTACGTAAAGCAATCCAACAAATAACGCTGAGTTTTGAAACAATGTAAGATGACAAGAGTCTACTTGAAAAGGATCAGATAGTAATTTATTTTTTTCCTCCAGTTTCCAGTACAGGGGCATGGCTACAAAAAATTTGCCACCCTTGCGCGAGAAGGATGCCCGTAACAGGTAAAAAAGGCGTACCTGTGCAGACATGTTCAGAACAAAAGGGGGTCCTAGAAGCGTCGACCGTTAATGGCAGTATGATGCAGTGTGGGCGACTAGTCAATTAGGGCATCCGCCGACGCGATTCCCGGAATGAAGGCGACAAATGACTGGAGCCACGCGATAAGAAAACAAGGTGTCTCTCTGTGGTCACGTCCTTTTTGCCCTTCCAGTCCCAAATGCACCGATCGACGCCGATTCTGATAAAAGACCATCCTTTTAATTGAATTCCTCTGTTTTCTGTATCTTTATCACCAAATCGCATTAGGTGTTATCAGTCGATGACGCGTCTGCTGCGTCAGTGTCATTAACAAGAGAATCGCTTAGAATAAATGCTTGTCCTTTAAGTTATATTATGTTTAAAGTATATCAATATACATTATACGCTTGTATTTTCAGGATTGTTTTATATATTTCGCGAGAGCAATAAAGTTAATATTATCAACGATTGTTTAATTTATTCGATCTGTTTACGACATCCGCTGCGATACTGATATAATATAACATAAATAAAATGGCTAGTGTATGTATCCAATCCAGCGAATAGCAGAGGCACATCTCGGCATGCATGTCGTAAAATTCAGACAACATTTCTGAGTCACTTGAAGTGCCGTTCGAAGTGCTTTTGCTTGTTTGAGTGAATCAGTCCTTTATGTTTAGGTCTTTGAGTACACCTAAGATATTTCCGTTATTCTTTTTAATTCGCTTTCCAGATGCATTAATGTGAACGTAGTCATCACTTGCTCTTGTTTTGAAACTGAAATGATTCGATACTTTGGCTCGCATTCAAGTCTATGTTTTAGAGTGTTCAGACATTTCTTGCAATATCGTACTCGACGAGTGATTAAAATGACGGACGATTATTCTTATATAGTTATGTTTGCATCTTTTCCAATTACAAAAAGCTACAAGCAAGCTCCTTTAACGATAACTAAATTAGTTTTTTCTATCCTACGCGAAAACTAATTCAGAAGTCATCACATTTTACGACTAGGTAATAAAAACAGAGTATAAGAACCTCTTTGAATTATTGATGATAAAAAATTACTGGATGCGAATAAAAATAATGCTAAGACAGAAGTAAAATAAAAGCTATTCAAAAAAGAAGTTATAAGGTATGTTTTTGTCACACAAAGTAGGATAAGAGAAATGGAATCTAGCGAAGTAATAGCAATTATAGTTGGCAATAAACTCGTAATAGTCGGATTGTTGCGTGTGGCTGCAGATGTAATCTCCCTATTCACTGGCTTTTGACCCCGGACCGCAATAACCATGTTTTATTTAAACCCATTAATTATATTCCAAGCTGCACCGGGAGTTTCTCGTGGGGTAATACATGATCCTCATAACAATAACATATCTACAATAAATACCACGATGTTTCTAAGAAATATAACTATGCAAGAGAAAAGAGTTAACACTTTAAAAAATCAAGTTTTTCAAATTATACTAATTGAAAACCAAGCTTAGTTCACCATTACAGAAGAAAGTACTGTAAAGAACCATGTTATACTCAGTAATAACCGTAATACAAGTATTACATTACAACGGTATTTCTTTGCATTTAGTCGCTATCTTTTCGGTTATAGAAATAATAAGCCCAAGTAAGCACGCAATATATCCACAGTCAACAGCTGCTGCCGCTGCATTAAATTTTATTATAATAGGGCTCGAAGCAATAATTACAGAGTTGAATATGCATACTATTCGTTCCATGCCGCGTATAATAATTGAGGGAGCAGAAAAACTTGTATAATATCTGGTGCAAGATATGAGCGGCTCACTTTGTATCTATACGAACTAGTGCCCCGAAAAACCGTCCTTGCGACACCCCGCGCCTGACTCTTATTTGGGAAAGAATAAAGATTGATTTCGTTGTTGTTGAATTTAAATTAGTTACTCGGTCAAACTGAGTAAGGCGGTAGCTCAGGCGGTAGAACGCTCCTCTTAATCTTGAGACCCAGGTTCGATCCCCAGTTGGGCGTGCACCAATGAGTTTTTCGGAATTAATGTGCATAGTATTTGTATTACCCAATACTTACCACTTGCTAAACGGTGAATGAAAACATCGTAAGGAAACTTGCATGCCCTAAAAAGCGTGTATTTGTGCCCGAAGAACGGCCAAAGGACTCACCACCCTTCACATTGAGATTTAACAATCGTCGGTGAAACACGGATGTACTGAGTGAGGACTGTGACTTGCATTTCACAGTTCACACTCGGTAACACCCCAAACCACCCCTCGGGGATACATGTCGTGAAGATATATTTATATTTTATAGAAATAGGAAAGTGGCAATAGATTGGCAAGCAAGATACGGTCGCCAAAAGTTCGTCACTTGTGCTCGTAGGTATCAGATATCGATACGGTTGAGAATAATGAACATTTATGAACTTGCTCCAAGAGCGTATGTTAAAACAAAGAATGCGTCCTTTACAGCAGCAAGTTCCACTACACAGTGTTTTTGTACATGTAAGTTTCATTAAATTTGCATTAAACACAAATAGTATAATTGAGCGCAAAAGTGGTGTAACCCACATTTATCCTTTTGAGGTTCTTGATATACATTTTTCATAAAATAATCTTAAAAGATAAAACCGAGCGATCAGAACCTTGAGGCACTGAGCGCAATAGTGGTGTAACTCAAATTTAGCTCTTTGCTTTGAGGTTCTATAAATTAATTTATCATAAAAAGTCTCAAACATTTTAATATGGGTTACACTACTTTTGTACTCATACTCTTTATTCAGTAATAAAAATTGCAGGTCAAACTTATTCTATAAGCTCGGCTCAGCGCAGCGCCTCAATTCTATAATTATGGCATGATTCTATTCCCAGTTGTGCTATTATATTTATGATATTTCATCACTATGTGCCAGCGCATGAGCCCTATTCTCTGCTGAGTCAGTGTACGCGTATTAAAATATTTATGAGAGAACCCTTGCCACAGTGCCGCTCACTTCCTAGCTAATACCGTATGTACAATAATAATAAATTCTGTAAGATAATAATAAACTTTCGATGCAAGTGTTTCTGTTTCAGTGAAGTTCGATATTACTATTGCCGAATTCACTACCTCGTGCTTAGATTTACTTGTATCAATTTTAAAAACGTAATGTTACTCGTTTGTTTTTTAATTTTTTGAAGGATCAGCTTGTTTTTTATAAGAAAATCCATGCCTATCGATAACGGTTCAATATCTATTACTATTTTATTCATGCTATCATAGGCATATCACTATCCATAGTATCCATCCATAAAAGTGTAAAGTCAACTTTCTTTTCAATTTAATTTATCTTCGATACATCATGCGAGTATTTACATAATTTCCTTTTAAAAGATTACAATCACGAAACTGGTAATTCGGCATATACCTACAGCCTCATTTCCATAACCAGTGTCATTTGTAACATGCATTTTATGCGCAAGCGCTTTGTAAATGGAATGTTGTCTGTTTGACCAAGTGTCATCTACAGCAACGCATTACACCATGACATATGTATGGTAATGACGGCGTTTTTAAAATGCAACTAACTGTTTACTATTAGAAGAACAATAGATATGAATGTGGATCTCATCTTGCATATATTGATGAGGAATGTTGTGTATTGCGATGAAAATAACATATTTACACAGATTGACTGAAGTTGGTACAGAAAAAAAATATCTTCCAATCAATCGGCAAAAAGATTTAAATCTTTCAATAATAAATTTATCTTAGTACAGAACCTATACAGATGATGAATGCTATTAATTCAAATTCAAACGGAATTGACTAATTGCCTTTAGAAAAAGGGCAGGTAACCACAATAACTTGCTTATATGACAAGTCACCTAATTGAGCAACTATTATTTGCCAGGGACAATTATGAAGTAATTCGTGGTTGTGGCGCCTCGCCTACGTACTAGAGTTGGTTAGCGAACATTGCTACTGCATTTTGTGTGTGCAAGATACACAAACAGATAAAGGACCTTTGCGTGGGTGTATAATTTATCCTTTACTGGAGAGGATTGAAGCTGCCAATAAATCTTAAATTGAATATTGCGTCACTCTCACTTCCACTAGAAAAAGGTATTTTCAATAAGTCTTGATAGGTACTAACTTGTCTTTTTCTGACTTGCAATTTCCAATGTTGGTTCACCTGGTTTTACGTTTTTTTCAATACATTAGTTTTCAGACTAGCAAAGATTACAATCGCTGATTATTATCGTTAATTAATTCTCAATTAGCACGACCAGCACCGATGATATGATATATTTTTAATGCCTTATCAACAAGTGACAGAGGCACTCTTTAATTAGTCGCAACGAATATGTCGTAGGAGTTGTTTACTATATCAGTACTATAGATATTATAGCTGTACCAAATTTTAATTGGCCTATCTTGGAGTGCAGTATTGAAGACACCAGAGGTCTTGACAAAATGGAGAACAGAAAGCCTAAAATGGAAAGACTACTATGTTAATGTAGCATGTCCGAGGCGCCAATACATTGATTGATGGACCGAATTACATGTTTAAATTTTGAAAATAATGAACTGAGCTGAATATTCCGGATTCGTGGCGCATGCGTTGCAATGTAGTCTTGCTACCTACAAGAGTTTTTTATTCGTCCATGATATTTCACTCTAAATGCCAACGTTGACATTTTATATTCGGGTAATCTTTGATTTTTGCGTAAGATCCATATTATGTAAATTTTATGACATGGTATAAAACATATATTTTTCATCGATGCAGTGCAAGGATTTTTGCCATAAAGATAAAATACTCGTATTCCTTTTGGTGGGAATTCTTGTAATTATGACAACAATCATCAATTCATCATTCACAATACACCGCACCACCTAAAACTTGCGTTAGTTCGTTACATTTGGGATTGGTACAAAGTGGTACTCACAGACCTCGTGGTCTGTGGTGGTACTGCTGGTACACAGGCTGGCAACTATCTTGAGCAAAAAAGGCGGCAAAGTAGGGGAAAGTTGGCGGATGGTTTTTGACCGTTCTTTTTTTTCTTTTCAATATTTTTGCCGATCTCTGTATCCTGTATGCAGATGAAAATTCAGATAACGAATGAAACTGATAATTTCCTTCACTCTGCACAAAAAAAAAATTGCAACGATTGCTAATGCTTCGAAATAATTTGGTACTGATAACTAAGCAGACAGAGTACGTCGATTCGTTAAAATCAGACGCATAAAACAAATGGCGTACTTTTGCAATGCAATCAAGTGCTACTTGAAAAATAAAGTTGCAAAAAATGGACTTGGTAGCAAAATTTGCCATTCAATATTAATCCCATAAAAAACCGAAAGGCCACCTCTTCGATCGTATCGTCAATAAATAACGAATGGTTGACAGTCCAAGGAGACAACTACGCTCCACCACTTGACTCCGTAACTACTTTTGCATCACCACTGTACGTGTAAGCTGTCAAACCAGCCGATCGATTGGCCTCTGTTGAAAGTCTCCAAGAAACATGTGAGATGAATACTTTGATCAATCAATAGTGTCTTTCATTGTTGTGTGTCGTTATTTTTAAACGAAGTTTTTCTTATACATCAGTACCTATTTGAAGCATGCTGAATTCTTTGTGCCATCATAAGTTTTTCCTGAAAGACAAAGGCTAGAATTTTTATAATTAAGTTTCACAAACTATAAATTAAATCTTAGGATACCTTTAAGACCTTAAAATCTAGACCAACATGGTCACAGTTACAGGTCAATGGTGTAGTGCTAATATTCACGATGAAGTTTCATCGACTAGCTCCGTCGTGTTACCAAGCAAAAGTAAACGACACCTAACGCATACATACGACCTGTTTAGTCATTGCAGTAACTCGTGACATGTCAGATTAATGCTCAATTTGCAAAGCCCGAGAGGTCTTCTATTCGAAAAATATCCCTTCATTTTAAAACAAGAATAAGTGTTGACGGCTACTCCGTAATATTCATCATGGCCGGTACAATAGATTGTATAAGGGTTTCTCTAAATAGCTGGAAACTACTCAGATGAGTATCCTTGATTGAAAAACGCACGCGTAGTTAACAGAAGCAATTAGGCTGTTAATGGAAATAAATTGCAAATAAACTTTAATTTAAATGAGATTTTTGTTAATGAGGGGAGTTGTAGCGTGACGTCCGGTCGGTCTCGCAGTTTGGCCATGAGTGACTCGAAACCGTGAAGCGTTGCAGGCGCCAGTGGCGCCGCACTTCCTCTATCCACCGGAAGCAAGCTGCAACTGTCGCACGCGATACGCACTACTAGGCCTGTTGTTCTCACTTCTCAGTGCCACCGGTATCGCATTTCCATCAAACCAACCTGCTAGTTCACTCACTCTCTTCCCTTTGACAATAGAGTCGGTTTTTATTTAAAACAGCCGCAGACTTAAGTTAGTAATTTATGCACATTGCATTACAGTGGCTTTCTTGCTATTTGCAAGATTTTCTCGAGATATTTCCATTGAAATAAGAACCGGCTTCACGTCGAGAGATGTCAAATGCGTCTCTACATTCGTTCCGCTTTTCTCGCTCGACATGAAGGCCATTATTTTGGATTACTCATATTCCTGCGATGCGTGAAAAATCATCGTTTTCATGAAACACTTGGTTTCGAGGAAAACGTCCTAAAATATTTTCACTGTCGGATCTTTGTTTGAGAAACATGACGCAATTAATTTATCGAGACGGTTTTGTAGCAGGTTTGAAGTTGCAAATCATATAATTTGATTTGATTACATACGGAAACCGAAACGAGGCTTACATCATCTGCTGTATCGTTTGCCTTACTTAGTACAAGTTATTTTTGTGCAGTGAGGGCACAAAAATACTCAGTAACTTGTAGAAGGAGTGGGTTTCAGTAAGCGACAGAGGGGCGACACTAATGCGATGTGATCATTACACGTGGCGCCTCTACTGGTTTCAACAAATCTGGCGCCAGACATCTGCTGCACCACCCTTCAAACCCGACATCTTTACCGTTACCTCAATCCAGTCAAATATAACCTTTGAACTCATTTACTTAAGGTTCACAGTAGTGGGAAGGTTAATTTGGTTTTAAGGTTAGGTTAGATCAGTCGCGCCCCGCCTTTCGTAATAGTTGTCTGACATGCAATTTAGGGGGATCGGTGTTTGAATAGCGAATATTAGTTATTGGTTTTTAACAAGATTGTTTTACTGATGGATATATTTTCACGATAACTCTTTTAATAAGGGAAATAGGTAGTACCGAATACGATTTTGGAAGACAAGATGCGTACCATAATGAAAACAATAGCCGCAAAAAAGTTATTAATATGGAGATTTTTTTATGTAGAGAAACTGACTTTACTATTCCTACATTTAACCCTTGGCACAAATGCATAGATAGTAGTGGTGTGGCTGGCCCTTGTGTACGTCGCGACGGTCGTCAAAACGGCGCCAATTACGTCACCGATCGCAAAACATCGTGTCCAATGCTATTATAGGGGATTCAGATTATAAATTACCAGACCATTGTCAGAAGTACTTACTTAGCTTGGGAAATCCCTTTTTCTTTAACAAAAATAAACATGGTTTAAATCTTTTACACTCAACTCAAGCCGTAGGAATTAATAAGTAAAAGAATTGCATGTGTTGCGCATGCCTTGTTTATTTTCATAATAAGCATTCATTTCTTCAGTTGATGTTGAGACGATGTTCCACCACATATAAATCATGGTATGAACGACTTTCTCCCGTCTGTTGCAGAACAAACAGACAGAAACAGTACACAAATCATGGTCACGCCAGCAGATCTCCCGCCAAGATCACGACTGCAAACTTGGCATGATTCAGAGATACCGCTATCATTTACAGCAGGGTGTGAAATATTGAGCCCGCCACCGTCACGGTGGAGGCCTGCAGACGGAATAAAAGTGAAGTCATAGGGTTTGAATAAATCCGTGGTTGAAATTGAAGTCCATACTTCAACATACTAGGCACAGTAGTTGTTGCACTTAAAATTTTGAACGAAGTGCGTTTTAAGTGTTTCGGATAACAACTACATATTTGGATGATATTGTTATTACAGCATAATTGATTTTTACCAATTGTTTGAGTGTTTTTATTGTTTAAACAGAAGAGAATTTGTTGCTTACTTCTGAAATTGAAAAGTGGTTTCTTTTAAATTCCCTTAATTTAATCTGGCGCCAAGTCGCAAGTTTATCTAATCGATAAAAGGTTACCGATGTTATCATCACACAATGACGTCACATTGCTGTCGGTACTTGTTGAGACATGAATTGAATGTGCGTTTTTTATTATCCTACCCTGTCACATGCTCGTACACCCTGACCCAAAAATAGATAAACCAATAGCATTGTAAGTAACACAAGAGTATTGAACAAGGAAATACTTTTCGTGGATATGAACTGACATCTATTCACCAGGCTATTCAGCATGCTGATAGATTATACGGGCGACACTGGTGACAAGGACATCTAGGTTGGCGCCGGCGGCTAAGTTATCATATCGCCTTAGCAACACGTTCAATTCCATAATTCGATAGCGAGACCGAGTGAAAATCAATCGATATGCCGGCGCCCGAAGCAAAGGATTGAGTGTTTCAGGCTGTTTTGATGATCTGGGTCAATTTAGAACTATTTATTTCATAGTCGGTATGATCCAAGAGAAATTGCTAGGTGCTGCTTGATTGAAGAGTTATGCAGTGAACGTGTCTTGCAGGTGCAATGGCATGCTTGTCTTTTTATGATTTTCATTTTTGCTAATGCTAAGTGGGGGAGAAGGGTTACAGGCAGTGGCTTATATCAGTGATTCGTCCCTTACTGACGATTCTGTAGATTATGCTTTCACCAACTTTCTGGGAGAGAACTTCATCTTAGATCTTATCGACGCTTTCCAGCAGGTACGGTAGGGGCTCAGTTGTGCCCATTGTGGATAAAATCGAACGTTTCTAGGTTGTTGTTCTTATCATTATCTGGCAAAATGAACTTTGCTTGACGCGTAAACATGACGATATCAACATATTGACCTGAAGCTCGAAATGTGCGATAGCATGCCGACAAAGACAGAAATCCAAAAATTTGCAAACCTTATCATTGACCCGTTTTGGAGGTCAAAGAATAATGGCGTCTTTTGATAAGTTAATACCTAAATCGGCGTCTCATTAAAATCCTTGTAAATTAGCCAAAACATTGTTTGACCTTTTCTTAGTTATGTGATTGAGATTTCAAGAATGTTTTGGCAAAACGAATGAACAATCTTACTTGAGCTTAAATTAAATAATGAATAAACTTAGGTATATATAGGTATAGTAGTAGGTATACAACACTAGAATGACAACATGGATTAGGTTAGCTATAATGTAAATGAACTAACTAGGTACAATGCCATTATTTCTTAGATGTTCGTGGGTTTGGTACACAACTACAGACGGTCCCACAATGAGGACCCATATTCATTGAAAATTTATCTTTATAACAGTGAAGTAAGATCCAAGACTGAAAGAATTTATTGGGTTTTAGACCATGCCCATTAAAATTCAATGACCAGAGACCAGAGTTCTCTTGTCTTTTACTGGGGGGGCGTCTTGAAAATCCGATTAATTTAATGATTATATTATAAGACACAAAAAGACAAACTGGGAGGACTTTTGGGTCAAAGTACTGATAAGGGATGTTGGCAAAAAAAATATTTACTAAAATTTCTACCGTAAAAAAATAAAAATTGTTTTCTGATTAATTGCGTGAACATTTTATATTTAAGGTAACCGGCATGAATTATTAAAGTTAAACAAAAGGATCTTACCATTCAATCCTAAATAATTTGATTCCGAAGACGCCTCATCAGTCAGCACCGTAGAAAACTGGTACAAGACCAGCACCACACACAAACTAAAATTGACCACAGCCATAGTTTCAATCCAATCTAATATACTCCAAAAACCCTCCTTGTCACCATACTAGCAACACCATAGCGGAATCGTAACGCCGCATGAGTACAGAATCCTCATCAGCATCACAAAAATATACACACTTCACCAGCGTCTATAAATATCATCTAAAAACAAAATTAATTAGCGGTTCATCACAGTTTTTATGTTCACGTTTGATAGTTTACCAATTTTACAGTGTATTTAACTTGAAAAATTCAATGGAAACTGTTTATTTTCGAGAAGTTTTAGTTATTTCAAGTTGACCACGCGTTTTTAACGCTCGAGTAGCGTGCGACACAACCACCCCGTTCGGTGCTCAAAGTTAAACTGATAGAAAGAAAGAAAACAACGGGAAGAGCGAGCCAGAGCAAGTGAACTGCTTTGCGTGCTGAGCACGCCGCGCCGGTACTAGTGTCGGGCTAGGGCTTTTATAAAATGTGTCGATATAGGCCTATGTTGTTTTTTTATCTCAGTAACTAGCGTATAGAAAGGCAAGAAAAATAGGACAATTAATAACTCTACAACGTCTGAAGGACGTTGCGGTTGGCGGCTGGATGAGGATGACTGAGGAGCGCCAAGAGTGGCATAATATTGGGGAGGCCTATGTCCAGCAGTGGACAAATACGGGCTGATGGATGGATAACTCTTGAAAAATGCTAGAATTTTTATTGAAACAATCATTTGGTGAAATTAAGAATAAACAAAATTTAAAAGTTTAATAATTTATGTGCTTATTTATGTAGATTCGGTGTAACACGAAATAACTTATTTGACAGGACTAACCTTATTTTAAGCGTCCTGTCTTTGTCTTTTCGATACAGAAAGAAAAAGACAGAACGCTTAAATTAAGTTTAGTCCTGTCAAATAAGTTAAAACGTGTTACACCGAATCGACACAATCGAACTAATTAATTTATTTGGTGAATGTACATTGTTTTAAAGCTAGATTTAATTCAGATTGAATTAGGCTAAATAAATACATTATTAATTTGCATACTACTTACTTCCTAGCTTGAACTGCCTAATAAAAGCTACACAATTCAAAATTCAAAATTTCAAAATTGTTTATTTACCAATACAAACAAAGATTCTTAGAATAAAAAACTTAATTACTAAAAACCTAAATACAAGTATTTTACATATTTTACAAATGGAGAGTTCTTGTGGCCCCAGACTAAGCAAGCTTGACTCGTGGGTACCGACAGTAATGTTTTTCAAGATTTATCGTTTTCGCAAAAAGTTAGGCAGTATATGTGTTAGTCAGTCAGTCAGTTTAGAATTTAATAATAGCAATATTAATACACGTTTGAAAGATTAAATCGACAAACAGTAAGTCTATATACACTATATTCAGAACAGCACTAGACTTTTTTTCGTAGAAAGGTAACCAGGCTCCTCTTCATTTGGGAACATTTATTCAATTTGGAACTTTATCTTCATCAACTTAAAAGCTTTTTCCTAATAACTTTTTTCTATAATAAGGTTTAAAATTGAGCAACTATTTAGTGGCGCCCCATTAAGCGTTGCGTTTTTTGCAGTGCCGCCACCGCGCCGCGCCGCCGGTCGGCGCTATGCATTCTTCCTTTGCCTGCGTTTTTTTCCCACTTGACTTTCACAAAATTGGGATTCACAAATTCACAAAAGAATGTCCCAAACCTCCAAGCAGCAATGAATAGGGCAATTAAAACTGACCAGAGGGTCTTTTAAATGTTTGTTTACACTGGCTATTTAATAAAAGAAATCAATGCTAAAAATGCGGTTCATTTGGCAAACTTGTAAGTGAAGATTGTTTTTTTTTTGATAAAATAAAATATGTCGTCCGTCACGTCATGAATCGCTGAGGGGGTGTTAGAGGTGTTCCGATTGTGTAGGTACTGTGAAATGCAACTCATAGTCCATACTCGGTATACCCGCGTTTCACCGCGTATTTTACGCCCTAACGTGATGGGTGGTAGGTGGTAGAGCCCTATCGCCGTACTCCGGGCACAAATACACGCTTTTTAGGACATGCAGGTTTCCTTACGATGTTTTCTTTCACCCGATCAGTCAGCAAGTGGTAAGTATTAGCACCACAGAACTTGATTAGCACAGATAATACCTATAATATATAATAAGTAATTAGCACAGATAATACCTATAATATATAATAAGTAATTAGCACAGATAATACCTATAATATATAATAAGTAATTAGCACAGATAATACCTATAATATATAATAAGTAATTAGCACAGATAATACCTATAATATATAATAAGTAATTAGCACAGATAATACCTATAATATATAATAAGTAATTAGCACAGATAATACCTATAATATATAATAAGTAATTAGCACAGATAATACCTATAATATATAATAAGTAATTAGCACAGATAATACCTATAATATATAATAAGTAATTAGCACAGATAATACCTATAATATATAATAAGTAATTAGCACAGATAATACCTATAATATATAATAAGTAATTAGCACAGATAATACCTATAATATATAATAAGTAATTAGCACAGATAATACCTATAATATATAATAAGTAATTAGCACAGATAATACCTATAATATATAATAAGTACTAGGTATTAGTTATACAAATAATAAAGCCAATTCTGAAGGCTTTAATTTTAGTTTTAGTGATGTCAGAACTAAAATGTTTCCAAAGTAATTTAGCTTCAGTTCTTAACATTTATGGCAATGAAGAAAATTTTGTTCTGACAGCATTAAAACTAAAATTAAAGCCTTCAGAATCGGCTTTAGTATGCACATAAATTCCGAAAAGCTCAATTGGTGCCCGACCGGGGATCGAACCTTGATCTCAAGATTGAGAGGCTAGCCCTGCGGGTCTACCGCGTAATTCTCATTTTCATCAACATCAACTTGAGATTGAAATTTGACGTGCGTGCGACGACGCCCGCCTAACATGCCATCTCTTTTGCACGCGTTGAATTTCGCATGCATTTGCTTGAAGTTGATACAAATGAGAATTACGCGGTAGAGCCCCTGATTGGCTATCGCCGCGCCGCTTTTGTTTTGTAGTTGTTTTAATTATTTTTTTGATCTAGATAATAATATATGAACAAAAACTTTTTGTAGCGATTAGTATTGTATCAAACATGGGGAAATTACCTCTTGATGCTAAAAACTACACATAACAAAAAAAGTTACAGTCATCAATTCATCATGTATAAACCGTCCAAGACGTCCAAAAGAATTAGGGCAACGTCAAAGACTTTATTCATTCAGAATAAAGGAGATTATTGATTGGCTCATTGGCCTAATTGGCTTTGACGTGGACTACGCATTATTATGTCAAGCATTGGAGTGCCGTCTGGTTTATACTTCGGATTCGGAACCCGGGTCCACTAAATGGATTTTTGTAAAATCTTTTGGAAGTTTTTAAGGCGAATGGATACGCCAACTGCAATTTGGACCTGTCTTTGAAGGCCTACTACACACAGGTGGTCCAAAAACGTTCATAAAAATATATGATAGGCATTATAGAGTCAAAAATATATTTTAAGTTTCATAAACTGTTTTTCTATTGTAAGTTTTGACAAAAAAAATCCAAAGTTTCACAAGAATTCTCTTACTCCTTCCAAACGCCTAAAGCGATTTTAATTATTATTTCACCAAATTATAGGAAATTTTTAGATCTAAAAAATTTAAGTTCAAATTTTTTTTCCATTCATGACGTCCATGTGAAAAGTATTACATTATTACAGCCACTTTTAACACCACCAGGCACGCTGAAATGAACATTATTTCATTGTCGTTTCCGTTTATATTTGTACCGACACACATCAAGTTGCTTATTTAGCGTGGTCATACGCCTTAAGACAAAATGCTATTTTTGGGCATCTTGTTTGTTTTACCAAAATAAAATCCTGATACTTTTAAAAATACAGACTAAAGGCTTACCGGAGCAAAATAAAAAAAAGTTGTTCCGTATATGCGCAAAAAAATTGCAAGTTAAACCTTCACATTATATTTTTCGTACGCGAGAACTCAAAATTTAGATCGATAACTATCTCGAACGAAGAACATCGCAGCGGTACTGCTGAAAACAGGGGAGCTAAAATTGGCCGTGCTGTCCGTTTACCTGGATGGGTACGAACGTTTGGATCCCTACCTTGACAGAATCAGAAGTTTCTGATCCCAGCTGCAGACTAGAATTGTCATCCTGGCATGTCAACGCGTGGAGCCCTTGATGGGGAAGTGATTCCGAAAACCACCGGGCTCATCTTACAGATCCTTCCTCGAGTAAATGGATTTTCAGATCCTAAATACAGGCAACACCCCCACTTTCGAGGTATACAGGGGAATGCAATGGCAACAGTTGTATTAATCCATCAACTATCATCCAAAGAATGAAGTGAAGAATGAAGAACACGAATATAATGTAGATAATTGACTGAATATTTTGCGATTTTAATACCATGAATTAATAATACATAATAAATATTTATATTTTTCTAAAATCCTCGTCCTTTTTTATTAATGCAGTATCTTGGATCCGATATTTATACAATTTTGAGCAACTTGCCTTAATACATTTTTTTTATTATAAGTTTACGCATTTTTTGGTGGGTATTCATTTAGATAATTTATTAAATTAACACAATTTGATATTTTTAAATATTACAAAAGGTTCCTAATGGTTAATCAGAAAAAAATCTTAGGGCATTAAATCAGTCATTTTCATGTCATAAAATCAGTGCACCAACTGTCACTTATATTTTGCACTTTCACTTTATGCAACTCCCTATTCACAATGACAACATTTCAAGACGTGGTAGAGGCACAGAAGAACATAATGCAGTCAGTGGCAGCCCTAATGGCTGAATTCATGAAAAGGTTGCAATCTTCAGCCTCACTGGGAAGGTGTCAGACAAAGATAAGCTAACTTGGGATTTCGAGGATATCAGTAAGTGTGTGTTTTCAATCCTCAATCTTATGACTGTGCAAATTCAAAATCTTGCTCTGCAATTAGACGAGATGGATAGCCACAGCAGGGTAACAGCAAAACCTGTAACTCATATCTATAACCTTTCTATCTATTTACTCAAAACCTAAATATAACCTTCACAACCTTAATTTAACGTTAATATAACCATACAAGACAACTAATAGGTTCTACATTAGTCTTGGATGTAACTCTATGACAACTTAAAACCTTTTTGATGGACATGAATAATGCTTTTCAAGGACTTTCAGATCTTAAAATGTTTCTGTTTAAGAGTTTTTGTACGCAGAAACACTATTGGTGAGTTTAAATTACTTATTTATAATGGCGCCATTCCCAGTTTCAAAATGGCTAGATAAGTAAGTGTTGTATTCTAAAAAAAATAGTAAGTAGCATGTTAAAGTCAGATAAAACGCAAAACATAGTGCGATTGGTACATTATCGTGACACTTTAGGATAATAATGCTGTATGCGAGACGGGCCTTTCGTAAGTAAACATTTTCAAGACATTTTAAATGAAAAAAAAAATGAAATAAATAAGGTGTTTGATGGTTAGTCGCTAGAGAAATGAAAGTTATACTCATATATAAAAACGTATATTTGAAATTGTATAGAACATGTTATTTAATTTTGTTTTGTTGTATTAAAATGTTATTTTTAGTTCGTTTTTTTTTTATTTTAGTAAATAAATATGGCTGGCGTTAGGAAATTACTAGAAAGCATTAAAGTTAACCTTTTCAGAACTATAACAGCTCAAAACTCTTAATTTTTGCCAAAGTAAGAGCTAAAGGTAATTTCGCGGAGCTATTTAAAACGGGAAGGCTATTTTCACAGCTATTTTCAGGTTATCGTCAGGAGTAATTCAATACTCGCCAGTCGCGACCACAACTATTGAGCAAATCAGTTGTTCGACAAGTGTTATCAAGCAGCTACAGGCTGCTTCTTGAGTGCAAGTAAGTTTCTATTTCTTTTTTCAATTATGTTTAGTAGATAGGTACTTGTCTAACTTATGTTTTACCTTTACTACTGAATATATTTAAATTTAGCCTTAATATAAGTAGTCCTTAACAGTCACTAGACTACCTATCTTGAAAAAAACGGACAGGTGCGAGTCGGACTCGCCCGCCAAGGGTTCCGCACAAATTTGTATATAAAAGAATACCCTGACTGACTGACTGACTGACTGACTGATTGACTGACTGATCTATCAACACCGAGACCAAACGGCTATACTTAGGAACATGAAATTTTGCACCGTAGGTTCCTTATATTCCGTAGACATCCGCTAAGAAAGGATTTTTTGAAAATCAATTCATAATGAAATGGGGTAGAAACTTGTTTGGAAAATCGTAATCCGTGGGAGTATCAACATACTCTTCAACATACTCTTCAACATACTTCGCATAAATACTCTTTATAAAAAATTATGAAAAACCTGTTAGAGGGTTTTACAAAACTCATCCCCCAAAGGGGGTAAAATAGCATGTTAAGTTTTATATCGAAAATTGCATCCCCTGAGTGTATCAACTTAAAACTTGGCATAAATATTCCTTAAAACATATGAGACACATGTGGTAAAGTTTTCAAAAATTATCCATCTCCTAATGGGGGTGAAATGGGTTTAAAACTTTGATATGGAAATTCACGATCCTTGGTCATTTATAAACTTATATATTAATAACTTATATAAACATTTACTTACAACTTGGCATAAATCCTCTTCATAAAAAAAAGACACGTATAAGAGGGTTTTTTTTTTCAAGGAAAACCGTACGAATAACAGGATTTAGCGGGATGTTGAAGCTTTCATTGTAAAATCTGAAACGCATTACATACTAAATCCACGCGGACAAAGACGCGGGCAACAGCTAGTTATAAATAGTTCAGACTATTTTTTTATGATTAAATTAAAAATGTATAGTTTTTAGATTTGTTCCTGTATTTGTAGTATAAGACGCTACTACTTGCTTTTCATAGTTCTAGGTCAACGGAAAATACCCTATACATTTTGACTCTCTTGAGAGTGTAGAAATATACGTTTTCAGTGGCATAAACAGCCGTTTTTTTTTTTGCGTCATCATTGGAATTTGTTTTTTTCGCAACTTCAAGTAACCGTTGACTTAAATTCACCTTAAATGGAAAATTAAATAAGTAACGTTTTTCCAAAACACGTTTTATTGCATTTTCTAAACCACCGATTTTTTCTCCATCTTTTGGTCTGGGAATCGTTTTCCTACTCCCTTTATTTCCTGAGATAGCTGTTTGTGGCCAAACTGGTTAATCCGGAAAACTACTAGAAAACGGATTGGGAAAACAATATTAAAATCACTTAAACAAAAAAGATTAAAGAGATTGACTCTATAATAAAAAAAAAATTACTCACCTTATTGAATTTTGGCAATAAACATAATATTTCAAAATGATGATAATAACCGAAAGGCAAAAATACATAACAGCTCTTATTGAAATGGTGTAAACGAATATTTAAATCGATGTTAACCGTACCTTAAGGAAAAAACGAATAATAGTCTTTTTATTTATTTTTCGCTTGTAAAGGTTATCTGGATAGATGCAATTGAGCTTTTTTTGTGTGTTTATTTAATTTTAGTAAGCAACTTATATTTGAGCTTAAGTAATTCAAATCAAATCAAATCAAATCATTCTTTATTTGTTAACATAGGTAATTGTAACATACAAGTTGGTGATTGTTTAAAGTAAGTGCACTATGTTTTGCCTGTGAATAGGCATACAAATTTTTCACTTATTTACTAACATGCATATTAAAAATAAATGTCACATAGGATCTTGTAAAAAAAACATATATATTAATCATTACAAATAATTGAAAAGCATTAAAATTAAAGTGATAATAACAATGAATAATAGTAATAAAAAGCATGTCAAAGAATATCATAAAAATCAAGATCAAAAAGTAATTATTGATGTTATCTACCTATATAAATTTATCATTTAAAAATTCATTTACAGAATAGTAAGACTTTTCGATCAACAGTACAAAAAGTTTCTTTTTAAATAATACCATATTTAGGTCTTTAATGCTATTCGGAATTTTATTAAAAATCTTCGGTGCCATACAAAAAATACTTTTATGCATCAATGCCGTTTTCGTTTTTTGCGAATTTAATTTATGTCTATGTTGACTTCTAATTGAGCTGGCATGATGCGTTTCGGACGGCTTTACGAATAAGTATGGATTTGTCTTTACAAAGATTGCTACTTCGTATATGTAAAGAGAGGGAAAAGTAAGTATCCGCAGACTAATAAAATGGGGTTTGCAACTGTCTTGTGGCTTTAGCCCACATATCGATCTAACGCACCGTTTTTGTGCTTTAAAAACGTTATCCTTCTCAGTGGAATTGCCCCAAAAAATTATACCGTATCTTAACGTGGAGGGTACAAGTCCATGATACGCAGTAAGGACAGCTTCTCGGTTAACAACAGGTGACAGTATTTAATAACTTTATTATTGGAATTTCGCAAAAATATTTAAATTTTATAAAACAAAGCTGCAATACTAAGTTGGTCAAGTTTTTGGCCAGGGAACCCTGAAATCACATTATTAATTGGAGCTGTTGTAGTTAAAAAAAAATTGCGTCCGAACCAAATCGATGAAGTGATATCAGCAGAGCTGCCCGACCCCAACTTGGACTTCAAGTAACCGTTGACTTAAATTCACCTTAAATGGAAAATTAAATAAGTAACATTTTTCCAAAACACGTTTTATTGCATTTTCTAAACCACTGATTTTTTCTCCATCTTTTGGTCTGGGAATCGTTTTCCTACTCCCTTTATTTCCTGAGATAGCTGTTTGTGGCCAAACTGGTTAATCCGGAAAACTACTAGAAAACGGATTGGGAAAACAATATTAAAATCACTTAAACAAAAAAGATTAAAGAGATTGACTCTATAATAAAAAAAAAATTACTCACCTTATTGAATTTTGGCAATAAACATAATATTTCAAAATGATGATAATAACTGAAAGGCAAAAATACATAACAGCTCTTATGGAAATGGTGAAAACGAATATTTAAATAGATGTTAACCGTACCTTAAGGAAAAAACGAATAATAGTCTTTTTATTTATTTTTCGCTTGTAAAGGTTATCTGGATAGATGCAATTGAGCTTTTTTTGTGTGTTTATTTAATTTTAGTAAGCAACTTATATTTGAGCTTAAGTAATTAATAACTTTATTATTGGAATTTCGCAAAAATATTTAAATTTTATAAAACAAAGCTGCAATACTAAGTTGGTCAAGTTTTTGGCCAGGGAACCCTGAAATCACATTATTAATTGGAGCTGTTGTAGTTAAAAAAAAATTGCGTCCGAACCAAACCGATGAAGTGATATCAGCAGAGCTGCCCGACCCCAACTTGGACTTCAAGTAACCGTTGACTTAAATTCACCTTAAATGGAAAATTAAATAAGTAACATTTTTCCAAAACACGTTTTATTGCATTTTCTAAACCACTGATTTTTTCTCCATCTTTTGGTCTAGGAATCGTTTTCCTACTCCCTTTATTTCCTGAGATAGCTGTTTGTGGCCAAACTGGTTAATCCGGAAAACTACTAGAAAACGGATTGGGAAAACAATATTAAAATCACTTAAACAAAAAAGATTAAACAGATTGACTCTATAATAACAAAAAAATTACTCACCTTATTGAATTTTGGCAATAAACATAATATTTCAAAATGATGATAATAACCGAAAGGCAAAAATACATAACAGCTCTTATTGAAATGGTGTAAACGAATATTTAAATAGATGTTAACCGTACCTTAAGGAAAAAACGAATAATAGTCTTTTTATTTATTTTTCGCTTGTAAAGGTTATCTGGATAGATGCAATTGAGCTTTTTTTGTGTGTTTATTTAATTTTAGTAAGCAACTTATATTTGAGCTTAAGTAATTAATAACTTTTTATTGGAATTTCGCAAAAATATTTAAATTTTATAAAACAAAGCTGCAATACTAAGTTGGTCAAGTTTTTGGCCAGGGAACCCTGAAATCACATTATTAATTGGAGCTGTTGTAGTTTAAAAAAAAATTGCGTCCGAACCAAATCGATGAAGTCATATCAGCAGAGCTGCCCGACCCCAACTTGGACAAACAGCTATGTGACACGATCACGAGTAAGAGCATGAGTCCTTGTGGAGCACGTCCCCTGTACATGTAGGACAGGGCATGCACCAAAAAGTATTCCTTTAGAATTTTGAACAATATTATCATGTTGTTTCTTGTACGCAAGAATAAATTCCTTAAATGAAGTTCTTTATTATAGTTTAACTGCAAATATATGTATACATTTTTTTATAGTTTTTAAATATACCGTAAGATGGTGCTATGTCTAAATTATGATTATTTTGTTATTCTCTACGCTCATACACCCTTATAGATTTCCATAGTTCCAAGTTGGGCGTAAACATTTGAAATAGTTCAGAATATTTCCAATATAAAAGAGTGAAAAAAAAAGTCCTAAAAATACAATATGGGTATCAAATTGTAGATATAAAAATAAGTAAAATAAATATTTTGTTAAAATACAATATGGATATTTTATTGTAGGTATTTAAAAGCTGATTGTATTAATAAATAGTTTGGCTATATTTACTTGCATCTATTTCGACAAATCCTTGAAAAACCCCAAAAAATGTATGTCCCCCTCTTATCCCTAAAACGAGTGAACCGAAAAATTAGAAAAAAAACCTAATATGTGCTTACGTAAAGATTACAGGAAAATAAAGCGGTTGAGAAATTCACGAAAACAAAATGACAAAGTTGAATTTTTCATCCACAATACGGACCCTACAAACGCAAGTCTGACTCGCACTTGACCGGATTTTTTAATTATTTAATTGATATTAATATCAAAATTTTGTTCCAATTTCAAAAATCACACTAACTAATTCTAAACTTTGCTAATTAATAATAAATAATAATATAATAATATTCATTTATTTCAGATAAATTAATCCATATTTATAAATTGCTAAAATTTTAAAATTTAAAAAAGAATACAAAAAAGGAAATACACAGAAACAATAATAACCACAAAGTGTTGATGCTGACGCTATCTGCTCCATACTTGGAACGACGGAGTGTGTAGCGCCTGCCAATGTTTCATAAAGGGCCCGTCCGACCTGCTGGCGACACTGATGAGACTGTTACCGCTGTCCCGCACCCTGCCCGCCATCGCAGTTGCTCGCCTGCGCATGGTGGTATAAAAGTTGCATCTTGCACCTGAGCTGAAAAATAATTAGATTATAAATAATAGACATCAGACAGGAAGAGGCCCCGGTTTCAGCTGGTTCAATAAGCCCGGCTACATGGCTACATACGTGCTTGAAATTACGAAACCATTGAGATTTACTGCGGGCCAACCGGGTAACTGAAGAGTTTTGGGTTCGTCATTGTCTTCAAGAGGATTTTCTTTCATTTTTTTTTTTCATTTATTGGAGATTCCACCACGAAAGGGTTTCGTACTAAAATGGTGCTTCTTAAATTCATTTCATTTTTCAAAAGAATTTCCTGTTTAAAAATATCCCTATATATTCTATATAACAAAATATTATTCCGTCTTTTAGGTCGCATAGTTTTTGATTAGTACTTGCTCTCTGCTTTTTCGGCTTCTTTGCTATACAAAGAATTTAAATTTCAGGTCTGTATGTAACTCATTCCGTATACAAGGTGACTTTTTGATCATCGTCCAAATTCATACTAGAGGCTTGGTAAGTGTACACCATCATGAATCAAAAACAATTTTTGTGAAATTCGCATAATGAAATTTCGACTTCCCATAGTAATTCACTCCCAGTCCAGAGTGAATCACTATGGGGAGTCGAAATTTCATTTTATGAATTTTACAAAAATCTTTATTGGTTCATGATGCTGATCACTTACCAAGGCTCAAGTATGAATTTGGACGATGTTAACAATTTCACCTTGTATATACGTGTTAGAGACCCGTGACGTGACATATATGGGCGTATAGACAAGCGGATAGCAGAGTAGCACCGTATTGCCTTGGGTGTGGAACCCTAAAAAAGTAAAAGTAACCCTACAGATTGACCTCTCATGTCTATTGTGCCTCTTATATCTATGTACACTATTTTCAAACCTCTATCAAGTAGTGCAATTTTGAGAAACTTAAATGGCATGTTGTGATTATGAGAAAATGCTTTTGTTCAATATTTTTAGGGCTCTGTCTGTACTGAAAATTTAAAAAGAACTCTTTCGAACAGACCAAACGAGTTCATTGACAGCTCATATGAATTTCCAAAATGTAGAATAGGCTTTCTTAATAATCCGCGTTCGGACAAGTAGACAACATACACTAAATTTTCCGTATGCATCCTAGAAAAGAGAAAACAGCGGGAGATACATGGAAATTGCTAACTAATAAAGCGAAGGCGCTTAGAAATAACAAATTATACTTCTTCAGGTTACACTGCAATGCATAGACCCTGAAGCTGAAGAGAAGTCTCGATAGCAGCTATAGTAACTATTATAATCTGTGGCTATAGGCACAATTCGTGAACTTTGGAATCACAAAACACTTTTTTGGTTGGTAATCCTTTCAAAGTAGCATCGCGGATTGATATTTAACTTTGCGAGTAGTTTGTAGTCAGGCACTGTCATTAAAAGGACAATAGTTTTGCTTCTTTCTCAGATAGGGGTCATTGTTTATTCAGTGTCGAACCCTTACTGTGTGATGGTACAGAACCCTTTGTGCGCGAGTTCAATTCGCACTTGGTCAAATTACTTCTTCATCTTTATCAATTCTATTATTGCATCCCTCTCCTCCTCCTTTCATTTATATGCTGACGACTTGTTGGTATAAATGGTGTTAAGATGAAATTGCGGAAGCCGGAAACTGGCGATTGTACTTGTCCATACGAACAACTTACCATGGAGACAACCCTCGAATAGTGAAAAAAAAATCAGCTGTTCTATAGATCTGATTTTGTTGCCATCAGGGAATGGACTAGTTGCTTTGGCCTGCAAGTCAACAGAAAGAAGTCGTAAGCTATACTCATCTGTCTTTGACATGTCTGAGATGGTGTTATAGTAAGTCGTAATATTTTCGGCTCATAAACCCCTAAAAATCTTCCGTCTGTGTAACCTGGAAAATTAGTTCAATTCAATTCAAAATCCTTTATTGCACACAAGAAGAAAATGTATTGCAAGTATCAGTAATCTTACAGTTTAAGCAAAAGGCGAGTTTATCTACGAAAGAGATTTCTATCAGCAAACCTTTGGTGATAGAATCGATTAAACACAGAGTAAGCATAAAGTGCACACAAAGACAAAAAACCGTTTAAAATCCATGAGTTAAAAAAAAAACAACAAATACTAGTGTACATAAATTAACTGTAATACATATCAAATAATAGTACATATACTAGATAATATTAGTAAAAGGATACAAGTACAAAAAATACTTTTTAAGGAGCTACGGAAAAAAAAATTTATACTTTAAGAACTTTCAGTAAATAATGTATTATTTTGATAAAATAGTATATTATTTTTGGGATCTTTTTCTAGGGATCTGTTAAAACTAAACCGCGATTGGAGAAATTCGGCTCGATAGAAATATTTATTGAAATGAGGTCTTTTTCGGCACCAATTCTCCTGGTTTGACAATTTAGAATGACATATGGACTGCAATTATATTTTATTAGGTGGGTTTTAATGGTATCTAGGACCGGTTAAACGAAATTTTGATAGAAACTTTAGTACATTTTATATTAATGAAAAACCGACTTTTTGCTACTTTTCCACGAATCCGTCCCTCTCGCACTGTGGGTTTTTTCTCTCCTATCTACGAAGCACTAAGTTTCTAAGAAGCACTTTTTTCAGCTTCGGGAACAAAAAATAGTCAGGTCAATAATAGGTGCCAGGTCTGGGCAGGGCCGGATTTAGGGGAGGGCTACCGGGGCTACAGCCCCGGGGCCTCCACAAGAGAGGGGCCCCCACAATAGTGGCTCCGCCAATTAATTAAAAATATTTACTTTAGTGGACTGTATGCGAAGCGTCAAAATGGCGAACTATACTGGCGTGACAAGTATAAAAATTTGGAAAGCTTGTTATTCAACAAGTTTTATCACACAATTGCCAAAAAACAAGAATTAAAACAATAAGATAATGTTATTGTGGGTATTCTTAGTTTTGTTTTTTGTTTTAGTAATACATATGAGCACTTATGGAAACAATATGGTGCCTCTACGTCGTTGTTGCCCAGGGGCCTCCACATCCTATAATGCGGCTCTGGGTCTGGGCTGTAAGGTGGACAATTGATCTCTTGGAAACCACACTAAAGAATAACAGCCTTGGCAAAGCGCGCCGAGTGAACCGATCAATTTCCCTCGCCTCTTTTCTGTAATGAAGAAAAATGGTTTGTTTTGTTTTTTATTTTATCATATAGTCTATAAAATAAGATAAAAGTCATCGAAAGAATTACTTAGATACGATAAGTAGTTTTCAAGATATTAATTTTTAAAAATAGGCTAGAAACGCTCGACCGCGCTCGCATGTGTGACGTCACAAAACATGAATCGCCTCGCGCCGCGCCGCCGCCCCGGCCCGTCGGCCGCCGACTCGCTCAGTCAGCTGTTGCCCTGTTGCCTTAAAACCTTATAACAGTACCAAAACATTTATTTTTATTTACACCATAAACATTAACAACACACATTAGTTGCATTTTATGACTCAAAAACTATTCTACTAATTTATCATAAACATTGTTTTTCCAAAATTATTTGCATTTTTCAAAAAGATTTTACAGAAGTATTTATCGTACTGCACTTCATATACAAGGTGACTTTTTGATCATCGTCCAAATTCATACTGGAGCCTTGGTAAGTGATCAGCATCATGAATCGATAACAATTTCTGTGAAATTTGTATAATGAAATTTCGACTTCCCATAGTAATTCACTCCCAGTTCTGAGTGAATCACTATGGGAAGTCGAAATTAAATTTTATGAAATATACAAAAATTGTTATTGGTTCATGATGCTGATCACTTACCAAGGCTTGAGCATGAATTTGGACGATGTTCACAAATTCACCTTGTATATCAACTTTTTTTGAGGACTCAAAGTCTACGTGAGTAACACAAAACAGACTTTTTTGTCTTGCTGACATGTGCATTTGTGCCTGTAGTTGAGCATAATATTTTTTTCCTAGTTGACCGTTCTCATAGTACGTTCTCATTGTGTTCTCCTTGTAAGGACACTTTATTTCAATAACATAGTCATTTGTAAGACCGTAGGGTGACGCACCAAGCATTGGCCAGTCTTTATTCAAATAAAGACCAGACTGTTCAATTTTTATTTTTTTTATTTCAGTAACTACTTTACTAACATCACTCTCTAGTATTTTCCCTCGCTAGATAGCTGCAGTTTCTTTAAATTTTAAGGCCCCAAATACAGTTTCTGCTAGGGAGCCGACCTTTGTTTTGCACTAAATTTTAAGGCCCCAAATACAGTTTCTGCTAGGGAGCCGACCTTTGTTTTGCACTGTGATGCTTCGAGCATTTTTGATGCCGTAATGCGCCCGTAACGCATTTCGAACCACATATTAGACTCAGCTTGAGCCTTAGTGGCATCTTTTACAAGAAGACATCTTGAATGAGTCATTTCGTTTTAGCAAAATTTTATAAAATTTTCAACGCCCCGTACAGCAGAACTTAGTTTGAATGCGCATATTAGGTAATGCATAGAAATTTTCTGTACTTCCGGCTTTTCAGTGACATATAGAGCGAGTGAGCACTGTACATTTAGTTCAAAAAGCTTTGGAACTAGTTTTTCAAAAAACCCATTATTGTCGTCTCCAACATTTGGAAGCTGTGATCCAAAGTCTTTGGCTTTTATAAATTTTTCCGTAGTACCAACACCCGCAGGCTTCGATTTCTTGCAATAGCATTTGACATCTGTCGGTGACGGCTCCTCAGTGCGACGATGAAGCCACATTAATAAAGCTATAGTGTGTTTGCATCCACTTTTACTGGCGGCACAATCATCACAAGTAACGCACAAAACCTCGTCCTCTTTTTCATTGCACTCCAGAGAACAGTGGTAAGGTTTTGTGCGTACTCGATGCTCCGGTGTGATTCTACACTTTACGATGCAAATGTCTCCTTGTCTTTTTACTTGTACATAGCCGATTGCGTCATCTCCATAACATCTCCATGCATAATCGCTCACTGATCTAAAAAATAAATAAATAGTTTTCTTAAATACTTGATTAAAAATTTTATACTATTCTATGAAATTTTTAGAACCCCTGACAAAGTTCTAATTGTTTTATATACTAAGATCAAAATAAAATTTACAAGAACAAAAATATAGGTGTCAAATCTTGTGTTAATACATATCGTTACTAGGTTATATTTTGTTAGAGAAAAGAGTTTGGTAGGTACCATAGTACAGTGCTTAACTATGTTTCGAACATACCTACAAACTTACTTACGTATCTATATGCTCTAACAGTATTATTGTGACGCGTGAAATGGGAAAAAATTAATAAATATCATGTGATATACATATTGGATTCTTACTTACTTTTTCATTTTTACTCCTCGCATTTCAGCGGCAACGAAATCAGCATTTTTCGAAAAATATTGAGCCACCATCAAACCGCCCACTCTAGGCAAGTTATTTGATTGTCCTTTTCGACATCCTTCTTCCACTAAAGAATAATAATCGGTCGGGATACGAACTCCTTACTCGCGGTTACATAAATAATAGGTATCAGTACTTGTGTTCGTGGCGAACCGGCGAGCGCGCGAGGCACCACGCGGTGCAAGTGGGCGGGACCTGTACAACTACGTCACACGCGAACCGCGCGCTTTCACGGACATTTGAATTTTTGTTCAACTTCCAATGTCTATAACTTTGAAACTATTTCGAATTTTTGAATGAAACAAAAACAGTTGTATTTCGTAACACTTAGGCGCCATTCTTACGAAGTTTCAAGTGATTCTGCGAACCTACTGATATTGTTTATTGCTTCTTTCAAATTACGCATTCAATAAGCAAAATCCCTTTCGAGTCCCAGAATACTGTGGCTATAAACTTTTCGACCGATTGCATAACTTTGAACTTATTCGGAGGTGCTACACCCTTTTTGAGCTACTGCATTGACTCGTGTTTGCTCTCAGGGTCGTAGTGAAGAACCCAGGTTTTGTTTCCGGTAACGATGCGATCGAAAACATTGGTAGGATTTTCATCACAAAGCTCCAAAAATTCTTTACAACATTCAATTCGCTTATTATTATGCTTATTTCTGCGGTGGTGTGAGCATTCATGGCACCCATCTTGCACTGACTTTTGAGAGGTTCCAAAGAGTCATGAATGTGTGGTACCCACGGATAGGTTGGTCATCTTTACTAACGAATTAATTTTTATTCGAGCGTCTTCGAGTACATCTTTCTCGTCCTTTTTCCTGTTTTCTTCCGTGGTGGCAGAAACAGGACCACCTGATCGAGGGTCATCTTCAATGCTTTCTCTGCCCCTTGGTCACTTTTGAATGGTAAACAACGACAAGATCTTAGTGGATGTTTTTTTTTCCGAGGTCTTCCTTGTTTTTTCAGGAATTTACCAACAGCGCTCTGCTCAATTTTGGTCAATATTTTCGCGTCAATACATTCTGATGTTACTAACAAAAAAAATTCGATGAATACTAAAATGAATACAAAATTCATACAGAATTAACAATCTAACACATTCTTATGATCGCTAAAACAATAAGTAGATCGCAATGCAAATCGCGTGGCTTGGATCCATTCTACAAAACATCATTTGGAAAATCAAACACGCATCAAGGATAAAAAACTCATTCGTTCATTTAATTTTATACACAGTGCAAATCGATGGGTAAGAAACAACAACAATTGTAGATCAGTCTTCAAAACGGTCACCGTTCACTCACACTATCGACACTTAGTTCAAAGTCATGATCACTAATCGAGAACACGTCTTCTTCAGCCGGGAAGACGGAGTCCAGGTCTATATACAGCTGCTGCTGGGCTTGAAGCTTGTCGACTATTTGGGTGAAGGTTGGGCGGTCGTTGGGGTCTTCCGCCCAGCACTCGACCATGAGCTGGTAGAGGCGGGCGGAGGCTCGCGCGGGTTTGGGCAGGCGGCTTCCGCCGGCGAGGAACGCGGCGACTTGGTGGTTGCTCAGCTCGGCGTAGGGGAAACCTCCTGAAAGTGGGAAGTTGAAAGTTTTTTGGTTTTAATTAATTTTACTAAGTAAAAAGTTGTATTTGATTTTTCATTTGGTAAAACCTATTATCACGATATATGTTCCCGAGGGAAGGTAACACAACACCTTCTTCTCACGGACGATTTTAACGTCCCAACGTGATAGAGGTGACATAAACACTTTAGGGTTTACTTCACAGTGTTTTCGTTCACTTTTAGCAAATGGTAAGTTTATACATACTATGCAAACTCATGCACTGGTGCTTTCTTGACCGGCAGGTTTCAAACCTAGGTCTTGCTTGAGATTGAGAATCTGGCATCCTACCAACGAGCTACCGGTGCTTCATTGCATTTGGGATTTTAGGTTAATTAAAATTAAATTAAAGTATAAAATAAAATAACATTATAAATTAACATTACTCCTTGCGATGGATAAATCGCCAAGTGTTCAAACATAGAAATTTATTTCTGTCATAGTATGAGGTAAACTTTACTACGCCACTACTGATGAAGAAAAATTGGCAAACCAAGCAAATTAACTACACTGATGCTTTACGATGGTAATAGTATGTCGCAGATGGATTGTAAAATCCGCAGATTTACAAAACAGCTCAGCTATGTATAATATCTAAATTAGGTTCAGCTGGATTGTCATTGCGTTACGTTTACCCACGTTTAGATGTGATACAGCCTTCGAGAAGTCAGTAGTAGAGGTGTCTGATGCGGACTGGAAAAAGTGTTTCGAAAATTGGTTTAGACGCATGAAACTCTGTATAGACGCTGGTGAAGAGTTCTTTGAAATAACAATAAAACTATACACCGTAAAACATTCTTTTTTACTTTCGAAAAATTTTCTGAGTACCCCACGTATACTCCTACGTTGTCAAGTTGATGCCGGGCTCAACTGTGGAGGTAACACCATCTTACTCGTAAACGCTTCCGAAGTTATTCGAGGGAAAGTAAGGGGACAGCACAACCAGGGGTGACCCACCATGCCTGGGACCGATTGATGGCGGTATATCCCTAATTCCCGGCCCTTTTATAAACAGACTGGTGACGGACAGCGGTGTCACTGATGTGAGGATTTCGGCACCGCGCTCACCAACCCGCCTGCATGCAGCGTGTTTGAGTATGGACATTTCTTCCAGGAAGACCGCTAGAGTAGTGAAATCTTAGAAAGGCCTATGTCCAGCAGTGGACGAACTACACTTAAGGATGGATAGATGGATTGTATTTACTTTACCTAAAGTAGCAATCTCCCATAGCAATACAGCGAAGGCCCACACATCGCTCGCGCTGCAGTACTGCGAGTGCAGGATGGCCTCGGGGGCCAGCCAGCGCAGCGGGACCGGCCTCGCTCGCGTGTGCACGTAGAGGCCAGCGCGGGAGAGCCCAAAATCCGCTACTTTGAGGGTCCCAGTACCGTCCACGAGGATGTTGCGCGCTGCTAAGTCTCTAAAAGTAAGAGATGGGGAGATTTTATTACCACGGTATTTTATGCAACTGTAACATAAGTACTTGTTTACGAAACCAACGAAGTGAGTTTCGTTATAGACTGCACGAGTGTCCCCAATGTCTAATTATGTCCAGTTGCACACATTACTTTATCTACGATACACATTACTTATTATTTATAATATTTACAACTAACAATTTCACGTAAAACGAGAAAAAGAACACTCGTTAATAAGGTCCAGGAGGTCTAGCATAGGAGACCATAGCCATAGCTTTAACCGCTCGATACAACATATCTATCGAGTTAGAACGAGTGAGAGAGAGCGCTGTATCACGCGCTATCGAGCTCGATATGGTTTGCTATGCTAGACAAGCAGATGCGGTAAAACTCCACGAAGATGTACTGAACCAACTCGGTCTGTTGGAGATGGACAATCAAAGCGTTTACTGGCCGCGAAACCTCCTAATTAAGTTATGGGCTCCTGCCTGCGCCTCCTGGGCAGACATAAACACAAAATCTATAAGTACGACACAGATCCTTTTATTAACATAAACATAAAAACTTAAATAAAATTAAATAAAACTAAAATTAAACCTTACAAACTAAAATGTCTCATAAAGCAAAATTAAACTAAGTAGAAAATGTTTGCCAGATCGCCGCCGTCTTGTGGCAGGGTTCCCAGAATGCTGGCAGCATTTCCTCTTTGGATTGCTAAACTAAGGTGTTGTCCAAAGTATGCGCCAGCTCTTGGGTCCCCCGAAACGTCAACCAGCCGCGAGGAAATTTCGTTAAAAAGACATTTCGCCTCGTGACCCCACGGCCTAAGGGTTTCGACTGCCTCTCGGATCCCTCGGCCGCTGCCGCTGCTGCGCCAGCCCTGGCGGTCGTGACTTGGATGTGGTACGGAGCAAGAGCCAACGCATGTTGCGTCCCACAGCAGTGACTTGCCGTATTTCCAGGGAATGATTGTCATACCGTCGGGCTTCTCGTCACTGTGTGTATCATTGACATAGGTACTATACATACATATAAGGTCTTTCAATTTAAATGGAAAGTAGTTTAGGAGGTGATTGAGTATCGATAATACATCACATTCTACTGCAAAGCACTTTTTTTTCGCTTCTCAGTACAAAGTGGTCCGATCAGCTGACTCAGTTTGTATGGACAAGTGAAGAAAAAGTTCGCGCAAAAAAAAGTACTTTGCAGTGGAATGTGACGTATTAACGATACTGAATCACCTCCTCAATTACTTTCCATTTAAATTGAAAGACCTTATTTACATATATCATCTGTGGAAATATGTACATTGTGAACATATTTAGTTCCAAATTACAAAATCACACTACCTAAATTCTAAGTTTTAATTCAGTAGAATTATGACAGTTCAATGAAAGGGATGGCGTTGTGCTACTAAAAGAGAAACGATACAGTTCATCTCACTTATTTGCAGAGTTCCATCTCTTTTCTTGAACTGTCAAAATTCCACTGAATTAAAAATCAAACTATATATAATTCCCATCTCTGCTTATTAGTTATTTTCAAATCAAAAAAAGATGCGTGAACATAGTGGTCTCCAAACAAAAAGCATCAGCAATTTTGCCGTGTTATAAGCACAAAAATATAAAACAAGGTAAACAAATATAGCTGCTGCCTGAAACACCGGTCTAGAGTACTCTAGCACCTAGTTCGGGCACAGACGTACTTATTGGCAACTTGTTTTATGTAACTTGTTTTTAAGTAATCATGTACAATCAAACACTGTTATACATTATGATAATTTGATTTGATTTAAATAAACTTATTAAACTTATGTAAATAAAAAGCGAGTAAAAATCAAAATCATTGTTAATCACCTGTCATTTGTACACATAGAGGAATCTCCTCTATGTTTCTACACATAGAGGAAATAGCTATCCTCTCTCAGAATAAGGAATACAAATAGAAGCCTGGCTAAAATAATACGCGGAGAAAGATACCTGTCCTTGATTTTCTTACGACTTTCTAGTGCGTTAGAGAAAGATGGATATGCATTCGTTTTTTCTTAATTAGGTAGGTTGTCACTAGTTCGTTGCTTTGCTAGTGATGTAACAATGTCGAATTTTGACTACGATAAATAAACCAAATCGAAATGAACCACGACCAATCTGCCTACCACACATTAGGGGCCAAGAGAATTAATAGCAAAGTAGTCTCTGTCTACCCCAGTGGGACACAATGTTATATTGTGTAAATAAGGAGTTAATGAAAGGATATCTTTCGTTTAGCATAATATTTTTTATTAAGTACAAATTACTATATCGTAGGCAGGTAGATACATAAGTTAAGTCCAAAATTGTGCTTGTTTCTAGTACGAAAATGATGTAGCTTGTATCAGAGATACAACCGTAAACTATTTAAGTGGATACTTTTTAAGTCGCCTCTTAACTCAATCAAATAGATGTTCGTTGATGTCGCGTCTTTGTTTAATCTAGGAGGAAGGTATTAATCGCTACAATAGAAATCATAATAATCATAGACTTACAGGATTCGTAATAATAATATTATGTCAATGATGAGCGATGGCAGAGCAATTACTACAGAGGTAATTTCAATTTTTTTATTATTTCTATCAAATAAACATCAACTTATCTTGAATAATAACTAATAACAAATAATGAACGATTAAAATACCTAATAACCTGTAATAGGAAATCAAATTATGCGCAGTTCAAGTCAATAAGCATTCCCAAAATTAATTTCACGATAGAACTACCCTGTCACTTTTATTGTCAACCACTAAGTACGAAAATGTCTTGATCTGCGGAATTTCTTCGTGAAGTCGATCACGGAAGTAACGTACAAGTTCTGAACAGGCCTTTCAGAACGATTTGTGAACATAGAAGTATGCACTTTTCTACACCACAGACATCCATAGGTACTGGTTCTGTTGCCTAAAATTGAAAAATTATCGAGTTAATATACTATAGTATAGTACTAGCACGTACCTACAAACGAGATTGATAATGCAATTATACATAATTATTTAAAGGTTACCAATGTGTCTGTATCTGGTAAATATAACGTCGGTAAAGCATCTGCTTTTAACTGTCTCCATTTTAAATTTTCGTTTGGTCCAAAAGAATCCGGCGTAAAGTGTTTCGAACAAATATGACTGCTTTTTTAATAAGCCGTTCACTTTTTAATTCTTCCCTTTTTGGAAATCTGTAACAAAAAAATATGGCAATATTTATTCGGCATTATTTTTCTTTTAACTCGCGCTGCAATTAATCTGCGGTATTATCCTTTATGCACGGCTGCCGCGGGAACCAATGTTCGATAGTTTGCCACACAGACTCTAGTACATCACTATGCAAAAAAACATAACCTCTAATAGTCGGCAGAAAATTCATATAAAACAGGCAAATATCGGTGTAGAATTGAACACAAGTATGATTTACAAGAACTACCATTATTGTTACTGAGTTTTAGGTATGATCCTGCAACTTATTAACATAAAAACTATCAGAACTCACCGATGAAATGATATTGCTTCATTGTTGTTTTCTTTTCTTCCTGTATGCGATTTACAGCCTTCAATCGCACAAGACATTTTATTACAATGTTAAAAAAACAATTTGAGAGGAAGAGCATCAAAATATTTAATTTCTCTCGGTGAAGCTGTAAACTTTCGCAAAATACATTAGACATTTCGATGCCACCAAATTAAGATGTGATGCACGAAACGAACGATATTACAACACAACGATACAATGATGAGACATATTTAATTTGATGGTATTATAATTTTTAAAATACATCCAAATTACATCCGTCCGACATTTGTTTGGTTCAATCTATTTTATTTTTTTTTTTATTTATTTATTACACTTAATGTACATTTACACAAAAACATGAAAAAAAAAACATTAAAAAATTTACAGTGTACAAAGGCGGCACTTATTGCTAATAGCAATATCTTAGTGACACACCAGGAAAAAATATAAAGTAAGTGCGGTCCGTCGTTTCATTCACCCGTACACAGGAGTAATTTACGTTAGATGAGTACAATGGCTAATGCCCAGTTCTTATTTTAGCCAGGTTTCTATTTGTATTCCTTATTCTGAGTATCCTCTAGCTAGAACTATGACAGAAATAAATTTCTATGTTTTTACACTTGGCGATTTATCCATCCTCACATCTAGATTTACTTTTCTTTCTGCGTTTCTATACTGCAATTATATAATGTTGATTTATATCTCCTCTAAGTTTCTACACGGTACCTAATTTGTTAATCTGCGAAGCTCTAGTATCACCGGCGGCGCTGGCGGTGGTCGCTAGGCAACCATCGCTAGGCTACCGCTGAGCTCCCGAGCCTTTATTTATAGGCCTCTCGATTCTTATTAGATTAAAAGAGTTGCGAGCTTGTTATTTGGTAGATAGGAGAAGTAGTGGGTAGATCTATAACTACTGTAATAGCGTTTAGAGGAAATAGCTTTAAAGGTTAATAAAGTTTTTTTTTCTTAAAAATGTACTGTCTTTATCCTCCCACAACAATGAAAAAAAAAAAATTGTTGGACGATAGATTGCAGTCAAGATCGTGGCTCAGTAGCCATAAAATCATTACAGTTTTATTACGGTTGCGTTCACGTGAAACCCTCCCCAAGCGGACATTAGCGGAAGTTAAATAGATTCCATGCGAAATTATACGTGATTTATTCAGCATGCTTAGGCTACAAATTCAAAATTCAAAAAGTTTATTTTGCAAAGTAGGTATATACAAGGTGAATTTGTGAACATCGTCCAAATTCATACGTGAGCCTTGGTAAGTGATCAACATCATGAACCAATAACGATATTAGTAAAATTCATAAAATGAAATTTCGACTCCCCATAGTGATTCGCTCAGGACTAGTGAATTACTATAGGAAGTCGAAATTTCATTATACGAATTTCACAAAAATTGTTATCGATTTATGATGCTGAACACTTATCAAGCCTGCAGTATGAATTTGGACGATGATCAAAAAGTCATCTTGTATAATACACGTTTCACAAGTCAAATTTTTATCTCATAAAAATATATGTAATAAAATAATAAATGTACATGAACTACTTAGATTAAATGTTTATTTAATTTATGTAGCAATATATATACGATTAAAATTATAGGTAAAATATTATTATACAAGGTGCAATCCAATCAACCGCCCGAACCCATACCGGAGACCCGGCCAGGGACCAGGAACAAGGTTCAATGATCACGAACCGAGCCCCCAGCACGAATCCAGGCGGCCGACCAAATCCCATCCTATATACTATTCAGATGATCTTCGAAAGAAGATAATATATAAAACGCTATAGAAAAGCAAAAAAAGATAATTGTAGACTTTTTTTGCTTTTTTTTTTTTTTTTTTTGCTTTTCTATAGCGTTTTATATATTATCTTCTTTCGAAGATCATCTGAAGGGGTTTTCTTTTTCCTAAGGCCGAAAGGCCATGTCTTTATTATATTTCCATCCTATATACTACATAGTAATAGGTTACATATATAAATACATGCCTACCTCCGCCCATTACAGATCTATCATTCAGTAGTTCAGGCTAGACAGTAACTTTTTACTGAGATTTGGAGTCCGAGGTCCCTAAATTTCCATAGCTTAACTTTTAAAAGATATATATTTTTTAAAATTTTCAGAGAATATACGTTATTTTAGGACATAGTTTTCATTATTTTGGTATATAAATTAACCATTATTTTTTATGATTTTTTAAAGAATTGTCCGAGATGTATGACATCACTTGAGAATTTTAGGCATTATACTGATTGTGATGTGTGATTGCTTATAAAAAAGTGGTATGTCTCTGTCTGTCTACTCATCTGTCATCCAGCTTTTAGATTAGTCGGAAGCAAATTATTATAAATTTATTTTGATAGCAAAAGACACATTTCTAAACAGCCTTTTCTCAAGTGACGTCACACAAAGACAAATGGAAGTTGCAGCCATTTCATAAAAATATTCATCATCATGAGGTTTTTAGACCAAAAGTTCGAAAATACGGCTTATTAAACCTAAATCTCGAAATGGTTTTCGAATTAACACACCTTAACATAATGAGCGTTTTTCTCGTTGTTTTTTTTTCTTAGTTCTTAGCTTTTCTCCAGATGTCGCTGTCCATGTCACCATAGATAAAATATATTTAGTAGCAATTAATGTCAAAGTGGTTTTTAGTTTGTTTGGAATCGGTGCAAATTTTGTCTTTGATTCTGTTGCTGAAGAATACGACAGTGTCATCTAGGAATCTTATTTAACATTAAATTTGACATAAGGAAAAACCAATTGCAGAGTTTTGCATAAATATGCTGTGAGTCAACTACATACGATTATATATATTTAAATTGTACATCCATGTACAATTTAAATATATATATTTTTTCAGATACTTAATTGGATAATTTTCACTCGATAGATTAAACTTTTAAAAAATTTCAGCTGTTCCATGGAAAAGTTACAAAATGTGTGAAAAAATTGTTTTTCACTTCTCATGCTCTAAAAAGTACGGGTTTATGCTTGCTACAAGCGAACTAAAACTACGTTTTATGATGTAGTGCATAAAAGTATTTACTTCTTCTAAGACTATGGCAATAGGCCATACAGCCAGATACACCGTACAACTTCATAGACAAACTTTTTGAAACTCAATAATGTTCGCGCTGAGATTCTATCATCTAATTCCCCCCCCTTTATCTTGGAAACTGGTGGAACGAAAATTATAAAAAATATGTCGATTATAGGTCATATTACAGGAAAACTATAGCAATAAAAAAAAATCATACAAATGAAATGAAAAAAAGTAAAACAAATTAAAAAAACATTTTATAAAATTACAATATTAAGTTGTAGGTATTAAAAAGCTGTTTGTAAATATATATAGTTTGGCTATATTTACTTCCACCTATTTCAAGTAATCCTCAAAAAACCACAAAAATGTATGTTCCCTACCCTTATCTCCAAAACTGGTGGACCGAAAAATGTGAAAAACATCATGGTAATATATACGTAAAGATTACATGAAAATTTCACGGAAAAAAAGTGAGAAAATAATTTTTTTTGTTCCCAAAACCGTCGACTTACAGAACCCTAGTTACGCGAGTCTGACTCGCACATGACCGTTTTTTTTTCACGTAGAAGTTTTTACTGTCGTAGTAGAGTACAGTTTTTTTCATTCCAGATAGCAATGATATAGATCTATCTACATATATGTGGCAGGCAAATAGCAAAATTCGGCATTTTACAAACAGCGTCGGCAGTTTCTAAAGGCTCGCTGTTTTGCAACTTGCCGTTCGGCAAATTGTAAATGCCCTTTGTTTGTAAAATGACTTCGTAATTTCTAAGAAGCCGAAATCGAAAGTATTTCACCAAAAAGCGAAACATAGGCGTGACGACAGGCAGATCAAGGAGGCGCGTGTTAGGTTTACATACATGATTAAAATTGGATAAAACAAGGTAAAATAAAATTTTCGTGAGGTATATTTCATATATTACATACATGTAAATACATATTGGGAACCGAGCGAAGCGGAGCAGAGCGAGGCGACCCTCAATCGAGGCAAATTATAAAATGCCGAATTCTACTATATGATGAAGATTCGTCAAATAGCAAAATAGTTTAGAAACTGACGACGCCGTTTGTAAAATGCCGAATTTTACTACGAGTATTTGCCTGCGAAATATTATTCAACAGAGTGACAGCAATAGGGCAATACCCTTTGAGTACGAAATCCTAAAAATAATAGTATGGCTGTTCTGTCATATTATGTTTTTCTAGATTATTAATGACCTTTGGTTGAGAATTATAGGAAAAACAAGGTATTAAATTAGAAGTTACTAACCAAAACGCCTACAATAAAATGTAGAGCAAAATTCCAATGTTGAGCTTATAATTCAATTTGAGAGTTTATGTTATTCACAATTTTACAATAGGTAATGGTAAGTTAGCAAATAAGTAACAACGTTTTCAATTAAATTCCCCGTATTTAGAATTACCAACAGTATACATTATAGATGCTTATGTAAGTACTTACAATCGAAAAATCTTTTCCCTCTTAAGAGTCTGTAGTACCTAACATTGAGTACGTACGTAATTTTGCATCATGTAGAACTGAACTAATATTTTGTCTACTTGGACAAATACACTTGTCTATAATTGAACTCTATGATGCTGTTACGACAGCCAAAGCAAAACGCACTTAAAAAAAAAACACGTGTTTCACTCAAAAAACATTTTTAATGGTGAAAATAAATTGTTATTATAAACGGGACACCTTACGCTAGAACATCAACAACATCAGGTTTTCAAGGATTCATTGGAAGAAACTAGGTCTCTCTTCATCGTTCCACCTATAAACAACTTTTGCCAACAAAAACATGTTTTCCACGCGGGTAAGAGATCAGCTTGATTTTTTTTATAATATAGGCAATAGAATTAAGAAGGGATTTTACCTAAATCCAATATTTTTTTCCCTACAAAATATTTCAGTATTAGCTAAAAACACACCAATTTGTTGTTTCGCTGCGTGATCACTAGTATTGCGAAAAAGAAAAAGCGAAAAACATATCGCCTCTATGAAAAGCAAATAAGGTCTTAGTCATTAGACTTATTGTGCTGGACGGGTAATAAAAAAAGTTGGCTAAAAATGCCATCCTCTTAAATGAAAAAAAATCTGGTTGTGCATTATAGTCTAAGAGCTAGCGACCAAATCGGTCATGTGGCTTCAGCTGTATTGAAACTCCGTTAGCTACTTTCCTGAACAACCTTTTCCGATAATCTTCGTGCTGGCAGGCCGCGAGCGGTGGGTGCGGGTGTAGTGTGGTGGGGAAAAAAAAGAAAAAAAATGTGGGTTCAGCGACTTTAATTTTTTTTTCAAACAGTTGCTCTGTAGTCCCTGTGCAATAAAAAAAAATTTTAATCGATCGGGTGGTGGGAAAGGGTTGCCAGCGTTAATTAAAAGTACCAAAATAATAATAATTTCCAAATTCAAACATTAAAATTTTCTAAAATTCTAAAACAGAAAGTAAACAAATTTTTTACTTTAAATTTAAATGCCAAAACAAATTTATTTGAATTCATTATTTGAATTTGATAAAATGATAAGAAAAAATATTTCATCTATATGGTTTCCATCCTAAATACTTGACAGAGTAGTTCGGATCTAAAAATAATTAGTGATGTATGTAAATAAAACTATTGAACACCACAGCAGCTTTGCTCAGATTATTTTGTAAGGCACCCTTCTAAAATCTAACTGAATTTCTACTTTGATGGTCTACCAGATTGAAACTACTTCAAAAACCTGAATTTGTTTAATACCTAAATTCAATTATTACCGCTCATAACCGAATAAAGAGGGCAAACGTTTACTCAAGGACTGGTCTCAGGGCTGTTTCTATGAATATAACTTAGCTGCCCGGGCTGGGGCTCCCCGGTTCGCTGTTACCGGGGGCTTTCTGGGAAAATCCAGAAGTTTTCCGAGTAAGGCCAGTCACCCGGGCGAAGGGCGGGAGGGGGTAATCTCTTACCGAACAGGCCCGGATTCTGCGCAATGATTTCATCCCTCTTCTACTTACGTACTTTCCGTACCCGTTGATGAAAAACAGAAAGTTTTCGATATTGAAATGGGATTTTTGAGTGTTCTTAATAAGGGTTTTGTGTGAGGAAAATGGGGCACATTATTATTCTCTCTGAGCCCACCTTGTTACAGTTGTTTGAGTAATTTAGGTAAGCTTGTTGAGGAGCTGTAATGAGGCGGTTTTTCAGTAGCTCAAACTTCAATGGGTATGGGCTCAAAAGTGTTTAGGTAATTTTGTTTGAGCGCATGTAATTATTATACCAGTATTTACTTGTAAACAATTTCCAAGGCTTTGTTACTGTTTTCGTCGGTTGAATAATACATTTTAAACAGGAATTGCAAATGATTGCATGTGATTATGTGACCAATATATCATTCAGTAGAAATAGCATAAACGTAAGGGGCTGAATCATAGAAAAATAATTGGCTTACCTGTATGTCAGATATAAAAATATGTTACACGAAGTAATACGATATAATATTAATATTATATATAGAAATAGAAATTTCTAAATGAAACCACATTATCTATTATACTGAACAATGAACAACATTCCCAGGAAAGAAAATTTGTAGGTGTTCAAACAAAGTTCACAGTGAATTTTCCCAATTAGTAGGGAAACGTGAAAATATTTTTTTCTTTCCACGGCTATGCGGTTGTTTATTCGCAAAACTATTTCATAGCAACCGCAGAAAGTAAAAAAAAAATACATCGTCATGGTTATACCATGGTTTTAATAGCATCCTTTTAACCCTGTTCATTCCCATAATCGCTAAAACAATAGTAAAACCGTTATAGTACTCGGCAGCAAATAATGCACATTATCGGCTATCTTTGGCTTTGTAGAGCGTCGTCTCTGTCACCGGACTTTTAGTGCTTCGTGCGACAGATACGATACGACTACGATACGATGTGCATTATTTACTGCCGCGACCTATACTGCCCTATGCTGGCTCCACCGCTACTTAGTGCAGCAGGAGCTAGCTCTATCTGCAGCGCGTACTGCCACATAGTGGCTCCGTCCATCGGTAGCGTCGACTCTGCTACATAGCACAGCAGGAGCTGCAGAGACTCTGATGTGACTGATCGGTGCGTGATGCCGCGCCGCTGCAAGAGTTACATACCTCGCCCACCTGTAGCGCGTACTGCCGCATGGTGGCTCCGTCCAGCTGTAGCGCCAGCTTCGCTACATAGTGCAGCAGGAACTAGTTCTTGCTGCAGAGACTCGGCTGTGACTGACAGGTGTATGATACGGTGCTGTTGCAAGTGCTGCATGCCCCACGCCACCTACAGTGCGTACTGCTGAATAGTGGTTCCGTCTAGCTGTAGCACCTGCTCCACATACTTAGTGCAGCAGGATCTAGCTCTTGCTGCAGAGACTCTGATATGACTGACCGGTGCGTGATGCCGCGCTGCTGCAAGTGCTGCATGCCCCGCGCCACTTGCAGCGCATACTGCCGCATAGTGGCTCCGTCCAGCTGTAGCGCCAGCTTCGCTACATAGTGCAGCAGGAACTAGTTCTTGCTGCAGAGACTCTGCTGTGACTGACCGGTGTATGATACCGTGCTGTTGCAAGTGCTGCATGCCCCACGCCACCTACAGTGCGTACTGCTGAATAGTGGTTCCGTCTAGCTGTAGCACCTGCTCCACATACTTAGTGCAGCAGGATCTAGCTCTTGCTGCAGAGACTCTGATATGACTGACCGGTGCGTGATGCCGCGCTGCTGCAAGTGCTGCATGCCCCGCGCCACTTGCAGCGCATACTGCCGCATAGTGGCTCCGTCCAGCTGTAGAGCCGGCTCCGCTACATAGTGCAGACTGGAGCGCTTCAGCGATTCTGATGATGACTTGCCATTCAAGGTAGGGTCAGAGTCGGACAGGATCGTGTATTCCGCTGCAAGAAAAAAAAGTGTTGAAATTAAAATGAGACCTGAGGGGAGACCTATAAAAGAGACTCGTAGTTTCGACTGGGTATCTACAAATTTTATAATTATGGCTTTTTTGCCACCTATGTTGTCTAGTGGTTCGTAGGAAATACGCCGACTTCTAGATAACGTAAATTTTTAAGGAGGAAAAAGTCGAAAAAAGTGTTCTTTCGGTACCATTGGTCATTACATTATACAATTATTTTTAACTTTTCAGTTAATGACTGCTGTTACATTTGAAGTCGGTTACAATTTTTATGTCAAAAGTTCATTTTATTTCACATTTTTTAGTGTTGACGCCATGGACGTATTTAATTTTACGGACACCGTGTCGCTAACTGATAATTGATTCACAGCAATGGCGGCGGCTTAATGTGTATGTGTGCGTGCTGGGTTGCCAACTGAAACCAATTTCCCCAAAAAATTAGCGCTATAAATAATGCCATTGTCGCTTGATGGCGCTGTAATACGAATCCAAACCAAGTCGTACAAACGACGCTGGATTTGGAGGAAACCCAGTCGTTTTCACCTCTGCTCTCTCTAATTATATTTAACCATGTCCATGTTTCGCCATGTCCGTCTGTCTGTCTGTCTGTCTCCATGGGCTTACATATTTATCACGCCGATAAAGTGGTATAGTAAAATATTGAAAAAAAAATGTTTTTATGGTGAAAAAAATCACGGCAGTAGTATACATAACGAAATTAAAAGAATAACTATCACAGCTAAATAGGCTTTACAAGTTAACGAGTACAGATCGCGCAGATTTTAGTCCCCTCTAAACACGGAGTGATTTGCATCAGCAGGAATTCCCGTTCTTGGGAAGAGCAACTTCCGAGCGTACTAGAAGTTTTGGTGCGATCTGTGTTAGCCGACAAACTTATAAAATGTACTTGGAGAAGAAGTCCGCATATTATATGTCCGTATTTTTTATCTGAGCGGAAAATCTTTACAGACAGACGTTTCATATCATATCTATAGAGATGACCAAACTGAAACAACATCTATTGATCGACACACTCTTTTAAACAAAAAAAAGAATCTTTCAAATCGGTTAAGAAATGACGGAGTTATGGAGCAACTTACTCGAAAAATATGTGTAGAAAAAAAAAACAGGATACTTGAGAACTTTCTCTTTTTTGAAGTCGGTTTAAACGAAGATAAAAAATTATCAATTCCACTCGAAAATCTATCACCGACATTTTGTGGTGAGTGATTTGCATTTGTCTTTAATGGCAACACTGGCCAATTGTCACGAGTATGACAATTGAACTGAAGTCTCACGGATTAAGGCATTTTGGATCATATCACTGAGACAATAAAGTCTTTGACGTAGGACTTCAGTGGTGGCGCGGACTTTAGGTTTTGAGTTCCGAAATGAGCAGATTCATTTCATGTAAAATCACGATAAAGAAATGGAAATACGTTAAAAATCGTATAACTTACCTATGAAAGGTAATTACCTGACATTTTTTCATAAATCCGTTATTATTTCTGCAAGATTTGACCACGCAGGACGGCATATTCGAAATTTTTTAAGTACGATGTCATCGCGTTTCGCCGGGCAAGGTTCGCTGCAGAATGGCGGTTGATCGGCTTATGTTTTTTGTATGTTTGCGTGCGGTTCGTCCGTACAAGCGAGTCGGCTTATCATGGGGTACCTCAATATTCTGTTAGCGGCGCGGAGTCCGCTACGTCCGTGGTTGACGCGTTAAATTGTGAAAAATGGGTAGTTCTTGCAAACGTGCTGTTGATATGAAACGAAGTTCGAGTGAGTATAATGACTGCTTTTAGTGCCCTAACCATGCCCTAACACAAAGTTATTGCCGCAATCTCAAGTTATGTGCTGTCATCCATCGAAGTGTTCTATGTCTGTCTACTCAACTGTCACAGTGACAGTTGAGTAGACAGACATAGAACACCTCGATGGATGTCACTGTCATCCATCTGTCAAATTAGTCGGATGAAAATTATTATACATTTACCTTGATAGCAAAGGACACATTTCTAAACAGCCATTTCTCAAATGACGTCACACGAAGGCAAATGGAAGTTGCAGCTTTTTCGTAAACATATTCATCATCATGAGTTTTTTTAGAAAATAGAGCATATTAAACCTAAATAGAAAATCTCGAAATGGTTTTCGAAAGAATCTAATAACAATATCGATCCTGGGACCAATTCTGCGACTAATCCCAATGGGGGCAGGCGTGTGCGAGTGTATATATATGAATATGTATTGGTGGTACGAAAAAAAAGTTTCATTGTGTTGTCTTATAGTTGATAATTCATAGTAATTCATACACATTTTTTTTTCACCTTTTTGGTGTAGCCATAAACGACGAGTAGGCTTTAGAAAGTACTTATTTGCTAACATGACTACGATAAGTTGAAAAAACTAGAGTTAGTATTGAAACATTTTGTGTCAGGTGTCTCCACCAAAATGGAGTGTAATGAAATGCTTACAGATCTTAGAAACGGCATCGGCATAGCCTGTTGGTGTGTTTTTGTACTCACTATCAGCCTCGGAAGGCCGGCACCCTCCGAGGCCGCTGTCCTTCGCCCCCCGCCCCCGGAACCTCCCCCTGGCCGCCTGCAGTAGCGTCAGCAGGTCTCCCCGGGGTGCGTGCTCGAGGAGCGCGATGAGCGGCGCGCGGCGCGTGCAGCACGCCAGCAGACGAATGACGTGCGGGTGCGCGCCGACGTGCTTCAGCATTGCTATCTCGCCGAGGAAGTCTTGCATCTCCTCTTCTGTCGCGTCTTCTGTTGGACAAGGAACGTTCAAAAAAACATCGTCACCACATGAATTCCTAAGTGGTTGTCAGAGGTGTTTCTGAAATTCCGAGTCTGTGAAATGTAAGTCACAATATAATCTTAGCGTGATGGGTCCATCCGGATGTGCTCCGGAAGCTGTGGGGCTATATTTGTACCCGAACGATGATAAATGTGTCATAAGTGACAGATGTTTCAAAAGTGACAGATGTGTCAAAAGTGACAGATGTGTCAAAAGTGACAGATGTGTCAAAAGTGACAGACGTCAATATATAAAAAATGACAGATGTGTTTAAAGTGACAGATAAAATATGTAAAAGCCATAGATATGTTAAAAGTGACAAATATGTCGAAAGTAACAGATGCGTGAAATAAATAAATACAACAATAGCGCAACGAATATTTAAAAAATCAAGGCGAGTTAGGAGTTCTCGAATGAAGGAAAATCATCATGTCTAGACTGCATGTATGTACTTTAGTGAAGTTTACTTACTAAAAGACTAGATGGTGCTGTAGTCGATTACATCGCAAAATTCATGTGTTTTTTACGAATATTATTAAATTGTCTATTCGTTCCGGAGGTTTCGTTCTACTTGATCGCCTGGATTGGTACACCCTTGGACAATCGGAAAATCACAAAGCCGGCAATAGAGATCTACGCAGAAATCGTGGTTCTCTAGTAACCGAGTACTACGGCGTTTTAGCAAACAGTTCTCAGGGTTCCCTGTAAAATATGAGGCAGGCAAGATCTAAGTCAGGGGTCTTTAACCTTTTTTCAGCTGGAGGGCCAATAATCCATTCCAGGACGGCAATTCTGGCACATGCGACAATTTGCGAAGGCAAAAGGCGGGTGATTTTTAGGAGCTCTTTGCACAGAAACGTATCAAGCTTTTAAAATAAAACCGTTTTGCCCGGATTCATTAACATGTTTTACATGTCTTTTAAGGAGTTTTTATGATCACACGGCATTTATCACGCGATTAAGGAAATCGTATGAAACATCAAGCGAGTGAAAAATGTTGCGAGAATAGCCGCCCAGGTCTGTCAAAGGGCCGCACATTGCCGCACGTAAACATTGTATATACCACCTCAACAATAATTTAAAACTAAACAAGTGAATTAAAAATGTCTTATAGAATAAATGAAAATTTCCTTAGTCTTTGAGGGCCGCAAAAAATGTCCCGGCGGGCCTCAAGCGGCCCGAGGGCCGCGGGTTGAAGACACTTGATCTAAGTCGTGCTTCGGTATTTTTTGTAGGTACCAATGTTTAACTTTTTTTTATGTTATGGCTCTACCTGCGTCTTAACTCGTTAAAATCTATGCGTCTCAAGTAATAATAGGATCCTCAGGATGCCATTTCTATTCACACACTCCTTTTCTTATATTGACACGCATAGTAGATTTTATTTATATAGGCCCCTTTAGCAGGTGGTAGAGCTAATGCCGGGCTCGACTGTGGAGGTACCACCATCTTACTTGGAGACCCTCTCGAAGTAATTCGGGGGAGAGTAAGAGGACAGCTCACAGAAAGCCCACCATGCCTGCGACCGATGGATGGCGGTATATCCATCCCTAATAGCCGGGCCTTATATGGAACAGACTGGTGAAGGGCAGTGGCGTCACTGGTGCGAGGGTTCCGGCACCGCGCTCACCAACCCGTCTGCCCAGCGTGTGTGAGTATGGGCAATTCTTCCAGGATGACCGCCGGGAGTGGCAAAGGCCTGGAAAGGCTTATGTCCAGCAGTGGACGAACTAGGCTGATGGATGATGGATGGATGAAGGCCCCTTTTTGTATTGAATGTGAAGTCAACAGCTTATTTTCTTCATATTTTTTTTTCATAACTAAGTATTATCTAGCAACATCTAACTACGTCTCCATACAGCCTAAAAAGCAAAATTTGATGAAACACCATCATAATAGCTGCCAGGATATCATCAATATTGCCTCGTTTTCATGCAGAGTTTAGCAAGTTGTATAATTTTTATCTATACTGAAAATAAAAATACAGAGAAATACTCGTTCATGTAAAGATTATTAAGTTTATACACTTTTCTATATAAAACAGTTACCGTTTCATGAAAAACAGTTTTTACCTGAAACCATTTCACAAATTCGACACATTTTGAATATCTTGCCATCTTGCACCTCTTGATGAGAGATGGGTCGAAGTGCGGTGTGGGGGGGAAAGGAAACATGTATTTAAAGATTTGTGCAAAGTTTCATTGAGATCAAAGATCAGGACGTCATAAACACCTAAAGCTAGCTTTATGTGTTTTTATATGTGTTTATTTTATTTTTTATTTTTATATGTTTTTTTTTATGTGTTTAGCCCAAAGCTATATGGTAGCTAGGCGGGATGGCCCTAGCATTAGGTACCAGTTTATGTGTTTAGCCCAAAGCTATATGGTAGCTAGGCGGGATGGCCCTAGCATTAGGTACCAGTTTATGTGTTTAGCCCAAAGCTATATGGTAGCTAGGCGGGATGGCCCTAGCATTAGGTACCAGTTTATGTGTTTAGCCCAAAGCTATATGGTAGCTAGGCGGGATGGCCCTAGCATTAGGTACCAGTTTATGTGTTTAGCCCAAAGCTATATGGTAGCTAGGCGGGATGGCCCTAGCATTAGGTACCAGTTTATGTGTTTAGCCCAAAGCTATATGGTAGCTAGGCGGGATGGCCCTAGCATTAGGTACCAGTTTATAAAATGCTCTTTTTTAAATATTTACTAAGCGGCGGTAGCTCAGGCGGTAGAACTATGGCCTCTTAATCATGAGACCCAGGTTCGATCCCCGATCGTGCATGCACCAATGAGTTTTTCGGAATTTATATTCATAGTATTTGTATTATATGTACGTGCATGCCCTAAAAAGCGTGAATTTGCGCCCGAAGAACGGCGATAGGATCCATCACATTGGGACGTAATATAATCATCGGTGAAACGTGGGTGTACCGTGTGAGGACTGTGACTTGCGTTTCACAGTTCACATTTCACACTCGAGATCACCTCTGACTCAGGGATTCATTGTCTTGTAACGTGGTGAATATCGTTATTAATATTTTTTCAATGCAAGTGCTCGTAAAGGCCCACTTTTTATGCATCAAAACCGAACGGAAAGTCGATTATTTTGCCCTAGGGCTTTATTATTATATTTTTTTTTTATTTAGTTACAATGGTTAGCTAACCTGCAACCTTTCCTGTGTACCATAAATTTTATACTTTTTTTCCACTGTTTAACGGCTCTGGATACAGTCCTTTCGAGCCAATCATAATTTAAAGTTCACAAGATTATATTTGTTTTATTTCCTCACACTCACTTTACACGGGCGTAAGAGCAATAAATTACTCGGTTAAAAACACTCGCTACGCTCGTGTTTTAAATCGTCCTCGTAATTTATTCCTTTTCGCCCTTGTAGCATAAACTACTATTAAATATTAGTTACCATATTCACCACTTTACTGAACAGATACAAAAGGTGGATAGGGTCAAATAATAAAGTTATTTTTGTGTTCAATTTCGAATGTCTCAAAGGATTAATTCTTAGAAAATTTAACGTTCACAACCCCAAGAGAAGTGTAAATAACCGAGACCAAAATAGACTCAGAAACATGTACCCTGAAATAACTTATTATTTTCTTTCACACGAAGAAAATGAACATTAAATGCGTCGTGTTATCCCTATTATTTATGTATAGACAGCCCTTCGACCTTTTTTCTATTGTCTTATGTATATCTGTGTGTGGAAACTTTGCTGGTTTATGTTGTTTTGTGTGTGCTTTTAATATGTATTACGTATCTAACTACTTGTTTCCAAAATTAAAAGATATTAAATAAATAAATAATGACTAGCCTTCTATGATTTATGATTATGACTAACGAAATCTGACCCCTTATTGCCTAACTTTAATATCTATCGCTTTCAAATGTATCGTGATTGGCTAGACCCTGTTACTAAGCTGTTAAAAGCCAATAGACCTATGTGTCGCGATTTTTGTCCTCTATGGTCTATTTGCTTCATGAACTTGGTGATGATGATGACGACGATGATGATGATGATGATGATGATGATGATGATGATGATGATGATGATGATGATGATGATGGTGATGGTGATGATGATGATAACGAATCTCACCAGAAAGCATCTTCGCGGCCACGGTCATCGTCTCTCCCCCCGGCATGTCCAGCTGAGCCGCGTGGACCCTCCCGAAGGCACCACTCCCGATGAGCATCCCCAGGTGAACGCGAGACCTGGATACCTCCCATTCGTCGCAGGGCTGGGAGCCTTCGTCGTCCTGGAAGGTGAGAGCTCAATGAACGTGCTATTATAGTCATGATAGTAGTAAACTGCAACGTGATGAAATAACAATTTGGATTTGGATGTAGGGTTGCCACTAGTTGCCAGGCCCAAATAAAGAAAAGCCGGACTCAGATTCATATTTAGCCAGACATTTAGCCTGAAATTTAGCCCTGAAAGCCTGACACACTGTTATAATAATACTAATAATAATCTTTATTTCAAACCATAGGTCCATATTTTAAATCACATGATAAGATTTAAAAAATAAAACTAAAACTAATTACACAATTTCTTCCAACAAATCGTAACATAAAGCGCCACAGGTTTTAATAAATTTGCCCAGAAAGTATCGATTGAACGGCTGTAGTCATAAACAGTCCTTACTAAGCCATTGCTAGTAGTAGAAAGAGCCAACCTAAAACTCGCCACCCGCTGCCTGATAACAACATTGTTATTGAATTGTTATAGAACAAAGAAGTTTTTTTTCGAACTTTTGTTTGTTTATTTATCACTGTTATTCATTTGAGACTTACTCTAGTCTTAGGTAGCGTTCCTAAACGCCTAAGTAAATGTGAAATTTAAACTCTTAAAGTGAATTTTACATTTCTGACTAATTAGATTAATGAACTGGGGATCTAAAAAGGCCAACTTGGTTGAATCATAAAATGATTTGAAAGTAGGATAGATTCAGAGTTTTTTCACGCGTGAAAAAGAGACGGCATTAGAACAGAATCATAATGTGATTCATGCAAAACGGCCTTTTTAGGGGAACTTTTCGTTTTTACTCGGGTGGTTGTGGAGCAAGTGAGAGTTAATTTTTACATGTTATCATGGAATACATTTTGTTCTCGTTAAAGTGATTTGTAACTTTCTTACATTGAAAGTAACAAAAACAATCAATAATCAGAATATATTACCGTATCTAGGTGTAACTTTTCAGTTTACAAAGATGACATTCTTTGCCAAATATGGCAATATCTTCATTGTAATTATAACTTAATTAAAGCTAACAATCTTCATACTAGTTCTTTTAAAAGTAGGCAATCATAGTTAACCTTGTTAATTTAATTTAGGAAGATTATTTAATTTAGTGTTTGCTTATTTTAATAATTTACCCAAAACCCTAACAAAAGCCGGACAGGCCGGACTTGTATATATTTGGCCGGATACTATGGCTAAAGGCGGACAACTGGCAACCCTACTTAGATGAAGCCAGATACAACAGAAGCATCGAGTAAAATGTAGAATTTAACTAAAGTTCAAAGTGACCATTAGTAGATTGCACTCGTAACTGTGAGAAACTGTATTGTTGTTCAATATTCATCCGTTTTGAAAGAGATTTATTTTAATGAACTGTAAAGTTTGGTACCAGTGAGTATCGTTAACAAATTGGTACATAATGGGGAACGATTTCGAACAATGCAGATGGTCACTTTCGATCTGATTGTAAAGAATCACTTACTTTTCGTTAGTCATTGTCCTATACATAATGGGTTCACGCTTTCTTTCAATTAATACAATTTGTTTGTACGATTCAAAACGAAGACAGGTTTATCTTTGTGGTTTATCCTAACTAAAGATAGGTATATTATTATGTGTACTTGTTATGTGTTGTGAATGTTGTGTTTTTCTGTAATTGGATGCTTACTGTAGCTTGTTTTGTTATATCTTGTAATTGTAAATGTGTGTCTGTTGAAACACTGAAATAAATAAAAAAATAATGTGCGTAGAATTGAAGACAATTTGGGTAGGTACCCTCACGGTGTTACTTTTGATTTGAAAGTATTAAGCTACTGGGTGTTAATACTAATAATGTATGAAGTTGCGGAAGCCGGAAACTGGCGTTAGCATTCGTCCATACGAACAACTTTCAAGTACATATACAACGTGTAACAGAAAGGTGTAACCATATTTGAACAGCTTATTCAGTCAATGGTATAGAACAACTTTTACTATGAAGGCAACCCTGAAATCTCAAAAAAAAATCTTCACTTCCATACATTTCGGCCGAGCGGCATTGCATTTTTCTATGAAACAGTACAAAGAAATTTTCGAGATACAGGTTTTGTTCCATAGTAAAAGTTGTTCTATACCATTGACTGAATAAGCTCTTCAAATATGGTTACACCTTTATGTTACACGTTGTATATAGTTTTAGTTTTAATTATAAGCAATTATAATAGTTAAAAAAAGACAAACTTTATATTTTTTCGAAATATTTCGGCCTCATCAGTGAGGCCGTCATGAACTCGACTGATGACGGCCTCACTGATGAGGCCGAAATATTTCGAAAAAATATAAAGTTTGTCTTTTTTTAACTATTATAATTGCTTAAAACTACAAATAAAAAGCTTATATAGCTAAGGTTATATTTATTCATATAGTTTTAATTATATAATTTTGTGCATGTAAATGTAAATATTTTAACTTAATGTCATGTTATGATTAGGTTTATGATTGCCGATGTATCAAAATTTCAATTCTATTTATTTTATGTGGACCTTTACCCTGAGAGGCGGGGTTTTTTTTCTCAGTTCAGGGTTTTAATACTTACATTATTGATGCTGTATTTTTTATGAGGAAAATAAATAATTTGTATTTGTAACTTTTTACTACGGAGCCAACTCGCGAAAAAAAATCTGTTGTTCCATAGAAAAATTACATAGCTACCCGACCAAAATATGAAGCAACATTTTTTTTTTTCCGATTAGTTGTAAGTAATTACGAATCCTATCGCCAGTTTTCGGCTTCCGCAACTTATTCAATTGTTTCCTCAGCTAAGGTTGTTTTTAGGGTTCCGTACCCTAAGGGTGCCAAATAGGACCCTACTACTAAGCATCCGCTGTTGGTCTATCTTCAGCCATTATACGTAGCTATTTGAAATTTTCACAGAATACATGTTACTAATACAGCACATAAAAAATATTAAATCCAAGGGATCCCCATACAAAAAACCTCGAAAAAGTTGCCATCCTCTTTTACCTTCGTCTGTCACAATTTGCCATCATCTCTTACCTTCGTCTGACACGATTTGCGATCCTCTCTTACCTTCGTCTGTCATAATTTGCCATCATCTTACCTTCGTCTGTCACAATTTGCCATCCTCTCTTACCTTCGTCTGTCACAATTTGCCATCATCTCTTACCTTCGTCTAACACAATCTGCGATCCTCTCTTACCTTCGTCTGTCACAATTTGCCATCATCTCTTACCTTCGTCTGACACAATTTGCCATCCTCTTTTACCTTCATCTGTCACAATTTGCCATCCTCTCTTGCCTTTGTCTGTCACAATTTGCCATCATCTCTTACCTTCGTCTGACACAATTTGTCATCATCTCTTACCTTTGTTTGACACAATTTGCCATCATCTGTTACCTTCGTCTGTCACAGTTTGCCATCATCTCTTACCTTCTTCTGTCACAATTTGCCATCATCTCTTACCTTCGTCTGTCACAATTTGCCATCATCTCTTACCTTCGTCTGACACAATTTGCCATCATCTGTTACCTTCGTCTGTCACAGTTTGCCATCATCTCTTACCTTCTTCTGTCACAATTTGCCATCATCTCTTACCTTCGTCTGTCACAATTTGCCATCATCTCTTACCTTTGTCTGACACAATTCGCCATCATCACTTACCTCATAATCTTTGCAGACGTATAATGGACTCTGCTCCATCTGTGCTTGACACGGCTCATCACTATTCCTGTGTACAAAAAATAAATTATAAAGTTTTCATGAAAAATGTCCTTTCATTTCAGAAAAAAATACATGAGAATAATTTAGCCCATACAAACGATACCACGTACATGTATGCATTTGATCTGTTGTTTTAATTTAAACTCCGTACATAAAATGTGTAAGTATGACGGGTCGTCTCTTCGGAAAAAATATTAAATATGTTAGTAATATTTAAATCAATCTTGTAGTACCGTACCCAAGACAAAGAAATTTTCGATTGCGGAAGAACATTATAAAAGGTGTGTCTTTTTATCCTGTCTCAATCAATCATGTGGTCCCAAGAGAAGATAAAGAGTGATAGCAATTTTCATGCGGCCCGGGCAAAGCTTCAAGTATTATTTTGCCCAGGACCGACGAGTAAGCCAGGCCCAATCAAGATAATTAATTGTTTACACTGAAATTGACAAGCAAGCTTTGATGCTGTGTCAAGGGAAACTATTTTCGCTAATCCATCCAAATTAAGCTTCTATTTCTAGTATATTTCTAGGGCAACTGGAAAATCAGTCAATGACCTTTGCGCATTATGTACTGGACCCCGTACCACGAAAAGATATTTTAATTTCTTTTTCAATGCATGTGCTCGTAAAGGCCCACTTTTTATGCATCAAAACCGAACAGAAAGTCGATTATTTTGCCCTAGGGCTTTATTATTATTATTATTTTTTAATTTGTTTGCAATGGTTGGCTAACCTGCAGCCTTTCTTGTGTACCATAGATGTTATACTTTTTTTTCCACTGTTTAACCGCTCTGGATACAATCCTTTTGAGCCAATCATTATTTAAAGTTCACAAGATTATATTTGTTTTCATTTCCTCACACTATGCATTGGAAAACGTAGTATGATACACGGGCGTAAAAGCAATAAATTACTCGGTCACGTTTAAAACACTCGCTACGCTCGTGTTTTAAATCGTCCTCGTAATTTATTCCTTTGCGCCCTTGTAGCATAAACTACTATTATGTAATTCAAAAAATCATGTAAAAACGTATCACATAATTAAGCTTCAAGCTTAATTTAGGTTACGTTTTATTTTAAGTAATTGGTTTAAGTTAGGTATAGTTTATTATTTCATGATTTAGTAGTAATTTATAAAATTAAGCATGTTTGTATTTTTACTAAGTTTTTTTTTCATTATGCGAGGCCTGTGTGCTCCTATAAACTGGAAACTGACAAAAATTAAAGTGGATCAACTTGTTAATATTGTACTTTTAATTTTTATAATTTTAATTTGAGCAACAAACTTGTATACTGGGTGTTAAGATGAAGTTGCGAAAGCCGGAAACTGGTGATAGTACTCATCAATACGAACTGAAAAAACATTGAGAAATCGAGAAAAAAAAACAGTTGTCTCATACATTTTGTTCAGATAGCTATCTAACTTTTCTATGGAACAGCAGTGTTTTTTTCCTGATTCGATGGTTGGCTCCGTAGTAAAAGTTGTTCGTATGGACAAGCACTTTCCGGCTTCCACAAATTCATATATCCAAGTTTGTAGCTCAAATTAAAATTATAAAAATGAAAATGACAATATTAAAAAGTTGATCCACTTTTAATTTTTGTCCAAGCCCACAATATCGGCAACAACAATAGTAAAAAATTGATAGTTACAAATAGTCTGCCTTTGTAATTTCTTCATAAATCTTACCTAAAATGTTTTGGTAATTAATTGCACGATTTCTTCTTTGAAATTATCTTTAACTCAACAATCTAATAATATTTCAAGCAGACATTTAAACTACCAAATCATTATGGCACAAATTATGGCCATCTGGCCAAGAACCAGACATAATTTCCATAGTTTACGGCAGACCATTTTGAAATTCAAATTATAAAAAACTCATTAGTATGGATTGCGATGTTTGTGTTGCACCACAATGCAGTCGATAAATTTTGTCTTATTTTAGTGACGGGGTAGAGTTATCGATAAACCACATAATATTTGTGGACTAAGAATATTAACTCAAGGACGCAAACATTATAAACAATTTAGAATAATTTTAGAACTGCTAATAATAAATGCACATTTTATTATTTTTTTAAACTTTTAATCTTCAAAATTGTGGGTTCAAGAATAAGTACCTGATTTACGCTTTCTATTATTACAGATTACTATAAATTTTGCCAGGATTTAGTTTTTATTGGTATTTGAGAAAAGTACACACACTGGACCAAAATTTATACGGAACCTAGCTCATAGCTAAAGTCGAAATTAAGTAGGGTCAAGTTATACATTTTCTTAATTTTTACTGATATCATGGTTCGTCCATGCTGATATTAAAAAATACTTTTTGTGATAGATAATATACTATATGTACATATACGATAGATATATTAATGAACACCCCCGAAGGAAACTATTCTATGTTCGAAATAAAAATATATGTTTTTTGTCACTTTTGTCTTGTTTCATAATAAAAAATAAAGATATTGAATGTCAAAGTCGATCGCGGGCGGGAGGGTGGATTGCGGGGGCGAGCGCCAAGGGCGTCGCGTCGGGAATGTTTTTCATTGACGGCTGGGGATCGGAGGCTCGTTGCGGGGAAGGCCTACGGTCTATTGTAAGTCGCAATCCGCATCGTGTAGGTTATCCATTTATTCGAAATCTGGAAACTATTCACTGTAAATAATATGTAAAAAAACGTTTTTTCACGATTCTCTGTGGTATTAGCGATTCTGATTCAAACATTTATTACAGCTTGGGTTTTTTTTAAGCTGTATATCGTCACGAAATGAAATAATAACAAACCATTGATATAATTTTTGAATTTTCAAGTGTCGTTCAGTAAAAAATTGATAAATCCCATTTGCCACCATTTAGTTTCCTTTTGTATTGAATTTCACTAAAATCTTCAAAAACATCGATAATTCCACTCAACACTATACAGATCATCACTAAATAAAAGGGTTAGATTAGAGGTCATAGGTCACTCTTGCGCCGCCGGTCGTCGCTCCGCGGTGCGTGACGTAATTTTTACGTAAGGTGCTTTACTCGTCTTGGGCGTTCTTTCACATCACCCTCACCAAGCGAAAATAAACTGTAAGGATATAGAGGTAAGGCTTTTTGAGGGCAAAAGAGCCTTGGTGGAGATCGTTCCACAGATGTTGACATTCACCGCAAGCCGTACGCGCCTCCTTCATTGCTAACGCTGGACCTTTACCTGCGTTTTATGGAATTTTAGAGCAACAACGGTGGATCCAGGGGGGGGGTCATGTGGCGTGCATAGGCCTTTTTTCCGAAAAAGCAATCAGAAGGTCAAGTTTGACAATAAAAAAAATATGAAAAAATTTAAATAACACTTTGAAAAAAGAAAGTTTCATGGGTTAACATGGGTCAATGATCCTTTTTTTCGAAATCAGAAAACATTAAACATTCCTGATCACTAACCGAGTCTTCAGTATGAATTCGGGCGGTTGATTAAATTTTACCTTGTATGCTATAGCATCTGTAAAGTTTGCAGTTAAACTTTGCTATCATTACTTGTCAAATATTAACTATAATATTTGTTTATTTTTGACATAGTGAGCTTTGTTATTAACAATAGATTAAAGTTTGCTGCATTTTGTCAATTTTCCTTTGTAGAATAAAAAAATAAACTTCATTTTTTCAGTGCAAAGGATAGCAACAAATTTGCGAAAATCGCGTAGTATAAGTTTTTTCGTGGCAAGATGAATAAAATGACAGGAAAACTATAATATAATTATACCTTGTAATTATTCAATTCAATTTAATATTTTTATTTCAAACAAATCTCCATAGAGTATTAATCAAGATAAATAAATATATCCAATTTTTATTTACATACACTTTCAATCAGATTTAATATCTATTGGTAAATCTACCACCTTACCCGGGAAAATAAGGTTGAGGTGCACAAAAAAACAGATATGGCAACATTTTCGCAAAATGTTCACCACCCGTTTGCAAACACGCGCTTCTGTTAGAAAGTGGTTGGCGAAGTGTTTGCTTCTTGCAGCATTGACATTAAGTCGTGTTTTTTATTTGAATTATTAATTTGTACGTTTTCTTCGTCAATATTGAAAGAGTCAACGTTTGTTGTTAGTTCAGTACACAGGGACTCCTGATCGTTTCTTTGCTAAACAGTAGCAGATACTCACTTCTGCGGAAGTCGGCTATCGCCATTTTTGGGTGTTTCCGCCTTTTCTTTCTTTTCCTGGTTTTAGACTAAAAAAACATAATTTTCGGCGTGTCCGTGGCGTAACAAATCGGGTGGCAAAATTTGGCATCTATACAACGTGTATATAACAGAAAGGTGTAACCATATTGGAAGACCTTATTCAGTCTATAATCTATTATCAGGTGGTAGAGCTGATGCCGGGCTCGACTGTGGAGGTACTACCATCTTACTTGGAGACCCCCTCGAAGTAATTCGAGGGAGAGTAAGAGGATAGCTCACAGGCAAAAACCAGGAGGCCCACCATGCCTGGGACCGATGGATGGCGGTATATCCATCCCTAATAGCCGGTCACGGGCAGCGGCGTCACTGGTGCGAGGGTTCCAGCACCGCGCTCACCAACCCGCCTGCCCAGCGTGTGTGAGTATGGGCAATTCTTCCAGGATGACCGCCGAGAGTAGCAAAGTCCTGGAAAGGCTTATGTCCAGCAGTGGACGAACTAGGCTGATGGATGGATGGATGATTCAGTCTATGGTATAGAACAACTTTTACTATGGAACAAACACTGCCGCTCGGCTGAAATGTGTGCTTCCTGCCACTTCACTGGCTAGACAATGGCAAGTTGACTACAAAACTACGACTACAAAAGTTACGTGCTTCTAACGTCTTTTTCCAAGCATACACCAAGCTTTATTGCCAACTTGGCAGTGTTTTCATCATCAGACATTATAATCGATGTCGAAAGTTATTTACAAATAAACCCAACCACGTTGTGAGTCTGTTTGTACGTTCCCAGTATCAATCATCGACATGCATCATAGGCACGTAATGCCTTAAAGACTTACAGAAGAAAAGAAGCTTACATAGCCTAACTTGAGACTAACGGCGTTAAACTTGAGTCTAACGGCTGACGCTTTTGTTTTTTAATGTCTATCCTGCTCAAACCAGCTGCCACGCCACTGAAAACTTTATTAGTTTTCAAAGGGTTGTAATTAACTGACCGTCAAATAATACAAAAACCAGCCAAGTGCGTGTCGGGCCACGCGCAGTGTAGGGTTCCGTAGTTGCCCTGCACAATATGCGGACTTATTTTCCAAGTATATTTTATGAGTTTGTCGACGAATACAGATCACGCCAAACTTCTAGTACGCTCGGAAGTTGCTCTTCCCAAGAACTTCCCAAGGGCTTCTAGATTTGAGATGGCATCGTGCTTGCCACCGTCGAAGAAGGGAAGTGCATGGGGCTTACAGGTCAACTGGCAGCTAAAACTTTCGAGGTGCATGAATGTTGTCTCCCCAAGTGGCTAAATTAGGATACATCCACTGATTAGTCCAAATACCCCCGTCGCAGAGGGATGAAGTCGGTCGAATGCCAATACGAAATTCTGCCGAAATCATCATACGTACGAGTCTATGCACGTGTGCGTCTGTTTTCGCTCCGTCTTCAAGTCGGCCTTCTGGTAGTATCCCCCTTCAGAATTCTGAATAAAATTTAAAACGCTGAATGTGTTGGGGATCTCTAGAGCTACTAATGAACAAACGATCTACACCGCCTAAGTCAAATTTACTCTTTTCTATTTTATTCAGAATTTAGAGAGTAGAAAACTTCTGGGATAGACCACATAACAATTTAATTTTAATTTCAATTTAAATACGCGGGGTGAATTATACGATGAGACAACTCGGGTGATCAAAAGAGTAGTAGTTTATTCACACCTGTATAGATCTATATTTATACGATCTATGCCATATAAATGGGTATAGATCGCATAAATAATACGACGGTATCATTTATTTTGCAACCATCTAAGGATCAGTTTTATGCGCCACTCACTTGCTCCATGACCTGACGCATCCACCAGAATTGCATGGTCCAAGGCATAGCAATTGAGAGTATATTTGATCATAGACGATTTATTCGTCTATGATTTGATGTAATAGCTTGACCTAAATCCTGACGAGCCCTGGTCCTGCAGAGAATATTAAGAATCTATTTATGCTTATAATAAAATCGCAAGTAGGACTTCTTCTGTTCAAGTGGAAAACTTGTCTCTTTGTCTGTCTTTATGCTCACGATTCATGTAAAAAACTACCCTAAGGATTCGAATAAAGTTGTTACAGTTGTATAGCTTAGTGTCCCAGAAGTAATTTAGGATTAATATTGTTTTAAAACAGTCTCTAGGTTAATATTATTAATTCTGTGCTAGAACAATTTTTTAAAAAAACACTTCCAAAGCTCAATTCGTAGTTCAGAGCAGAAGTTGGGCGCAAAAGCTAGTGGGTCAAAAAAATTGCCTGCGGCTGGGTCCACGTTGAAGAAGCAATCTTGGTAACCCCCTTGGTGCTGTTACAAAATATCGTTTATTAGACTCTTTAATACCTTGGCTTATAACTACCTATAGAAAACCCAAAATATTTGCTATATATTGTATCAGAAAACCCAAAATATTTGCTTCCTATAGTTCTTCTATTCAGGGTATTCCCTGCCTGACTGACTGACTGATTAGACATAGGAACATCAGAAGTCCGCTGAGCAGGGATTTTGGAAACGGGATCCACGCAAATAACCTTGCGAGGCGTTTTCTAGTACTCGTATATACATGTGAACTATACTATACATGTGTACATAAGATTACCCTGACTGATCTATCGACGCTTGAATCAAACGGCTGCACCATCAGGAACATGAAATTTGTTCTGCAAGTTTCTTGTATGACGTAGATATTCGCTAAGAAGAAATTTTAGAATATCTTCAAGGGATCGAGAGAAGGGATCCACGCAAGCAATGCTGCCTTGCGTCCGCTAGTCAGTCAGTCGATAAAACGCTGTCTCTTCAGTCTCAGTCTCAACACAGCGACATCATCTAGGTATATCATATGTGTGCGCACTTTTCTGACCATTTTCGGCGACCTGACCTGGTTGCAGTTTCCCAAGCGTGCCCAGAGATGGCGCCTTTCGAAATAAGACGGTCAGATTCAGTCATAATGATGCGTTGAGAAATAACACGAATCTATTCGCACAGTACAATAGTCTGAGGCCTTCTTGTTAACACTAAATCGCTTGAGGAATCTTTGTTACAGTGACGGTAGGTAACAGAAAACGCTGTGTGATTATTAAACAGGTTGGAACTTATGAATTCATAAAAAGGGTTTGCTGAACACAATTTGGTAAATTGAATTAAGTAAATATAGGACGATCAAAGTAAGTGGTATTGAGTAAAAAGAAACGGAAGATAGGTAAAGAAAGAGAAATAATGTAAAACTTGTCTAAATGGAAAAAAAAATAAAGGGCAAACGATGGAAAACAAACAAAAAAAAAACAATCGTGCTTTTCCACAAATTTTATATAAAATGGAAAAATATATACCTACATACTCTGACCAGCCGTTTTTGGTATAATGGAATTATTTAAAGCTTTTACTTTAAAAACAAAAAGTTTATCATACACCTAAAAACGTACACCGCCCTGCCCCCCTATTCTGTATCTTTAGTTGCCAACTGCACGAGGTGCCTATCATCAAAAACATAGCTAAAAACTGAAATTTCAAAATTGCCTTTAGTGGGTATTGAACTATTAACAATCTGTGTCGTCACTTCAAGTGCGAAAATATCCTTAGGACAGCGGAATTCGATAGTATATCTATGTTTTTGATGATAGACACCCAGTCCAGAAGGCAACTAGAGATACACAATAGGCCCGCTGGCCTAACAGACCTAACATCACCATGTAAAAGCAATAATCATATAGGAGCTGCTTATGTTGCAACAGTTTAGCGCACAACATTAGCTGATGTTTTCGTAACTTTTTCAAGAATATAGGTTCAATGGAACCTAATTTGATGGGCAAATAATACATTGTGCTAAGTTCTTAGAACAACCAAGGTTTGCCTTTTACTTTATCTGGTCATCTCAAAGATTGTTCTCTCTAGAGAAGCAACAGAAGTAATGAGGTTGAATATTCAATCTATACCTATACTTAAAAAAATAAACTAAAAAGAAATCGTGTCTGTACATTTAATATTTTTAATGAAATGGGTTATTTGTATTGTACTAAAGCCAAAGCTACAATTTTTAAAACGGCTAATTACGATATATTTGTGTCGATTAAGTTTAGTCCTGTCAAATAAGTAAAGATGTGCTACACCGAATCGACACAATTTTGTCATATTTTAGAGTTGTTTAAGGCTTCTACCAACGCCAACGACCTTGAACTAAGTAACTTTGTAACCATTTTATACGGTAGATAACTATAGCATTTTTAAACAGAAGAAAAATACATAGTAATCTGCATGATACAGTTAGTGATGTGGTTTTTCCTGATCTTCATTATGATATACAGAAGTGAAGCAAGAAAATTCTAAGTTTACCCTTATTTCTCGATTTTTTGTTCACTTAACAACATAACTGCTGCAGTTTTTATCGAAACAGTATGGAAATTTATAAACTTCTAGACAAAATAATATAAAATGATTTGGTTTTCTCAGTTCTTGGAAATTAATTTTATTTTAGATAAAATGAATTAAAAACACAATATTTTTGCACTTGTCAGCCGCAGCGACTGACGTAACAGCCATGTTGCAGTGCGAGCTGATAAGGACTTTATTTTAATAGAGTTTTGTTCGAAATTTCAACCACCACGAATCGAGTTGCTAATTATTCGGATTACCTATTAGGGCTTCTCGCAATGCCAACGACCTTGAACTTAGTAACTTTGTAACCATTTTATACGGTAACTATAGCATTTTTAATAGAAGAAAAATATATAGCAATCTTCTTCTTCTGAAAGCCATATTCTAACGGATATGGGCGATCATTTTGCCAAATAAATTTCTATTATGTGCCAGTCTCTGGAGTGTGGCGGGGTCGTTTGTTCCGGTCCATGTCTTTATGTTTTCATACCAGGATGTCCTTGGTCTTCCTATATAGCAATCTACATGATACAAATAGTGATGTGGTTTTTCCTCAATTTCATTTTAATACGCAGAAGTGAAACAAAAAAATTCGAAGTTTACCCTTATTTCTCGATTTTTTGTCCACTTGTAACAATATAATTGCTGCAGTTTTTATCTAAATTTTCAGTTGGTTGTAAAGTAGTTAAAATGTGTGAAATAGTGTACAAGTGCCTTTTTGTTCAAGATGCTTCCCAAGTTTCACCAAGTGCCGACAATCGCAAGTATAAATTATATCAGTGTTTTCTACCATCGTTCAGCAGGTGGTAGTAAACAAATACACACATTCCAAAAAAGTAAGATTTAAACCTGGTGTCGCGGATTACCGCGAGCTCGGCCCTATGAAAACGTTTGGTGAGTAAAAATACAACTTGTACACAATTTTATTCTGTGCTAGCAATACCTTTGATTTTCTTTGGCTTACCCACTTTTTTCTGAATGTTAGTTGGGCCACAATTTGCTTGCGCCCGTGAAGAGAGTACAGTCTCTGCATCTGCCTCGTGCGCACGAGCCACGTTTCCTACGTGGCTGCGTGCGAATACTTTAATCAACAGTCACCCTGGTGAGTAATAGCACCTAATTAAGTTGCTTATAATATTAGAAAGTGGTGGTGACTGGGAGGTGAGATGACTTTGTCATGTGCTGGTGTCAGTGCGTCTTGGAGGCCACGATTCCGTCGTGGCTCTCTAGATGGGTAGTTGATACCAGCTGGTGGCATGGGTTGGACTGTAGGGGAGGTAGGAGGTCCATCTACGGAACATAAAGGTTCCGCGTGCTCAGTGTTCACTAGGAGGTAAACTTGTCCCTCGGAACATGGGAGCTATGAGAGAGTAGGTACAGCTTGCTGTACGTCGACCATTGTCAACATCAGGCGAAGGCCTGATGCAATGGTGGCTCTCTCTCTCTTGTATTATAAATTGTAACAAAGATGAAAATGAGAGTTTCGCCTCCTAGTCGCTATAGCTTCTAGTAGACCTACTGTTTATAATATTATGTTGCGTGTAATATTTATCTACCATATCCTAAAGGCCGCGACATAAATTGGTGGAGATGCTGGGATCACTGTCGTATGTCGGGTCCTGCCGGATTATTGAGAACAAGAATGTTTTATCTACAAATGATTAATAGTAAATTTAGATGGGGTAGTTTAATATCAAATTAATATAAAGTTTTTTTTTGATAATTCGCTGAGACCAGTGGGGATCTCAGGAATTTAGGCCGGAAGGGTGCAAACAAGCACCTAGGCATTAGTTTTGATAATTCGCTGAGACCAGTGGGGATCTCAGGAATTTAGGCCGGAAGGGTGCAAACAAGCACCTAGGCATTAGTTTTGATAATTCGCTGAGACCAGTGGGGATCTCAGGAATTTAGGCCGGAAGGGTGCAAACAAGCACCTAGGCATTAGTTTTGATAATTCGCTGAGACCAGTGGGGATCTCAGGAATTTAGGCCGGAAGGGTGCAAACAAGCACCTAGGCATTAGTTTTGATAATTCGCTGAGACCAGTGGGGATCTCAGGAATTTAGGCCGGAAGGGTGCAAACAAGCACCTAGGCATTAGTTTTGATAATTCGCTGAGACCAGTGGGGATCTCAGGAATTTAGGCCGGAAGGGTGCAAACAAGCACCTAGGCATTAGTTTTGATAATTCGCTGAGACCAGTGGGGATCTCAGGAATTTAGGCCGGAAGGGTGCAAACAAGCACCTAGGCATTAGTTTTGATAATTCGCTGAGACCAGTGGGGATCTCAGGAATTTAGGCCGGAAGGGTGCAAACAGACACCTAGGCATTAGTTTTGATAATTCGCTGAGACCAGTGGGGATCTCAGGAATTTAGGCCGGAAGGGTGCAAACAGACACCTAGGCATTAGTTTTGATAATTCGCTGAGACCAGTGGGGATCTCAGGAATTTAGGCCGGAAGGGTGCAGACAAGCACCTAGGCATTAGTTTTGATAATTTGCTGAGACCAGTGGGGATCTCAGGAATTTTGGCCGGAAGGGTGCCAACAGACACCTAGGCATTAGTTTTGATAATTCGCTGAGACCAGTGGGGATCTCAGGAATTTAGGCCGGAAGGGTGCAGACAAGCACCTAGGCATGAGTTTTGATAATTTGCTGAGACCAGTGGGGATCTCAGGAATTTTGGCCGGAAGGGTGCAGACAAGCACCTAGGCATGAGTTTTGATAATTTGCTGAGGCCAGTGGGGACCTCAGAAATTACATTTACGCCGGAAAGGTGTCCACCAGATACCTAGGCATAATGGATTTTGATAGTTTATTGGGGGCCAATGGGGAACTCATAAAATATGTTTGTTAAATGCCTGAAAGGTCGATTGATGCCTAGGCACTGTAATGAGATTCGTACATTTACTGAAACCAGTGGGGACTTCAGGAATTACGAGATTAGGGCCTGAATGCTGTAAATATACATAGGCGTTGAACAAAGTGACCCTTTACGTTAATTTGTTCTATTTAGTTGAGACCCCAGATTTCTTTTTTTCCCAAGAACACTACGTTGGAAAATTTTCTTTTTTTCTCTTTCTCTCGGTTCCGGTGGGTTCTTGTTTTTGGCTGCGGCAGTGATCAACATCTATAATAAAGAATATTACTTCAATAAATCAGTTGTCATTTATTAAACGACAATGCAAGATTATATATTTTTTTCCTCTTTTTTTCTCTTCTTTTTTTTTTTTTTTTCTCCTTTCTCATTTCTGGCAGCACTTAATCTTTTGGCCTAGTGTTGTCCATCTCCAGCGGTTATGCGGTTTACCGGTCTTTAACTTATCGGTTGTTAACTTTATTTTTAAGGCTACGTTTCAAAACGTGTGATCTTCGTGCGAAATTTCACTCGTTTTTAAGAAAGAGACAAAGCTATATACTAGAAAGAGAATGAAAGATCTGGTTTTGAAACGCTTGCGAGTGATTCCTGTGAGAAAAGCGTTTTGAAACGGTCTGGAGTGACACACGTCAAGTAAATACATAACCTCAAATAAATTAAGTAAAGTACCTAAATACCTATTGCTTTTAATATGGATGGCATTGCAACCTTTACATTTGCAAGCCATAATCCTGTCGAAGCAGTTTCGAAACATTTTCCCGTATTCGTACGGAAATGTTGAATTCTATTTTCAAAAATTGTCCGAATCCCGAGAAAACTCCGAAATGACAACTGTCAGGCGAATTTTAACGGTACCCAAACAGAGTTAGAAATCGCACTTGTCAGTGCGATATTCACATTTCCCGAAAGCGTTTCTAAACACTTAGCGCAACTGTCAGGTAACAGTTCGTTTACCCTCGGTTTAACTCGTGTCGATTTTTGAACGATGCAGGGTAAAATTCGCATCGCTCCGAGTGATAATCACACGTTACGAAACGTACCCTAATACAGATTAAAATAACTCGACTGGGACATCACTACGAAAATATTTTCTTACACTGACATTTTCGTGTTGCGGACTTGTAGAGGGAAAAATTTTCTGAAAATACTTGAATTATTACTTTGTCGTGGTTATTTTCGTACTGTGCGATTTAGCCATTGCTGAATATTGTGTTATTCGATCCTTATATGGTGCTAGTAGGGGAACGCATGTGAAGAAAAATGTGATTTCCTACTTTGAGTTTTATGTGAATACTACGCAGAGTACGCAGTAACATTGAAAAGGTAAAAAAAATTATGGTTTGTATATTATTAAATTTACATCGATATCGTTTACATATATCCTTGTTAACATGACTAAATGTTCCCTGTGCAGAAAACAACCCCTGTAAAGAAACACCTCTGAGAATAGTTAAGGATTGGGAGTACTAAGATTTGAAATTCGAAAACAAGATGGAAGACATTCTGCGTAAGCGCCTAAAACTACGTCAATCCAAGTTAGTCGAGATATCCAAGGAAGCTGCGGCAATCATTGACCTGTGTAGGACGGAGGGCGTCGCCAAATCCACGTTGCAAGAATCAAAAACCTCGCTGCAACTAGTAATTGAGCGTTTTCAGACCGAAACGCATTATTTTATTGAAAAGAGTTCAACCGAAAATAACAGTGACTTTATGGAGTGCTGTATGAAAGACCAGGTCGCTGCTGAGACTCTTCTCGACCATATAACTGTGTTGCTGCAAGACACACCAGAAACAACGCCAACGGAGCCCAAACGTCGAGGATTCGCGAAGTTGCCGAAACTCGAATTGCCAAAGTACGATGGGAATATTTTAAATTTTACTGAGTTTTGGGATGCTTTTGAAGCGAATATACACTCGCAAGATTTGAAGGATGTTGAAAAACTAGCGTATCTTTTGGCCTCTCTAGAAGGGTCAGCAAAGGAAGCAGTGGTAGGACTTACTACAACTAACTCTAACTACATGATTGCAGTCGACCTTCTTAAGAAACAGTTTGGGACTACAGAAAGAGTTATTGATGCCCATTATGAGGCCCTCAACAACCTGGAACGGGCACGTAATGACAGGTCTGATTGTAGGCAGACATTAAATACAATTGAAAAGCATCTGAGGATACTTGAAAATCTCAATGAAAAGGTCGATAGCAGTCATCTACGGGTCATGATAAGCAGTAAATTCCCTGACACAGTCATGTACCAAGTGAATCTTTTGACTCCAGAAGACAGGAGTGTGGGGTCTATAAAGGAAGCCCTTGAAAAAGTCATTACTGCTATGGAATTATCAGATCACCAAGGGTTCATCAAGGTTCCAAATGCTTGTGCTGCTAAATCATCCACAACGGAAGCATTGCATTCCAGAGTGAAACATCCATTAAAACGGAGTTATGTTACCCCAAAGACAGTGCTAACAAAGAGGAGGAAAATAGAGTGTGTGTTCTGCCAACAGGGTCATTATTCTGACCAGTGCAGGCAGTTTAAGACTATAAAAGAACGAAAAAATAAACTACTGGGTAAATGTTACGTTTGTCTCCGGGCTGGTCATAATAGTAGGCAATGTACATCAAAAATCCTGTGTGTACATTGTAAGAAGCGCCATAACCGCGCTTTATGCTTCAGATCGATTACATCAGAGTCAGGTTTTGGATTCAGAAAGAGAAAGGATAAGGTCGACAAAGGTGACAACCAGCCTCCAACTGTCAACGGTAATATTAGACTAAAAGAACCTATACTTGTGGCACAGGATACTAGCAATAATTGTCATCATTTTTTGAAGACGGCAGTAACCAAAATTGAAGGTCACAAATGTAGACTTCTCATTGACTCCGGGTGTCAGAGAAGCTATTTAACATCCCGGATTGCTAAAAAACTCCATCTCGTACCTGATAAAGAAGATTTTCTAATGGTTTATACATTCGGCTCAGATACTCCTAAACAAATAACAAGTCCGTCGGTAGAGGTGGAAATCACCACAAAACGATATACAAAGAGGCGGATACGTGTGAATATAGTTCCACATATCACTAATAGTTTACCTGTTGCTCATATAGATACTGATAAAGTTGATTTACTTGCAGACGACGACTCAGTTGGAGAGAGGATAGACCTATTAATAGGTAATGACTTCTATTACTCCTTCATGAGACAGGAACATATAGAACTTAAGGAAAATGTATTTTTAATCAACTCTGATTTTGGTTGGATTGTAACAGGAAATATTCTTGAAGGTGAAAATGATCACGCTTTATCAGTAATAACATATTGTCAATGCCATCAATCTGGATGTCCATACTTTACGGAACCTGACCTTCCGTTGCGCAACATCGATATGAGATATCTGTGGACACTAGAGAGTATTGGAATAACAGATTCACCCAAGACATCTAGAGAGGAAGAAGCAGTGAAGTTCTTCAATGAAACAACGCTGTATAGGAATGGCAGGTATGAAGTAAAATGGCCGTGGGTGCAATATCCGCCAGATTTACCTACTAATTTTGGATTAGCTTTCGGAAGACTTAAAAGTTTGATAAAAAGATCAGACAGTGAAACTTTACAAGAATATAATGATATTCTAGAAGAACAATTACAGACAAACATTATTGAAGTAGTTGAGCCAAAGACATCACCATATGAACAGACAACGCCACCCTTCAGTTATCTTCCACATCACATGGTAAAACAGAGAGGAAAGAAAGGTCGTATTGTATATGACGCATCTGCGAAAACCAAAGGAGAGAAAAGCGTCAATGAATCGCTTTATAGTGGACCTTCCATGCTCGAGGATCTCGTTGGATTAATGCTGAAGTTTCGTACTGGCAAAATTGGAATCACTGCAGATGTTGAAAAGGCTTTTCTCCAGGTGGCATTGCAAGATCAAGATAGAGACATCACGAGATTTTTATGGGTAAAAAATCCCACAAAAGAGTTATCTGAAGACAACCTGATTCATCTCAGATTTTGCCGAGTGCCATTTGGCATTATTTCAAGCCCATTCTTGTTGACTGCGACTGTCCGTAATCACATAGCTAAGACAAATAAGAGTCTTCTCTCTCAAGTGGCTGATAAATGCTATGTTGATAATCTGGTGTTGTCTGTAAAATCTGAAGATGAAGCTCTTCAGCTGTATACTGAAACCAGACAAGTTTTCAGTGAGATCTCGATGAATATTAGAGATTGGGTTTCAAATAACAAATACTTTACAGAGAATATTCCCAAAAGTCATAGAGCTAAGCAAGCGGATAAAGTAAAGAGCCTTGGATTAGTATGGAACCTCGAACAGGATAGTCTAAAGTTGAATATGGAAAATATGACAGAAACCGTTAAGGACATAGTCACAAAAAAGGATGTTCTTCGCACTTTGGCTCGCTTATATGACCCCTGTGGGTTTGTTGCGCCTGCTATACTGCCAGCAAAGCTATTGTTCCAAAACCTTTGTATCCAAAAGGTAAAATGGGATGAACCAATACCTAATTGTCTAAAAGAGTCATGGCTAAACATATTAGAATATCTGAAGTCTACTAAGAATGTACAAGTTCCACGCTATGTCGGGAATACAATGCCAAATGGTAAACTACAATATGAATTACACTGTTTTTGTGATGCTTCGAAGGATGCGTATGCGTGTGTCGTTTATCTGCGCATGACATGTCAAACGACCAGCAAAATTGCTTTTTTGATGTCTAAATCAAGAGTAACCCCAATTGAGGATAAAGACAATTTAAAAATTCCAAGATTGGAATTATTGGCCTACTTGATCGGAAGTAGACTCTTGAAGTATGTTAAAGACAATTTAGAACTTGAAATTTCACGTCAAGTTCTGTGGTCTGATAGTCTTATCGTTCTAGCCTGGATGAAGACTAGTAAACTCTTACCTCCATTCGTCCAACGACGAGTAAACGAAATCAAGCTAAACAAAAAGCTAGAGCTACGCTACGTGAACACTAAATCAAACCCGGCAGATGTCGGTACGAGGCCAGAACTTTGGACATACAAACAAGACTTGTGGTTTTATGGCCCAGACTTCCTTGGTCAAACAGACGAGAAGTGGCCAACAAGTGAACAAGTTACTGAAGAGAGCACCTTTTTGGTTGGGGAAGTCCTGGACGTTGGTGACGGTCCAGACGTACTTATGAAAGAGAGCGAAGCGTTTGGAGAGGAAAGTATGGATGAAGATAGTCCAGTCCTCGAGTTTTCAATGCCAGTATCTGAGGAAGACTCTGTAATAGAAAATGTAAAAAGCATTAAAAAACTACAGTCTGAATTCTTTCCAAAAGAAGTCCTTGGTAAAGTAACACACCTGTCAAGAAACCTCGGCCTGTTTACAGACATAGATGGTATCCTCAGATGTAAAGGTCGTATGACAAATACAAATTGGCCATATGATAAAAAATATCCAATTCTGTTGCCGAAAGACAGCACATTTACTATAGAAGTCATACAGCAGACACATGATGATAATTTCCATGTAGGAGTGGCACATACTCTCAGTATCATACGGCAAAAGTATTGGATACCTCAGGGTAGGGCACAAGTGAAGAAAGTGTTGTCAAGGTGCCCTAAATGTGTCAAGCATGGTGGAGGCCCGTACAAACTGCCAACAGCGCCAGCATTGCCCAGAGAGAGAGTGAGCTATAGTACTCCTTTTACATATCTAGGGATAGATTATCTTGGCCCTCTGTATGTCGACGGGAGACGTGACAAGGAAAAGCGATGGATTTGCCTTTTTACCTGTCTGGCTGTTCGTGCTGTACACCTCGAGGTAGTAAATGACCTGACAGCGGTGGAATGTCTTCTCGCTTTGCGCAGATTCATAGCAGCAAGAGGTCTACCCAAGATGATTTTATCTGATAATGCTATGTACTTCAAACTTACTTCGGAAGTACTCACCGGCCCCTACTGTTTGGAGAATGGTATACGCTGGCGGTTTATTACACAGCTTGCTCCTTGGAAAGGTGGATTTTATGAACGACTGGTAGCATTGGTTAAGAATTGCTTAAAGAGAACGTTAAATAAACACTTGCTGAATGACCACCAGCTAATGACAATAGTGAAAGAGATAGAGACAGTAGTAAACTCTCGCCCACTTACCTGTATCGGTACTGAGCCTGAACATGTCTTGAAGCCATCAGACTTCCTTTCATTAGGAAGCTGCCTTACACCTGTTCCTTCGAATCAGGGTACTGGAAATGAGACAATTACCAAGATTGATCTGCTCAAAAGTTGGAAAAGAGGTCATGCTGTATTGAATGATTTTAAACACATGTTTGTAAATCAGTATTTAATTAATTTGAGAGAAAGATACCATCATTCGCCATCTCAACCTCGTGTAAAAACCCAAAGAGCACCACGTGTGGATGATGTCGTTCAGATTAAGGAAGACACGAAAAACAGAGGAAACTGGAAGGTTGGGAGAATCTCCTCCCTTATCACAAGTTCAGATGGTCATTGTAGGTCAGCAAGAGTGAAAGTTGGAAATACTGAACTTATCCGTTCTATTGGCCACTTGTATCCATTAGAAGTAGATGTGGATACTACAGACGTCAGTGTCATGCTTGAAGACAAACAGTCTGAGCAACCTGTTGCTGATCATCCTTCATATGTGGATAAAGATCAGAATGAAGAATCTTTTTGTATAGAAGAGACTGCTGAGAAGATACCCAACCAGCAGGATCTCTCTAATATTAATGAAGATTGTTTTATGGAAGATGAGGAACCTGAGCAGGCCTGTCTTGGTGACTCACAAGCACCAGTAGCGAGTGATAGTATAGAGGAATCACAAAAAGAGGTGACTGAACTCGGAGAGGTTAAAGAAGGGAGGCCAATGAGGAATGCAGCTATTCGGGCAAGAGACAAAATTGCCGAATGGACGAGCCAGCTTGTTGCCTTATTATAACTTTTTTTTTCTCGCCTTGGGGAGTGTCGCGGATTACCGCGAGCTCGGCCCTATGAAAACGTTTGGTGAGTAAAAATACAACTTGTACACAATTTTATTCTGTGCTAGCAATACCTTTGATTTTCTTTGGCTTACCCACTTTTTTCTGAATGTTAGTTGGGCCACAATTTGCTTGCGCCCGTGAAGAGAGTACAGTCTCTGCATCTGCCTCGTGCGCACGAGCCACGTTTCCTACGTGGCTGCGTGCGAATACTTTAATCAACAGTCACCCTGGTGAGTAATAGCACCTAATTAAGTTGCTTATAATATTAGAAAGTGGTGGTGACTGGGAGGTGAGATGACTTTGTCATGTGCTGGTGTCAGTGCGTCTTGGAGGCCACGATTCCGTCGTGGCTCTCTAGATGGGTAGTTGATACCAGCTGGTGGCATGGGTTGGACTGTAGGGGAGGTAGGAGGTCCATCTACGGAACATAAAGGTTCCGCGTGCTCAGTGTTCACTAGGAGGTAAACTTGTCCCTCGGAACATGGGAGCTATGAGAGAGTAGGTACAGCTTGCTGTACGTCGACCATTGTCAACATCAGGCGAAGGCCTGATGCAATGGTGGCTCTCTCTCTCTTGTATTATAAATTGTAACAAAGATGAAAATGAGAGTTTCGCCTCCTAGTCGCTATAGCTTCTAGTAGACCTACTGTTTATAATATTATGTTGCGTGTAATATTTATCTACCATATCCTAAAGGCCGCGACACCTGGGTCTCAAGATTGAGAGTTAGGCCGACTTAGCTATGCTGCCATTACGTTACGTGATCAATAGATCATTACCACAGTATAGATAAGTAACAGTATAACATCTGGGCAGTGTCCTTGAAACAACGCTCGGTAGACCACGCATTAGGGCTGCCCACATAAATGCGCGGGAATCGGATGGCGTCTCAAACTCTCCGCGTCCGTACTCCGTATGAGGTGTGTACCGAGATTCGAGAGGGGGCGTTTCGGCCGTTTTATATGAAGACATAATACTGTTTACTTATCTATACTGTGTCATTTCGAACTACACAAATTAGACTTGGTTTTCTTGGTTGAAGTGGGGCTACCAGTTGTGTATTTTTATAAGGGGCCGACCACACAGAGCCGCGTGCTGTGTTCTACGTTCCGCGGCCGCTATCATCTATGCGGTCGTCGACAACGAGAAGCCGCCAGCGACCTTGAGTCGACCTGCTATACGAGCACGTACGCGTCTATTAGATAAATTTGACAGATAGAATCGATAAATTTTAAACGATAACCCTTATTCGAAGCCTGTAGCTGTGGCCGACCGGTTACACACATAAACCACGGCGGCGATCTGATTGTTTGGACCGTCTGCTCCTAAGTCAAAATGGATGGCTTATTTTGAAGATTACTCCATATACACTAGATTACTAAATCATCTCCATATAGGTATGAAAATCAGTATGTTGAAGGACTTATTTATCCAGCTTTCTCTTTTTAGTATTTTGTCATGGCGCTTATGAAATTCTCAAGCTGGTAACTCAAACGTATGTTAATATTTTGCTCACATTCTAATCATTTCTAAAAACTGATACGGTATACGAAAAATATGCAAAACGGGAAACGGCGCGGCGTTCCGTAATGCACATACTATTAGTAGGTTATATTATGTAGTGGATTGTGGATGTAGCCGACAGAAGCACCATTTTTTCCACATGCTAAAGCATATTCTTTTGCACGAAGGAGGGGAAATGTGCTTTTAAAATTATACAGGTCAATATTTATTAGGTAAAAACGCAGATAAAATCGCGCCATCCATGACTTTGAAAAGTATACCGGTCTAAAAGTAGATCGATGTGGTCATTGTCGATCCTGTGGATGGTTTTCTAGCCCGGATGGATTCATAGGAAATGAAGAACTTCTAGAAAAAAAAAATGCTAATTTGTAGCCTCGGAAATAAGTCCTGCAGATGCAATTTAAAAGGGACTGATCACATTTTATAAGGTGATGTCTCTAAAAATAGAGCATAACTATTATTATCAGGTCCATGATCAACTTCATGTGTCGTAAAGGGCTTATTGCTATTTTATAGTTTGGAGTTCACATGGGTTGCTATACCAAAAAATTAAAAGAAATGACACATTTTATCAAGAAAAAATGCAAACACCTCTAAGAAACGTTTACATGGAAGAACCAGAATTGATTGATCCTAGGGTACCTTAAAATATGCCTGCAAGAGAATGTGATAATGTACGTCTATAAACAAGCCAACCTGTATAAGTGCTTTAAGAAGCCGAAATATAAAAATATACTTAGTGTTATATGGCTAAATAAAATTCAAGAATGCAGCTGGTTCCTAGCTATGGCACTAAATAGTATGTGGAATTAGAATTGAGCTTTTTTCCCGGTGTGTCCACATATTTATGCTAAACAGCCGCAGCCCTATTAATGTAGGTCGCTACAGTAATTCACAGTATGAACTGCTGGTAAGTGTCTCGAACTTGAATAATTCGACAAAATCGTCTCTTTCCCACGGGGTGTCGGACATCGTAGTCTCTGTCTGTGCAGCCATGATACCTATAAATACTGTCGAGAAAGTAACTGCTGGCCTCTTGTATATGAGCGAAATGAGACTAACGGTTTTTTTTTCAACGCGATACTTTTTTTTAAACAAACAATTTTTCTGTCACATTGACTCTTGAGACTCGACTTCAAATCTTGTCGGAAGAGCACGCTGAGTCTTTCAGAATGTGAGGTAACTGCAGGGTAACTGTGAGGTTAACCTGCATGTCCTAATTAGCGTGTAGTAGTGCCCGAAGTATGGCGATAAGGCTCACCCACCAACCACCTATCATGTTGGGACGTGAAATTCGTCGATGAAAAAAGGGTGTACGAGTGTTGATTGTTCTAGTGACAATCCACATTCGGAAACACCTCTGACGCCCCTTCCAGAGACATATATCGTGACAACACGATATATCGTGATACACGCGTATATTTTCCCATGTGTCTGAAAAGAAACTGGAGTTTTGTAGCCTTAAAGGGCAGGAAGTTGCCAACGACCTTGACTTGACTTGTGTGTGTCGGTACAAATATCAACAGAAACTATATTGAAATAACGTTCATATCAGCGCGCACTGCATTACGATGTAGCTGGGTCTCCGGATAACGCAAAATAGGGCAAAATAATACTTTTCACATTGACGCGATTTATGATGATTTTTTTAAGCAATATTTTCCTTGTATTTTAGTGCAAGAACCATAGAAATGCCATCGGTGGTTTCAAAGAAATGGTAACCAATTTGATTTAATTTTAGTCAAAAAACAGCTTGATTTTGAACAATATTTTCATGCTGTTCATTTAACGCAAGAATAATTTTCAGATATTATTTTTTTTCCTTATACTTTCAGTAACACATTTTTTCCAATTTTTAAACATCTCATTTAACAGAAGTATCGTTATCAGTAAGAGTAATGTTTGGTTGACGCTGGAACAGGCGCCTAAAGACTGTAAAATAATTATCAAATTAAATTCATGTATATTATTAGCGGCCAGTGTCACTAACATACTGTCAGTAAAATTATTCCGGAGTCTACTAGTTAAGAGTTTTGACATTTCAAATTGTGTATTGATTAGTTAGTATCGAGGGTCACGATACTGGCCCTGCCAAGTCGAGCAAACAGCCACCACCGGGATACATTTTCCTAGAATGGCCAGCTAACATCTATTTCGTTGATGGACACTCAGCCTAATTTTAGTGGCATAATCGCCAACTATTTGTTTTTTAAACACGAAGTTTCATTTTTATTAACTTCAATTTTAAAATAGTTGTTTCTTGTATGTAATGTGAGCATTAAAATATTGCGTTTACACATACATAGGTTAATTAGATTTCAAGTACTGTGTACATGGCAAAAATGTCATTGAAATAGTTGAAATGACACGACTTTATAGGCTGACTGCATTCACTTTGGTTCCTCGGAATCGTGTCGTGAATTGAAAAAGACAATCTAGAATCAATGTTAGCACATCCTTAGACTTTGTGAATGTGTGAGAGGCAGACCGACAGATGGACCAAACAACAATCTCTTAGTTCAAGATGTTTACGGGGTCCGTCTGTCACCAGGCTGTATGTATCTCATGAACCGTGATAGTTAGACAGTTGAAATTTTCACAGATGATGTATTTCTGTTGCCGCATAACAACAAATACTAAAAAACAGAATAAAATTAATATATAAGGGAGCTCCCATACAATAGACATGTTATTTTTGCCGTTTTTATAGATAATGGTACGGAATCCTTCGTGCGCGAGTCCGACTCGCACTTGGCCAGTTTTTTTTCTTACACTACCAAAACTACATTTTAAACCTTTTTACTGATATATTATATAATGGACCTATGCTTGGCTACTACCGCGTCGATGAGACATAGGATGAAGCGCACTCGCCCAGAAAGTACTTAAAAAACCGGCCAAGTGCGAGTCGGACTTACTTTTTTTACACTTTTTTCTTTTTCGCCCTGAATCCACCCTTCACGTACTGCGCGTTTTTTCGCTAAGAGTGACAGTGACAAAAATAAAACTCACAAAGCCTCTTTTGTAAACTTCAAGAAAAGAGCTAAGATAATCGGATGACCTTTGAAAACAAGAGCAAGTGAATTACACGGAATCGTAAATTAAGATGGTGTGAACTTCTCATCTGGCAAGTTACACATCTATTAAAGGCCTAAAAGCCGTAATCTTGGTAGCAGTAATTGCGCAGTCGGCACAGTTACAAAATTCAAAGTTCAAAATAGCACAACCAGAGAGCAACTTTTTGGATTTAAGGGCCAATTTTTGAAATTTATTAAAATTATGAAGGTCGAAACAAATTCTTAACTAGAAAAGTATTTTGTGCAACTGTGACATAATTTAAGACATTGGGACACGAGTGCTTGTTTACGAAACGGATGAGGTGAGTTTCGTAATAGTTTTCCTCGAGTGTCCCAATGTCTAATTATGTTCAGTTGCACACAATACTTAATCTAAAACCATCAAAATATCGTCTTTCAACTAACAATTTTGCGAATAATGAAAAGAAGGACACTCGTTCATGAACCTCGGGTGCATCGCCCGATAATGCTGCCCTAAAGGCTAATCAGGATAAAGGGACCGTGGGACTTATTTCTCATCTCTGTTGTTGATTGGGTCTCTAGCGGTTTTATAATAAATTGGGTCAATTGCAGCGCAGAATCGCGGTGTTATTATATTAAAAAATCGGATAAACAATCTGATTTATAAAACTGCTTTTGATGTTGCAATTTCCTTATGGGGGTAGATGAATAATGTTCACGTATTTTGAAACTACCGTTATGTCATTAACATTTTTTTTTTACTTCTATGATTTTTAATGTATGTAAGTTTTATCTGGAGAGAAAGATGTACAAACAAATACTAAACTGTAAATAGAGCAAAGGAAAAGCGAAACCTTATAAACTCAATCGCAAATAGATGAGTAAACTGTCTGAGCCACATACTCAGACATAAAGGAATGGTTCTTACAACCACAAAGGGAAGGATAGAGGGGAAAAGGGGATGAGCAAGGCCTAAAAAGAACAGAGTGGTAGCCAGTCGTATCCGAAGTTGAAGGTGAGAGGTCAGAATAGTGAGGGATGGAAGGTGCTGCAACGACAGGGGACATAGCAGACCCTGCTGATGACGTTGAAATTTTTTTTGCTAGAAGCAGCATTTAAATTTATTATTATTATGTTACAAATACTGTTTATTTCTACTTTTGAAACAATTTTTTTTCTTAACCTAGAAGTATTAAATAAAGTAATGGTAAATTGTTGTTTCAAAACGAATGGTCATATCGTCTGATAATCTTATATGATGAAATCATTTTAGAAGTAATGGAATAAACTTAGATTGATCTCAAAATGCACTCAGAAAAGTTGATCAGTTGTTCAAACTAAGTTACGTGGTTCAAACGGTACGGTTGACAATAAAAGTGCTAAATTTACTAACGTACTCACAAGAGAAAGAACCTTGTCATTTAGGGAACAAGAGATCCTAATGTTTATTAGTTAAATACATTTTTACATGAATTTACATGTTATTTACATGATTCAACTTAAATAAAGTTTTTTTCTATGAAGTTTTCTTAACACATTATATTATTATATTTTTAATATATTAGAAAAACTGTTAGCGCTGAAGTGTTCTAAATTTGAGAAATTTGGGGCGAAAAAATTGGGTGATTAATTTTCATCACCTTTGGAAAAGTAAAAAACGAAGGAAGTGAGAGGAAACAACAACAACAATATTTTCAAATAAATTACTCAAACCAAAAGCATCTTGGCCCAAAACAGAAAAATGCACTGACCAAGTACTAAAAAGAAGTACGGTTTCGGAATAAACTTCTGCTTTCAACTGTGGGAATACCTTAAAAAGTCAGCTTGTATTAATTTCATCTGCTAGTTACAGTGATTGTTCCAAATTTAAATGTTTTGATAAATAACTAAAAGTAGTTTATGAAACTGGGCAAGTTTTTTAATAGTACACATGAGTGTTTTAAATTAATGCCTAGGGATATATGTTAAAGAGGTTGTATCAGTTGGCTTTACCAAGCTATGGTCATCTGAGTGAAGTGTGACGTTTCTTGGTGTTGTTGTTAATTATTGTCTTGTGTCGTATATATTCAGTTTTTTCGTTATTATATATTTCTATTGTAGCTGTTTCTTTTATTAATCTAATCGCATGATCTATTACTTTAACATGGTAGCAGAGCGTGTGCGATAAAGATCGAGAATAATTGAGAGCTATACCGTCGAGAGATTTTCCTTAGAAAGATCTGACGTTTTTTTGGATAGCAAAATGGAAAAGTCTATCATTGATGCTACTAAAATCCAAATTGGTCTTCTAACAGAGGAAAACTGGACAACCTGGAAATATAAGATGAAAATTGCATTGAGGGGCTTAGGATTGATAGATGTTGTTGAAGGAAAGTTGAAAAAACCTGAACCTGAAGGATCTACATCAAAAGCTGAGAATGCAATTGAGGAATATGAAAAGCGACTTGACAGATACCAAATGGTTGAGAGCACAGCCTTGTTAATAATAACAACAAACCTGTCAGATAATAATCTTCAAAAGGTCATGAGATTTTCTACAGCAAATCAGGTATGGCAAGAGTTACATAGGTTATTTGATGGAGTATCAGAAGATAAGGCCTATAATCTTTGTATGAAATTCTTTGGTTATAAGAAGCAGACAGATCATAACATGGGTACCCACTTGTCAAAGCTAAAGACCATTTGGTCTGAGCTAAAACAAGAGTTGCAAAAGTCTGATGGACAGAGTGATTTGCCAGAAATTTTTCTTATAAGTAAAATTTTGGAAACACTACCTGAGGAATACTTTGCATTCAAGTCTAGCTGGCTGCTCATTTCAAAGACAGAAAGAAATGTAGAGCGATTGACCAACCAGTTATGTTCTTATGAAAGAGCTCTAGCCGAGAAGAGCGGCACAGAAAGTAAAGTAGAGACTCTCATAGTGCAAGAAGAATCTGGAATTAAGAAGAAATCCGTTCAGAAAGATTATTATGCAAACATCAAATGTAATTATTGTGGGGAGATTGGACATGTGGTAAGAAGATGTTCTAAATGGAAATCAGATGGACGTCCACCTAAAGCCAAGTCATTGACATCAAAGAATGATCCGAGTATGAGTGTAAACATGAACCTTATGTCTATTGATAATGTGAATGATACAAACAACTGGTTTGTTGATAATGGTGCAACAAGCCACGTTACTAACAGATGTGATCTTTTTGAACAATTTGATGAATTCAATGGTTCTCATACTGTTACAACAGCAAACGGAAACACTATTAATGCAATTGGCAAAGGTACGATTAGACTTGAAGCTCATATAGACGAAAGAATCCAATATATCACTTTGAATGATGTTTGGTACGTTCCTGGTATAACAAAGAATCTTTTTTCTGTATTGGCAGCCCAGGATAGACTCTCAAATAGCGATTTTAGGTCCACAGCTACTGAATGTGAGTTAAGAGTCGATGAAAAGGTTGTTCTGATTGGAGACAGGCAAAAACAAGGCGGTCTTTGTAAGCTCAGATTGTCGAATGTTATACCTGACAAAGCATTAGAGATCAACACATTGAATGCGAAGAATTTACTGCAGCTGTACCATGAAAGGTTGGGTCATCAGAATAAAACTCATGTAAAGAAAGTGATTGAGAGAGAGTTAGGAATAAAACTGAAACTAGATAGTGAACTTTGTAAAGGATGCATTTATGGCAAGGCACATAGACTGAAATTTGGAACGAGAGAAAGAGCAAAGGAACCAGGAGAGTTAATTCATGCTGATGTTTGTGGCCCCTTCTGCTACTCTATTTCCAAGTTTAGATATTTTGTGTTGTTTAAAGATGATTATTCAAAGTTCAGATATGTTTATTTTTTAAAAGAGAAATCTGAAGTCCATGACAAGTTAAAACTCTTCTTAGCTGAAACAAAAGTAGTGGGACACACAGTTAAAGAGCTTTTATGTGACAATGGCGGTGAGTTTGATAACAGAAATGTGAAAACATTACTTGATAGATATGGCATTCGACAGAGGTTGACGATGCCATATACCCCAGAACAAAATGGTTGCGCAGAAAGAGATAACAGAACTGTTGTAGAATCCGCGAGAACCATAATGCATTCGAAAGACTTACCGCAAGGACTTTGGGCTGAGTTGGTAAATAGTGCAGTATATATCCTCAACAGGACAGGCCCTACAGGACTAGATAAGTCACCTTATGAAATTTGGTGCAAGAAGAAACCAAGGATTGGTCATCTTAGGATAATTGGTAGTACGTGCTATGCTCACATTCCAAAGATAACTAGAAAAAAGTTAGATAAAAAAGCTGTGAAAGGATTTCTCATTGGATATGACAATGACGAAGGCTATAGAGTATGGAATAAAGATAAATGTTCATTAATACGTTCTAGGGATGTGATTTTTGAAGAACGTACTCTTAAACCCAGTAATGAAGTAGAAATACCTTTAGAGTCATTCCCAATTATAGTAGAAGGTGAAAAATCTGATGTGGTTTCACCAACTTTAAATGAAGATGATAATCAGACTCATTCAGAATCTGAAGACGAACAAAAGCGTATTGAAATTAAGGATGAAATTGAAGTAGTTCCATCAGGAGAATATGGAGATGAACCAGAACAAAGAACGCTTAGAGAACGCTCAAAACTAAAACGTCCAGACAGATTTGATGACTTCGTGATAAATACTGTAGACAGTATATTACAAACCTTAGAGGAACCAAAATCATATCAAGAAGCTATTGCATGTGATGATAAAGAAATGTGGGAGACGGCCATGAAAAACGAATTGGAGTCCTTACAAGAAAATGAAACATGGGAGATGGTTCCTCTGCCAAATGGAAGGAAAGCCATACCATGTAAGTGGATTTTCAAAATTAAGACTAATCCTGACGGAAGCATAGACCGTTATAAGGCCAGGCTTGTGATTAAGGGCTATTCACAGAAAAAAGGATTGGACTATGAAGAAACATTCAGTCCCGTTGCAAAAATGAGTACTATACGAGTTGTTTTGAGTATAGCTGCGAGAGATAACTTGATGCTCACACAATTTGACGTCTCCACAGCATTTCTATATGGCAGTTTAAAGGAAGAAATATACATGAAACCACCAGAAGGTTATGATGATGGGTCCAACAGAGTATGTAAGTTGAAAAAGAGCTTATATGGGCTTAAGCAAGCACCACGATGTTGGAATAGCTGTGTCAAAGATTTCCTCCTGAAAATTGGGTTTAAGCAGAGTGAAGCAGATCCATGTCTATTTGTAAGGCAGAGAGGAGAGAAGAAGTTAATATTGGCTCTGTACGTAGACGATGGTCTTCTTGCTTCCACCCATGATGAAGAGACTGAGCAGTTTCTTAATGAACTGAGGTGTCGATTTAAGATAAAATCGAAATCATCTTCATATTTTCTTGGACTAGAGATAGAGCGAAGAGATGACACCATTAAAGTTACTCAGGCCGCATACACTAAGAAAATATTAGAAAGATTTGGCATGCAGGATAGTAAAGCAGTTGGAACTCCCATACTAAAAGATGACTCTGGAAAAAGAGAAGCTTTTAATACTGAGCAGTTTCCATACAGAGAAGCTGTTGGAGCACTAGCTTATTTGATGGTGGGGACGAGACCTGATATCGCCTTTGCTGTAGGAGTTGCCTCGAGACATCTAGACAGTCCTACAAGACATGATGTTGTTAAGGTGAAACGTATATTACGTTATTTACGAGGCACCCAAGATTTGGGCATAGTGTATAAAAGAAATGCAGAGAAACTCCTTCATTGCTTCAGCGATGCAGATCATGGAGGAGACATAGAGACCGGGCGCTCCACAACCGGAATGGTTTGTTTATATGCTGGAGGAGCAATATCATGGAAAAGTCATCGACAAGCATCTGTTGCAATATCCAGTACAGAAGCTGAAGTTGTTGCCGCTAGTGAGACGACTAGAGAAGTTGTTTGGCTGAAAAGACTTATCCAAAGCATAGAAGGTTTAGATGATACTCCAGTGCTGTATGTTGACAATGAGTCAGCCATTAAGCTGGCCAGAAACCCCCCTTTTGAGTTTCACCAGAGAACCAAGCATATACGGATTCGGTACTTCTTCGTAAGAGAAGCAGTAGATGAAGGAATCCTAGATGTTAAAAAGGTTTCATCGGAATTTCAACTGGCTGATATGATAACGAAGCCAGTTTATAAACCCAGATTGGTTACACTTTGTAGATTAATTGGTCTATGTTTGTAAAGGTTGACCAAAATACTGAAGACTTGGTAAAGAGAGAAGCTGTTAAAGAGGTTGTATCAGTTGGCTTTACCAAGCTATGGTCATCTGAGTGAAGTGTGACGTTTCTTGGTGTTGTTGTTAATTATTGTCTTGTGTCGTATATATTCAGTTTTTTCGTTATTATATATTTCTATTGATATTTTTTACCCTCATGTTTTAACAGGGATTCATGTCGTAACGATGTTTATGTAAATTTCAAGATAAAATTGATTTATTTCCTTCCTCCATAAATATTAAAAAAAAAAATTGTACGTATCTTGTTATCATTATAGTTCCGATCACGAATAAATTAGTTTTATTTTTTTATTAGAAATAAATTCGTTTTAATCAAACATGTTTTTGAGTTAGCAACTCTCGCCATATCTTGTCAACGCCATCTATTGCGATATTTCGAACTATTTTTTTTTTTAATTAGCTGTCAGAAAATCCTTCATTGTACTGTTATTGCAAAAAAAATTTAAAGCATTATATTGTTAAGAAAACTGTACTTTAATTTAATTTTTTTTTCTGTATTAAAGAAGTTCGTAAAAAAATCTTACTATGCACTATTTTTGATATCATAATTAGGATTTTACGATATGATTGTAGATAAAATGAATTAACAATATTACACGTCATTTCAGTCTATAAGTACATACTGCTTCGATAAGACCTCAAAGCACCAACCGCCTACCTTTTAATTTACTCTGCTTTCAATTTACTCTGCTAGATGGTAACTAAACTCGCCATTATAATTACCAAAGTGTAAATGAGGCTTAGGAATAACGACATCACTTCACTGGCCACGAACAGAACTGCACTTGACTACAAAAAAATCTTTTATATTTACTAAAATATACAATAACATCTAGAGCTTTTCTTGCAGACTGTACCGAGATGAGACGTGACATTGTGCAGCTTGTGGACATAACCACGGACTCCGCTTTCTTCGTGACTAAGCCAGTCTTTACCGTCCTTACATAACTGCCATTTATTGGCATTTCGAAGCCACATGGACGTGGAATTAAAGTACCTCATCCTGCTTCGCTGGCCTCTTTAAAACCTTTTCATTATAACCATGTGTTTACATGGGATTAAAGTTATGTAATGCTGCCATAAGCAGTGCGAAAAGTTATGAAATTGCTAGTCCCTGGTAGTATGTATTATCAGGTCGAGGTCATCAATGAAGAATGTTGACGAGGAAAAGGGTTGAACTATCACACAAATTCTGGATGGTGACGTTCCGACTTGTAGTAGAGCTGAACGCAAGTTACTGTTCCCGAAGTTTGTACTTACTTTCCTGTCAATTGTGTTGCGCCGAATCGGTGTTTTTGTCTGCAAAGTTACAACTTGAGTTGACTTCCTAACGTAATCATCTTGTGCTGCCTGCGACACTATTGCGTTGTAATAAAGGAGACTTTAGAATAAACCTGGGCCTTCATTATGGGGTTGCCTGTTTATACAAGTCTTAGGAAACTTGGTCTAGGGACTGCGGCCGTCTTGCATAATTGAAGTAATCCAAGCTTTAACCTTTCGCCTTTATTCTCAGGAAATATAGATCTGCCGCTGTCACGATGTGTTTTAAGATCTTAGGAAATGATTCCTTGTGTTATTAAGATAAGGGTTCTTTCAGGTCATCAGATTTCCACCCCTTGGATTTGGAAAAGGCAACTTAGCCCACATAGAAATTAAGAACACGCACGGATAAGTTTAGGACAATTTCGATCCTACCAAAAAAAACGTCATGTAAAGTGAGTTGTCAAGATTCATAAGCTCATAACGGTTTCACTGTTAAAAATTTATCAGATCTCATGTAGAGCCAAGCCCCTAACTCTACAAATTTCTTGTTCAAAAAGTATGGCTTGACCGTTTCGCGGCCGTCACACAGACTCCCATGAAATTATGGTGAAGGCCGCTTCACATTCACGACAAGACTCTCGCCATGAAGGGGACAAAGCTATATGAGTAAAGGAGATAGACTCTATTGCGTTTTGCCTTACACGTATAGCTTTGTCCCCTTCAGGCGAGAGTCTCGCCGAGAATGTATTCACTGATCTTTAAGAACGGTTTCGTAGCCAGATTGTGAAAAACCCGCGTTTTTCTAACTAATCGGAACAGATCACTTTAATTCAAAATTCATTCAATAGTTATTCAACAAAATCTTATTACATATGTATTGTGTATGCTGCCATCGCAAAGTTTCCACTGATTTCTGTAAATAAGAATTTCAAATTTTAAAAAATTCTTAAATACTTATAAAATTACGTAGGTACGTTTGATGCTGTACCTTATTGCCTATGGAAGTAGATACATAATTATTTTAAATGAAAAATGTTTTGACGAATAAAGGAAAAATGTGAATGTGAATGTGAATTTTATATGACCCCCTGACCCCACTTGATTTGATACTTTTGCTAAAAGTTGCAAAGACATTGGGGGCTCATGGGGAAAATTTGCATCTAATTTTGGACGCTGGTCTAGAAAAAGTTGATCACAGGAAATCGATTCTTGCGATGAATAAAGTATCTTACGTTATTTTGGGTCCCTGTACTTTATACTTTTGAATACCAATAAAGTACGTGAAAATACTTAATTTCAATCTTTACATAAAATTAGACGTAAACTGAAAACAAAAACAGAGCCGTAAAAAAATCCAAGGGAAAATGTATGACTTCCTTCATTGTGGATGGTATTTTTATTTTGTGCGTTTGTGTTTATGCAAAGAGCACAATAAATACAGTTTCACAAAAGGATTTGAGGATGTTAGTATGTAGTCTGGCCTTCCTAGTTCCTACCGCCCGCAGCTACCGTGACATTTTTTTAAAATGATCTTTGAACTCCCTTGAATAAAGGATACTTTTTTTAAGGACCGTACTTTTTATTTACCTTCCCTGAAATCAGATTTACTTTATTTCTTCTAAAAAAAGTTGGCGACCCTAGTCACAAGAAGGGGTTGTCACAATTTAAAGTCTTAATCATTCTAATAAATGATCTTATTTTCAGAAATTATGTGTAAGCTAAAAAGTTTAAAGTATTAGTGGAGAAAAATATGCGTATTTACCTTGGTTTTTACTAAATAGCATTAGGTGTAATTTTATCTGTGAAAATAACAACGAAACATGATGCTCTCTTGCAAAAGATTGTAATTTTTGCCATGCAACAAATAACAAGAGTGCTACATAAAACACAGTAATTTAAGTTTATCACCAATCTGTTTAATCATAGAGCTCATAAACTCACTAGGCAGGAAGAAACCGTCGGTTACCTAAAGTTACCGACAATTCTAAAAAGTCACGTGATCAATCAAAATTGTATCTAATCCCAGGCGCCATCTGCACAATAAACAATGAACAATTAGATCAGAATTCTGTTGAGGCCACAAAAACAATACCACGGAAAAGCTCATCAAAGAATTTAAAGATGAGTTCATTTGACAGTCTTTTTAACATTGTAATAAGGATGGAAATCTTTCAATATGCGGGACAACTTTGTATCCGGAACTTGAACAAAGCGAGTACGATGCGCGTGCACAGCAGACGATCATGTCACACGGACGTTGCGCCACGTGTGTTGTCCCTCAGATTTGTGGATTTTAATGGATCAGTGGATATTTTCTTGGGTTTTTCCTCGAGGACCCCGATCCTTTAGGCCCCCGTCCTTTAGGACCCCGATCCTTGAGAACCCCGATAAAGGACAATGGGCGAAAGTGGTCCAAGAACCTCCACTGATGAGACTTGCGGTAAATGAAAGTACATTACTGTCTTATGATTCTGGCAAAAAAATATTAGATTATGTCCGGGGGTTCTTTTGTTATGGTCATGTTTGTCTTGACTATAAATAATGTGATTTTACGTTAAAACGGTGTTTACTTTGATACGGTCACATAATCTCTGCATGTTTCTGGATTGCGATGCCCCTCCCGCTTCTCCTAAACCTCCCCGCGCTCGCCCCGTCATGCCATATGACGTCATCGACGCCAATTTAAGTGCAGAGATAATGTGATCGTGTAGTGCTTACTTGCGTCCAGGTAAACAAAACAATGCAAGGGAGGTGAGAGGCGATTATAGTTGTGTCCCCCTCCCTCCACCCCCACTTGTTGTAAAGCATGACACGTGCGGGAAATGTAAGTGCACACATGGTGTATGATTCTGGCAAGTCTATTAGATTCTGTCGCGGGGGTTATTTTGCTATGGTTATGTTTTTTTTTTTTTAACTTAAAATATATACATAAGCTCAACGTAGGTAATTGCTGGATTAATAAAACAAGATTGTGGGGGAAGAAATCACATTTATTCATCTATTATGATTGAATCTAAAAATCTGGCTGGTAAATGAATATAATCTTCGTAAAGGGGCATAACCTAGGTACCATATGATTAGCATTACATGCGCACAGCATCCCAAGGTGCGTTTTCCTACTTTGCATGAGCAGTAGTAGTGTTCGATTGTACCCAAGCCAGATTCGTTATCTTTTACTACCACATATGAATAATGCTTGCGCGCACTTGTGTACCTCGATTGTATTTTGCCTCCCAATAACCATAAACTCTCTCCAGGAATTCCTGCTTCATTCAAATTGGCAGTCAGACCTTCGGAATCTCGACACAACCCGATGTGCTCGGCATAATAACTGTTGGCCAGTTTCAACTGGTATGACCCAAGTGCTAATAAAATCAGGTCGTCCTCTGTCAATCATGGAAAAGTCTCAAGACCTGATAATCCTGCGTCCATATTTTGGAATGCTACTCGTTGTCCGTTAAGACGACGACACTGTACGTATTCAGCCAGAACATTTTGCATCTCGCTCCGTATCGCAATTCTCTCAAGAAACACAGGAGCATGTGTATTGTCTGTAATAAGAACATGGAATGCATTTGTTAGTGCAGCTGCTATCCTAAAATCAGCAAACATGTGGGGCATTGCGTTGTAATAGTACTCCTGCCGAAATAACTTGAAGTCACGTTTTATGCGTCCGTTTACGGCTTCGACCGCCCATCTGACCATTGTTACTGTTCTCGATTCATTTGCTTGAGTGGTAGTTAATTGTGTTTCACCGGCCGCGACACTTTCTGGCATATGTGCTTCGTATTTAGTATGATTTATTCTTTAATGTAAAAATTATAATAATTCTCCATACCTGATATGGTTGCAGATTATAGCAGCTTCATGATTTTCATCGAACAGGGTTTGGGTAATTGTCATTCGTCTTTTACGTAACACAGAACGGTTACACAGTAAACAAAGAACTCCCGCTGCAGGTCGAAACATATTGAGAATTCAGTCACTTTGTCCAATCTCAAGGAAAAAGAGGTGTCCATTAACAAGCAAAAGTCGGTTCAGTTATAGCGGCAGAAATCAATCATTCACGTGCAAAGGTCGGTATTTTTAAAAAAACACTCGAAAATCGAAGATCACAATACAACAAACAGCGAAAACAGTTAGCCTAAGACTGCGAGCGCACTTGCCACAACAAACGGGGGTAGAGGGAGGGAGAGGGCCGACACAACTACAATCACCTCTCACCTCCCCTGCATTGTTTCGTCGTTTACCTGGCTGGACGCAAGTACGTACTACACGATCACATTATCTCTGCACTTGGCGTCAATGATGTCATACGCCATGACGGGGCGAGGGCGGGGTGGTTAAGGAGAAGCGGGAGGGGTATCGCAATCCAAAAAGATACTGAGGTCATTTGACCTTGTAAAAATCATTCTAACACAATTGCAACGTAAAATCACATTATTTATAGTCAAGACAAACATGACTATAACAATAGAACCCCCGGACAGAATCTAATAATTTTTTGCCAGAATCATAAGACAGTTATGTACTTTCATTTACCGCAAGTCTCATCAGTGGAGGTCTTTGGACCAAGTTCCATACATTTTTGCCCATTGTCCTTTGAAAAAATGCCAATGTCGCTTAAAGTATAATCGCCAACAAAAGTGTTAAACTAACAAAATGAATAATCAGCAGTTGCTAATAAAGTGGCTCTTATTTCAGCGCCTTTAGGTCCATAATGCAGCTTTTAAATCACGCGTACTTTTTACTTTATTTAACTGCACTAGTGCTTTTACATTTACCTTTTTTTAATTCCAGCAAAATTGATTGAAAGAGATAGAAAAGTACATTGTTATGCATGCGTAAAAAGAGACAGATTTATTGGCATATCATCTGGCAGCGCCGGCTCTATTGTTTCATTATAACTAGTTAGTGGCCAGGTAGAATTTTTAACAATGGTTCCACTTTTCTGGGTCGTCATTAGTATTTCTAGGGATCTAAAATATGGAATAACATAAAATTATTTCAGCTTAACTCTAAACTAGGTTGCATTAACCAAACTAACACATTATTTAATTAATGTACTTTGAAGCACTTTTTGTATCGATGGTACACCAGCATGATAATAGCAAAATTAAACAAAAAAAAGATAATCAAATGTATCGGGGTTCTCAAGGACCAGGGTCCTAAAGGACGGGTGTCTCGAGGACTGGGGTCCTCAAGTATGAACCCATTTTCTTGATAATAGAATTATGTGTCCATGCAGTACAATTATTAAAAAATAGACTTCTAGAATATATTTTGTTCTTCAAATGTTATTCTTCAAATATTTCAGCGCCTAGATTATTTTTTGCACTGCAAAGGAATTTTAAATCGGAACTTAGACTCATTCTCTAGAGCAGATAACGAGTACACGATTTTTGAGTACATAATACGTAATCCTCATTAATTTTATTGTAAATGTAACATAATAAGCTCACACAATGAAGCAGCTAGAGTTCACACGCTTGCATGAACAAAACTAATAAATCAAAATATCGATACTAAAAGCATCTATGAAGTTTAGAATGTTGGCAAGGAAGCAAGTATCTGTATCAATTCATGAGAAACTGATAATGAGGTACATAATCGTACAAACCATACATACACGAGCACACACACAAGTGCTCACGCTTGTCCTTTAGAAGGGTAGGGAGAGACTATAAAGATCTTCATCTGTTACAATTCTGACTTTCGATTCTGAGATAGAGAGTGAATAATTCATTTTGTAATGTAGGTACATCATGATAAAGTCATAAATAATTAATCTAATTAAATGTGACATTTAACAACACATCATCACTATCACTACATAGTATAAAACAAAGTCGCTTCCCGCTGTCTGTCTGTCCCTATTATGCTTAGATCCTTAAAACTACGCAAAATAGATAGAATGATTCAAGAGGAATGTATAAAAAATGCATAATATAGTAGAGAAACAATAACTTTAGAGCTTTCTAATGTGATGTCGTAAATAAACACATTTTTTTGCACTTACATTGCAAACGCTGGCTAAACTCTAAGAGATAGATCAAAATAATGTACTACAGTATTGTACAACTTTAAAATACAAAAAAGTCCGCGATGGTATATGTCTATCTCTTAGGGATAACCCACAATAACTATTTTTATCCTTTACTTTTTACGAGAAATAATGGCTTATTTACGAAGCGATTTTAAGCAATACAGCATTAACCCTTATCCAATTAAATACCTTAATGTAGTATATTTAGTATCAGCATTGCACCCGTGCGAAGCCGGGGCGGGTCGCTAGTAAAATGATATTTAATAAAATAATAAACCTACATTAACTAATTTGAAGATTTTTTTAATTTATACAGTAATGTATATAGGTAACGTCTATAATTATATACTACATAATACGTTACATATATAAATACATGCCTAATTATTTAAAATTTATTGGACACCCGCCCATTTTAAGTGATTTTGTTTTGACACTTCTTCATCAATACTACAAGTCTCGATAAAACAAACTTGCAAAGAGCGCAGCAAGAGAACGTGACATGTATGAAAAGATTCAACGAACAAAAGGTAATAGGGAAGTCAAGCACTAGCTTCAACTTTTGTGTCAGTCTTCATTACAACTTTTACTTCTAACAATCTCTTCTAGAACTTTGGACCACTCACAGACTTTAACTACAACTTACCACTACGTCAGTCATAGATAGTTTAATTTTTACCTTCACCCTCATGGATTTTATTTCGAGTACTTTACGGAAACTTGCTGATTTAAAAAATTTAATAAAAGTAGATATCTCTATCCTGCTCCAAAAGTTTCATAGAAAGAAAGAACGGAATTTATTGGCAAAAAAATACACTAAAAAATAAAAATAAAACAAAGATATTAACACCGATTCGGCGCAACACAATTGACAGGACTAAACTTAATTTAAGTGTCCTGTCCTTTTCTTTCTGTATCGAAAAGACAAAGACGGGACGCTTAAAATAAGGTTAGTCTTGTTAGTTGTGTTGCGCCGAATCGGTACCATTATAATACTAACTTAAATTCTAACAAATTAACCAAGAAGGCAAGTAACGTACAAAATGAATTACTTATAAATGAACTGTTATATGGTTAACCATACATTAAACAGCTTTTATTTGGCAAAAGGTGCCCGCTCAGCATTTGCTGTCGGAAACTTGTCGAGAGTTGATTTTCAGCGAGCTCCTTTGTTTGGATACGTTTAAGTTTGTATTGGATCATTTTGCAGCGGGTGCTCTAGTTAGGTTATTAGTTATTACAGTAAAAGTAGGGTATAAATGTTAGTAGCTATGAACTGGTGTCTATTAAAAGTTTATAACATGTAAATAAATAATAATATATATATAAGTAATATGACAATTATGTAGGATAAATGTGCACATGGAATAATAGTAAAAAAATACATAAAATTTTAATTAATGGGTCTGCCTTTGCCGTCATCAAGGAACAACAGATAACACCAAATTGGAGATTATAATTTGGTAGGGATAGGGATTATACTAGCAGAGCTACGATAGGAAAATGGTGAGGAACCAGTCACTCTAGATTTATTTCAAAACAAAATGTGAAGGGTAAGAGAGCCAAAGCATAATTCTGTAGCAATCAATGCGAGCTCATGTACCCATACACATACTTTTCCGGAAGGCAATCTTCACCTGCATTGTTTACTGCCCAGACTCGACCATTCACCTTCGATTTCATATATTACCTAATCTGTGGTTTCAAACGAACGTCTAGAACCTATACGAGTATTTGATGAGGTTTTAATGGAGGGGATACAAGCTTATATTGCTTCAATTCACTACTGGAAATTGGTAGAAGAGATCGCTCAACCTTAGGACGATTCGATCGATGGTCTTAAGAATCTGAGGATAGAAAATTAAAATTTGATTAGGGTTTATAGAGAAAGCAAAGTCAATTTTACAAATGTTATCTGAGATAAATTGCTTTTAGCTAATCGTAAATTGTTTTAGGGTGTGTCGGTATAGATGTAAGACTATTGTAATGAGAGAGAGTAAAATTTTTGCAATTATACACTTCCTTAAAGAGGAACCGGATTATAAACAAATCCAAGAAACTAGTAGCGAAGACAACTGGTTTATAGTGGAGCTATATGGGTATAATGCACTCCGGAAGAGATCTTTAAGTGCATTATAGGTAGTTTTCACCCAGACAAGACTATTTGTCGAGTAAATAACATTATTGTATGCAGCACACAAGTAAGTGTGATGTGAAGTGAATGACTTTCAACTCGTCTGCGGTTACGACAAAAATAAACACTTCTTTTTATAAATCCAAACACATAGGTGTTTGGTCTCTGCAGTCTGTTTTAAAATTATATTTAGACAAATAACCATACTGAAAGCTAATAAGGCAATACTTACATAATCAATCTGGTTTATTCGTCCAAGTAATCAATACTTCATCATATTCATAATACAGTATTTATTTTTCATACATCTCACACTTCACATCGATGAATCGCCTTATGTAATGGAAATAAATGTCAAAACAAGTAATAATCATGTTAACAATCATTATTCGAATGTAACTGAGCAAAATTATGCAATTTTAACAGCTGATTACTTCTTGGTATTTACTTGTAACGTGGCATTTATACTCATCCAGGAAGGCTTATGTCTTCATAATTTAAAAAGATCTTTACTCTTCGTCAGCTTTATTTCAAAAAGCTTTGCGAGATTTTACCCTAATAATTAGGACATTATTGGGGAAACTTTGAATCTATGTCATGATATGTATATAAAATTATAATATATTTATTTAATCTGGAAGAAATCGCTATAAGCAATAAAGTCAAAAGTTACCTTATTTTATAAGTATTTAATTTATTTTAATTTATTTCAATAAAGATTATTTGTCTTGTCTTATCTTATAAAGGAATACCCAGACAGACTGATCTGTAAAGGCCTAGTCCAAACGGTTGGACCTAGGAACATGAATTTTAGTCTGTAGGTTCCTTGTGTATGACAGGCGTGGGCAACTTCATCAGACCCAAGATTGACTTTTGACTGACGAACCCATCTGCGATCGACCGAATTAAAAATGGATTTTTTGAATTGATTGCTTGAAAGTTGAAATGAAACAGTCTAGACTAGAATCTAGATTTATGTACTTTTTTATTATATTATATTAATAGGGTCATACTAAAATATGCTTATTCAATAAACTAACTGTGAACACTGCGCTTTCAAGGAAATATATTTAATAATTTTTAGTATAAAATAGTGATGGGAAATTGGCGACTGAAAAATAAAGAAAATTTCGTTGGCGATTGCGTTGCTCAGTCTGTTCTACGTATTTTTTACATATAAATTAAATTTTTTCCCCTTGCCACGATCGACTCGAATAGTCGCCGAGACCGACCGGTCGATCGCGATCGACCTGTTGCCCGCCTGTTGTATGACGAAGATATCCGCTAAGAAAGTATTTCAAGATATTCCCTCGGGAGAAACGCCATCCACGCAAGCAACGCCACGGGGCGTTCATTAACTTTAAAAAACCCGGGAATGTGTATATTTACAAATATATAATACCCATCCATAATGTGGCTGTGGATTAATAACACGGATCATGTTCTTTAATTGGAAGCTCGTGAACTAGATATACATGTTTAGACAAAAACAAATTACTTTAATGACTGGTAAATAACCAGCCTTCAAGGCAAATTTCAGGTCAGTGAACCTCGAACAAGCTTTTTGATAATGTATACATACTCGAACACGATGCCAATATTGCATTCTTCAAAACTCATTCCCGTGTTATTTCTTTATTATTTCATCTTTTTATTTTCACCCAACAGTTTATTTGAACATTACAATGTTACGGTCACTCCGTAACACAACTATAAATAAATAAATATGTGAATGAATAACCATAACTAAACCCATAATTACCCCAATATAAAGGTCGATTAACCACGCACGAGCACGACCAAGTGATCCACAAAGACAACAATGTGCGTCGGTAAATCACGTAATACGTTGAGTCAGCTAAATATATTGTGATCCTTATGGCCCTTGAGAATAAAGTCTACGGTGGTGTATGAGATAACTGCAATCGTGGAGCGCAATAACGAGTTACATCCGGTGCGAGCGCAGCTTGCGCGACCTGTGTGCCGCGTGTCCATACTACATAGAGAAAAGCTCTATTATTAATGAAATAAATAATGAACCTTATTTTACCACGTAAGCCTTGCAGATGTCAACAATTAAATAACCAATAGTATTTTAGTCAGAAAAGGATCAGCCCGCGCACACCGACACCCATACCTCAACACCGTCCCAGTCTCATAAAAAGATTCCTGTTAGATAACTGTGGATAAAAACCATAATACAGAAAAATATGAAGAGGAAAAAAAAATCAAAATAAAAAATGTAATCTGACAAAATTATACAAGCGAAAAATACAAGCTAGGTTCGATTACCGTGTGACTATACCGAAAATCATGAGTAAAAAACAAATTAAAATACTAAAAAAGGAAAAAGAAGGCACAAGGCTACATAAATAAGTATAATGCTTGTGACAGCATGTATTTATATATGTAACCTATTAGTATGTAGTATATAATAATATGTTGGGATTTGGTCGGCCGCCTGGATTCGTGCTGGGGGCTCGGTTGGTGATCATTGAACCTTGTTCCTGGTCCCTGGCCGGGTCTCCGGTATGGGTTCGGGCGGCTGATTGGATTTTACCTTGTATAATATATATTTTACCTATCATTTTAATCGTAAATATATTGCTACATAAATTAAATAAACCTTTAATTTAGTTCATGTACATTTATTATTTTATTACATATATTTTCTTTATTAGATTAAATTTGACATGTAAAAAGTGTATATATCTATACCTGCTTTGCAAAATAAACTATTTGAATTTGAATTTGAACAGCTGAGGGAAATCGTGTAGGATCATAATTACATTGATGTAAATGCCCACGTCGCGTTGGTGGATCTCATCGGAGATTGTTAGGAACAGTAAAAGTAAATTTTACGTGCAACCATGCAAAACTTTTCCGTGTTTCTTTTAGTACAAAGGGAGACCTTTTCGTTCTTACACACAAGTTCACACAACATAAAACAAGTTTCAAATTTCTGAACCTTTGCATCATTGAATTCCTTTTCATTATTAATTTCATTAAATGGACTTTTTCAAACATATAATGGGCGTACTCCGAAAAGGGAAACGATTATTTTTTGCTTGTGTCAACCCTTCCTTCTGTTTCAACGTGTGGTTTGAGTAACCATACTAAAACGCTGACTTCCTAACCAGTGGGTCTACCGCGTAATTCTCATTTTCATCAACATCAACTTGAGATTGAAATTTGACGTGCGTGCAACGACGCCCGCCTTACAAGCCATCTCTTATGCACGCGTTGAATTTCGCATGCATTTGCTTGAAGTTGATACGAATGAGAATTACGCGGTAGAGCCCCTGGTCACACTAAAAAATTTGATCTTCAAATCTTTCTCATGAAGATAAAAAGTTAAAAAAAAACTGTACCTGTAAATATCATTCATAAATAAATTGTAGTTGACTTCATTTAATTCTATTAGTATTTTGTATTATTATAATTGTAAGTAATTTAACATTTGTACGCCATAATCGGCAGATTTTTTGAGCACTATACATACTGTAACATCTTTATATTCAACCAAAAATCATACAAATAAATATTTTTGATTTTGATTTTTGTGAGTAATGGAGAAAGAGACACATAAAGGTTATTTATTTCAGCGTGCGGCTTTCAATAGAGCTTACCACTCCAGTCTGGTTATAACTTGTTGCAACTGGAACGTATCGTATCGTGTTATGTTTACTTGTTGAACGATAGTGAAAGAGGATATTATTTCACAACCGGACTTTTAGTGTCTGCTAACACTCGTAATAATTTACTCAATAAATATTTGAATATTTTTACCTGTTTAGAGCGGACTTTTACATTTATTTTATTTATACGAACAGGATTATTTAGTACTTATTTTTTTTTTCATGCAGTCGAAGTTAATGTTTAATTTTTTTATAAGATTAAAACTGAAAATTATTTCAAAAGCATGTAATAAATAATCCGAAGCCTTAAATATATTTACACAATAATGCTATAAGTACAGAAATTAAAGCATTTGAATAGGAAATAGCAGAACCTTAAGGCGCTTAATATCGCCAAATGGGGACTTTCAAAAGCATGTACTCCTCTTTTACTCCTCTTTTACTCCTACTCCTCTTTTATGGCCAAACCAAAAATATTGAAAAAAAATATTATGGATTATCAACTTTAGGACAACATATGCAACATTTTTCTTTTTCGTACCACTAAAACTTCTACACGAAAAATTGTTTTAACTGAATAGTGTTTTTTGGCTTGAATTCCCTACTGCTCCTACGCGTCTTTTTTGATTTAATTAATTTATGCTTAGATAAATAGATAAACTTGATAGCTATAAACATAACATAGGATTATTCAATCGAAGAATCACGTCCATGTGAAAAGTATTATTTTCTCATATTTCACCCTATCAAGGACGCAGCGAGCGTCGTAACAGCCACCACGCATTATGCGCTGATATGAACGTTATTTCAATGTCATTTCCGTCGATATTCGTACAGACAAAGATCGAGCTGCTAATTTGGCGATGGTAATCGCCTTAACTACACAAATTAAAATTTACATCAGAAATGAGGACATGTGTTTTTTTTAATAACAAATTTAGTTAAGATCTTCCAAAATAGTTTTACTAAGTTTAACTACAACAAAAATATTACATCCTTGGTCATTGATCACCTAAGTTTAACAATCAACAAAAATTTAATAAAAAAAATAGGCAACAAATATATAAATATTCTAAATACAAACAAGTACCTACTTACGCTTTTTCTGCAATTCTGTTCGTTCATATAATTATATTTATCACTAATGTACTATTAAAGAAAAATCCATAGGCTCACTTTTGCCCAGGGATAATGAAATAGTGGGTCAGCGGCACTTTCCTGAATGGTACGTATGTGTACAAGTATACAGGTACCATTACATTATGTTACGTAACGATAAAGAACCGGTATACTATACATCTGGGATGGTAACCGATGAATATGCAACTGTTGTGCTCGTAACAATGTTGATGTATGGTCAGTGCTTTTGTTTTAAAATTAGACGTTCATTTTACCGAGCTTTCTGAGTCAACAGACTTGAGAAAGTGAAGACAGCCTCATTGTTTATCCAAGTTATATCAGACTTAGATTATTTTCGCTTACAAGAGAGCACGGGCGTAGTTCGGTGTTAGTGTCGGCGGGGGTTCAAGAAAATAAAACGACAAAAAAGTGCATGAAATTAAATAAATATTTATTGTTTGTAAAAAATTGTTCGCAAACGCAAAACGATTCTAGCAGCTGCTACCAGAAGTGGCACTTGACCCAGAAAACGTCAGAGCTGGGGAAGGGTTGTAATATTTTGAACTTTTCGGGGGGGATTTAAACCCCTAAACCCGGGATAACGTAAAAGATAAAAGGATGTAAGGGATAAAGTGACGGAAGCTTTTGCCTAACCTTTTAATAAAAGTAAAAACAAAACACAATCATCATGGGGTGCCACAAGGTTGTCCCCAAGTGTAGAATGCAAATCATAGTCCACAGTTGGTACACCCGAATTTCACCGACGATTATTATTAAAAGTAGATATGAAAATATATAAATGTTATTTATTACCAATAGCGAGCAACTAATGCCGAACCCAGGAGGTTTCGAAATGTACATCCTATTGTAATTTGTTTATTATAGTAATATTTTCAATAAAAGGTTATAAAACCATTAATATCGCAGAGATAATTATAAAACTTAACACAATTATGTAAAACGGAATGCTTTGTTTCTCAACGAGTTTTTGTGTGAAAAGAAGCGATGAGAAGTGTGTCACAAGCAGCCAGACGACGACGATACGTCATCCTGTCTGAGCGGTACCAGAGGGAAATGTCGTCAAGATATTGATGTCAACTTACGTACCATTGAAGATGGAATCAATATTTTGACCATTAAACGAATTTGGGCTTCGATCGTGCCTGCTATCTATTGTTGAACTAGTTTTAGTGGTTATGGAGTTCAATGAAACTTCAGGATGTCATGATTTAGACAAAACGTAACATCTCATTATGATCGGGATAACATCGAAAGACTTTACACTTTAGACAATAAACTTTAACCCCTATTGATATCATATTGATTAATTAACATTGATTAAGGGGAACGAAAATACAAACAGAAATAAAATGTCAGCTTTCGGATGATTTTGTTGCAATAATTAGGTTACGTATAGCCATAAAAAAAATACATGTTTTTGGTTGAACTTTAAGGTATTCATTTTCCACAAACCACGTTAATCGATTCATATTTGTACTGTCAATGAATTTTTTTGTAACCCTCTATTGCACACTTCTTATCAATTTTGTTTCAGGTATTGCTTTCGCGATTTTGTTGGTCTTTTTTTAATAAAATTAGTGTGAATGATGTCTATTCATTTTCCAAATACCACGTTATTCGGGTCAAAAAAAGCACCCCCTTTTTCCAAAAATACGTAAATCCACTGATGCAGTCAGCGGCACTGCGGCAGCAAGATATTGTCAGTCTTCGCCTAGCGTTGGCGCCCGTAAGACGTGGAACCTGTGCCCTTTTTTGCAAGCTATAAATATCTCCCAAAACTACTACAAAACACATTGAAATTAATTTTATAAAGTAATATTTCGAGGAGCATCATATCCCTGCCGTTAAAAACTCAACAAAATATGCGTATGAGTGATTTAGCTACATCGTGCCATAGTCATAACAACAAAACTGAATGAATTTGGAATGAATTCATACTTTTATGCGGGAAAATAATATATGTTACTCTAAAAGAATAATTTTGTAATCGTTATTGAAACCCAAATTAATTTACTTATACTTACTGAGATCTGTAACAAAGGTCAATGACCTTTTCGTGAAATTACCCTCTAGTATTGGCTCACCAAAGTGAAGTTTTTTGCAAATTATATAGGTACACTTACTTGGGATAAATCGCCAAGCATTTAAAATATAGAAATTTATTTTGAAATATTTACAGTGCATGGCAAAATTATTAGATCGTAGATAATCCTGTCGGTACATGTTCAGGTTCTGTTACGCAAAATGAAAACAATGAAACTCTTTTAGGATTAATTTGTTATCCCTATGTTTGTCTGTCTGTCCGTTTGTCTAGAAAATTTTTTGTGGCTAAAATTAATAAATACCAATATTAACGGCCCTCTATAGAGCTGTAAAAAAATACTTTTGACGTTTTTATTTATATTACGTTTTAGGTTTTTACGTTTTTCATACAAATTTTCTCACTATGAAAATGTAGGGATGAACACTTGAGATAATGTTTTGCATTTAAAAGTCAACACAGAAAGGAATTGTTGAACAAATAATGTAAAAAATATGAAAACCATGTTGTTCTATTCTAAAGGGATTAATTATCTACTGTTCAATGTGGCGATAGCTTTGTTTATTTTTTTCCTTGAATAATTTTTTACTAAGATAACAAATAGTTTATACAAGGTTTTCCTTAAGAGGTCCCTTTACCCCTGTATTTTTCTTAAAATTCATACAATAGGTATAAACCGAATGTGAAGTCTACAGCTTATTTTATTCATATCTTTTTTCATGAGTATATTCTAGTGACATCTAACTACGTCTCTATACAGCCCAAAAAGCAAAATTTGATAAAACACCATCATAATAGCTGTCAGGATATCGTCAATATTGCCTCGTTTTTACGCAAAGTTTAACAAGTTTGTATATTTTTATCTATACTGGAAATAAAAAAGAGAGAAATACAGGCGTCGTTCATGTTAAGATGACTAAGTTTACACACTTTGCTAAGTATAAACAATTACCGTTTCATGGAAAACTGTTTTGACCTGAAACCATTTCACAAATTCAATTAACTTATTTTGAATATCTTGTCATCTTGCACTTCTTGATGAGAAATACAATTTCAATAAGTAAAAATACAACTTTTAGTTAAAAGTCTGCTGTATGCATTAACATATTTTTAATTATATTACAATAGTAATAAAATAATTGGCTTATCCGTCGTCGTGATACCAGCCGTAAATTTCTTAAATAATCTGATATCACGCTTATGGAAAACCCAATTATTTTGAAGATACCATAATATCATTAAAATATGTTTATGCATATAGCAAACTTTTAACAATAAATTGTCTTAGCTAAAAGTTGTACTTTACCGTTATAATTATTTCTTAATATTTTGTTACAAATTTGGAGAAATAGCCCTTAAGGAAAACCTTGTATGAGAATATTTGTTATCTTTGTAACAAAGAAAAAAAAAAAAATTAACAAAGCTATCGCCACATTGAACAAACAGTAAATTATTAATCCCTTTAGAATAGAAAGATGTGGTTTTATATTTTTTACATTATTTGTTCTACAGTTCCTTTCTGTGCTTTCTTTCAAATGCAAAATATTATGTCAAGTGTTGATCTCTATATTTTCATAAGGAGAAAATTTGTATGAAAAAGTTAAACAAAAGGCCATAAAAACGTTATAATATGTATATTTTACAGGGCTGTAAATATTAGCATTTATTGATTTTACTCAGAAAAATTGCCTAGACAAACGAACAAACAGACAAACATAGGGACAACAAATTAATCCTAAAAGAGTTTTGTTTTTTCATTTTGCGTAAAGGGACCTGAACATTTCAAACTATGATACAAATACATTTCTATATTTTAAACACTTGGCGATTTATCCCGAGGGTAAACAGGTGTCCCAAAAGTCAACGCTTTCCCTTGGAAGGCTGGTAGGCCAGCTCATGACTGACCAGAATATCAAATTATGACCTCAGCAAAAAGTAGATAGTCTTCGAGTTGATGGTACTTTTATAAATTCTAATAGATTTTTGAGAGTCAAAGCTAACCAGTTCTAAATTCTAAGAATAAAATTTTTGTTGCGCAACTCTGAATAGTCATGCTATTGATAAAGTCAAAAATAAACCTTGAAATGCTGTTACATCAGGAAGAAAAATAAAAAACCAATTTATGAGCAATTTTTTGTAATTAGGTTAGTTCGATACCACACCCTGAAAAAAAATGTCCTATGTTAGTTTTGCAAATTGTCTTAAATAACGGCTCATCAAATATTGTTTTTCAAATGATCTGGCAATTTCTGTGTATTACTTTTGAAAAAAAAGTTATAGCTATTTTACTACCAAAGGAGCTGCGTATTTTTTTAAATAATTAGAATTTAGAATGAAAGAGTGGCGGGCAGTAAAAATATTTGACGTTCATTAGAAATGCCATTTAACACGCGTTAGAGTGAGATAAATAGTGACGCTATTTAAAATGAGTTGGAATGAGATAGTAACGCAGTTAAACGTGGTTGAATGAGAGAGGCATAATTGATATAGGCTACAGTGAGATAGATAGTGACGTGGTGCATTCCTTCTGAGAATATTTGTTAGTTTCCACTTTTTGTAATAACAACTTTAGTAAAAAATTTTTGTAAAGAAATTTTTGGTCCAATTTATTTTCCCGCAAGTGCAAAACCAGCTCAACGGGCGAAAAATATTTAAAGAATGGGTAATGGTGACAATTAACCGTCACGATATTATTATGTATCTCTAAAGGAGTGTCTGAAATGTTCCGAGGGTCAACTGATAAATCAAACACTCAAAAAACCACTTTTAGCCGACCATAATAAATTTACGTCCCGACGTGATAGCAAGTAGGATCAATGCCGTGTGACGATGATCGAAATACACTAATAAATTAGATAAAATAAAATACGTATTACTTTTGACCCTGCCTCGTCCACTCTATTCGTATTTTTGCTATGGTGACGCGAGCTTAGAGACCGGGACGAATTTCCCCCCGCGCGCTATCGTAAAATAGAATAACCCACGCCCGGAACTGGTTTTTGTTTTGGCTATGTCATACTCTTAAGAAACCTTTTTTTTTACTTTTGTATTGCTCTAGCGCAAAAATGCTGCGACGTAGGACCAAAACGTTTTGTTTTGGTCCCTACATGAGACATGAGCAAATAATTAAGAAACTTTCGCTCGCCAGTTCCCTGACTGTCCCACATTTAGTCTGACATCCTGATCAAAAAGGAAATGGAAATTTCAAAATATGAAACAGGCTTTGACAAAGTTCAGAAAGGCACAAATACAAATAAATGATGTAACAATTAACAAGTACCTATACAATACAAATATAATTATTATGAGGTATTATAATGTTATATTACTGTAACTTTCAATAACCACGTCCTAAACTCTGTAAAATTTCATTGCATTTTTAATTTTTCTTAAAACACGCTTCGAAAGTATATGTTTAACCAGTGGGTCTGCCGCGTAATGGCTCATTTTCTTTATTAGTAATTTTTTATTATTATATTAGTAATGCTACCAGATTTGCATGCAAAAAACAAGTAACCTTATGGCTACTCCAGGAAGGCTACAATGACACTGAGGACATCCTCTGTATCCACGAATAGTTAATTAATATACATATACTATAACTAAGATAAATTAATCCTTCCCCTTAAACTGCTAGTCACTAACACATCTCCTGTTAATTCACATCCAAACCCTCGCATACCTGCACATCCTCTTTCGTACACCTTACAAACAATCACACATAATCACACACCCTCACACACCCACCACACACACATACACCACAATTATATAATAGAATAAGTTGTTTCTTAGATAAGTTTGAAAGTGTACATAAGTGTCTTGTTTTCGTTTTTGTTTTTATTTTTTATTGAAAAATCAATTTCTAAAATGTATCTCAATTATCTAAATTCTATTTTATTGAACTAAACTTATTAGAAAATGTACTGAGCGTTAGAGGCTAGTTACCTACAGCATAAAGGGAATCCTAGTGTAGGGACTAGAGACCATGTAAAAATATGTAAATGTTTGTTTCAATAAAGATATTATTATTATATTCTCATTTTCATCAACATCAACTTGAGATTGAAATTTGACGTGCGTGCGACGACGCCCGCTTAACATGCCATCTCTTTTGCACGCGTTGAATTTCGCATGCATTTGCTTGAAGTTGATACAAATGAGAATTACGCGGTAGAGCCCCAGCTGTTATTTGATATAAAGTTCAATTTTGACTTACGCGTACCAACTTTTAAAGCGCTGTATAATTTTACTATTTGATGCCAAGCAGCGTTTCCCGCGTTAATCCCGTTTTTCCCGATCCCGTGGGATTTTCCTAAAATCCATTCATAGCGCATGTCTAGGTCGTACAACGAATCATACAGTCCAAATTTCATGTTCCTGGGTCCAGCTGTTTGGTCTGGGTGTGCATTGATAGATCAGTCATTTAGGGTATTCTTTTACATATGAAGTTATATAGATAAATATGTATATGCCAAAAACGGAATCCCACATTTTGATATTTTAGGCAACTACTTACAAGATTTTGTTCTTGTCTTCGCCTTTGATTTAAGATTTTTTATCATCCTATATATTTTGTTGGCAGTTGGCAATAATTTTGGTTATTGTTCGTTGATTAATTGGTAAATATGCTCTATTTATTATTATTATTAGGTACTTATTGGTACATGATCTAAGGTACTTACAAACAAATTATCGTATTTATAATATGAGTAATCATATTTGTTACATTTCAAACAACAGGATCCACGGTTATTGGACTGGAGTTCAACAATAATGCTTTTTTATTTCACAAACTAATAAATTAGATTGGACCTCGAATTTTGTTTTTATTCGAAGCTAACAGCCGTTGTGCAAAAGCGCCAACGTTAATGTTGTAACAATATTTTGTTGCAATATGTTGTAGCGACTCTATTTGGTGAAACACAATTTCTATATCGAAAAACAATTTACAAATAAATGTTGTAAGAGCATCTTTCTTGTTACGCAATGCTAGGGTCACTTGGTAGAGCGTCTGAATGTTGCGTCATATGTCGCCTTAGCGATAACGTGAAAACAAAACTTTCTAGCCATCATACATATGTTTTACTAGATTATAAAACATAATTTTAAATTTCATTCTTATAATTTTGAAAACTAAATGAAGTTTAGCAATAGTGATTGATTATTGCTTACTGTTTTAAATAAAATAAAAAAGTTGGAAATGAAAAATGTTAGATTTTTGTTTATCGATTTTATGCAAAAAGAGTTTATCATACAACTAAAATTAGAAATTAAAATTACTATTTACATAAATACATTTAGGCACCGTAATTTTTTCTCTACTTATAAACTAGACGCCGGCAAACTCAGGTATCACATGTGGGGGCGCGCGGCTATCGCGCTACTTAGTACGGGCCTGACTGTCCGGGGGGGCCGTACTGCGAGCTGACTCCCGATGAGGAGCCTCCGTGGCCGCCGGAGATGCCGCCGCCCAGAGAACCGCCGCTAATACCGCCGCCGTGACCGCCCAGAGAACCGCCGCCCAGGGAGCCGCCAGAGATACCGCCACCGATGGAACCGCCAGAGATGCCGCCGCCCAGAGAACTACCGCCCAGAGAACCGCCGCCCAGAGAACCACCGCCGATACCACCTCCGATAGAACCGCCAGACTCCTTCTGGGTCTTGTACTTGATGAAGTAAACCTCGGGCTTTGAGGGCTGAGTGGGTGCTGCGGTGGGGATGGTGATGTCGGGTTGCTCATCGGGCTTCTTAACCAGCACGTAGACGAGAGTCTTCTCCTCGTTCTGGGCTTGGGCGGGGATGACGGGCGCGACGGGAGCGGGGGGAGACGGGGCCTTGATGAAGATGATCTTGTAGTGCTTCTGGGGCACACCACCGCCTCCGATCACTTGCGGGCGCTGTTCTTCGGGTTCTGGGGGGGGAACGTGGACGTAGATGTGTTTCTGGACGATAGGGGCGCCGCCAAAGCTACCGCCGGAGAAGCCGCCAGATGAAAAGCCGCCTCCGCCGCCGCCGGAGGAGAACCCTCCGCCAAGTCCGCCGCCGCCGCCGCCGAGGCCAAAGCTGCTGGAGCTCAGGCCTCCGCTGGAGAAGCCACCACCTCCGCTGGAGAAGCCACCACCTCCGCTGGAGAAGCCACCGCCTCCGCTGGAGAAGCCGCCCCCGTGGCCGCCTCCGAGACCACCGCCAAAGCCGCCACCATGGCCGCCGCCGAAGCCGCCCTGGCCTCCACCGAGGCCGCCTCCCCCAGGAGCGTTGTAGCTGTAACCCGCCTCCGGCCGCGCTGACCCGAGCGCCGCAACGGCTGCTAATACCTGATAACACCAAAAATTAACACTGAATTAACCTGTTCTACAACCAACACTTCCTGGCATTTGGCTTATTGTTTCGATTGCTGTGTTCCATTTCAGGAATCCACTTCATCCGATCCGATCGATGATTACTTTTACTCTCACTTCGAAAAATCACTTCTTTCCAGACCGATCACTTTTCCAATCCAATTGTGAATAATTGATGAGCAATCGAAACGACAACGCTAAACACCAGGAAGAGCTGCACTCGATCACGGGAGCACTGGGGTCACAGTTCACGGCACTTTCACATCTGCGCTTGCGCACTGTACCTACCAAGAAGGCTTTCATGTTGTGTCACGGAGAGGCGCGGTTTGTATGATGTTCTCTCGGACCCGCTCGATGCTTTTATACGGACGCTACACCTCTCTCCCAAACTCCCTCGGTGCATAATTCGGCCTTCGGGCCATACGAGAATTATGAATTTAATGACACTCGTTGAATACATCTTCGGTGAAAACAATGTGGATCTTGAAAGATTGGACACTTTCTCGGTTGGTCATCAATTGATATGATGGTGTTGACTTGACAGTACCATGCATTGTTGTCTTGCAAAATCCTGCAATTTCCCCGTTTGTTACTTTAGTCGTCTAATTGTAGTATATTTGTATTAGTAAACACAATGTTCTGAAATAAGTTTACTAAAATAAAAAACTTGAGTTTATGCTTAGCTTTTTTGTTCGTTTGAAATATCAGTCGCAGTTTTCTGAGAACTTCAGGCTTCCACTGTTCACTTTCAGCGAGAAAACTAGCACCAAACAACACGTAGGTATGGTGTTTGTTCATGGTTGAGTAATACATCGATAATTGAAAAATACACATGCTCAGGTAGTATGTAATAGTACAGGAAAGTCAAGGAAATGTAAAATTGGTGACAGCCATCCACATTCTAATAGGTACTTTCGATTTTTTACAGCTCAGCCTTCTGCTGATACAATGTTTCTATGTAGAGTTATATATATATAGATATAGCTAGAAAAATCAAAATTAAATTATATTTGTAAGCTTGTTGTAACCTAAAGTAAAAAAAAAAACTCAGTGATCAAATCACTTTAAATATCAAAAATTTTACCTCTCTTTTCTCTGAATGACTGACTGCCCAAGTTCTTTTGAATTAGGTATTTACGTAATAGTTTTTAGTAACATTTTATTTTTAATGCACTAAGATTTATCTTTATTTTCCCACGGTTGACTGGAAGAAACTACTAGTAGGAATAAGTCCGCCGTTGCCTTCTGTCTGTTGTTTATCATTGTAAATATCTTCTTTTTTTGTGCAATAAAGTGGTCATTCATGTAAGTTTTGCGATTGCTATAAACTTGACTTGTTTTATATATTTCGGATATATTTCGGATCCGATCTGGACCCGGCATCACGCATAACGCGTGTTGTCAAGCCATACCTATTACCTATTTATGTTATTGTATACTCAACTGATGCCGGGTCCAGATCGGATCCTAAATATATCTGAGCGGTTTAATTTTACAATATAAAGTATTTTATTTAATTATTTATTCCTATATATATATATATATACATATACATATAAAACAGATTGCTATTAACAAATTGTATATTTAAAAGAACCTAATAGTTACCGAAAACAACGATATGGCTCTAAAAAGGTTCCCGCGGCTTCACGGTGGATTTTGTTTTTGTAATTTTTCTATTGGAATTTTCTATCGAAATTGGCTGAATTCTCAATTCTGAATTATCAATAGTAATAGGCTATGTGTTATCATATCAGTTATCACTGCTAAAGTTTAATCGTGATTCGTTGATAAGTTTTTTTTAATGAAAAATCTATTTATTGCGAAAAAAAAGCTTAAAAATAGAAATATTAGTTGCTGGAACATCCTATTAAGTATTTAAACAATACCTGTGCCACGATGCCCCGCACCTCCATTTGTATCATTATAATATATGTACTAGTTACTTATTACAATTTTACAAAGTAAACGACGAAGAAGGTAAATAGTAAGTATAACTTAATAATATATTATTTAGTAAGCTAAGTGAATGTGTTAGTGCGTGCAAATTGGATAAGGGGAGTAGTGTGTGTGATTATGTGGTAGCCTACAAAGCATAATTTAGATTTATTATATTGAAGGGTTTGAATAGAGATGGATTCGTGCTGGGGGCTCCGTTGGTGACCGGGAGCGGTGTCGGTCTCCGTTACTCCAGGCGGAAAGACCCGCAGTGCGAGATGGACGGAATCGGGGAAAATTGACAAAATTTTAAATTAATACAAACTTAACTTAAATAGCTATAAAATTTTCCATAACCAGTAATTTAGGTATTGTTAAAACCCAGCTAATAAATAACTATAGATACCAATTTGTCAGAATATCAAAAAAAGTGTAAATTAAGACCTCATTTCAATAATTATTTCTATCGAGTAAAGTTCTTCCAATCGCGTTTCTGATAGTCCAAGATCTAGAAAAAAGTCCCAAAATTGTTATACTAATTTATTTAACTGGACTACCTTTGAACAGTAGATAAATAATTTCAAAAAGTGTCGATATTGACGATATTTTATGCCCCCTTAATGACCCGTCAGGTAATAAGAAACGGTTTTTTTGCTCCTATACTGCCTATACTAGGATTTGTATTTGGAATATTTTGAACTAGTCCGGTGTGAATGGGAGCAGATTTTTTTTTAATGATTTCGGAAAAATGGATCATTGAACTTTGTTCCTGCGGGCCTATTGTGTATCTCTAGTTGCCTTCTGGACTGGGTGTCTATCATCAAAAACATAGATATACTATCGAATTTCGATGTCCTAAGGATATTTTCGCACTTGAAGTGACGACACAGATTGTTAATAGTTCAATACCCACTAAAGGCAATTTTGAAATTTCAGTTTTTAGCTATGTTTTTGATGATAGGCACCTCGTGCAGTTGGCAACTAAAGATACAGAATAGGGGGGCTGGTCGCTGGCCGGGTTTCCGGAATGGGTTCGGAAGGTTGATTAGATTTCACCTTGTATGATACGTAGTACATTATATTCCCTGGTATGATTACAGATTTTACTAATCATTTGAATCGTATACAACGTGTAACAGAATGGTGTAACCATATTTGAAGAGCTTATTCAGTCAATGGTATAGAACAACTTTTACTATGGAACAAAACCTGTATCTCGAAAAAAAAATGTTTACTGTTTCATAGAAAAATGCAATGCCGCTCGGCCGAAATGTATGGAAAAGTAGATTTTTTTTGAGATTTCAGGGTTCGCTCCATTGTTAAAGTTGTTCTATATCATTGGCTGAATAAGCTCTTCAAATATGGTAACACCTTTCTGTTACACGTTGTATATATTGCTGTATAAATTAAATAAACCTTTAAACCTTTGGTTCATGTACGTTTATTATTTTATTAAATATATTTTTTTGAGATTAAATTTAACTCGTAAAAAGTGTTTTATGTGCACCTACTTTACAAAATAAACTATTTTAATTTGAATTTGAATTGAATTTGTCTTCGTTCTTTTTCTTGCTTGCTTTGGCTTTGTTAAACATTTTTTTTGGAACGAAACTTTTAAGATCAAAATAAATTTCATCGCAACGTGTATTCGTGACAAAATTCCGGACTATTCGATAAATTTCCTAAAATTTTTCGTAAAGGTTTTATGTTATCGCAGCGCGATTTTTAACAGTTTTCATTACAAACACAATGATAGGTACTCAACGAATATAATAGGTTCTCTTAAAAATTCCTGACGAACCCTATTTTTAGGGTTCTGTACCCGAAGGGTGCCAAGCAGGACCCTATTACTAAGCTTCCGCTGTCTGTCTGTCCGTCTGTCACAGGTCTACAGCTTCAGCCGTAATATGTAGCCAGTTGAAATGTTCACAGAATACGTGTTACTGCGGCCTCTATCACGGCAAATAAAAAAAAAATAAAAAAATGATCCTCATGAGGGGGATCCTCATACAAAAACACCTTGAAAAAGTAGTAATTTTTATCATGTGGGGATAAGACAAAAATAACTTTTGGTGCAAGACTTTCGATTTTATACTTCACGATTTGCCTAATTCTTACGGCAATCTGCCCACGACATAGATGCCATATATAGCATCATTGAGGCGACAAAAACAAGCCGCTAAAATGGTAGCGCCTGGCAAACAATTCGCGGCTCCCACTTAGTTCGGGACCCTAATATCGTAACCGCTATGTTTTTTCTATAATGTTTACATAATCACCTATTACCATGATTTTTTTATATTTTTGGTCCTTTTGTTTCGGTGCTGCGACGACGACGACGAGCGGAGCCAGACGGAGCGTGTTACATTTATAAGTAAATGAATTTGGGGAGCCGAGCGAAGCGGAGCGGAGCGAGGCGACACCCCTAGTTTTAACAGAAATATAATATGCCTAATTCTACGATGTGCCGAGGACATATACGAGTACATCTTGCTGTTATTTACAATTATATTTTTAGAGTTTCTTAACTGTAGTGTGTGGTGGTACAGTACGGAACCATTTGTTCGCGAGTTTCGCGAGACAGAGGGCGAAAAATTACATAGCTGCGGTATAGAAACGCAGAAGAAAAATTAATCTGGATGCGAGGATCTCTGAACCGGGGTTAGAACCATGGTAAGCGGTTCAGAACTCCCCACATCCAGATTTACTTTTGTTTTGCGTTAAAGTAGTTATTTTTCTTCTATCCACACATATTTTCATATACTCATGCCTGTCTTCCACAGGAGAAGGCAGAGATTACAGATTTACATTGGCTACGATCCTGACACACCTCTTTCACCTCTTCTACATCCATCAGTCTAGTCATACAAGCTCTTCTATTACGGATACTTTTGACATTGCTTGACACTCTTCAATATCTCGCCAATTTGGTCAGCATACGTCCTTTTAGGGCGGCCTGGTCGAGCTCTACCTTCGACTGGCGCACCATAAATTTCTTTCGTCACTTTACTTTCATTCATCCTCTCTACATGTCCAAACCACCGAAGCATTCTTTTTTCTATTCTAGTCACTACATCTTCTTTCAGGCTGCAACGATTCCGTATGTCGATATTTTTCGCTCTATCATGTTTCTTTTTTATTTTTTATTTTTTTCAAATATCTTGACCTAAATGCACAATCAACAAAAACCCATTGGGTTAAACCACACATACTCCTTAAGGAACGCATTCCCACTGCATTCACTCTACTTTGATCTTTATCTTGCCAAACCCAACATTCACTACCATACATAAGTGTAGGAGCCAACACTCCATTGTGAACCGCCAATCGTGCCTTTGCAGTCACATATTGGCTGCCCATAAAGGAGTGCAGGGCTTTAGTTTATTTCCAGCATTCATTCTTCTTTCAATTTCACCGTCACACTTTCCATCGCGCGTAAATAGAGAACCCACCCATATAGACAAACTTGTTAACCTGCTATTTTTCCTTGTCTCTAATCTTAACCTTGCATTTAGTCACCGCTTTATCTTCCTCTGTCACCATAACCTCTGTTTTTTCTTCATTTATTTTCATTCCTTTCTGTTCATCCATAATTGTTGCTATCTCTTGCAGCTCACCCGTTGATGAAGCAAGGAGAACTTGGTTATCGGCGTATAATAAGTACAACCCGGTCACATTATCTCGAGACCTCGCTGGAATGCGAACCACCCGCCCGTTCTGCTTTCACCTCCCCGCGCTCGCCACGGCGCGTCTATATCTGAGCGCCGCCGCGACGTGACGTCATCAACGCCAGGTCTCGAGATAATGTGACCGGTTTGTAACTTCCCTAAGTTCAGTCCACATTCACGCTGTTTAAGAGGATGGGATACCCTAGCAACTTTTTTATTACCCGTCCAGCACAATAAGTCTAATGGCAAAGACTTTATTTGCTTTTCATAGAGGCGATTATATGTTGGCTCTTTGGCCCCTTTTTCTTGGACGCGTAATACTAGTGATCACGCAGCGAAACAACAAATTGATGTGTTTTTAGCAAATACTGAAATATTTTGTATGGAAAAAATATTGAATTAAGGTGATATACCTTTATATTTCTATTACCTAATTTATGAAAAAAAAAACACAAGTTGATCTCTTAACCGCGTTCTTGAAGCGAACGTTTGAAAACCAAAAAAAAGAGGGTGCAAAACTTTTTTTTTTGACATAAGTATAAATCTTTGTACATCGTTTATACGTAAGATCCCTAGAGAAAAGATTAATAAACCAAATATATTTGTTTTCAATACAAGGAGAGTCCGAATTTCTTCAAACGAATCCTAGACAGCTTAGAGTTGGTCATGCTCTAGGCTCAGGTACAGTCTTAATAGTAATTTATGCTACAAGGGCGAAAAGGAATAAATTACGAGGACGATTTAAAACACGAGCGTAGCGAGTGTTTTAGCGGGTGTTTTAAACGTAACCGAGTAATGTATTGCTCTTACGCCCGTGTATCATACGAGTACTACGTTTTTCAATGCATAGGGTGAGGAAATAAAACAAATATAATCTTGTGAACTTCAAATTATGATTGGCTCAAAAGGAAAAAAAAGTATAACATTTATGGTACACTGGAAAGGTTGCAGGTTAGCCAACTTCTCGTAAATAAATTTAAAATATAATAATAATAAAGCCCTAGGGTAAAATAATCGACTTTCTGTTCGGTTTTGATGCATAAAAGTGGGCCTTTGCGAGCACTTGCATTGAAATAGTAGTTTATGCTACAAGGGCGAAAAGGAATAAATTACAAGGACGATTTAAAACACGAGCGTAGCGAGAATAAATAATATTATAAATGTGAGTTATACATATGAAATTGCCGAAATTTTCTTAAAAAAAATTTACTGTTTCAAAAAAAAATGCAATGCCGCTCGGCCGAAATGTATGGAAGGGCAGATTTTTTTTTTGAGATTTCTGGGTTGACTCCATAGTAAAAGTTGTTCTATACCATTGACTTAATAAGGTCCTCAAATATGGTTACACCTTTCTGTTACACCTTGTATATAGTGATGATAGTGATATCTAAACTATCAATAATAAGGCCCTTTTTGTATCATGCGTTTTTACTCACGCTCGCGGGATTGGCTTGCATACATACCATACCGCAACACTATATGAAAAGGTACATTGCGAGTGCCACTAGGGTTGCCAACTCTCGAAGGAGAGATTTGAATAAACCGGTGGGCAATTCCCATAGCTTAATTTTTAAAAGTTTTTTTTTTTTTTTTTTTTTTCAGTGAATATATGCCCTTTTAGGATATAGTTTTCATTATTTTGGTATATAAATTAATTACCGTTTTCAACTATGATTTCACAAATTTTACAATGAGAAATCAAACAAAAATTATATTAAAACTTAACGATCTTCTTTAAAATATAACTAGCAATAAAAACACATAAGAATAAGAACCTAAAATAGATGTTTTTCATTTGTCCCGGAGAAAAATTTCAAATCCCGTTTTTTTTGCCAAATTTATCATTTGTCCCTAACAGGATAAAAAAAAAACTGCTAACCCTTGGGAACCCTAAGTGCCACACACGGGGTCTAATCCCGCTTGCATGACACTAAAAGGGCCCTAACATCCTTCGACCAAAATTAAATGAATGGACGGGCCTTGTCTTTACAGTTTCCTCACTCATAACGAGTCTCAGCAATGAGGAAGAGTCACGATTTTTGTTAAGTATGTAGATCGATGACAGTAAAAAAAACATGACTTATGGTGAAAAAAATATCCAAATCGGACAAGAAATGTCGAAAGTACAGCAATTTTACTGTAGCAGTTCAAATAACGCCCGCCAGTACCAGCCGCGAGCGCGTGACGTCATCCCACACATACCCGGGGCGCGACCCCGCACGCGCTCTTCAGTTCTGTAGGTGTACTCTGTTTCCCGCGCAGTTCTTGAGCTGTGCTTGTCACGGTCGCTTTGTTATAGATTTATTGTTGTGTATCAATATCCTTAAAAATGTCTTACAAATATCGTGTCGTGCCAAAGTGCAAGAGTACAAGTAGTAGTACGCCCGACAAACTATTTTTTCATGTTCCAACAGACAAAAAAGCTAGAAAAAAGTGGTGTAGTGTTATGAAGAGAGATCCTTTATCAAGCAAAAGTACTCATTACTGTTGCGAAGATCATTTCGACGTAAGTACCTTTCCTACGTTATACCTTATACTTGACGTATACCTATTTCCTCGTATTATTGAGTAAATGTCACCTATTTTATCGATCAATGGAATCAAAAACCTTAAAACTTAATCCTTTTATGTCATATTGTCTCAACCTTAACACAATCGTATGAGGTAATAACAATAAACAATAATCAACGTAGGTATGATATTTGTAGTCCGGGAGACTACCGCATTTTTATCTACGATAATGAATACCTATCAACAATAGGTAATGATTCGAATTTTAATTTCTTTGCTGTAGGACCTATTTTTTGGATCTGCTTTTCTCAGTAAGTAAAGTATTATTTAAAAATAAAATAAAGAATCTTTAATCTGTTTTTACTTTTTACAGGTCGAAAATGACATGGAAAATTATATAAGGTACCGATTGATGGGTGGTCAACTAAGACTAAAAAAAGGAGTTCTGCCGCATAAATTTGACTGCCAAAGAAAGGATAACGCCGTTGTAGAACGGACTGGATATAAAAAAAGACAGCAGATTGAGTACTTTGAAAGAGTGCTTAATCCGGAAGTTGGTCATGAAAACCTAATAACACAAGAAGAGTTCGTGGCGTGTGAAACGATTGATTTTAATTCAAATGATACAGAGGCTATAAACCCGCTTGAAGAAGATAATGCGGCAAATCTACACAATGATCCTAAATATAAATCACTCGCAGTGCAAGTTAATATAAAGCCAAAAGTTCGAAGCAAGGGCATTAATACTGACGCCGGTTTTGACCGGGTTGAAGAGTTTGCTCTTAAAATAAAAACGGTGAAACCAAAAGAACATCGTCGGGATCATCATCGGGAACCAATGCATGATAGCTTCACATCTTACTCTAATACCTCATCAGTTTCTGCGAGCCTAAGTGGATTCAGTGTAAATACTGACGCCTGTGAAATGAAACGACAAGTAGATACTGAGTTATTTAAGGAACACATGCAAAAAGGAACTTTAATGTCTATATCTAGAGAACCTAAGCTTTTTCTCGGATTACCATCGCAAGTGTATTTCTGTTTAGAATATTTGAGTGAATCTACTGAGAGACCTCTGATGGATGTATTATTGAGCTTGAAAAAACTGAGATGGCGTGAACCGAATTCCGTGCTTGCTGTTCAATTTGGAGTTTCGGAATCTACAGTCGGCAGACATTTCAAAGAAACAATACCTAAGGTTGCTCAATGCATGGAGAAACTGATTTTTATTCCTCCTCGCGACGATATTCGCTCAAATCTTCCGATACCTTTTAGGAGGCGTTATTCAACAGTCGTCAGCATCATAGATTGTTTAGAAATTCAAATCGAGAAACCTAGCTCAGCAGTACATCAGGCGCTGACGTGGTCACAATATAAAAATGCGAATACTATAAAATATCTAATATCGATAACACCTAATGGACTTATAAACTTCATATCCGAAGGTTATGGAGGAAGGACATCGGACGCCCTTATCTTTGAAGACTGCGGTTTTCTTCAGATGTTATCCCCCGGTGACGTAGTGATGGCTGATAGGGGATTTAAGAATATAGCTCATTTACTTGAACGTCAAGGTTGCAAACTTTTAAGGCCTCCTAGCGTTGATTCGGGATCAAAACTAAGTAAAGAAGAAGTTTTAGAAACTAAAAGAATAGCGGCCCTTCGAGTACACGTCGATAGAAGTATAGGGCGTTTAAGGGAGTTTGAAATGATTGCACCTCATGCATGTGTTGACATTGATTATGTTAGAATATTAGACTATGTTGTGACATCTGCTTGTGGAGTAGTTAATCTTCAAGAATGCTTATTTAGAAACCAAGTTTAAAATAAAACAATATTTATATCTTAAGCCATCTGTTTATTTTTATACCTTAACCTAAGTTTTGACCAATTTAGGAAAGACTGAGTGTTTCCAAAAACTTGTTGACTTTTCCAAAAGATCTTTGCAGTAAATTTCATCAAAATCTTCTTCAAAGATTTCTACTTCTTTGTTAGCTTCAAAATTCTTATCAGCAACACAAAAAAGCCCTTTAGTTTTGTTGCAAAAAAACATTTGCAGCTGGATTTGACCTTTTGATTTGTTTGTGAGACGATTATTTTTAATAAAGCTTTCTTTGCCTTGTGTGGTCATGGGACATTTTATTTCTATGACATATTCTTGTGTTAAGCCATCAGGAGATGCACCTAAAATAGGCCAATCACTTTTCAAAAACAGCCCACCATTTTCGATTACAAATTTTCTCAATTTTGCTACTTTTGCCCTAACATCAGGTTCCAGTACTTTGCCTCTTCGCATTGCAGGAGTTTCTGGTATGGTTGCACCGAATATTTGCTCAACTAATGAACCATCAGGGGTTTTGCAATGGGCGGCGTCGTGTATTTTTGACGCGGTTATTCTGCAATATCGCATCTCATGCCATAAAGGAGACTGAGCTTGAGATAGAGTTTCTTGTTCTATTTTTGAACACTTTTCTGGTGTTTGTTTTGTTGTACAATAATCGATGAAGCCTTGTGCACTGTTCGTGTCGTTACCTTCTTTTTTATAATCATTTATCAAGTTATGCAATGATAATTTCGTAAGTTCATTCTGTGTAACGTAACTTGTTAACTGAATCCTAATAGAATTTAACTGTATATTGTGCACCAGTTTGTTAAAAAATTGTTCACTTCTTACATTAGCGTTATCGTCAATATCTCCAGCGCTGGAACCGATATCTTTGGCTTTTATAAATTTCAAGGTTGTGCCCACTGTGGCCAGTTTTGGTTTGGCCCAATAAAATTTTTTTTCAGTTGGAGAAGGCTCTTCACTGCGTCTGTGTATCCACATAAGAAATGCTACACTATGTTTGCAACCTCCTTTTTGTGCAGCACAATCATGACAAGTAACATCAATAATAGTTTTATCATTTTCTTCACATTTGAGAGTGCAGCTATAACCTTTAGTTTTTACTTTATGCTCCGGTGTTATTCTTGCCTTTACTGTGCACACATTTCCATTTCTTTGGACTTGGACATACCCTACGGCATCGTCGCCATATGACTCTCGTACAGACCTGTAATAATCATACAGCATTAAATACCTACATCACATTACCTGATGCGGTTGCACCATTTAAGTGCATCGAAACAAAAAACATGGTAGGTATCCGCTAATGTTAGTTAATCTACGGCGCGCTCCCGGTCTATAATGTTTAGGTGAACTTGAAACCGGCACTTACTAAATCGCAATGAATCATGCCTGCAGTTGCCTGCTTACAAAAACATCAACTCGAACTCCGTAGGAAGAAATAATGTAGGTACTTGACTTGACTAACGTTTTTATGATGGAGTGTGTTATGCTGTCCATGTACCTTTTTACCCAGGTTATTTTATTATTTTCACATTACCTACCGCAACAGCCATGGGAAAAAGTACCTAGGCCTAAACTCACTAACTAACACATTAAATTTGGTAGGTACTTACCGTTGAAGCTTCCAACCTCGGATTTCAGCGCTGGTATACTTCACATGATTGTTTAAGTATTCAAAAACCATGAAAGAATCCACTTTAGGTAGATTATCTAACTGTCCTTTTTCGAATCCATCTTCCAATTTGTTGCTCATTATTACAGAACACCGAAACAATAAACCGATAATGCATAAAACTCGAAAAAAAACCGAGTGTTCGCTACTAATCACGAATGTGCGTACTGGACGACTGCGATCGCGCGGGGTCTGTGTGTGATGACGACATCGGTATCCACGGGCGGGAGGCGCGCGTTTTAAAATCAAGCCCGATAAAATATTAAATAACTTTGCCATTTATGGACGGATTTCAAAAAATCAAAAAGTAGTGTACTCAGAAAATCATAACACATGCAATGTAATAGTCAAAATTGGATTCTCCCGTTATGTGACTTATCCTCATTGGATATATACTTCAATACCTAATTTTTATTTTTATGTTTATTTTGCTTTTTGCACTTTGTAAATGCACAAGAAGGTATTTTTTCGTCAGTTATTTGGATGGCATGTAATAATAAGCGTACGTGTCACTCTTCTAACAGACAGAGACAGAGATGAAGTGAGAGCCGGCGCTCACTTTACAGACTTCAAAAATCTGTACGGTATGGCCCGTCCATTTATTTTATTTTGGTCGAAGCTAACATCTCACAAAGACGTTACCTTTAAAGCATCTTCTAGCTAGATTAAAAACACTGATTATTTTTATTAGTTCTATAACGGTATCGCAGCCATAATCTGTATAGTGGCAGACAAAGGCTTTGTAATAAAATAAAACCTTGTTACGTAACAATGTTTACTAAAGTAGTGCGTGGGAGATAAGTGGAACCCATCTTTAGGGTTCCGTCAAATTAAGAAACCCTACTGACCTAGATTTTCGTAGTATAAGTTTTTGCATCGGTTGATTTGATATTGCAGTGACAGACACAACTGGAAAATACGTTTTAATTATTTCGTTACGGCTGTTGTAGCTGCCAATGACCTTGAGTCGACCTGTGTTGTTGGTTGTTTCGTCGACAAACGCAAACCCAGCCCCAAGTTTAAGGTGTCTCCATCGGAATAATTTACAACTCGATGCGTTGTGGTTGAAATTTCGAACAAAATTATATTAAAATAAAGTCCTTATCAGCTCGCACTGCAACATGGCTGTTACGTCAGTCGCTGCGGCTGACAAGTGCGAAAATAATGTGTTATTAATTAATTTTATGTAAAATAAAATGAATTTACAAGAACTGAGAAAACTATATCATTTTATATTATTTTGTCTAGAAGTTTATAAATTTTTATACTGTTCGATAAAAACTGCGGCAGTTATATTGTTACAAGTGGACAACAAATCGAGAAATAAGGGTAAACTCAGAATTTTCTTGCTTCACTTCTGTATATTAAAATAAAATTCAGGAAAAACCACATCACTATTTGTATCATGTAGATTATCGGTCAATTACTATGTATTTTTCTTCTTTTAAAAAATGCTATAGCTACCGTATAAAATGGTTACAAAGTTACTTAGTTCAAGGTCGTTGGCGTTGGTAGAAAACTTAATACGGGTGGTCAACATTGTATTTTGCGAAATTAGTAAAAAGTGTTATCGATCCCTGATATGATCATTTACTAAGCCTCCAGTATGAATTTGGCTGCATAAATTAAAGCCAATTTATGTATAAAGCACCTAGAATATAATTAAGAACTTGTATGACAGTTAATGGATGTGGAAGAGGTGAAAGAACATTGTGACATTGTATCCATCCATCCATCCATCAGCCTGTTCGTCCACTGCTGGACATAAGCCTTTCCAGGACTTTGCCACTCCCGGCGGTCATCCTGGAAGGATTGCCCATACTCACACACGCTGGGCAGGCGGGTTGGTGAGCGCAGTGCAGGAACCCTCGCACCAGTGACGCCGCTGCCCGTCACCAGTCTGTTCCATATAAGGCCCGGCTATTACGGATGGATAAACCGCCATCCATCGGTCCCAGGCATGGTGGGCCTCCTGGTTTTTTGCCTGTGAGCTGTCCTCTTACTCTCCCCCGAATTACTTCGAGGCGGTCTCCACGTAAGATGGTGGTACCTCCACAGTCGAGCCCGGCATCAGCTCTACCAAGGTCGTAGCGGATAGAAATCTATGGTTTCTGCTTACCCCTCTGGAGACAGGCATAAGTATTTAAGTGATGTACACATAATGTAGTTTATGCTACAAGGGCGAAAAGGAATAAATTACGAGGACGTTTTAAAACACGAGCGTAGCGAGAGTTTTAAACGTAACCGAGTAATTTATTGCTCTTACGCCCGTGTATCATACTACGTTTTTAAATGCATAGTGTGAGGAAATAAAACAAATATAATCTTGTGAACTTTAAATTATGTTGGCTCAAAGTGTATCCAGAGCCGTTAAACAGTGGAAAAAAAAGTATAACATTTATGGTACACAGGAAAGGCTGCAAGTTAGCCAACTTCTGGTAAATAAATAAATAAAATAATTATAATAAAGCCCTAAGGCAAAATAATCGACTTTCTGTTCGGTTTTGATGCATAAAAAGTGGGCCTTTACGAGCACTTACATTGAAAATATTATTACAGACAAACTAATTGAGTAAATTATGGCTCTTCAAGTCACTATACTGAAAAAGTGACTTAATACAGGTAGACAAAGTTGATTTACTTCAAACAACTTCCATTATGCTCTATGACCTATAGAGGACATAACCATTGGAGAAACAATTACGTAGTCTCATGAATACACATGCAGGTATTTAGGTGGAGTCAAAAAGTGTCAAATGTAAGACTTAAGACAATAGGAAGCAACGCTATAACCTAGAAGCTTCTATCATAGTAGTAAATAAGATAAACAAATACAAGGAAATCTCAAGATATATTTCGGGTCCGACCTGGACCCGGCATCAGTTGAGTATCTTAATTAAAACAAATGGACATTGACATATATATAATAAAAGTACATGACATGACAGGTTATGACCTAGACTACCTATTTACAATCTATCTTAATGTTAACTTATTATAAATTGTCATTAATAATAATGATGATGATGATGATGATGATGATGATGATGATGATGATGATGATGAAGAAGAAGAAGAATAAGAAGATGATAATGATGATGATGATTATTATTATTATGATAATGATGAGCAGGAGGAGGAGGATGATGATTATGATGATGACGATGATGATGATGATGATGATAATGACGATGATGATGATGATGATGATGATGATGATGATGATGATGATGATGATGATGATGATGATGATGACGATGTTATTTATTATCTAATTCTTTTTCTGTCAATTGGTTTCGGAGATAAAGAGGGCATTTTGCTTTAGTTGAAGATTCCTTCAAAATCTGTGCAATCTGTGCAAGTAGATCACTGATGATCATTTTACTGTATCCCAGCATCATTGGCGTAGGCAAGGTTTTTTAATGCTTTTTTTAATAAAACAAATATAATCAAAGAAAACAATTTAATTATTAAAGTCGAAAGTTACATTGTTACAATTTTGCAAGTTAATAATTGGCTTAAAAGGATTGTATCCAGAGCCGTTAAACAGTGGAAAAAAAAACATTTATGGTACACAGAAAAGGTTGCAGGTTAGCCAAATCCTCGTAAATAAATATAAAAAAAAAAAAATAATAAAGCCCTAGGGCAAAATAATCGACTTTCTGTTCGGTTTCGATGCATAAAAAGTGGGCCTTTACGAGCACTTGCATTGAAAAAATATTATAATTGTGTGGTGTTGTTGTTGACGATATGTGCCGATCGGCGGTTGCCAGTGCCTGTTTGACAACGACGGTGAACGCCGCATCGTCATCCTAAGAACGAAACTCGCCTTGATAATGCCAAAATTGTATCGGTGAAACGGTTGGCATATAGTCAACAACAATCACACGTGAGTGTTAAAGCCGCATGTAATAATAATTTATAATGTTATATTGCTTGAACAGTATTTTCAGTTAATGTTCAGTGGGTAAGACGCTGGACTGCGTCGGCGCACGCCGCGCCGCGGTCGTATATGCACCAATGATTTTTTCGGAATTTATGTGCATAGGACTTACTGTTTGCTGGCAGTGAATGAAAATACTGTGAGGTAAACCTGTATTATACCTAAAGGCTGTAGGCTAAAGCGTGTATTTATGCCCAAAGAACAGTGATTTAAAATCATCATTAAAATCATCCATGAAAAGAGGTTACAACAAGTGTTTTGATTCTTCTAGTCCAGTCTACATTCGGGAACACCTCTGGAATACCCTCGGGGATGTCGTGATGACATGTTTGTTACTTTGACCCTGACCCAGAGTTTCTCAAAGTGAGGTACTGGTACCCCTAGAATAACGAATACGTCACTTGTTCGCAGAGAGTACGCGACGAGATTGACACTGCAGTTATGATAAATACGGAGTATTAGAAATCGACTTTTACAATTAAAACTGACCAAAATGCTTAAAATTGTACAAATAAAAAAACAACCCTTTATTTTCATAGCTATGTCATGGAGGCGGTTAAGGAAATATAGTCCGCCATTTTGGGGCGTCCGCCATATGTTCGTATTCTCCTCGTCAAATCCTTGTGTTTTATACCTGTGTCAAGGGAATTGGTATAGAAGTAATGAATCGTCATTTTGTCGCATCCACTATATTAGATTTAGAATGACGTCACTATGCACCATCACTTATGCATATTATCATGCATTTTTGCCAAAACCAAACGTGTATGCAAAATTTCAGATCAGTCTGTTGGGGAGAACTGGTTTATTTCAGTTTGATTAAGATTCGACCCAAACATTAACTCACTGACAGCTTCCTGTATACCAAAGCTTTTAAGGCTACACAGAAAGCTGGGTTGTAGCGGGACAGAACCGGAGCGTGAGCTGTTGGATTACTATGCCACACAGAAAGCGCGTGCGTAACGTCTCTACTACATTTTCTCTACAATATGTGTGCTCAAACCTTAACAAGTGAAGTTTAATAAAAACCTATAAAACCCAAAAAACAAGCCCATCCGGCATTACATTAATTGAAAACAAATTTATTTTTATTTGCATTAAACAATAATAGGTATTAAATCAAAAACAGCAATTTTTTTTTTCAATTTCAAAGGGATACTAAGGCTTCTGGGAAATAGGGGTACATGACACTATAAGTTTGAGAAATCCTGCCTTAACCACAATAAATAAATCATTGCCTCTGCAAGCCAGTATGTTTGTTTGTATTCATGCGTAACCGACTACAGACCGCACTGGTCATTGTTGAATTTTATGAGGTGCACGCAACTTTCTTAGAAGAGCCTACTAACTGTTATCTAATCTAGGTTGCACACAGCCGGCCACAACTAAACATGTTTCTAAACAAAACATCACGGAGAATTTAAAGTGGGTTTTTAACTTTTGTTATTTATTGCACACCAAAATTACAAAAAAATTCAAAAGTACACCATCTAAACTTTTCACTTATCAGTTAGCAATAAAACGTCAGTTTGTTAGCGAACTCATTTCTTTAATATTATTTTAAAATATTTATCGTATAATCCTGATTATAGTGCGTAATGACGAATTTTTTGAAGCAGAGAAAAAAGATTAAATAAAGGTACTTACCTAAATACAGTTGTCATTACAAAATAATGCTTTTAAATTACTTTTTCTGTTATAAAAGTACTAAGTAAAGCAAAGGGAACTTAGCCCATTCGCCATGTCTAAGGTTTTAATATGGAATGGTTTGAATGATGGTCATATTTGTGACGGTAGACTGTGACTTATTTTAATGATGGTAGAACTTGTGACCGGACCCTTGTCAACAAAATTGACGAACAATCAAAATGAACCAGCAAAATAAAAAAACCTTACGATAAATATTGTGGTTTAAAAACACTTGTACTTGTCCACTGGCTTTTATTATTTATTTACCTAAACGGTTACGTTATATTTGCATTTTCAAAGGCTTTTTTAAGATATTGAATGTGATTGCTATTAGTTATTGTTTTTTAAGTGCAATTCAAGAATCTTTTTTTTAATCGGTTAGTTATACACATCTATATAAGGTCTTTCACTGTGACCCGAAACTTTTTAAGAGATTGTCAAGTGTCCTTTTAACATTCATTTGCGATAGGTTATTTATCTTTTGGTTAAAATTGACCAAAGTCATATTGTCCTATTTGACAATCCCTAAAACAAGTTTCACGGGTCACAGTGAAAGACCTTATATACAAGGTGAATTTGTGAACATCGTCTAAATTCATACTTGAGCCTAAGTGATCAGCATCATGAACCAATAACGATTTTTGTAAAATTCATAACATTAATTGATATCATGGTGGCATGAAAAATATAAGTATTAAAAAGACTTTGGGGATGATCTGCTCGTATAGACTACGGACGTACCGAAGGTAACCCTATGTATTGAGCTATGGTATCGAGTAACAAGATGTGACCAATACGTAGATGTGTAGAAAAAACACATAAACATGATTGATGGCTAGGCGCAATCTGGAGTATTTTGTACAGTCAACAAAAACATCGCCATTTTTCTGATAAAAAATCGAGTCAAAAAATTACAACTAGACGGCACTACTATGTTCGACAGGAGGTATCAAAAGGTGTTTGAAAAATAAGGTTTGCGCGTCCTATCTTAGTACCAACGTGAGTCAGGCTGATTTTATCGAAGATCGATCGATCAGCATCGTTTACACTAAGATGTGACCAATTCGTAGTAGTGTAGGAAAAAACAACATCAAAAATAAACAGGGTTGGCAGTGCACAACCTGAAGCATTTTGTACAGACAATAAATATAATAAAATATATCGTCACGACATGAATCCCCAAGAGGGGAAGTCACAAATGCAACTCGGTACAGCCGCGTTTCACCGACGATTGTCCTAACGTGATTGTCCTAAAGTACTTCGGCCACAAATACACGCTTTTTGTGGCATGCAGGTTTCCTCACGATGTTTTCCTTCACCGTTCAGCAAGTGGTAAGTAAGAACAAATACTATGCACATAAATTCCGAAAAACTCATTGGTGCATGCCCGACCGGGGATCGAACCTGGATCTTATGATTGAGAGGCCATCGTTTTACCCTTGAGCTACCCCTGCTATTTTTTTACCCCCGAGTTTTTGTACAGTCAGCAAAATGCTAAACCCTATTTATTTTGATGTCGTTTTTAGGGTTCCGTACCCAAAGGGTAACCAACAGGACCCTATTACTAAGACTCTGCTCTCCATCTGTCTGTCTGTCTGTCCTTCTGTCTGTCCGTCTGTCTGTCTGTCACCAGGCTGTATCTCACGAACCGTGATAGTTAGACAGTTGAAATTTTCACAGATGATGTATTTCTGTTGCCGCTATAACAACAAAGACAAAAAAAAACAGAATAAAATAAATATTTAAGGGGGCTACCATACAACAAGCGTGTTTTTTTTGTCGTTTTTATAGATAATGGTACGGAACTCTTCGTGCGCGAGTCCGACTCGCACTTGGCCGGTTTTTTCCACATAACTACAAATTGATCAAATACATAGGGTTAACGATTGTACGCTTCTAGTCTACTAAGTTAGGTCGGTGAAAAACCATAAAAAAATAACAATAAAAATAAATAATTTTTCAAAAGCATTTACAAAACCCAGACATTAGCAAGATGCAACTTAAAAACTTTTAGACGTTCTTCTAAAGTGGCCTCCAAACATAACCATCAATCATCTGATCCGACTGCAGGAATTATTTATTCTTTTCAACTGGTCAGTGATTTCTCAACACCGATGCATTTACTGCATTGAAAATAAATATTCTAAAATATTACAAAATCTTACGGAATAATCTTTAAAATTATGAGACTTTCACTTTTAGGATTGCGCTTAAGAGGATAGTCCCCGCAAAACCATAATTTATAATTCCTTGTTTGAAGAATCTACCAATACTAAATGTAAAAAAATAGAACTTCTACTAAGAATATAGTGCAAACTCTTATGGAAACAGTAGTCAATCTACTGAAGTCATTCCAATTTTCAATATTGTGAAATATAAAACCAAAAATGGCTCTAAAAAAAAGTTTTCATGCGAGGTTTAAGATTATTTGAGCGATAACTCGTACATATTATTTATGGATTAATAAAAGAAACAAATACATCATACAACCTTTAGTTTTTTTTATATAATAGAACTAGTGAAAAAAGTCGTCATTTGGACTTTTTTCCAGAATCCGTCCCTCGATCTCGTACTGCGAGTTTTTCTGCATGGAGTAACAGTCGATCAAAGCGTGACTTATCCTCTTAAGGCGATACGTAAAAGTTTTAGCGTCCTTGTTACTCCATATGCGAAAAAACCCTCGGTGCGAGTGGGACGGATTCGTGGGAAAGTAGCAAAAAGTCGGTTTTTTATTAATATAAAATGTACTACGCTATTTTGTCAAAAAGATTTTCAAGGAGACTTTACAAATACATGATATCCACATTTTGAATGCAATTTTACAATGAAATTAGTTAGGATTTCAGAATTACAGGAAAAAATAAAACAATTCAGAGGTCTTTTCGGAATTAAATTCTATCGAGAAAATTTTATCCAATCGCGTTTTCCTTCAGTAAGAATCTTAATCAAATACTCAATAAACATTTACCCAAAAATGAAATACGTAGATGAGGTTATAGTGGAATAAATGGATTCGTAAAACCTCTTTTTTTTTTGGTATCGCCTTAAATGTGAGCATCTTATTACTCTCTAAGTTTTCTAGATCTTTGACCATAGGTGAAACTTACCTACAAATAGTAAGAAGAGATAGCCAATACATTTGCCTAGGTTATGTCATAGAAAACAGAAGCGAATACCTTTTGTTTGTTAATGATTTGCAAATCAATTCCGGCGCAGAACCCAGTTGCGTAATTTATTCAAAATTGGTATAATCTGCAGTTTATTATTTAAATAGAGAGGCGCCCGTTGTGATGGGCATACCGATTCTGGTCTGAGAGGTATTAGGACGCGTTTTTTCACGTCGCTTTGAACCGCGTAAATACGTAACATCTATTTGAATGTTTCACACGTGTCTCTGCTTACTCAAGCTTAAGGCGATTACCATCGCCAAATTAGCAGCTCGATATTTGTCACTACAAATATCAACGGAAACGACATTGAAATAACGTGCATATCAGCGCGCAATGCATAGTGGCTGTTACGACGCTCGCTGCGTCCTTGAGAGGGCGAAATAGGAGAAAATTATACTTTTCACTTGGACGTGATTACTCGATTGAATAATCTTATGTTATGTTTATAGCTATAAAGTTTATCTATTTATCAAAGCATAGATGAATTCAATCGGCCAAGCAACTCAGGAGCAGTAGGGAATTTGAGGTCAAAAAACACCATTCAGTAAAAAAATAAATTAATGTAGAAGTTTTGGTGGTATGAAAAAGAAAACTGTTGCATATGTTGTCTAAGAGTTGATTATTCATAATACATTTTTTCATTATTTTTGGTTTGGCCATAAACGAGGAGTAGGGTTTAGAAAGTACCCATTTGGCAATAGTAAGGGCCTTAAGGGGATTGCATCCGTAAACGACCTTGAGTCGACCTGTCTTAGAACAAATATCGTCAAAAACCACATTGAAATAACGTTCATATCAGCGCGCATTGCAATGGACGATCGCTGCGTCTCCGGCTAGCGCAAAATAGGAGAAAATAATACTTTTCACATGGACGCGATGGAGGGGAAAAAAACTAATTTTGTAGATCTAAAAATTCTTTATAATTTGGTGAAACAATCTTTAAAATCGCTTCAGGCATTACAGAGAATTTTTGCAAAGATCATGTGTAACTTTTGATTTTTTTTGTCAATAATAACAACAAAATACAATGTTAAACTTGAAATTTATATTTGACTTCATCACGCCTATATGCTATTATTTTTAAAGTTTTCCCACCCGTGTGGGAGGAATAGGCCTTCAAAGACAGGTACAAATTGCAGTTGGAGTATGTATTCACCTTAAGGGCAGGTAGTCGCCAGCGACCTTGAGTCGACCTGTGTCGGTAAAAATATCGATGGAAACTATATTGAAATAACATTCATATACCAGGGTGCACTATAGATACTACTACGTCTCGCTGGATCTCCGGATAGCGCAAAAAAAATCCATAAATAATTTTTCTTTAAAAATTTTTTTCTTTGTGTTTTAGTGCACGAACCATGCAAATAACATTAGTGAATTCAAAGGAATAACCAAGTTTACTTAAGGGGATCGAAAATACAAACAGAAATAAAATGTCAGCTTTCGGATGATTTTGTTGCAATAATTAGGTTACGTATAGCCATAAAAAAAATACATGTTTTTGGTTGAACTTTAAGGTATTCATTTTCCACAAACCACGTTAATCGATTCATATTTGTACTGTCAATGAATTTTTTTGTAACCCTCTATTGCACACTTTTTATCGATTTTGTTTCAGGTATCGCTTTCGCGATTTTGTTGGTTTTTTTTAAATAAAATTAGTGTGAATGATATCTATTCATTTTCCAAATACCACGTTATTCGGGTCAAAAAAAGCACCCCCTTTTTCCAAAAATACGTAAATCCACTGATGCAGTCAGCGGCAGCAAGATATTGTCAGTCTACGCCTAGCGTTGGCGCCCGTAAGACGTGGAACCTGTGCCCTTTTTTGCAAGCTATAAATATCTCCCAAAACTACTTCAAAACACATTGAAATTAATTTTATAAAGTAATATTTCGAGGAGCATCATATTCCTGCCGTTAAAAACTCAACAAAATATGCGTATGAGTGATTTAGCTACATCGTGCCATAGTCATAACAACAAAACTGAATGAATTTGGAATGAATTCATATTTTTATGCGGGAAAATAATATATGTTACTCTAAAAGAATAATTTTGTAATCGTTATTGAAACCCAAATTAATTTACTTATACTTACTGAGATCTGTAACAAAGGTCAATGACCTTTTCGTGAAATTACCCTGTAGTATTGGCTCACCATTTCAGGTCCAAATAAGTGAAGTTCTTTGCAAATTATATAGGTACACTTACTTGGGATAAATCGCCAAGCATTTAAAATATAGAAATTTATTTTGAAATATTTACAGTGCATGGCAAAATTACTAGATCGTAGATAATCCTGTCGGTACATGTTCAGGTTCTGTTACGCAAAATGAAAACAATGAAACTCTTTTAGGATTAATTTGTTATCCCTATGTTTGTCTGTCTGTCCGTTTGTCTAGACAATTTTTTCTGGGTAAAATTAATAAATACCAATATAAACGGCCCTCTATAGAGCTGTAAAAACATACTTTTGACGTTTTTATTTATATTACGTTTTAGGTTTTTACGTTTTTTTTTTTTTACGTTTTTCATACAAATTTTCTCACTATGAAAATGTAGGGATGAACACTTGAGATAATATTTTGCATTTAAAAGTCAACACAGAAAGGAATTGTTGAACAAATAATGTAAAAAATATGAAAACCATGTTGTTCTATTCTAAAGGGATTAATTATCTACTGTTCAATGTGGCGATAGCTTTGTTTATTTTTTTCCTTGAATTATTTTTTACTAAGATAACAAATAGTTTAATACAAGGTTTTCCTTAAGAGGTCCCTTTACCCCTGTATTTTTCTTAAAATTCATACAATAGTTATAAACCGAATGTGAAGTCTACAGCTTATTTTCTTCATATCTTTTTTCATGAGTATATTCTAGTGACATCTAACTACGTCTCTATACAGCCCAAAAAGCAAAATTTGGTAAAACACCATCATAATAGCTGTCAGGATATCGTCAATATTGCCTCGTTTTTACGCAAAGTTTAACAAGTTTGTATATTTTTATCTATACCGGAAATAAAAAAGACAGAAATACAGGCGTCGTTCATGTTAAGATGACTAAGTTTACACACTTTGCTAAGTATAAACAATTACCGTTTCATGGAAAACTGTTTTGACCTGAAACCATTTCACAAATTCAATTAACTTATTTTGAATATCTTGTCATTTTGCACTTCTTGATGAGAAATACAATTTCAATAAGTAAAAATACAACTTTTAGTTAAGAAAACTTATAGTTAAAAGTCTGCTGTATGCATTAACATATTTTTAATTATATTACAATAGTAATAAAATAATTGGCTTATCCGTCGTCGTGATACCAGCCGTAAATTTCTTAAATAATCTGATATCACGCTTATGGAAAACCCAATTATTTTGAAGATACCATAATATCATTAAAATATGTTTATGCATATAGCAAACTTTTAACAATAAATTGTCTTAGCTAAAAGTTGTACTTTACCGTTATAATTATTTCTTAATATTTTGTTACAAATTCGGAGAAATAGCCCTTAAGGAAAACGTTGTATGAAAATATTTGTTATCTTTGTAACAAAGAAAGAAAAAAATAATAAACAAAGCTATCGCCACATTGAACAAACAGTAAATTATTAATCCCTTTAGAATAGAAAGATATGGTTTAATATTTTTTACATTATTTGTTCTAGAGTTCCTTTCTGTGCTTTCTTTCAAATGCAAAATATTATGTAAAGTGTTGATCTCTATATTTTCATAAGGAGAAAATTTGTATGAAAAAGTTAAACAAAAGGCCATAAAAACGTTATAATATGTATATTTTACAGGGCTGTAAATATTAGCATTTATTGATTTTACCCAGAAAAATTGCCTAGACAAACGGACAAACAGACAAACATAGGGACAACAAATTAATCCTAAAAGAGTTTTGTTTTTTCATTTTGCGTAAAGAGACCTGAACATTTCAAACACTTGGCGATTTATCGCAAGGGTAAACAGGTGTCCCAAAAGTCAACGCTTTCCCTTGGAAGGCTGGTAGGCCAGCTCATGACTGACCAGAATATCAAATTATGACCTCAGCAAAAAGTAGATAGTCTTCGAGTTGATGGTACTTTTATAAATTCGAATAGATTTTTGAGAGTCAAAGCTAACCAGTTCTAAATTCTAAGAATAAAATTTTTGTTGCGCAACTCTGAATAGTCATGCTATTGATAAAGTCAAAAATAAACCTTGAAATGCTGTTACATCAGGAAGAAAAATAAAAACCCAATTTATGAGCAATTTTTTGTAATTAGGTTAGTTCGATACCACACCCTGAAAAAAAATGTCCTATGTTAGTTTTGCAAATTGTCTTAAATAACGGCTCATCAAATATTGTTTTTCAAATGATCTGGCAATTTCTGTGTATTACTTTTGAAAAAAAAGTTATTGCTATTTTACTACCAAAGGAGCTGCGTATTTTTTAAAATAATTAGAATTTAGAATGAAAGAGTGGCGGGCAGTAAAAATATTTGACGTTCATTAGAAATGCCATTTAACACGCGTTAGAGTGAGATAAATAGTGACGCTATTTAAAATGAGTTGGAATGAGATAGGAACGCAGTTAAACGTGGTTGAATGAGAGAGGCATAATTGATATAGGCTACAGTGAGATAGGTAGTGACGTGTGCATTCCTTCCGAGAATATTTGTTAGTTTCCACTTTTTGTAATAACAACTTTAGTAAAAATTTTTTGTAAAGAAATTTTTGGTCCAATTTATTTTCCCGCAAGTGTAAAACCAGCTCAACGGGCGAAAAATATTTAAAGAATGGGTAATGGTGACAATCAACCGCCACAATATTATTATGTATCTCTAAAGGAGTGTCTGAAATGTTCCGAGGGTCAACTGATAAATCAAACACTCAAAAAACCACTTTTAGCCGACCATAATAAATTTACGTCCCGACGTGATAGCAAGTAGGATCAATGCCGTGTGACGATGATCGAAATACAGTAATAAATTAGATAAAATAAAATACGTATTACTTTTGACCCTGCCTCGTCCACTCTATTCGTATTTTTGCTATGGTGACGCGAACTTAGAGACCGGGACGAATTTCCCCCCACGCGCTATCGTAAAATAGAATAAGCCACGCCCGGAACTGGTTTTTGTTTTGGCTATGTCATATTCTTAACTTTAGTCTAAAAACAGCTAGATTTTGAACAATATTTTCATGCTGTTTCTTTTACGCGAGAATAATTTCTTTAGATGAAGTTGTTCTTTATAGTTAACTAACAATATAATTATTTTCATGTTTTTTAAACATACAGTTTAAGGGTCGGAGTTCCGAGATTGGGCAAAAGAGGGTTCAGGGTTATGGCTTTTTAAGATAGTAAAATATTAATTTCTGAACAAAATAAATACCACTTGTTACGAGTACCTTACAAGATGAAGAACAAGTTCATTAAAAAATATCACGGCACTAATGTATAGTAACTTCAGAAAAAAAACAGGATTTTCAAATTCAGGTTACACCCGTAGCGCCGCAACCCTATTCAAGTGATTTTCTTGAAAATCCTGTTTTTTTTCTGAAGTTACTATACATTATTGCCGTAATTTTTTTAATGAACCTGCACTTCATCTTGTTAGGTAACAAGTGGTATTTATTTTGTTCAGTAATTTTAATTTTTACCGTCTTAAATAGCCATAATCCCGAATCCCGAATCTTGGAACGCCGACCCTTAAGAGAAATAACTTTATCAATAGAGTCATTTTAACATGACTCTGTTAAGAGTCTGATGACTATTAACGGGACAACAATCAACAACACCAGGTTTTCAAGGGTTCATTGGAAGAAACTAGGTCTCTCCACATATTGAAGAAAATATATTTGATTTGTAGATATTTTATCTAGGGATTCCACATATAAACAATGTATTAAGATTTATACGCGGTTAAGAGATCAACTTGATTTTTTTTATAAAATAGGCAATAGAAATATGAAGGGATTTTACCTAAATCCAATATTTTTTTCCTTACAAAATATTTCAGTATTAGTTAAAAACACACCAATTTGTTGTTTCGCTGCGTGATCACTAATATTACGCGTCCAAGAAAAAGAGGCCAAAGAGCCAACATATAATCGCCTCTATGAAAAGCAAATAAGGTCTTTGCCATGAGACTTATTGTGCTGGACGGGTAATAAAAAAAGTTGCTAGGCGTTTGCCATCCTCTTAATTCTCATTGTCGCTATAAGATCGCAGTCCAGATTGTGGCTCGGATCCATCTTATAAATTTATCAACTGTTTTAAAAGTTTGTAAAACTAGATTGATGGATGTGGAAGAGGTGTGCCATAATCGTAGCAGGTGGAGGTGTGTAATCTCTGCTTACCCCTCTTGGAAACAAGCGTGAGTATATAAATGTATTAAAAAAGTTCAAAAATCACTTTTGACCGAATGTTATAATTAAGTATACCTAAGAAAAATATACATCGTCACGAGGTGAATCCCCGAGGGGGTGTCAGAGAGTGTTTCCGAGTATGGACTGTGAAATGCAAGGCACATTCCACACACACCCACGTTTCACCGACGATTGTTACGTCCCAGAATGATAGATGGAGAGTATACTGACGAGCCATATAACTATACTTCAGGCACAAATGGACTCATGCTTTCGAAACATGCAAAATGTGTCACTAAGGGATTTGAAACCGAGACCTCCAGATGATGTTTAAACGACTATACCACAGAACCGGTCGGTTTAATTAAAGAAATAATAATGATAAATTGTGAATTAAACTAATTGGTACCGCTTAATAGACTTGTAAATATTGCAAAACTTTAACTCGGTCATACGTTCAAAATGGTTTAGCCATATAAAAATTCTCAATAAATGTAATAGTTATAAAAATGCAACAAATCTCCGCATTACATTAACAACTGTAGGCCAAGTGGGTCATAGGCCAAGGTGGGCTCTCCAACAAATGTCAAACTTTGATGGCACTTGCTCTCTAATGATGTGAAGTTGACCTCACCTTTTGAGTCCATTTCATTGGTTTTCAAGAGTGATGGTCTAACGTTCTATGCTTCTGTCATCCTCTTTAATTTTGATTGATGTTTTTTCTGAGAGTTGAGTCAATGTTGAGTGCGACAAGGTTCTTTTGGTACGTGTACTAGCCGTGGCCAAAATCGGAACTAACGCCGCTATCCTAATAAAATGTAACCCTTGCTGTGAAGCTGCGCCCCCCAGTCGATATCATCCACTCGCCAAAAGATAGTATATATTCTGTTGTATTGATGACTGTATATAAAAAAAAAACCGGCAAAGTCCGTACCATTATCTATAAAAACGGCAAAAAAAAACATGTCTGGTGAATGGGAGCTCCCTTAAATATTTATTTTATTCTGTTTTTTACAGTTTTATTATATATATATATATATATACTATACAGATTTTTATGAATATTATGGTTGAAATTAAATAAAAAATAAAACTTTCGACCCACTTGGGGCCGTCGTCAGTCGAATATGGAATATTATCATAAATAAAATAGAGTTAACAATAACATTAAAAAACTTAACCTATTTCATTTACCTTTTTGCTCTCATCTGGTGAAGGTAGAGAAGGGTGTGTCTATCGGTCAGTGTTGTCTGTTTAGTCCGGCTCCGTAGTGGGCACCAAGTGACCAATTGTAAGACTGTTTTTAGTATTTGTTGTTATAGCGGCAACAGAAATACATCATCTGTGAAAATTTCAACTGCCTAACTATCACGGTTCATGAGATACAGCCTGGTGACAGACGAACAGACAGACGGACAGCGGAGTCTTAGTAATGGGGTCCCGTTGGTTACCCTATGGGTACGGAACCCTTAAAACTACCCGATTTGATAAATTTTCAGCCCATTAGTCCGAACAGAACGTTGCAAGTTCAAAGCTCGCAGACGCAAAGTGCGCAAAGCACATATTAAAGCTTTGGCCCCAGTAACTGTCGCAACTAGTCGCAAGATACAACAAAAGTTCGCCAATCGATAAATTAACAGTTTCTAAATGTAAATATTTTTTGTGTTATTAAATTATTTTGACCAATAAAATTATTATAATTTTTTGCGAAACCGACTAAACTTTCTGCTCTTGAAGATGTAGAAATGGCTGCAGGATTTACAAATACGATCATCCATTCACTTTGACCTCTGAACGATTGCATATTTATATAGGTATACCTACATATACATACATATACATACACGCATATAAAACGTTGAGGCGTGGAGAAAAATGTTGATATCGTAAAGGTTTGTGTAGAAATAGTTATTTGTCGATTGAATCATCTATCGACAACTAATAGACGGAGAGCTAGCGACCAAATCGGTCATGTGGCTTCAGCTGTATTGAAACTCCGTTAGCTACTTCTCTGAACAACCTTTTCCGATAATCTTTGTGCTGGCAGGCGGCTGGCGGTGGGTACGGGTGTAGTAGGGTGGAGAAAAAAAAGAATAAAAATGTGTCCTCAGCGACTTTATTTTTTTTTCAAACATATGCTCTGTACTCCCTGTGCATCCAAAAAAAAAATTAAATCGATCGGGTGGTGGGAAGAGGATGCCAGCGTTAATTAAAAGTACCAAAATAATAATAATTTTCATGTGGGCTCAGATATCAGCCGGCGAACGCGTCAGCGCGCTCACGGCTCACGGCGGCTTGGTACTTTTAATTAATGCTGGCAACCCCTTCCCACCACCCGATCGTTTTAAAATTTTTTTTGGGTGCACAAGGAGTACAGAGCAACTGTTCGAAAAAAAAATTAAAGTCGCTGAGTCCACATTTTTTTTCCGCCCGCGGCCTGCCAGCACGAAGATTATCGGAAAAGGTTGTTCAGGGAAGTAGCTAACGGAGTTTCAATACAGCTGAAGCCATATGACCGATTTGGTCGCTAGCTCTTAGACTATAATGCTCATAAAAAGAGATCTGAAAAGGTAGAGTTTTTAAGTAGATACGTAGATCTTAGCATGGATATGTCTATTGGAAATGTCGGGATTGCAGGATTTAAAATTGTTACTTAAAAACTATCTCTTCTGATCCCTGCTCATAACTTAGTGCAAGATTCTTGAAAAACTTCTTTCAAGTTAACAAAACTGTATACAGGGTGATTGTTAATTCGACCTATTCCTTGAAAGGATACTAGAGATCATTTCCAATGAATTAAGTCCTATCAACTAGGTGTCGAAAATGAATGGTCTCCAAGTTACGAAGGTTTTTGTATTATTTTTCAAACTTTCAGACTAATAACCAAAAATAAATAATTTAAAAATAAATATTCCTCTCTCAGCACTTATTAATTATAAATATAATCAATCTGATCAAAAAATCTGATCAATGATAGATAAATCATGATTTATAAAAAAAACGTGCCCTGAATTCCCATAATCTCAGAACTAAAAGGTCTTAAGTGGAAAGAAAACCTTTTTTATTTTGTAATTTTTTAAATATCAACTTGTTTTACTTAAAAAAAAAAAAACATTTTCGACCCCTAGTTGATAGGCATTAATTGTTGGAAATGATCCCTAGTATAACCCCTTGAAAGGAATAGGTTGAATTACCAATCAACCTGTATATCAAGCTTTTTCTTTCAAACGGTGGTCGATATTGATTTAACCTTTTGACCCACAATACTTGATTTTCCAATATTGATTTTGGTTCCAATTTGCGAATTTTTAATAAGGATATTTATTATTTTTTGAAATTTATTCGTTATTCAATTTATATTTGGTTCAGTTTTGCAATTGGAAAATTAACAATTTCTGAGCTAATTTTTCAAGTTGTCTGATATTTGCTGAGATGGATGGATATTGGATGATCAGATCAGAAAACATTGATATCTATATCTGGTGCATGAAACCCCAACGATCAATAAAATTATACATTGGTGCCGAAACTTTCTTCTCGAGCGAAATTTATTTAATGCAGTTCTTTATTAATACTTATGTATAATTATTATTTAAAAGGTCAGTGGTGTCGAAGAGATATTTCCTTCAATAAGATAAATACATACTTTTTATGTAATACTCTTGATTTCTGGGCCATTCCCATCTAGTGCTGCCAATTCTATTTTTGTTGTTTAGCTTGAGATATGGGATTAACCTGCTTTCCGATAAGTTCAGAGAGATTATAGGTAATGAAGGACAAGCTTAGTAGAATAAGGTCAAGTGACCTTGGGCCAGATTATTACCGAGTATAAGTGACACGCATTTTAGTGCGGTATTCGGAATTTGCGCTCGCGTAACATTCTAAATCCTTGAAAAAAAAACTGCCATGTGTGTGTCGTTCACAAGGTTGTTGTGGATTCAACAATTTAGATACAATCTATTTGAAAACACGCTTTATTTAACAGTTATATGATTTTGTATGTCTCCCGGATTTACCAATTTTGTTTTAGGTCAAGCATACTAGATGTTTTTGTGTTACATTGCGTTCAGATTAGGCATAGACAGGAGAGCTTTTTACTAATATTATTCACTAGAGTGATAAATTTTCCAAAGCAACACGGTGTTCTTTAACAATGATCGTATAGGAACCACCCAATCATCACACAGACCGTCTGGGGTTGCGCAAGACATACCCCACTTCGAAACATGAAGTATCATATTTTAGCAATTTGTCCAGTTCTCAGATCCAGTGCACAGACATCTCAAGTGAACCCAGGTCATCAAGTAGTCAATATCGGTTAGTAAGTTACCTCATAGAGGAAGGAAGGTTGATGAAACCGCGTTGTTAGCAAATGACGGGGTCTATTTTACCGGACTCAGTGAAGGCAATAGGAGTATTGCTTATACTATTGTTTGTTTGTTTGTACGTAGGTTTCACTCTGGGGGTCTAACAGACCATACCGAGCTTTAAGAGGCTTAATATGGCCAAATGGGTACATTTTAAAGCCTACTCGTTTATGGCCCAACCAAAAATATTAAAACGACATTGCAACATTTTTCTTTTTCATACCACCAAAACTTCTATATGAAAAAAGATTTGAACCGAATAGTGTTTTTTGGCTTCAATTCCTTACTGCTTCTAACCGCCTTGGTCGATTTAATTCATTTATGCTTTGAGTAATAGATATACTTGATAGCTATAAACATAAAATAGGATTATTCAATCGAAAAATCACGCCTGTGTGAAAAGTATTATTTTCTCCTATGTCGCCCTATGGACGCAGCGAGCGTCGTAACAGCCACCATGCATTGCGCGCTGATATGAACGTTATTTCAATGTCGTTTCTGTCGATATTCGTACCAAAAAATATTGAGCTGCTAATTTAGCGACACCAATCGCCTCAACCGCTCGATAAAACATGTCTGTTTCTCTCAAGGTGGATAAACAGAGTGAGAAAAGGGCACTGTATATGCTAGACTAGCTGGTATCAGAGTTGTTCAGGTCACCATACAGGCATCTGGCATGGCTTAGCAACCACCCATCTTTCGATTTCATCCGGGACCAAGTTCACGTGCTTTCCGAGGCACGCAGGGACCCAGACGTAAATTTCCACAAATGGTCACCCATCCAAAGACTGACCATGCCAAGCGTTGCTAAACCGCGGATCGTAAGACCACACGGCCACACGCTGCTACAGGCCCCTCTCTGTGACGAGTCATGCGGGGGCATGGTTTGACAAACCACGGCCGAAGCTTACCACCAGTTGAAGTAAAGGATGTTACATACATACATATACTCACACCTGTTTCCCAGAGGGGTAGACAGAGACTAAAGATTTCTATCTGCTACGATCCTGGCACACCTCTTTCGCATCTGCCACATCCATCAATCTAGTCATACAAGCTCTTCTATTCCGGGTACTTTTGACAATGCCCTTCTTCATAATATAGTGTTGGCTCCTACACTTTATTTATTTATTTCATTACAAGGGTCATCAACAGCAAAATAATGTACGTGGGATACACAGAAAATTTTGCGAAAGACAAAATAAAATGTTTTACGGTGTATAGTTTTATTATTAAATCATTTCAAAAACTCTTCACCAGCATCTATACAACGTTTCATGCGTCTAAACCAATTTTCGAAATACTTTTTCCAGTCTGCGTCAGACTCGGACACCTCTTCTACGGCCTTCTCGAACGCTGTTAGTGCAACTTCTGGCGATGAAAACTGTATCCTTTTGAGTTGATTTTTCATTTAAGGGAATAAAAAGAAGTCACACGTTGCTAAATCAGGGCTGTAAGGAGGGTGACCCAAAAGTTTAATGGGTGTACTGTCTAGGAAGTCCCTCGTTTTGAGCGCTGAGTGCACTGGCGCGTTGTTATGGTGAAGCACTAGCCCGCGAAGCCCCGTGTTCAGTCGCTTGTTGCACACAGCAGTGAAAACTTCTGGCAAGCATTTTGATAGTATACCGTTTCGTTTCGTTAAATCAATATGCTAATTTGATTTCGCAAAGGAATTGAAAACAGATATCTGAATCGTATCGATTCAAATTTAACAATCATGTCACTGCACCATTCTACGCGGATCTGCTTCTGAGCAGCGGTGAGGTTGTGTGGCACCCAGCGCGAAACTATCCTCCTCACGCGAAGGTGCTCGTGTAGAATTTTGTGAATACTTCCCGATCCAATCTGGAATATGTGCTGAATATCTTCATATGTAATTCGCCTATTTTCTTGAATTAAAATTTTCAGCGAAAGCAGGCTTTTTTCTATAGCAGCCGTCAAAGAGCGACGACTTCCACTTCTTTCTTTCTTTATACTAGCGCTACACGGTTGCCTTAGAAGTGCTTTTATCCATAAATGCTATTTGAAGTCTATTATACGATTCGTCCAGCTTTAGGCGACATTTTAAATCGTAAAAAAATCATCGTGCGAAAATGTTCCAGACGCAGATCCATTTTTAAATGAGATACGATAATTCAATTTAGCTCGTAAAAAATGTGTGATGGAATTTTTAAATAATTGTATTTTCAAAATAAATTATAACTGACCAGTGTCTTATACATAAAACATTTTATTCGCAAAACATATTGTGTGCCCTGGTATGGTAGAGAGTATGTGTGGTTACTGTGGTTAATTTCACATTAAATTAATGATATAGTGAAAAATATCGTCATTCGGGATCTTTGCGGCCTGAAAGAATGTTTAGTGACTATAGAATAGAAAAAGGTGCTCTTGTGGTTTGGACATATAGAGAGGATGAATGAAAGTAGAGTGATGTAAGAAATTTATGGTGCTCAAGTGAAAGGTAAAGCTCAACCAGGCATCCCTAGAAATACGTGTGCTGAACTTTGATTCTATTCTCAGTTTATGCCACTTGTGGACTCCTTGCTTTCATGCACCTCAACGTTCACTGAGCCCGTATACAGTGTGTCCCTCGTAAGATCTAGAAACTAGATCTAAAAATATCGATAGAAACAAAGGAAAAAAAAAAACGTTTTTTTTCCACCTGGGTATTTTTGTATGAGACGCGAGCACAGTGCCTTTGGTTAACCGCTCGTAGAAAATATTGTATTTATGATAGAACGTTGCATTTTTTTTTTGTTAGAAAGGTACTGGAGTAGGCAATGATATATAGGAATAAAAGTATAGTAAACGGACATTATTTAAAAAAAAAAATTGTATTATACTGAAAAAAAAAGACGGAAAGATAAAGAAATAATATTATTTTTATGGTAATGGTAGTTGATTATGTTTTGTTTTTGATTAGGTATGCAACGCCTATTCTTAAGGATTATAACAGTTTTATTTCATTGCATTATTCGCGGTAGATCAAAAGTTATGACATATTTTATACATAGTCTCCATGGTAGGCAACAAACATTTTAAAACGTAAATATATAAAACAAAGATGTTCTAAAAAAAAAACATTTTTTGTCGATAAAATAGGGTCTAGTTCCACTTCCTTTCGGATGTGCACTCTTAGAAGGGACACACTGTATAATTAATGAACAGAGAGACTTGTACAGACTTTGTCACGGCCATGTTGCCGTAACTTTTCCAGATGCTAATAGCAGCGAATGTTTGATACTGTGGCAGCGATGTGTCAAATAAAAACACAATTCATAAGCAAGGTTAAGAGTAATTTTAGTTATGAAGTAGGTGGCAGAGATGGTGTTAAGTGTTAACTGTATTGCAAGATAGACGTTTATATTAAATAAATATACCAATCACTATTAAGTGTATGTGCGTATGTAAATTGTAACTCTACCAAACAAGGTTAAGTTTGTTTTGATTTCATTACAAAACTTAGTTATGTGCATTTACAAATACAAATTATGTAGTTTTCCAAAAATTATATATTACGATTACAAGAAATTATATACACATCAGGCACAAAACATCACGATAAAATCCAAAATATATTTCGGGCCCAACTGGGCCCGGCATCAGTTGGAGTAAGAAGCAAAGAGTATGGTAAGTGTCCTAGTAACAAGTAATGATGACACAATGACAGATAGTATTTACAGGATGACAATGAGAATAAAAAATAAAAATATTAAAAAAGGCAAAACTACTTTCTTAAAAACTAAACTTTTTGGTTGAAGTGAGGATGTGTATGAGGGTGGGATAGAGATAGTAGGTGTTTGTGTGTGTGGGAGAATTTGTGTGATGAATTGAGAGAGAATGTTAGATTAAGTGTGTGTTTTAATTTGAGTCTAGATTTGAGTTAGGTGTTTTTTATGTTTTATTGTATAAGTTTGGTCTGTATGTAAGTCAGTGTTGTCTGTTCAGTCCAGGGCCGTAATGAGCACCAAGCGACCAGATGTAAGACGACTCCCAGGTCCTTAGCTGAATATCAATCAGTGGTGGGTGGAATGATTTTATAATGCGGACGGTGAAGCAGTCGTCGAATGGTTTGCTGTGTAGGCGGGTATGAGTTGGGATGGGTAGTGTATTATTATGTATTTTTGTTGTGAATCTGTGTTGGTTGATACATATACATATCAACATAAATTTATTTGATTACAAGAATGTGACATTTGCCTCAATAAAGTAATTTTAAATGTTTACACTAAACTTATGTCCCCATACTAAGCAAGCTTGTTTCGTGGGTACAATAAAAACCGGCCAAGTTCGTGTCGGGCCACGCGCAGTGTAGGGTTCCGTAGTTGCCCTGCACAATATGCGGACTTCTTCTCCAAGTAAAATTGCAAAATTTGGCAAATAAAAAACGCCAAAAAAAATCTCGTTGTTTTTTGGCCTGAAATTTGGCGTGAACTGATAGCTGAATGATTAGTCAATCTCCGTAAAGCTAAAAATCACTCAAATAATTGCAAAACCTCATGTTGCATGTCTAAAATCACGACAACAAAGAATTAAAAATTGAAAATTTATTTAAAGAAGTGCTGTTATTATAAAAAAATGTACTGAACACGTCGTAAAAAACATTTAAATTATATCTGCAATAAGATTTTGCAATTAATTGAGTGATTTTTAGCTTTACGGAGATCGACCAGTCATTAAGCTATCAGTTCACGCCAAATTTCAGGCCAAAAAACAACAAGATTTTTTTTGCCGTTTTTTATTTGCCAAATTTCGCAATTTTAATTATTATGGATCATTCTGTAAATCAAGAAAGTGTTGTTTTATCTTATTCTTAAATACTGATACAGACGGAGCCTCACCAGTGTGTAGTATGTATGAGAGAGTATGTGTTTGTGTAAGGGAGGGGAATGTAAAAATTTGCAAAATTACAATAATTATGGTTATTGTAATTTTGCTAATTCTAATTCATTAGGGCTTTTCATTGATTAATATATATCAAAATGAGTTTCCATATGGATCGATATTAAAAAAACGCTTATTGGCATACCTATACTAAAGCCTATCTTCCAGAGACCACATAACTCCGTGTGCTACGATCGTGGTACACACTTCTTTCGCTATTTTCCTATCCATCATTCGAGTCCTGTTACCAAAAGTTAACCTGTATGATGATAGGAACATTTCCGGCCCCGTCACAATAGGCTTTTAGCTCTAACGCCCTATCTTCAATTCAAAACCATGTAAAAGTAATCTAAAACAAACAAACAAACAAAGCTGTAATGCAATCCATTTCAACTGCTAGGTTCGATAAATCGTACCTGCGTTACAAAACAACGCAGTGTATGCAATCACCTAAATCAAGATAAAATCTCTGGTTGTCGGTCTCGTTATTCCAGTCCGCATTGTCTTTTTTTTTAGAAATGATTGATTTAATACATAACACTTATCGCATCTTCAATCACTTTCACTATTAAGTTTAACCGGTTGCTGATTGGTTGACAGCAACTTATAAAGTGACAAGTTGTCATCGTTAAGGTGACTCCGTCGGAAACATTAGTAACTCGATTCATGGTGGTTGAAATTTTGAACAAAACCATATTAAAATAAAGTTCGTATCAGCTCGCACTGCAACATGGCTGTTATGTCAGGCGCTGCGGCTGACAAGTGCAGAAATAGTGTGTTTTAAATTAATTTTACGTAAAATTAAATAAATTTTCAAGAACTGAGAAAACCATATCATTTTATATTATTTTGTCTAGAAGTTTATACATTTTTAAACTGTTTCGATAAAAACTGCAGCCGTTATATTGTAACAAGTGGACAAAATATTGAGAAATAAGGGTAAACTTAGAATTTTCTTGCTTCACTTCTGTGTATTAAAATAAAATTCAGGAAAAACCACATCATTATTTGTATCATGTAGATTACTATGTATTTTTTTTTCTATTAAAAATGCTATAGTTACCGTATAAAATGGTTACAAAGTTACTCAGTTCAAGGTCGTTGGCATTGGGAAAAGCCTTAAACGCAGTTGATACTCAGTTCAAGGTCGTTGTCATTGGGAAAAGCCTTAAACGCAGTTGAAGAATCACTAATCTGTTTATTTTTGCCAACATATAAACTTGATTACTAGATAAAATCAATAACTAGCAAATTTTCTGAGAACAATAATTCGCTTAGATTAAATTGATTAAATTATGTTAAAGTGTGTTAATTCGAAAACAATTTCGAGATTTAGGTTTAATTAACCGTATTTTCGAACTTGTGGTCTAAAAAATCGCTTGATGATGAATATTTTCACGAAAAAGCTGCAACTTCCATTTGCCTTCAATCTTCATGTGACGTCACTTGAGAAATGGCTGTTTAGAAACGTGTTCTTTGCTATCAAGATAAATTTATCATAATTTACTTCCGATTGATTTGACAGATGGATTACACATGAGTAGACAGACAGAGACAGACCACTTATTTCTTATAAGCAATCACACATCACAATCAGTATAATGTCTAAAATTCGCAAGTGACCTCATAGCCGACAATTCTTAAAAAAATAATTGTTAATTTATATACCAAAATAATGAAATCTATATCCTAAAATGGCGTATATTCTCTGAAAAAAAAAAAAATATTAAAAACTAAGCTATGGGAATTCTCAGACAAAGATTCCGTCTTATTTGTCTTGGAACGCCACAGCAATCAAAGATATTCTAAATAAAAACGTCATTGACAGGAATTTATTTTTCTCTGAAAAAGTAGTTTCTAGTGAGTGTTTTTCTCGTTGTTTTTTTTTCTTAGTTCTTAGCGTTCCTCCAGATGTCGCCGTCCATGTCACCATAGATAAAATGTGTTTCGTAGCAATCAATGTCAAAATAGTACATTACGATACGAGAGCAATGAAACGTTTTCTGACGAGTGTGAGTTTGCGGCACGAGCCGAAGGCGAGTGCTGCAATCACACGAGTCGAGAAAAAGTTTCTCGCACAAGTTTCGTATAATTTTTTATAGCACAAGTGCGGAAAATGCCGACTTTACGTGCGTAAAGCGGTCATTTTACGCACAGTGTGCTATAATAGTTTTTAGTTTGTATGGAATCCTTGCAAATTTTGTCTTTGATTCTGTTGCTAAAGTGTACAACAGTGCCATCTAGGAATCTTATTTAACACTAAATTTGACATAAGGAAAAACGCTCATTGAGGCACTGAGCGCAAAATAGTGTAACACAAATTAAAAATGTTGAGACTTTTTATGATACATTTGTATACGAACATCAAAAGGTTAAATTTGTGTTACAGCACTATTGCGGTCAGCGCCTCAATTGTATTTCTGTCTGTAATATAGTAATATCTACCAACAACATAATATTATCATTATCATCATTATAATAAATCATTTCTTCACCGCTCAAAAGTTGGTTGGGAAAAAATTTCTTTGAGTGATAAGTCCGATTTTGCGCAAATGTATTTTTCAAAACTGTATTTTTCTTTTTAATGTCTTTTATCTACAATAAAGTGTCGATTTATTCTTCTCGATTCAAAAAAGTAAGAGACCATAAAATTGCCGAGAAGAGATTATCAGTTTTTTATCAGATATTTTTAGGATTCCAAAATAATAATAAATAACTTAATGTAACTCTTCGCGTCCAAATTATCATTAAAGGTTCTCTGGAAGAAATCGCTTCACGCGATAAGTACGCCCATTGTTGCTTAAACCTTCTAAATTTTTGTATTGCCCTTTTCCATTGTTTTTAACTATAGTTCTAGGATCATTGACCTAAATTTTCTAGAGCTGCTCAAGATAAATTTTGAAAACTTGATTTTATCTTCTGTCACTTTTGTGGATATATAAATAGCAACAATTTAAAACATGTTAATAAAATATTTTTTATAAAAATCATTCACTCCTCCTTTAACCGACATTGAATTACGGACATGGGAGACATCATTCATATGGTCACTTGAAGCTCATTATGGACCTGCCCCTCTATTCTGTATCTTTAGTTGTCAACTGGACTAGGTGCCTATCATCAAAAACATAGCTAAAAACGGAACTTTCAAAATTGCCATTAGTCGGTATTGAACTATCAACGAACTGTGTCGTCACTTCAAGTGCGAACATATCCTTAGACAATTGGAATTCGATAGTATATCTATGTTTTTGATGATAGACACCATGTCCAGATGGCAACTAAAGATACACAATAGGCCCGCTGGACTGAAAAAAAAAACACTGACTGACTGACACTACCTGACCTGACTCGTAATAATATGACTATGGCGAATGGATACGCCAACTGCAATTTGGACCTGTCTTTGAAAGCCTACTCCTCCCACACGGGTTGTCCAAAAACTTTCATAAAAATATATGATAGGCACTATAGAGTCAAAAATTAATTTTCAGTTTCATAAACTGTTTTTATATTGTAAGTTTTGACAAAAAAAAACGAAAGTCATCGAAAGTTTCACATGATTAACAAAATAATTCTCTTCTCCTTCCAAACGCCTAAAGCGATTTTAATTATTATTTCACCAAATTATAGGAAGTTTTTAGATCTACAAAATTTAAGTTCAAAATTTTTTTTCAGTTCATGGCGTCCATATGAAAAGTATTATTTTCTCCTATTTTGCGCTAGCCGGAGGCGCAGTGGTTGTCGTAACTGCCACTTTTCAAGGCACGCTGAAATGAACATTATTTCAATGTCGTTTCCGTTGATATTTGTACCGATACACATCGAGTTGCTTATTTAGCGTGGTCATACGCCTTAACAAACGATTTAAACCTAAATGTATAATTAAATCAAAATTTACAGTTTAATAAAACGATATAACAAAATATTCAGAATCGGAGCACTGAGAGGTTGAAGTATTTATATACAACGTGAAATTTAAGTCATTTTGTTAACGAAAACTGGTGATAGTATTTTTACTATGAAGCCAACCCTGAAATCGTAAAAATATCAGCTGTTCCATATAAAAGTTAAATAACTACTCGACCCAAATGTATGAAACAGCTGTTTTTTTTTCACGATTTAAGGGTTGGCTTCATAGTGAAACTCGTCCGAGCACTACCACTAAATTTCACGTTGTATATGTGGAATATAACATACAAAAAACAATTTAAAACAAAATAATTGTGGAGTTTCTGGAATTGAACTAAGTATTTGGGTTAGTTTATTCAGGAGTGAATATTTGGCTATTTTACGGAATTAAGAGGTAAGAAGGAAACATACAAATGCTTTTTGTTCCAGAAAGTACCACTGTTGAATATCGTTGCAATATTCAAGACGTCGTTGTCGTGGCCTACTAAGCTAACTTTCATAATTGAGTTGTAACTTATACAAGAAGTCAATGGTGTTCAACAACAGCGCCCGCCCCAGGTAGCCAAACCGAACAATACCCTGCAACAATACTACACAAATCATCTAACAACAACTTTGAGGTACCCTGGGAAATGTGAAACTTAAATAACACAAGTTTACCAGATTAGGTGGAGAAATAGAAACTTGTACCCTTGTACCTTACTTATGAATTTCTTGTTCCTTACTTTGGAATTATTATTGGAAATATTACACCTTATTTGGGTACAGATACACGGTAATCGAACCTGGCTTATGTGTTTCGCATATGCATAACTTTTCAAATCCCATGGCGTCCCATATCAAAATATATATTTCTGTGGATATCTGATCCTTTTTAGGCTGAAATATAGTTATTAATTTTATGACGTCAGAAATATGTTTACGTGCTATATTATTCTTACTTCTGAAAATAACGTTTATAATTTCATTATTTATTGTGTTCTTTTTCACTTTAAATATCTACCTTTAAATATCTACGTTTCACCTCAAAACACAAGGATAAAAGATTAATATGATTGTTTTAATTGCAAATAGTAAATGAGTGTCAACAATCGTAATGAATAATTAATATGATTCAAAATGTCTGACAATATGCCTGAATTCTACATTTTGACGTTTTTGAATTGTCACTGTAATTTTTATGCAGCTGAAAGCACGTGAATTTAATAAGAACATACACATAGTCATTGTAGGTTGGGCAACGCAAGAATGCAATGTTCCATACATTGTAGCTTCGATGACGTAGAAAAACAATGTTCCGTACAATGTATAGGTAGGTTGGGCGACGAAGCAAGCAATGTTCCGTACATTGTATAGGTAGGTTGGGCGACGAAGCAAGCAATGTTCCGTACATTGTATAGGTAGGTTGGGCGACGAAGCAAGCAATGTTCCGTACATTGTATAGGTAGGTTGGGCGACGAAGCAAGCAATGTTCCGTACATTGTATAGGTAGGTTGGGCGACGAAGCAAGCAATGTTCCGTACATTGTATAGGTAAATTGGGCGACGAAGCAAGCAATGTTCCATACATTGTATAGGTAGGTTGGGCGACGAAGCAAGCAATGTTCCGTACATTGTATAGGTAGGTTGGGCGACGAAGCAAGCAATGTTCCGTACATTGTATAGGTAGGTTGGGCGACGAAGCAAGCAATGTTCCGTACATTGTATAGGTAAATTGGGCGACGAAGCAAGCAATGTTCCATACATTGTATAGGTAGGTTGGGCGACGAAGCAAGCAATGTTCCGTACATTGTATAGGTAGATTGGGCGACGAAGCAAGCAATGTTCCGTACATTGTATAGGCAGGTTGGGCGACGAAGCAAGCAATGTTCCGTACATTGTATAGGTAGGTTGGGCGACGAAGCAAGCAATGTTCCGTACATTGTATAGGTAGGTTGGGCGACGAAGCAAGCAATGTTCAGTACATTGTATAGGTAAATTGGGCGACGAAGCAAGCAATGTTCCATACATTGTATAGGTAGGTTGGGCGACGAAGCAAGCAATGTTCCGTACATTGTATAGGTAGGTTGGGCGACGAAGCAAGCAATGTTCCGTACATTGTATAGGCAGGTTGGGCGACGAAGCAAGCAATGTTCCGTACATTGTATAGGTAGGTTGGGCGACGAAGCAAGCAATGTTCCGTACATTACACTGTATGTTGGGCAGCATGTTTCTAGGCCACCTTAGAAAGAGGTATGCTAGACCAAATTGGCGAATACTGAAGAAGGTCAATGTCAAAATTACCCAGAGTACAAGAGCTTGTATGACTAGATTGATGGATGTGGAAGAGGCGAAAAAGGTGATAAAAAATTCATCCTTGTTTTTTACAAATAAGACACAAAAGAATACGACTTTTACAGTGCCCATAAGCAAATTAAGCGATTGCTTATTAGGGCATCACGTCTCGGGGGGCACCATAAATAGCAAAGAAAAAATATTTTCTAGCACATGAAAGGTAATGCTCATTACATATCCGCGCGTAATGAGATGTCGTTGACCCATGATTTGCAAAATTTCTGAAAAGTCAGCAAGGTATTAAAAACAGACGACGACGCTACAAGAGAGGCTTGACGCTTCATCAATATTAAATATCGTCTATAGAGGCAGATATGCTAAGAACATTCATTTTTGACACTACTCGTATGGTTCGCAAATTGCTGTCCGTAAAAGAAACAAGTCGTATTTCAAAAAATAAAAAAAATTGTATACTTTGCTTTTTATTACAACAGCTACATCACTTGTCTCTTTCGTCCATATTCTAAGAAAAGTACGTAAAGACCGACATCTTTGTAATAAACACATTAATTTTTTTAAAGACCTAATACTGATTTGCTATTAGATAGGGGGCCCACAGGCGTAGATTGCTTAGGGCATCAAGCAGCCTTAAGGGGCTTTACCGTGAAAATTGACACTTTTTGAAGTTATTTATCTGCTCTTTTAATGAAGTTCCAAGTAAAATAAATAAGTATAACAATTTTGGGATCTTTTACTAGATTTTGGTTTATCAGAAACGCGATAGGAGGAATTTCATTCGATATAAATAATTATTGAAATCAGGTCTAAATTTACACTTTTTTTGATATTCTGACAAATTAGAATAGCATACAGACTTGAAAAATATTTATTTAGATGGGTTTTAACTATACCTAAATTACTGGTTATAGAATTTTTTGTAGCTATTTTAGTTAATTTTGAATAAATTTAAAACCGACTTTTTGACAATTTTCCCCGATTACGTCCATTTCTGCCTGGAGTAACGGGGACCTTTGCTAGCACGGTATATCACCTTAATCCGGCACTGGACTTTTATCCAGCAAAATATGAATACTCTCGCCTTATAACCTGTTAGCTGAACGATCCAATCGAGACACATCCATTATATTTTATCAAAAACAGAATCGAATTTATACGTGGTAAGGCGTTCCCTAAACACGTTCTATACGACCTACACTTTGATATTAATGTTCGGAATAATTAAAAACTATTTTGTAAATAAATGTTTGAGTTGTAATTAGATTTACAAATAATTGTGACTGACCCCAGTCATGTGCAAAGTGTTACATAACTTTAAATTAGTCTGGAGTAGGGTAACCATCAAAACGACTTCTAAAGATCGTCACTGAGCTGTAAAAAAAAAACTTACATACATATACTCACGCTTGTCCCCCAGAGGGGTAGGCAGAGACTAAAGATTTCTATCTGCTACAGTCCTGACATACCTTTTTCGCCTCTTCCACAACCATCAATCTAGTCATACAAGCTCTTCTATTCCATGTATTTATTGGCATTTGACTTTTTAGAAATTTGCATATTTACATTCTAAAGATTTGGGTTTGGCTTTGAAAACGTATAAAGGCACAAAAATAATATGTTTTACGAATTTCGCAAACATTGAACCTTCATTCTGATCAATTAATGAGTCTCCCAGTATGTGTATTAGACTGTATCAATCAAAATCTTATATGTTTTATCTGCTCTCATACTACAATTGGGTAATTATAACATCAAAAGCGGTTTAATAAGTACCTATATTGTTTATCCGATGTTATATCATTATAACACTGCCACTCTGCACTGTGATTGGCTCAATTTATTTTAACACTGCTAGAGAGCCAATCAACAAGAGCTACGAGAAATAAGTCCCACCCTTAGTTCTTAAGCCACGCCCTCTTTTCTCGTCGTGGCTTGTGATTGGCGCTCATACAGCATTATAGTATATTGTTACGATTTATATCTCCAATGGGGTGTCAGAGTTGTTCCCGAGTGTTATATGCAAGTCCCAGTCCACACTCGGTACATCCACGTTTCACCAATGATTATTAATTTCGGAAAATCAGATACAGGCACCAGCAGTCCATAATTTATAAAGAGATTTCCTGAGGAAGGTCAACACGGCTAGTACGAGGAAGGTCACTGCGGCGCAACGCTTTGATCGTTTGGTTCAGTCCATCTTTGTGGAGTTTCACCGCATCTGATAGTCGTTCATAAACTCACACCGAGTTGGGTTTCCTACCCGGGTCGCAACACTAACCCGTTCAAAAATAAACTCGCGTCTCAACACCGACCGTTCAAAAATGACAGTGTCGCTACACTGGTGTCGAATTTTTCAACATCAACTCTGAGCAGGGTTCGCAAGGTTCGTATAGGCTCCAAACGTCACCTGACATTCACGTAAATTTTCGTAAATGAAATGTCGTTTTTTTTGTACCGAGGGGGTCTTCTCAACGTTATAGTTGAAATATTTACGTTAAATTTCGTTATTATAGTAAATATAATGCAAAAATGACAACTGACGTTTGGAGTGTCGCTACACTACGAAACCCGTTCAAAAACTCAGCGTTACAACCCCAGTGTTCCTACCCAGCCCAGGGTTATTTAATGAACGCACTCCTGAACTTTATAAACGAGTCTCAATTACTTAGTTTTCATAAAATTGCAAGTAAAAAATATTATAAAATATATTGTTACGCGAAGATTATTTTTGATGGTCGTAGATAAAGTATTGTGTGAAACTGAACATAATTAGACATTGGGACACTCGTGCAGCCTATTACGAAACTCACTTCTTTCGTTTCGCAAGTCTCAGATAATGTATTTTAAAGTTTCACGAAATACTTAGAGGTGGTAGAGCTGATGCCGGGCTCGATTGCGGAGGTACCACCATCTTACTTGGAGACCACCTCGAAGTAATTCGGGGGAGAGTAAGAGGACAATTCACAGGCAAAAAACCAGGAGGTCCACCATGCCTGGGACAAGCCTGGGAAAGGCTTATGTCCAGCAGTGGACGAATTAGGCTGATGGATGGATGGATGACGAAATACTATTGCAAAACCATTCCCAGTAAACTCCTAAACCATGGTGCCCCTACTCGAGTTAAAAGCGCGGTCAGGGGTCAAATATACATGGCATCTACGTTTCTCATATTTTACAACTAATAAATAATAATGTACGGAGCGTTTCGGTATGATTATATCACATAAGCTTTCAATAAAGATATGCTAGGTTATTGATTGTAAATTGGTATTATGCATGGAATTAACGCATGCTCTTTTTGCTCATTTGATATTTGCTTTTAATTTATTGCAGTAAGGTTCAAAACGAAATGACCGAATATTGATATTAAGTCTTTACATATGAAATTGCCGTTTTCTATAGAGAATTTGAAGGAAACTCAATATTCAATACTAACATTATTGCATTTTTTAAGAATGACAAATCCAAATTATGTAATTTCTCTTGTGTATGAATGAGACAACATTGAGCTAACAGCAACATTAATTAAATTTTTAATAAGTGTCAGTTGTAAAAAATTATTACGAATCTTATCTTGGAAATGGATGGCATTTAGGACGAAATGTAGTTGTATATTTAATTTTTATTATCAAACTGAAAATAAAACAAAATTTAATACGTAGATGTAAAACCTTGAAATCAACTTTGAAACAAAAAACAAATATTTGAATTAGCTATTGAATTACAAAAATTATGAACTCATGAATCTGTAAGCAAATTTCGGTTATTTCATAGGTAAAGACCTATTGTTTCTCTTTTTACTGAGTTGTTTCAGTTTCAAAGTCGATTTTGTTTTATTAATCGTTATTATTTAAGTACAAGTGATAAAAAAAACCACTGATATATATATTGGTATTTTGTCATACCAAACAACAAACGTAGGCTGGAATATCGAAATTTGGTAAAAAACCGAATCTGCTGGCATGACAACCCTTTATCGAATCAATTTTTTTTTCTATTAATTCTATTCTCTCCATTATTTTAGAAATTTTAGGTGCTATTTTTATTTTTATATAATATATAGGTTGCTCTGAAGTTCGACCTATTCCTTGAAAGGAGTTAGTTATACTAGAAATCATTTTCAACAGATTAAGCTAGGGGTCAACTAGGGGTCCAAAATAAATGGTCTCCGAGTAACGAATGTTTATAAGATATTTTTCAAACTTTCAGATTGGTAACGAAAAACAAATGATTCAAAAATAATGATTCCTCTCTCGGCACTTATTTGTTGTTGTTCTGATTAATGATAAATGTGTGATGATCACATCACTGTGATCATTTTTAAAAAATACACATGCCCAGAATTCCCATAATCTCAGAAGTAAAAGGTCTTAAGTGGAAAGAAAACCATGTCTTTTTTGTAATTTTTGAAATAGCGACGTGTTTTAATTATAAAATTTATCATTTTCGACCCCTAGTTGATAGGCATTATTTGTTGGAAATGATCTCTAGTACAACCCTTTTCAAGAAATAGGTCAAATTTCAGAGCTTATGTACAGTTTAGGCCCATAAGTAACCTGCAAGTACTGCAACCACTTATTGGTGTAAGAATTAACATTTTCATCACGACGAGAACCAAAAATAACAATACAATTTGCGACCTAAAATCATGATTTTTATCAAACAAAAGATCTTACTTACTTCGAGTGAATACGTGTTGCAAACTACCTACATTTTGCTTTTTAAAACAAAAAGTCTATTAGCACTCAGATCGCTTCGAAATCACTGAGCTTCTGTGGTCCCGTCCAGAAATAGAATCCATTTTAATACAATGTGTAAATAGACAAGCTTTAAATTAAGGCGCTACGGAAAAAAATCGACGCTTTAAGAACTTGCATATCTACTACGGTAAATAATATATTATTTTGATAAAAAAGTATATTATTTTTGGAATCTTTTTCTAGGGATCTGTTAAAAGTTAAAACAGAAACGCGTTTGGAGAAATTCGCCTCGATAGAAATATTTATTGAAATTGGGTCTTTTTCGACAACAATTCTTCTGCGGGCCTATTGTGTATCTCTAGTTGCCTTCTGGACTGGGTGTCTATCATCAAAAACATATATATACTATCGAATTCCGATGTCCTAAGGATATTTTCGCACTTGAAGTGACGACACAGATTGTTAATAGTTCAATACCCACTAAAGGCAATTTTGAAATTTCAGTTTTAGCTATGTTTTTGATGATAGGCACCTCGTGCAGTTGGCAACTAAAGATACAGAATAGGGGGGCTGGTTTGACAATTTAAAATGACATATGGACTGCAATTATATTTTATTAAATGGGTTTTAACGGTATCTAGGACCTGGTTAAACGAAATTTTGATAGCAACTTAAGTACATTTTATATTAATAAAAAATCGACATTTTGCTACTTTACCACGGATCCGTTCCTGTGGCACTGAGGGTTTTTTCGCATATGGAGTAACAGGGACGCTAAAACTTTAACGTTGGTTATACAACATTCCCAAAAAGAAACATAACTGAATAAAGAAAAAAAAATATTTTCATATTTCTGTAGTGATTTTGAAAATGTACTATGAATAAAATTTTGGATGCCTTTTTCAAAACCTTGAAGAGCAAGTGGGTCTTGACAAATATGACAATTGATAAGAAACACCCTACAACCCATCCCTTACACAAAGCGATTGCTTGAACCCACCTAGAATTGAATTTTTTTACAAAAATGAATCAAGGTACCGGAGATATGAAGTAACAAAAAACTCCGCCGAAATTGAGAACCTACTCATGTTTTGAAGTCGGTTAAAAAAATTAAGAGTTAATTATTTAACAAACACATCTTTAGCTACTCAAAAACTTACTAAGGTTTAAAACACATTTTTATTCAAATTGCAAATTGTTGAAAATCATTGACTCTCCTTAAAATGAGGATAAAATAAACTTTTATTTTGCTTTATAAACTTGTGTGAGTCGTGAAACCCTAAAACATACTCGCAACAATTACCGGCGGAACCCATAAATTTGTAACACAATGTACACTTACCGAAATTTTTTCTCACCGATGCATTGGGCGTATGTAACCCACGATGATTATAATCTTCGTGTACAATTAAAAGGCTGAATGAATGCAATCAAATTATTGCATGTTCAATTGTGGCCACGCGAAAGGATCCCTGTCGTAATTTTTTTAGCGCATAATGTTAGAAATACTAAAATAATTAATTAATTTCTAGGTACTATCAAAGAAAAACTCGCAGGTCCAAAAAATATGTCGTCAGAACATAATACAGTGTGTCCCCCGTAAAAGTGCACACCCGAAAGGGGGTGAAACTAGATCTAAATATATCGACAAAAACAAAGAAAAAAATTTTTTTTGAATTTTTTTTTTTAATCTTGAAAAAATACTCCACCTGGGTATCTTTGTATGGGACGCGAGCGTAGTGCCTTTGGTTAACCGCTCGTAGAAAATATTGTATTTATGATAGAACGTTGTATTTTTTTTTGTTAGAAAAACTTGGACTAACATAAAAGACGCTGCCAGTCTCTGCAGACTGGCACAGAATAGAGAAGAGTTTCGTGTGGTGGTCGCCGACATCCGCTAGGATATGGCACCCCCAAGAAGAAGAAGAAAGATAATGGAATAGGCAATTATAAATAGTAATAAAAGTATAGTAAAATGGGGACATTATTTTGAAAAAATTGACTATTACTGAAAAAAAAGACAGAAAAATTAAAGAAATCATCTTTTAGGACATTATTTTTATGGCAATGGTAGTTGATTATGTTTTGTTTTTGATTTGGTATGCAACGTCTATTCTTAAGGATTATAACAGTTTTATTTCATTGCATTACTCGCGATAGGTTAAAAGTTATGACATATTTTATGGTAGGCAAAAAAAATTTTAAAACTTAAATTTATAAAACAAAGACTTTCTAAAAAAAAAAAAAAATTTTTTGTCGATAAAATAAGGTCTAGTTTCACCCCTTTTCGGCTGTGCACTTTTACGAGGGACACACTGTATATCCCTGGATCAGAGCTGTTTTCAAGAAAAGACTGTCACTGAAGCAGTCAACACTCGTACACCCGCTTTTTAACAACGATTTTTACGTCCCAACGTGATAGGGTATGAGCCTTAACGCTGTTTCGGGCTCAAATTATAAATAATATTTCTCTTAAAATTAGAAGGGTCACCTCACTCCGCTCCGCTTCGCTCGGCTCCCCAAATATATTTACATGTAAACCTAGCACGCTCCTCCTCGCTCCACTTCACTGCGCTCGGTGAAAGATTTTCGATTTCATACGACTTAAGTATATAAATATTATGCACACAAATTTCGAAAAACTCATTGGTGCATGTTCGACCGGCAGGAATCGAACATTGAGAATCCATTATCCTACCAACTGAACTACCGCTGCTTCAAATCTTTGCAGGTAAAGTAAAGACGCCAGCTGTTCACGCTATGTATTGGTAGGGTGACCCGAGATTGAGCACCTCATTTTGCATCAAGTAGAACTGAATTCGTTCCACTATTGTTTAAAATAGCGCGCTCTAAGCCGTGGCTATTACGGCTGAAATATCACCCGCACTCGAAAATCTGCGTATTCATTAAATACTTTTATACAACCAGAAGCGTCTGGTTGAAATAAAAACATGATTTTTTCAAACAAGCTAGATATATCATTCAAACAAATTTTATAAATAAACAACCACCTAAATCCTGAAATCGATACTCGAAAGAAAATAAAGTCTAAAATTTGTAAAATAGAGGTTTACAAAAGATTTTATTTACAGCAAAAATATGAATCAATTGACGTGGTTTGTTCAAACTTACTTTGTAAACGTAAGGAGAAGTCTGTCATTTTATTTCCATTTGCCATCGGCGCGCAATAGGTAGCCTGTCGTGCTGGCGTCCGTACGTAAAAAGCTTTTAGTGTTTTTGAGCTAGATTATGCAAAATCAAATCTGATGATGTGTAAACAGTTATAACCTCGTCAGCACAATGATTTATTTGATTACTGCTGGTGTAAAGTGGTCGAGTAACCATTTTAATAATTATGAAGATTGATTAAGACCATTAATAAGAGTTGAGTTATTTATGATTTTATTTATTAAGGGTCGGTTGTGCCAAACATGCTCTCGCGTTTGGAAAATTTACCATATTAAAACAAAATATTTTTAAAAATCTCGCTGCGCCTTATCGACACGTCAAGGGACCCTAGGGCTGGCGCGTACCTCGGCCAAAGGCTAAGCCTGCGGGCCTATTATGTATCTCTAGTTGCCTTCTGTACGAGGTGCCTATCATCAAAAACATAGATATACCATCGAATTCCGATTTCCCAAGGATATGTTCGCACTTGAAGTGACGACACAGTTCGTTAATAGTTCAATACCCACCAAAGGCAATTTTGAAATTTCAGTTTTTATCTATGTTTTTGATGATAGGCACCTAGTACAGTTGGCAACTAAAGATACATAATAGGGGGGCAGGCAATACAACGAGGTAATGTCGCCAGTATCTTGGGGACCCTCCCGCAGGGCAGCGATTTAGACCAAATTTTCAGTTTATGAACAAAATGTCAGGTAAGTTTGGTATTATTATTATTATTATTGTACAATTTTCTTAATTAGGTTTATTTTTTAGGCATTTTAATGTTATAGTAGTTTTAGTTTTAGTTATTTTATAAGTTCTAAATTTTTAAGTTGTATTGTAATTAATTATGTTGATTGTTTATAAATATTCAATAAATAATTTTGATAAGTCAAAAAAAATAAAAAATCACAAATCACAAAAAAATAAAAAAATAAAAAAATATTTTTAACAAACAAAATTTGTGTAAGCAGTTAAGAAGTTGAACTACATTACAATTTTTCAGATTTGACACAAGTGTTACAATCATCGATCTAAAAAATCGGAAAGATCACTAAAATCACGAAAAACGTAATTTGGCGTTGCAAAGAGAAAAAAGTTTTTTTTTTATTCCAAATTGAAATATTTTTTTGCCTAAAGAGATCAAAGTACCTTATTCATTTCATATTTTAATGTTTTTTTCCTTTCGTTATTTAAAAAGAAAAACACAAACATTCAAATTCTTTATGCGTAGTTTTTCTGTACAGGAAAAATGTAGAATGTTTGAGTATTTCTTTTAAAATAACGAAAGGAAATGAATAATAATAAAAATCTGTAAAGGCTACTTTAATTTCTTTACTCTATAATTTTTTTTTTGTAGCTATATCAGTAGACTGATCATACTAGTTCCGAAGCCAAATTACGTTTTCCGTGATTTTACTGATCTTTCCGATTTTTTTCCTCGATGCTTGTGATACTTGTGTCCATATGAAAAAGATACATATGTCATCTTTGACGTCTGTCAGAAAAAATGCAATATGTTTGTAAGTGGTAAACTGGGCCCGTGGGCTGAGTAAGCTGTGGGCTGAGTTGCCCCCAACAAAAATTAAATATATTTGCAAGTGGTCAACTCAGTCCGCGGGCTAAGTTGCCCCTGAAGTGTTTTTTAAAACGATTTAAAGTATTTTAATATTTACAGGAATTGACGTCATCATATTAGTTTCAATGGTCGGATCCTTGTCAGACCTTAGGATGCGTTCAAGTAATGAATTTTTTCCCACGGAAATGAGTGGTAATGACGTCACTAAAGGTCAAATAAAAGACAGCGCTTTTTTATTTCACGCTGATTTAAAAATTTGTCTTCTGCAAACTTATTCTTGAATGATGACCGTAGCCAATTCTTTATCCTTCGCATCGCCGAAAAACTGCGCTCGCATTCGCCGAATTCAGCCGAAAAATTCTCCGTTTTGATAACCATTAAAATTGTAACACAAGTGCGTTACATTCACAGAAATGTAGTAAGTTTTGTTTTAGCTTTTTGCTAAAGACTTTGTTATTTCAGCTATTACGTTAACGATATCGACCATTACTGCCACATTTATTCTGATAAATACGATAAATATCTCTCTACCTCTATGACTACGTATAATTTTTTCATCGCTGTCTGAGATGGCTTTAAAAGTCATGTTGCTGTACAAGAAACTGTTATTATATCACATTATCATACCGATGCATGGTTAAAGTTAATATCTATCTTCTTATATACAAGGTGACTTTTTGATCATCGTCCAAATTCATATTGGTGGCTTGGTAAGTGATCAGTATCATTGATCAATAATAATTTTTGTAAAATTCGTAAAATGAAATTTCGACTTCCCATAGTTATTTACTTGGAACTGGAAGTGAATTTCTATGGGAAGCCGAAATTTCATTTTACAAATTTTACAAAAATTGTTTTTGATCCAAGATATTGATCACTTATCAAGCCTCCAGTATGAATTTGGACGATGATCAAAAAGTCACCTTGTATACTTAGCTGTCTGTCTGTCTATATGTATGGTAGTAAGCTTATAACTTGAGAAACGCTGGATGATTTTGATGCGGTTTTGTGAACTTTTAAAATGAAAAAAAAAAAAAACAAACGGCGCGGCGTCGTCAGTTTCTAAACGAAAGCTATTTTGCTATTTGACGAATCTTCGTCAAATAGTAGACTTCGGCATTTTCTTATTTACCTCCATCCATCAGCCTAGTTCGTCCACTGCTGGCCATAAACCTTTCCAGGACTTTGCCACTCCCGGCGGTCATCCTGGGAGAATTGCCCATACTCACACACGCTGGGCAGGCGGGTTGGTGAGCGCGGTGCCGGAACCCTCGCACCAGTGACGCCGCTGCCCGTCACCAGTCTATTCCATATAAGGCCCGGCTATTAGGGATAGATATACCGTCATCCATCGGTCCCAGGCATGGTAGGCCTCCTGGTTTTTTGCCTGTGAGCTGTCCTCTTACTCTCCCCCGAATTACTTTGAGGGGGTCTCCAAGTAAGATAATGGTACCTCCACAGTCGAGCCCGGCATCAGTTAATACAATATCAATAGTAATCATATCTATGATACAGCTGATATTTTTTCAATTTGAGGGTTGGTTCCATATAGTAAAAGTTATTCGTAAGGACAGTACTATCGCCAGTTTCCGGCCTTCGTTACTTTATGTTAACACCCAGTATTATTTTGTCTGACTTAGTACGATTTTTCAGCTTTGTTTTTATCATGTTTTCTTATATCTATTACATCTTATTTTTGTTGTTTATTTTGTTCAGTTTTCATGATATGTTATTTTACTTTTGGGAAACTTGTTTTGTGCGATCAGTATGGAATAGTGTTATTTCAGACCCGTCAATAGAACCTTATACGTATACGGAACCCAAAAATCAGATATATTACTCAACCGGGCAGAAGTGTCGGCCACACATTGGTCAACGGCATGTCTAAAATTATGAACAAAGAAAAGTTATTATTTTAGACAATTTGGGCGCCCCGTGTCAACATTGCATGCACTTAATGGGTTTTAAATTATACTGTACTTGAACTTAGAGGCTTTCAATGAGGTGATGTAACAGAAGAGGCGTTGAAACATATCGTTCGTTGGTTTGTGGGATTCGTGTGGAGATTTTAGGGTCTTACAGGCCGAATTATTTGTCTTTAAGGGTCCGTTTCGCCAAACATGCTCTCGCGTTTGGACAATTTAGCATATTAAAACAAAATATTTTTAACAAATAAAATTTGTGTAGGTAGTTAAGGGGTTGAACTACATTATAATTTTTCAGATTTGACACAAGCATCACAATCATTGAGAAAAAAATCGGAAAGATCAGTAAAATCACGGAAAACGTAATTTGGCTTTGGAACTAGTATGATCAGTCTACTGATCTAACTACAAACTAAAATATTTTTTCAATGCATGTGCTCGTAAAGGCCCACTTTTTATGCATCAAAACCGAACAAAAAGTCGATTATTTTGCCCTAAGGCTTTTTTTTTTTTTAATTTGCTTACAATGGTTGGCTAACCTGCAGCCTTTCCTGTGTACCATAGACGTTATACTTTTTTTCCCACTGTTTAACGGCTCTGGATACAGTCCTTTTGAGCCAATTATAATTTAAAGTTCACAAGGTTATATTTGTTTTCATTTCCTCACACTATGCATTGAAAAATGTAGTATGATACACGGGCGTAAAAGCAATAAATTACTCGGTTACGTTTAAAACACTCGCTACGCTCGTGTTTTAAATCGTCCTCGTAATTTAATTCTTTGCGCCCTTGTAGCATAAACTACTATTTTATAGAGCAAAGAAATGAAAGTAGCCTTTACAGATTTTTATTATTTTTTATTTCCTTTCGTTATTTTAAAAGAAATACTCAAACATTCTACATTTTTCCTGTACAGAAAAATTACGCAAAAGAATTTGGAAGTTTGTGTATTTCTTTTTAAATAATGAAAGGAAAAAAATATTAATATTTTATATGAATAAGGTACTTTGAACTCTTTTTGTAAAACAAATATATTTAAATTTGAAACAAAAAATATATTTTTTTCTCTTTGCAACGCCAAATTACATTTTTCGTGATTTTAGTGATCTTTCCGATGTTTTTTCCCGATGCTTGTGATACTTGTGTGAAAGCTGAAAAATTATAATGTAGTTCAACTCCTTAACTACCTACACAAATTTTATTTGTTAAAAATATTTTGTTTTAATATGCTAAATTGTCCAAACGCGAGAGCATGTTTGGCGAAACGGACCCTCTGAAAACTAGAGACTCCTCTATACAAACAAAATTTATTGAGCCAAACCTGCAATCGCAAAAAAAAAAACATCCACCGTTCCATAGAAAAGGTTTGTACCTACTTGACCGAAATAAGTTGACAGTCAAAAACTCGTACACACATTTTTTACAGACGATTATAACATGACAGAGGCTTAGCTCGATGGAAGAAACCGAAACTGGATCCCATTCAATTGACTGAGCTGCCTCTACTTATTTGTAGTACTAAGAATTTCGTGACTGACTGACTGACAACGAAAACAGTTCCGTTACTGACTGACTGAGTGACTGACAACGAAAACAGTTTCATGACTGACTGACTGACTGACTGACTGATAACGAAAACAGTTCCGTTACTGATTGATTGACAACGAAAACAGTTCCGATACTTACTGACTGAGTGACTGACTGACAACGAAAACAGTTCCATGACTGAGTAACTGGCTGACTGACTGACAACGAAAACAGTTCCGTGACTGACTGACTGACTGACTGACTGATAAAGAAAACAGTTCCGTGATTGACTGACAGACTGACTGACTGACAACGTAAAAGGTTTTACCGGATTCTACAACATGACGACGATATACAAATATACAAAATCGTTTATTGGGCATCTAAATGGTGAGGCGCTTGACCCACCCTGGCTCTGACCTGTAAGGTACCTAACCAAACCTAAAAAACCTGAGTGTTCACAGGATGAGGATCACCGAAGCGAAAAATAAATTGGAAGCCGAAGTGCTAAGGACGTTCTGCCAGAACCCACGCCGGCTTCTTTTAAAGTAATATTATGAAGTTAGTTAATACCTAAATAAATAAACAACCTATAATACCTATGTGTAATTGTTTACTTACTGTACCTGAAAGTACTATCTATAGATAGATATAAACCTCTAAAGCAACGCCCAGAGCCCAAACGGCTGAAGTTAGAGACACATTTTTGTATGGTAGATTTCGTGGTGTAGGTAGGTGTGCCTCACCCTGAGCCCATGGCTGGCTACGCCCATCTGTATTATCATAGATATCGTAATAATTATCATTCAAATATATAGGTAGACACTCCAAATGTCACCTGACTTTCGAATTAATGGCAAAGGGGTTATTACAATAACATATAGATTCTTTATATGACATAGTTTAATGAACAAAATGCCAACAGAATTATAATTTTCAATGATCATTTGTCAATACATACCTACCATTTGAAGAATAATAAATAATTAGATTCACAATTTGTCTTAATGATTGTCACTTTTGTAACATGTTTCTAATGTAGTGTTGTTGACACGACATTTGTTAAACTACGAGTATTAGCGATGTTTAATTAATTTTTGTTGGTTTATGAATGCTTTTTACGAAATCACTTGTCCCTTGTCCCTCGTTGTACGTTTTAAAATTTTAAATAAATGTTTTCTAGTTTTGCATAAACACTGCTGGCCTTCATTTACTATCAACGCAAATAAACAAGTAAGAACATTAATTAAATAAAGTGAAAATGTAACCAAAGGCAGAAAATCTTTTTCGGAGCAATTTTTCATCACACCTATTCGAAAAATGACAATCAGCTTTAGAGGATAGCGGGAGCCAAAGTCAATTTTATTCCCATGGAAGTTTGCGCTTTCTCTCTTCTGATTGGTCCGTGCTCGTGCTTCTATAGCTATGATCTAAGTTCTATAGATTAGCGTCATTTAAACAAAGAGGTTAAACGCATAATTTATGAAAAAGTTGCTGACCGGCTAGGCAAAGACAGAAATGCGCGCAGAAAAAAATAACTGTAAGTATGTATATCTCAGAATAATAATACAAATGTATATTCTTCCTTCTTTTTACTGATAACAGGAGCTGTTAGAATGTCGTGAATATTGCCTCGTTCTTATGCAAATTTTGGCAAGTTGTATAATTTTTATATTATTTATTATATTTATTTATTTATTATTTTTATCTTATTTATTAAAGTTATTGGGAAGTTCCCAATAACAACAATACTAAGAAGACTAATGAATCTTATGAATCAGTAGCCAAAGTACTTTCTTGAGCCTCATCAGGAAGAATTGCCCAGTATCCCTCGAACATCGGGTCAGACATCGCTTCTCGGAGCAACTTACCATCTGTCTTGTATTTCAGAACAGTTTGAGGGCCAGAACAATCTTCAAAACGGATGCTATAACCAACTTGTTGACCCAAAGCGACACCCATTTCTTCGGCTACTCTCTGAGCTACTGACATGGCTGCCACTCTTCTCGGTTGTGTGCAAGCGACCCCTTTAGATTTTCCGCCGGGTGCAGCGGCGAATTCGACACACCATTGCGGGATTTGAGTGGTTTTACCGGACCCTGTCTCGCCAACAAGCACGGCGCACGAGTCTCATGAAGTCGTTCTTATATTCCCAAACAGGCAAACCGAGTCTTTGGCGCAGTAGCTCGTGATAGCGTTGCGAGTGGGGCAAGCCAGTGTACGGGTTTATACCAGCCGTGGAGGTAGGGGTCGGCTGCATTGCAGTGCTAAGGGCGAGTGACTTCTCGGATGAAGATTCACTTATACCGCGGTATTTTGCAGTCCTGCTTTGAACCTTTTCCGCTCGTCCAGCACATATTAAAAAGCTGGTACAGCAGGCTAGCCACCACGCCATCTCCTCCTCTTAGCATCTCTATTGACACTCTATCATACCCAGCTTTCATACCTTTCATTGCCTGTATAATTTATTTAATACTTAATATCACGCTTTCTTTCTTCATCGTTGTCTATTTCGCGACTATCTTGAGGAGTCATCTCTGATTCCTATTCTTCCAGCGTTCCAGTACTTTTATTTCATCATTAATCACCCATCCATCTTTATCTCTAATAATACTTAGACTAGTCTAGATTATAAAATCCAAAATTAACCTTAATTGATTTAAAAAGTATGGGTAAGAAAATACATTCACTATAATATAAATATTTTTAACACTTGCCGATTTATTCATACAATTTTAATTCAAATAACCCGTAACGTCGATGCATCTTTACGCTCTTATTCACATCTCCGTTATTAACTTTAGGTGATTGCCAGCCATTAAATATTATAAAATTACACGTGATTGTTGCACTTCACGAAGCTTTCGCCGTATAAAAGGAGCCTCCCCGATTGGCGTAAATAATGATATACAGCCACTGTTTACTCCAGATATTTTGTAAGGTGGTAGAGCTGATGCCGGGCTCGACTGTGGAGGGGAGAGTAAGAGGACAGCTCACAGGCAAAAACCAGGAGGCCCAACATGCCTGGGACCGATGGGTAGCGGTATATCCACGCTTAATAGCCGCCTGGCCTTATATGGAACAGACTGGTGACGGGCAGCGGCGTCACTGGTGCGAGGGTTCCGGCAACGCGCTCACCAACCCGCCTGCCCAGCGTGTGTAAGTATGGGCAATTCTTCCAGGATGACCGCCAGGAGTGGCAAAGTCCTGGAAAGGCTTATGTCCAGCAGTGGATGAACTAGGCTGATGGATGGATGGATGATTACTCCAGATACGCCCAGCACACCCTGGATTGTTCAAAATAAAATCATATTTATTTGCAACATAAACTAAATATGGTACACAAATAAGTTTACAAAATCATACATTAAAATAACACAGTCATAAAAATCTTACAAAAAATTGTCAGCCGAAGACCCAACCAACTGGGGGCATGCATCCGCTAACGACCTTGATTCGACCTGTGTCAGTACAAATATCGACACAAACTATATTGAAATAACGTTCATATCAGCGCGCATTGCATTGGACGAACGCTACGTCTCCGGATAGCGCAAAATAGGAGAAAATAAAACTTTTCGCTTGGACGCGATGGAGGGAAAAAATATCAAACAATAGTTTTGTAGATTAAAAAGAGTAATATAATTTGGTGAAATAATCATTAAAATCGTTGCAGATATTTGGAAGGAGAAAGAGATTTTTGCGAAAATCATATGAAACCTTCGATTTTCTTTCGTCAAAAATAACAACAAAATAAAATGTTAAACTTAAAATTTATTTTTGACCTCATCGTGCCTATTATCTATTCTTTTTAAAGTTTTGGCCTTCATAGACAAGTCCAAATTGCGGTAAGAATATGTATTCACCTTATGGTAGCACAGTTGTCCGTGGGTGGTAGGTTTCGGCAATCTTGTCGTCATCTTCACGACGAAAACATGCCGCCAAGCAACTAGTCGTAACGTTAAGCTGTACCGGGAAAGCGATTACAGTCAGTTGCGTGGTATCAGTCATTCGTCCGACTTACGTAGATTTTGCGGACAGACTGATTCAGAGACTTTGCAAATTTTTGTTTTCGTCACTGGCACTCCAAGCGAAAAAACGCGCAGTGCAATAGGGGTGGATTCAGGACGAAATGGGATAAATAAGTTTTATATTTTTTTATAAAAAAATCTAAAATAGCTAACAAAATTTCAAAAATCTAGATATTGTTGAAACCCATCTAATAAACATGTTTGAATTCTGTACATGGTTCTTATTCATGAAACGAGGAGAAAAAGTGTGTTATTTCTATCGAGAAAAATTTATCCACACATGTTTTCCAAAAGCAAAACCCTAGATTATATAGTCAAAATGCATATACTAGACATTGATTATAGTTTTCCGTGTATTTCATGAAATACACAGAGAATAAGTACTCGTATTTTTTTTTACATTCACTCTCCCATTTTGTGGGCTAGCGCCCTTCATCCTACGTCTCATCAACGTTTTCCATCCGGTGCGATTGTAGCAGCTAAGCGTAACCTCATGCCCGTGAAAAAACTCTTACTGGTGACTAAAGTTACTTTGAGTTATTTGAGAGGTAACCTTTAACCTTTAAGGTTAAAGGTCAGTAGCGTAGCGCAAAGTGCATAACTTAACATTGTTTTTCTTGTTTAGAAATTTAAAATTTAAAAGCATTTTGATCTTTGCCATTTGACGCCAATAGTTCAGTATTAGTGAGGTTTATAAAGCATGAGTTGGAAATTGTATACACAATTAGTCATGATCTTCTCAAAATCAACTTAAAATTGTATACACAATTAGTCATGATCTTCTCAAAATCAACTTAAAATTGTATACACAATTAGTCATGATCTTCTCAAAATCAACTTAAAATTGTATACACAATTAGTCATGATCTTCTCAAAATCAACTTGAAATTGTATACACAATTAGTCATGATCTTCTCAAAATCAACTTAAAATTGTATACACAATTAGTCATGATCGTCTCAAAATCAACTTAAAATACTGTTTTAACTTTTTTCAAATTTTGTACTTCTTTTCAGCCAGCACTTCTTTTTGGGTCGATGTTATAATTTTTTGTTTTAGCTTGTCTTAGTTGTATACTAAATCCGATTCTGAAGGCTTTAATTTTAGTTTTAGTGCTGTCAAAACTAAAGTTCTTCGATACAAAATAGTCCTTTAAAGTAAGGATTAGAAGCTAAATTTCTTTGGAAAATTTCAAGCTTTGACAGCACTAAAACTAAAATTAAAGCCTTCAGAATTGGCTTTATTATAACATACACCAAATTAACTGAATAAAGAAATATTTGCTTGGATTCGTGTAGTTATATGTACATATAAAACGTCCTATTTCCCATCCAAAAGCTCACTTGCTTTCATGAAACGTTGCGTATCTATAGCTATAACGTGCTCGATGCAATACATGCTAAATATTCACTTTATTAATGTCAATATAGCCCCTAATGACCCCACATTACGTACGTAACGCCTAGATTACGAGTATTGCTTACTTATTACTTTTTATAGACAAACTATCGGGGAAAGTTCTGCTCACCCATCTTTGGGTTATTACTTATGCTTGTTTGAAGATATTTTTTTGGGTTTATTGTTGATTTTTCTATTATATAAATCAACATTCAGTTATCGGAATATGCCCGGTGATTATCCTTTTCTATTAAAGTTCAATTTTATCAAAATTAGTAAAACTGAAGACTAAAATGCGCAAAGGCATGCTTAGAGTTTATTTAACCCCTCAACCGGCGTGGTGGCGGCGGGCCGCTTTTATGCCACGTATTATTTTATCGAAGCCTGCATTGCGCTTGTTCAAGGCTCATAGAGTTTTTAACGGTCAATGTCACTCCAAGCGGCACTTTTTAGGGTTCCGGAGTCAACAACAAGGAACCCTTATAGTTTCGCCATGTCTGTCTGTCTGTCTGCGGCTTAGCTTAGAGACTATAAGTGCTAGAAAGCTGTAATTTGGCATGGGTATACATATTTATTACACCAATAAAGTGGTACAGTAAAATTTTAAAAAAGATTTTTTTTGGGTACTTCCCCTACACGTAAAGTGGGGATGATTTTTTTTTCTCGTCTATCCCCTAGTGTGGGGTGTCATTAGATAGGTAATTTAAAAATATTGGGGGTGTGAGAAGACCATTTTTCGATCCAGGGTTTCGTTTGCGAAATATTAAACTTAAAAGTGTAATTTTTGTTAGAGTCAAGTGTCCCCCCTGCTGGCGAAACAATTGTATTTGGAGACGTGAAAAAATCACGGCAGTAGTATATATAACGAAATTAAAATGAAAACTATCCCATCTAAGTAGGCTTTACAATTTAACGAGTATAGATCGCGCCAAACTTTTAGTCCCCTCTAAACACGGGGCGATTCGCATCAGCAGGAACAAAATGTATGGGCCGTTCTTCGGAAGAGCAACTTCCGAGCGCACTAGAAGTTTGGCGCGATCTGTATTATTAATTATTATAGATAATGGTACGGAACCCTTCGTGGGCGAGTCCGATTCGCACTTGGCCGGTTTTTTCTGTTTTCAGCGCAAAATTACGTTTTCCGTGATTTTACAGATATTTTCGTTTTTTTTTTTCGACGATTGTGATACTTGTGTCAAATCTGAAAAATTATAATGTAGTTCAACTTCTTAACTAGTTACTTACACAAATTTTATTCGTTAAAAATATTTTGTTTAAATAAGCTAAATTGTCCAAACGCGAGTGCATGTATGGCGCAACCGACCCTTAACAGGTCCAAAATGAAGATATATGCTCGAAATGTAAAATGTGCAAATAAATAAACACAAAAACAGTTTTGCAGAAATCTAGGATTTTGTTGATCAAGATAAAATTGTAGGACGAATCGTGAGATCTGTTTGATGATTTGCCAGCCTTTTCTGTGACTCAATTACAGATAACAGATCTGGGATCACGAATGTGTATGACGGCTGTCTTACTTTTTGACAGGAAGGAGGAAATCCCTAAGATTGAAAATGCTCTAGCATCGATGCCATTGACTTCAGACTTCGACAGTGCCGTGAGAAAATAGTAGTTTATGCTACAAGGAGGAATAAATTACGAGGACGATTTAAAACACGAGCGTAGCGATTGTTTTAAACCGTTTAAACGTGACCGAGTAATTTATTGCTCTTACGCCCGTGTATCATACTACGTTTTTCAATGCATAGTGTGAGGAAATAAAACAAATATAATCTTGTGAACTTTAAATTATGATTGGCTCAAAAGGACTGTGTCCAGAGCCGTTAAACAGTGGAAAAAAGTATAGCATTTATGGTACACAGGAAAGGTTGCAGGTTAGCCAACCATTGTAAATAAATTAAAAAATAATAATAATAAAGCCCTAGGGCAAAATAATCGACTTTCTGTTCGGTTTTGATGCATAAAAAGTGGGCCTTTACGAGCACTTGCATTGAAAAATATAATATATGAAATGTCTATGAAAGTAATATATGAAAGTGTATCGTATAAAGGTACATAATAAATTTAAACAAGCAAAGTTTCTATCGACTGAATATGACTGTCTATCAAAAGTAACATTGATAAAAATAACAATGCTTTGCAAGATACTCGTAGCAAATCAGGATGTGAAGGGAGCCTTCACTTAAATTGATAACTTACATAACATAATGTATTATTAACATAATGTATAATACATATATGTATTAGTATGTATCATTATTCATATAATTTGGCTTCTACTTTATATATCTTATTTTATATGTACACCGCCTCTTCAGCAATCTTAATGTATTTTTTCCACCTAAAGGTTGTCTGGAAGAGATCGCTTTAAGCGATAAGACCGCCTAGTTGTACTTACCCTCTGTACTCGTATTTTTAAGTTCAATTAAGTGTATTATTTTTCTTTTGTGGTGTGACAATAAAGCTATATTGTATTGTATTGTATTGTATAACAAATATTCATGTTATTTAATAATAACTATTTTATTTTTTGTTTAATTAAAACATTAAGTATATAAAAAATATTTTCGAAATATATTTCGGCCCACTTTGGGGCCGGCGTCAGTCGAATTAAAAACGGTAAATTGGGCCGAAATATATTTCGAAAATATTTTTTATATACTCGTACTTAATGTTTTAATTAAACAAAAAATAAAATAAAATAAGTGCTCTATGTAGCAATATATATATATTTATTTCATTAATAATAACTACAAATAAAAGCGGATGGTTTCTCTATAGGTATTTATTGTATATTTACCAAAAAGGACAATTGCGTTTTTTTTATAATCTACGTATAATAATTTTTTGGGTACAGCCGTGAATTTCAAGTGAAGCAAAAAAAAAAATAGTTTCATTATTATTATATGTAAATATAAGCTTTTTCTCTCATTCTCATATTTTATATAACTCTTATGTAAGCTAAAAAAAACTTTAGTAAATACATAATACAATACAATACAATACAGAAAGTAGATACATATTAATTCAACAAAATTTAATGTAAGTACCTATAAATTAAGAAATCGTCTGATGAAAATCTGCATAATATTATGTATACTCATCACATCGCATATTTATAAATTCTCGGCCATCAAATGTGTACCAATACCAAAATTTGCTTATTAAGGGGGGCTTATCCCAATTTTGTCTGTTTTGAAACTAATTTTAAAGCATCAAATAGTTATTTTTAAAATCTCAAAAAAATATATGGTTCAGATACATCTTTTGTGCAGTGTTTTTTGTGGTTCAATTTGCGATACGTTACACTTTGCTCGATCGAAAAAAAATCCGAAACTTTGTCGATTTTTAAGATTTTTTTCGTTTTATGTAACGTGTACTTAACCAAATTGCATGAAAATTGCAGATAATTAAAGTAAAACTATTGTACTAATAACTTTTGTGGCTACTTTTTTTTTAATGAAAATCGTTTTTTTTCCCTTAATTTAAAAAGGAAAATTGATTCGCGACTACTCGGCGAGCGGCCGCAAGTTGCCCGCCAGCGGCTGTCGAGGCAAGACCTATGTCAGTTTTCTGAGCCCTGGTTCCCCCTCACTCGTCTCGAAGCTCTGATAGAGTGTACTATCATTATTTAAATAATCGTGTAAATATACATCAAACTATCAGTTGTGTGTACATGTAAATAAAAATCATTTAGTTGTATCTTGCTTGGATGTTTAAAAATAAAAATGGAAACTAGAAATAAGAAGAAAAAAACCGGCCAAGTGCGAGTCAGACTCGCGTACCTAGGGTTCCGTATTGTGGATGATAAATTTAATTTACCATTTTTTTTCGTGAATTTCTCAACTGCTTTATTTTTCCTGTAATCTTTACGTAAACACTATTACCATGATTTTTTTCATAATACTCGGTCTACCAGTTTTTGAGATAAAGGCATACATTTTTTACAATCAGCTTTTTGATATCTATAATTTGATACCCATATTGTATTTTTAGGATAACATTTTTTAGTTTTGTTTTGGAAATATTTTGAATACTTTCAATCTTTTTTTACATCGTGATATGTGGGCAAATAAATGCTATTTTTGTGCCAAATTTCATGTCTTTATCTTTAAAGGTGCTAAAGTTATGAGGCTGTGACATACGGACGGACGGACAACGGAGTCTCACCATAAAGGTTCCTTTTGTACCTTTTAGGTACTACGGAAGCATACAAATCATCAAATTTGAGAGTGCTGAAGATAAGAAAACAATTCTTTGAAACTGTAACGAGATGTTTTATTGATCGTACAGAACAACCAACTTTTGAAATTACGCAAAAAATGTAAACAACTCTTGAGTCCGAGTATAACTGTACAACAGTAAAATGTAACAGTACTTACTCTTGCAGTCAGACAGAATGTATAGATATATAATGTACATGTTATGTAAATATATAATATATATATATATATATAAAAAATAATGAGATTGTATCTACGTATTATTATTTTTTTGTAAGCGTAAGTATGAATCGTATGTAACTAAGTGATTAAATAAAATTTCTTAACTTCAGCTAATCAAATCTTCGTACTGAGCAGGGCACCTTCGCATCGAGACAATGTATAGAGGCAACAAGTACGACAAAACTCAATAAAAACAGTAATTGGTATTACCAGGTACAAGGACAGCTTTACGTGACAGAACGGCGATTATGTCTATGTGGCATTTGGGTAGGAGATAATGAACTTGTACATATTGAACGCATTACAAGAGATGATGATTTTTGGATGACGAAGATGGAGAGGAAGCTAATACAATTTTATATAAAATGTGTAATACCAGAGATAGTGAAAGTGATAGTGAAATGAGTTTATTTGTCACAGAACATATAAAAAAAGAAGACACAGTACAACACAAAACAAAATTGCAAAAAGGAGCAAGCTTATCAAATGCTACACGTTGAAGTAACTTGCAACTCTGATTTTCAGTTTGCCACATATGAACAAAACACAATAGCAAATAGAAGTAAAACATAATAATGAATAATTAAGAATTTTAACTAGTACAATTATACTATTGACTAAGAAAATAATGAATAATAATAATTTATTCATAAAAATAATATTGAATAATTGAAATAATATTGAAAACACACTAAAAAATAATTAATTTTCACAAAGAATTACAAATAAAATAATTACAGTCTATTCCATTTACGAGGTTACATTTGACACTTCTGAGAACGTAACTCTGCACGTTTCACATAAATTAAAAAAATAAATAGTCTTTGTTTATGACAGTAAATCACCGTTTGAAAAAACCACAATCAATTCAAAACATTATACAATTAATTCACAAACATAATCAACGTATTTTTTTTAGATATCGTGCTCAAAATAAGTATAACTTTAAAATAAAATAATATTTTACTGCAAATACGCGTTTACGTTCTATGGTTTATTTTTTACTTTTAAACATAGTGACGTAGCTCAAAAAATCTCATAAAATCGGTTAGTTAATCGATTATTCTCTTGTGTACCGAAGTCGTAGGAAATAAAAATCTACTAAAAATATGGTCGGTCCACCTCGCAATCACCATGGTTACCATGGCAATCACGATCAGCCATATTGTTTGTCTGTTCAGTACGGTGCAGAAGTGTGCAGAAGCCTTGTATACGTTGCGTGCGTGTGTTTTGTTCTTGCTTGACCACTAAAAGAACAGTGTTGGGCAGACAAGCGCGGGAGTTTGTGGTAGCCTACAACATTACTTTGAATGTGAGTTTCAGAATGGTAGTCCACTCTTTCGTTATCAGTCGAAAAACTGTTTCCCAAATAAGTAAGGAAAAGCATGGTAAAGATATACCAGAAGATAGTAAATTAAAATCACCACTTAAGAAAAAAGTTAGAAGGTCGATAGTCACACAAACAAAATGCTGTCGTTGTTGCAAGAAGCATGCTATAACGTTACTGCTGCGAATTGGAATAGTGTGGTTTTACGAACATTAAATCTAAATTTCGCTGATTGGGACCGAGATATGCATATCGGTGCCCTAATAGATAACCAAATTATAATAAATACGGTGGATCCTACAGACGATGGTGAGGGTGATGACGACGATGGTGACAATGAATATGATGCAACGATTTTTGCATGCTGATAAAATTGAAAAATAATAGAATTTAATCAAATTAAAAAACTTGACTAAGTAACTTTACCCCGTAAATGGAATAGACTGTAATGGATGTCATGCAAAAAAAAATTAGAGAGAAAAGACATGTTCAGAAATGGAATGAATAAAAATAGAAATTTACAAATAAATAATAAAATAAAATAACAACATGGTATAGTAAACCCACGTTATACACGCGGGATGCCTATAAGAACTCTGACTTTGCATGATAATCAAAATAATATTTAATAAGAAAACGTGGATCCTTCACCTATCTCAGAGCAACAATCAAGCTATGACACCTCGCAACCGGGTCCTAGCACTAGCACACATACAACTGAACAAATCGTGCGACTAAAAATACCGAGTGGGTGAATTTAAAGTATGAAATCGAAAATACTTCACCAAAAATCAAAAAATAAGTGCGACGAAGAGCGAAGCGAGAAGGAGCGAGTTAGGTTTACATGTATGTAATATAAAATAAGGAGCCGAGCGAAGCGGAAAAAAATGGGGTTTTTTCGAATCCATTTACTCCACTATAACGTCATCTACGTATTTCATTTTTGGGTAAATGTTTATTGAGTATTTGATTAAAATTCTCACTGAAGGAAAACGCGATTGGATGAAATTTTCTTGATAGAATTTAATTCCGAAAAGACCTCTAAATTGTTTTATTTTTTCATGTAATTCTGAAATCCTAACTAATTTTATTCGTCAAATTGCATTCAAAATGTGGATATTATGTATTTGTAAAGTCTCCTTGAAAAACTTTTTGACAAAATTGCGTAGTACATTTTATATTAATAAAAAACTGACTTTTTTACTACTTTTCCACGAATCCGTCCCACTCGCACTGAGGGTTTTTTCGCATATGGAGTAACTCTTACGTAGCGCCTTAAGATGAAATTGACACTAAAATAGAAAATTGTTCGCCTGAGAATTATCAACTCAACTCAAATTTGTAATTTCAAGTCGCCGTTTACAACATTTTTATTCGCTCACAATCTTTCGCCCACTTAGTATTTTAGTACGCTATATTCAGTATTTTTGACACCATATATTTGAATTTATATTCGCTCATTTAAATACTACGCCTATAATTTTAGTTTTAGTGCCGTTGAAACCTAAATTATTCCAAAGTAATTTAGCTTCTATTTTTAATACTTATGAACTATTTTGTAATCAACAAAATTTTGTTTTGACAGCTCCTACATTACAATGAAAGCCTTCAGAGTCAGCTTTGTTAGCTCATATGGTTACCAAGTGTATTAAATATTTTTAGCTGTACTTCCAAATGTTTTACAAGAGCGTGCTTAGATATTGCTCATATGATCCAATGTAATAAACTCCCCTATTTGTACTAACTCGGTTTTTTAGTAGGAATAGTTTATGTTGGTTCATTTATCGGAATCAATTCTTATTAGTACGAAGTACAGTTACTGGCCCCGAACCTATTTTAATGTACGGGGGTCGGTGGCGAGTCACGTGAGGTGACGATTATAGCCGCTCAGTTGCATCGTAAATAAATACGTCGCGGTGAATTGGCGGGGGCTGAGGTAGCGATAAATACCTACAGGTCCCGGATAACCTGCCCTTAAGGCGAATGGATACGCCAACTGCAATTTGGACCTGTCTTTGAAGGCCTACTCCTCCCACACGGGTGGTCCAAAAACGTTCATAAAAATATATGATAGGCATTATAGAGTCTAAAATAAATTTTAAGTTTCATAAACTGTTTTTCTGTTGTAAGTTTTGAAAAAAAAATCGAAAGTCATCGAAAGTTTCACATGATTAACACAAGAATTTTCTTACTCCTTCCAAACGCCTAAAGCGACTTTAATCATTATTTCACCAAGTTATAGGAAATTTTTAGATCTAAAAAATTCAAGTTCAAAATTTTTTTTTCGTTCTAGGCGTCCATATAAAATGTATTATTTTCTCCTATTTTGCGCTAGCCGGAGACGCAGTGGTTGTCGTAACAGCCACTTTTCAAGGCACGCTGAAATGAACATTATTTCAATGTCGTTTCCGTTGATATTTGTACCGACACACATCGAGTTGCTTATTTAGCGTGGTCATACGCCTTAATAAAAAACCGGCCTGTACGAGGCTAATCGCACATAGACTACCCACTAGAAAAATCCTTATACGTGAAGAACTGGGGACCTAAAAAGGCCAACTTGGGTGAATCATGAAATGATTTGAAAGTAGGATAGAGTCAGAGTTTCTTCATGCGTGCAAAAGAGACGGCATTACTACAAAATCATAATATAATTCATCCAAAGCGGCCTTTTTAGAGGACCTGGGGATCTAAAAAGGCCGACTTGGGTGAATCATAAAATGATTTGAAAGTAAGATGGAGTCAAGAGCTTTTTCACGCGTTCAAAAGAGACGGCATTAGAACGGAATCATAACATGATTCATCCAAAGCGGCCTTTTTAGATCCCCAGTAAGGTCTAAAGTATTAAATAACGCTAATGGATATTTGACCAAGATAACAACTCTTATAAAGGCATGGTACAAGGTAATATGGGCTGAAAGAATAATGAAACTTATAACTTACTCTCATAAACATTTGTAAGAAAACCTTATAACATATTTACAAGAACAAAGACTTACAACCGCATTTAAGGCGATATGTGAAAAAAATACGGGTGTTTCTTTTCTGTGTATTTCATGAAATACACGGAAAATTTTAATAAATTTCTGGTATATGCATTTTGACTATATAATCTAGGGTTTCGAAATTGAAAAACATGTTTGGATAAATTTTCCTCGATAGAAATAATTGTTAAAATGGGGTCTTCAAACACACTTTTTCTCCTCGTTTGACGAATAGGAACCATATACAGACTCTTTATTAGGTATGTTTCAACAATATCTAGAGATTTGATATTTGAAATTTTGCTAGCTATTTTAGTTTTTTTAATAAAAATATAAAACCAACTTTTTTCCCTTTTGCCCTGAAACCGCCCCTCTGCCACTGCGCGATTTTTCGCTTGGAGTGACAGTGACAAAAATAAAATTCGCATAGCCTCTTAAAATGTCTAATTGCCATACACACTGACCAAAAGTCATATTTTATTAATTATTTCAATGGAGCGTCTTTTCCCTTCAGCCTGCATGTTACTCACACTTTATCGATGTATTAGTTAGACGTATGTTCAAAATAATAGTAGTTTATGCTACAAGGGCGCAAAGGAATAAATTACGAGGACGATTTAAAACACGACCGTAGCGAGTGTTTTAAACGTAACCGAGTAATTTATTGCTTTTACGCCCGTGTATCATACTACATTTTTCAATGCATAGTGTGAGGAAATGAAAACAAATATAATCTTGTGAACTTTAAATTATAATTGGCTCAAAAGGACTTTATCCATAGCCGTTAAACGGTGTAAAAAAAGTATAACGTCTATGGTACACAGGAAAGGCTGCAAGTTAGCCAACCATTGTAAATAAATAAAAAAAATATATATATTAAAGCCCTAGGGCAAAATAATCGACTTTCTGTTCGGTTTTGATGCATAAAAAGTGGGCCTTTACGAGCACATGCATTGAAAATAAATTATTATTGACCGCCCTTGTGGCTGAGTGGTAGCAGATCGCTCGCCTCCTAAGCCAGGGGTTGTGAGCTCAATCCCCGCGGCGCTTCGGAGGGCACATTAAGCTGTTGGTCCATTTGTGCCCGAAGGACTCACTACTTATCACTTTTGGGACGTAGTAATCGTCGTTGAAAAGCGGGTGTACCAAGTGTGGACTGCAATTCACAGTTCAGCTTTGAGAACACATCTTACATTCTCTCAAGGATTTATATCTTGACGCATGTAAATTAAATCTATAAGAACGGCGATAGGGCTGACCACCCGTCACGGTGGGACGTAATGTAGACTTGCAGTCCCAGTTCACACTCGGGACACCTCTGACACACCCTCAGGGATTCATTTCGGGACCATATATATTATAATGGAGGTGAAACATTAAGCTCTACTTAGTATTCAAGTAACAAATGGACGAAATTACCAAGAACGTAGGGAAATCGCACTATTTGTTGCCAAAGGTAAAAATGTCACTCGATTTTGATCCGTATTATTAAGGGCTTAAGGTAGAAGAACTTCGTGAATGTTACGTACAACGTGACTCATGATTTCGCTGAGAGAATCTTAACATTTCCTTAAGAGTTCAGCAGAGGATGCATAGTTCATACACATGGAATACCAAAATCATTTGTCAATTATACAATATACATATTATTAAGATAGTGTGTGTTTATTCCGATTTGATTACATAATATCTAGGTTCCCAAATATCTTTTTTATAAGAACACTGATTTAAACATGAAAATTTAAATTCTTTTTCAATGCATGTGCTCGTAAAGGCCCACTTTTTGTGCATCAAAACCGAACAGAAAGTCGATTATTTTGCCCTAGGGCTTTATTATTTTGTAATTTTTTATTTGTTTGCAATGGTTGGCTAACCTGCAGCCTTTCTTGTGTACCATAGACGTTATACTTTTTTTCCCCACTGTTTAACGGCTCTGGATACAATCCTTTTGAGCCAGTCATAATTTAAAGTTCACAAGATTATATTTGTTTTCATTTCCTCACACTATGCATTGAAAAACGTAGTATGATACACAGGCGTAAAAGCAATAAATTACTCGGTTACGTTTAAAACACGAGCGTAGCGAGTGTTTTAAATCGTCCTCGTAATTTATTCCTTTGCGCCCTTGTAGCATAAACTACTATTATTAAATTAGTTTTCATATAAAATACACATTCGTGATATTCGGTATTCCAATCGGAATAAATACACATTAAAGCCGATTCTGAAGGCTTTAACTTTAGTTTTAGTGCTTTTAGAACTAAATTTTCTTCATTGCAAAATAGGCCTTAAATGTAAAGAACAGAAGCCAAATTACTTTGTAATAATTAAAGTTTAGACAGCACTAAAACTAAAATTATAGCCTTCAGAATCGGCTTTAATGCCTTAATAATTATGTATATTATAAATGATTTTAGTGTTCCGTTGAAATATGCATCCTCCGGACTCTTAAATGAAGTGGTCAGACGAAAGTATGATGGTTTGCACCGTGATGTAACTAGAAGGAAGATGTGATAAAAATAAATTACCATTATTCAGTCATAAACACGAAATCATAGGTAATGATAAACATTACATATACAGAGTGATTGGTAATTCGACCAGCCCCCCTATTGTGTATCTTTAGTTGCCAACTGCACGAGGTGCCTATCATCAAAAACATAGCTAAAAACTGAAATTTCAAAATTGTCTTTAGTGGGTATTGAACTATTAACAACCTGTGTCGTCACTTCAAGTGCGAAAATATCCTTAGGACATCGGAATTCGATAGTATATCTATGTTTTTAATGATAGACACCCAGTCCAGAAGGCAACTAGAGATACACAATAGGCCCGCTGTTCCTTTAAAGGGGTTATACTAGGGATCATTTCCAACAAATAATGCCTATCAACTAGGGGTCGAAAATGTTTTTTTTTTCAAGTAAAACACGTTGATATTTCAAAAATTACAAAATAAAAAAGGTTTTTTTTTTCCACTTAAGACCTTTTAATTCTGAGATTATGGGAATTCGGGCAATATCATTGATCAGAAATATAATAAATAAGTGCTGAGAGAGGAATAGTTATTCTTAAATTATTTATTTTTGGTTAATAGTCTGAAAGTTTGAAAAATAATATAAAAACCTTCGTAACTCGGAGATCATTCATTTTCGACACCTAGTTGATAGGACTTAATTCGTTGGAAATGATCTCTAGTATAACCCCTTTAAAGGAATAGGTCGAATTACCAATCACCCTGTATATACATTATGAAGGGTACAGGGAAAGAACAAGGAATGTCACATCGTATGGAAGGGCTCAAATAAATGTGTAAATAATAAAAACTTTTTTTTTTCCTTTATTAAAAGGCAAAACACCTTAAAACAGAGTTTAGCGAAAATGAACACACAATCTTATTTTTACCAAGTGAAAGTAAAAATAGTAGTTTATGCTACAAGGGCGAAAGGGAATAAATTACGAGGACGATTTAAAACACGAGCGTAGCGAGTGTTTTAAACGTAATAGAGTAATTAATTACTCTTACGCCCGTGTATCATACTACGGTTTTCAATGCATAGTGTGAGGAAATAAAACAATTATAATCTTGTCAACTTTAAATTATGATTGGCTCAAAAGGACTGTATCCAGAGCCGTTAAACAGTGGAAAAAAAAAGTATAACATTTATGGTACACAGGAAAGGCTGCAGGTTAGCCAACCATTGTAAATCAATAAAAAAAAAACAATATTAAAGCCCAGGGCAAAATAATCAACTTTCTGTTTGGTTTTGATGCATAAAAAGTGGGCCTTTACGAGCACTTGCATTGAAAACATATTTAAATTATCCCCACATTTATTTTAGCTCGAAAATAAAAGTCTATCCAAATCTATCCATTTATTCTAGCCACGTTTGGTCCCCGGTCGGGCATGCACTAATGAGTTTTTCGATATTTATGTGTTCTTACTTAACACTTGCTGAACGGTAGGAAAACATCGTAAGGAAACCTGCACGCCCTAAAAAGCGTGTATTCGTGCCCGAAGTACGGCGATAGGGCTCACCACTCATCACGTTGGTGTGTAATTAATCGTCGGTGAAAGGCGGATGTACCGAGTGTGGACTGTGACTTGCATTTCACAGGTCAAACTCGGGAAAACCCCCCTTGGGGATTCATGACGCTACGATATATAAGATAAAAGATTTCCTTGTGTTATATTTGTTTAAATATATTATATATACAAGGTGACTTTTTGATCATCGTCCAAATTCATACTGGAGGCTTGATAAGTGATCGGTATCTTGGATCAGTAACAATTTTTGTAAAATTCGTAAAATGAAATTTCGGCTTCCCATAGAAATTCAGTTCGAGTCCCGAGTGAATCACTATGGGGATTGATGATGACTGATGACGGCCTCACTGATGAGGCCGAAATATATCGAAAATATAAAGTTTATTATTTTTTATTTTTTTTATTATTATCATATTTGTTAAAACTACAAATAAAAAGCTAATACAGCTAAAATTATATTTATTCATACTTGTATACAGGGTGGAAAAAATGAAAGGGCCCTGGAGGGGAACTACCTTAAATCCTTTAGTTAGCTCATTTTACTGAAAGGAAACATTCCTTTATTTTTTAAAAGAAACAAAACTGCATTCAAAGATCTTCTAAAATTTGCTTGTCTCACCCGGGAACTGAACCAACTAAAAATTTAAAAAATAAACCCTCGCTATTTTGTTATACGAATCGGTAGGATTATTGTTCAGGATAAAATTTGTCTACTAAACTAAAGTCTTACACTCATCTGTTGTACGAGATACCCATGAAATTGAATATTTATTACAAGTTCTTTATTAACAATACCTAGTACTGTTCACTTGTAAAGTAATAATTATACGCCATTATTACACAATGACAGCACAGAATGAAAGCAAAACAAAACAAAATTTTATTTTCGAACTAAATTTATGGTTCGAACTTCAAATTTGTTTATTTGCAAAAAATGCGTTGCAAAAAAAATACGTTTCTTTTTTAAACTTTTCGTCAGTACGCCTAGTGCAAGAAGTAATTGTGCTCTGCATACATTTATTATTACCATTTAACGATTTTCTTATTGAAGTCTTCAACAAGGTACTTAAGATAAATAACATTAGCAAGCTTGTACTTCATACGATGTCTTTGGATGTAAGAGAGATAAGAAAATTAGAACGTTTCATCATAGACGAACAATATCGTCCATGGTTTCATTTACTTGTTACAAGTGAACAGTACTAGGTATTGTTAACAAAGAACTTGTAATAAATATTTAATTTCATGAGTATCTCGTACAACAGATGAGTGTAAGACCAAATGTTTATTAGACAAATTTTATTCTGAACAATAATCCTACCGATTCGTATGATAAAATAGCGAGAGTTTATTTTTTTAATTTTTAGTTGGTTCGATTCCCGGGTGAGACAAGCGAATTTCAGAATATCTTTGAATGCAGTTTTGTTTCTTTTAAAAAATAAAGGAATGTTTCCTTTCAGTAAAATGAGCTAACTTAACGATTTAAGGTAGCTCCCCTCCAGGGCCCTTAAATTTTTTCCACCCTGTATACGAAAACACAAAAAATATAATTATAGGTAGTAAAATATATTTCGACCACTAGTTGTGCTCGGCATCAATTACACAATTATATAGATATAAAAGTTAAAAATTTATAATTTTAAATTATAGGTATGATATTGAATATTTTATTTTATATAAGGTGACATTTATTAATGCAGCTAAATTCATACTGCTGCAATAAAATGATTTGAAAATAGGATAGAGTCAGAACTTTTTCACGCGTGCAAAAGAGACGGCATTAGAACAGAATCATAATGTGATTCATGCAAAGCGGCCTTTTTAGAGGACCTGGGGATCTAAAAAGGCCGACTTGGGTGAATCATAAAATGATTTGAAAGTAGGATGGAGTCAGGGTTTTTTCACGCGGGCAAAAGAGCTGGCATTAGAACATAATCATTATATGATTCATCCAAAGCGGCCTTTTTAGAGGACCTGTTCGAAGTTATTCAATAAACCTTTTCAGACATGTTAAACTCACTTTGACAGTTAAATTTTACATTTACTCCGGCGTTTAGGAACGCTACCTTAGTCTAATCACTCACACACCTGAAAATCCTATATTTTTGTCTATTTTACTCGCACTTACGAAAACGATGCCATTTTCAATCCCATTCTTCAAGTGCGCGTTTCATAGATACCTGTTAGTCTGAAGCGCTGTAATTTGCCTTCCCCGTATCCAAAACTTTTAATTGGGTTCACTTGTTCTTTGTATTAAAATGAATACCTACATGAGTCGGTTAATAACAACTTTCACTTGAATTTCATGAAAACCATTCAGAAATTTAGTTATACCTCAATTATATCTAGTTATACCGCTATAAATTTTACTCCAATATCATTAAAAATATGTAAATAATTTTGTTATCATTGTTCTTAACTATAAGTTGTTTACTTTTAGAACGCTAAAATAATAATATATATTTTTGTTAGATATTCCGCTAATCATGGAAATTCACAAATAGCACATCCACAAAATAACCACTTACAGAAGGTTTACTCCGCATAACTAGTGAAAACAGGCGCACGCACACATAAACGCGTACGTACGACGACGATCTCGGAGATAGTCGGGTGAATACGAATACGAAATTCTGCAGAGATCATCACGCGCGTCTATGCATGTGTGCGTCTGTTTTTGCTCCGTCGTCGAGTCGGCCTTCTGGTAGTATCTATTTTGTGGCACATCGAACTTACCCTCTCAAGTGCAGTGGCAACCACGCTGGGCGGCGGCGCAAGGGCTCGAGCGGAGCGGACACGGCAGCGGGCCGGAGCTTTAGTAGCACACGCTTAGCGCCGCTGGACCCGATCGCTATGACACCTACCATCGCTGCTACACATGCGCCGCCTACGGCCGCCCAGAACACCTGCCAATGTTGAAGATAATCTTTAAATTATTACTTACTAGCTTTTGCCCGCGGCTTCGCCCGCGTTAATTAAGTTTTTGTAAAGTCATATCGAATCCCACCCCATCCCATCCCATCTCACTAATGCCACTATCCCATCCCATCCCATTCTCACTGTCCCATCAGACTGATATTCAATGACGTGAAGGAGTAACATTACATCACTTTTCTATAGGGACTTGACACCCCATTGCCTCCCAATGGGAACTGATTTATGGGATAAAAAGTAGCCTATGTCCATTCCAGGTTTAGAACTACATTTGTACAAAGTTTCAGCCTAATCGTTTCGGTAGTTTCGGCGTGAAGGAGTACCAACATCCATCCATCCTTCCACCCATCCAAACTTTCGCATTTATAATATTGGTGGGATGGGATGGGATGGGATGGGATAGGATTTGTTGACGAAAAATACTTAAATTCACACGAGCTCTGTCAGGATCGTCAGGAGGCTCCATGTCGTTTTGGTACAATTATAATTGATGTGGACAGGTGTGGGTAATTGGGCGCACATTTCCAAAACCACATTGATGATGTAGATTAATGGTCGAAATACTATATCTAACGATTACAACAAGGATAATTTTCGCACGGTGTCCCATTACCACAGATATGAGGAGATTTGCCTTGTTATTCTAATTGTTCGTGTTCGATGTCTCCACTTTTCCTTCCATTTATTTCATCGACATAAATACAAAAACTATAAGTACGGCTCTGTACGGCACAAGTACTCATATTTCTCACGCACACTAACAGATCACATGCATGGAGTAGATTTTCCTCTATGGGCGGCCCGCATCAACCTGTAGCCACGGACAACACAACACATCACATCTCAATTGGGTCTCGCATGAGGCCTTTGATGACGTCATGCGTTCGCAAGCGCCACGCGCCCTTACTATATTTCCTGATAGATATCTGTGGCTGGCCATAACATTGCACCCGAATATTATGCTGTTTATTACCTGCCTGAAACTATGTTGTGGGAAATTAAACTAGATGTGCACAGCCTACAGCAAGATCAAAAATAAAGACATTTGTATCATTTCTTGAACTTGAAGGCCCCAAGAAAATCAAATATAAAACCAAGACTTTCAACAAAGCTTTAACTTTAAAATATTATAATCATAAGAGTTAAGTAATTATCAGTATTATTATCAGAACTGAATATAGAACTTACGTATGTTTTGATTCTAACTTCTTTAGCTTCTACAGGATCTGTAAAAAGATAAATTTATAGGTAAAACACCTAAATAATTGATAATTTTGCAACTACATGCGTCTTTGTTTAGATATTATTTTGTACTGCAAGACACCGAGGTGTGACTGAGACTTTAATCATTCACATGATTTTTTTATAATTGGTCTGTGTGATCATAGGCCTAACGTAAAACCAGCGCGTTGCGTTTGCTGCGTCTAAACTTTTCGCTGCTTCGACCAAAAACATTTTATAATTAGGTTTATTTTTATTTATAAGTCGTTTCATTTTATGCATAAGTCGTTTCATTTTAGCGGTGTGTGTTTATTTCTAATTTACTTTTTAATTTTTACTTTTGTTTGCAGCGAATAAAAGATATCTTATCTTATCATAAGCACACTGACGGGTCTAAGCTTCTTCTTTACTACTCCATTCTCTTCACTTTCTGATCAGCCTCAAAGTAATCAGTTTAAATATATAAAAGTTTACCATACGCAGTGGCATTCCCGGCAGGTCCTATGCAACCTCGATCGTCCAGGAGATTGACTCTGGCCAGCAACTTCACATTCAGAACGACGTTCCTGGCGCTCCTGTCGCCTCTTTCAACAACTGGCAGCAGTAGCCAGCGGGGGCCGTCTCCCAAGGCAATTGGGCCATCAGTGTCAACCTTCCGGGTGATAATGTTCGCGAACCAGGGAGATGGGTGGGCGTCTGACACCATCTGCTTGGCAATGCTGTTGAAAGACTTAAATTATTTATATATAAAACGAATTAGCTTGTCGTTAAAACGATTAGGATCTGAAAGTGTCTGATAATGACAAAATAAGAAAGTACGAGTAGCATATTTTTTATGAAATATCATTCACAAAATTTGTTTGAAGACCTTTCATCTGAGTTTCTGTTGGCTTCAGCTCATCAAATTTAATATTGTCCGTCCTCTTAATAATGTGTTTTTGAGTATCTTAAAATGAGACAAATATTTTCACATTTCCATATTATGCTACTACAAGGATAAACTTCTTCTTGACAGTAGGTACAGTGGAGATCACGTTAACCTTTACACACTAGACTTTGTACCTATCTTATACACTTCACTATAGGGGCTTATTTAGTACTGCAAGTGTCTAACGTAACGTATATTTTTGTAGAGGTTTTGTAAATACACTACCTCCAAGTTTTGGGGTTCTCTCAACCTATGCAATAACTTTATTTATTGTACTAACTATTTATTATATTTAATTATTTTACCCATGCAATAGATGCGGACCGTTTCACAACTAAATATTATTCAAATTTGCCTAAAAATTCAAGAGAAAAGTGCTTTAACAAGCAAAATATATTCACCTTTACAAAAGGTTTTCTTTTAAATAATAATTAATTGGTCTTGGAGGAAAAAATACGGACTTAAATGTTCTACACAAATACATTTTTACGACAGTTTTACGAACTTTAGCACCCTTGAGCCTTGAGCACCCATTTATTTGATAGTAGGTGTTCTTATAATTCAATTGAAGGGTCGGAATAACATGGAGAGAGTATAACGTGATATTTGAATTGGTGATTTCGGGCTCACAGGCTATGAGTATGTTAACATTACCTCAGTTGTATACGAACTTGAACGTGTTTGTTTGGAGAGGAATCCGAAATTTAGGATAGCCGTTTACCTAAGTTCCAAGTGGTTGTTTACCTAGAATGGCTAAGTTAGGTAAATACGATGAAAATCATTGCTAAACATATAATAATATGTTATTGTACCTTCCAATAGCAATAAAGCTCTAAGTTGCTATTTTCATTGTGGCAATCTTGCCTACTTGTCTTCAGCAATAAATTGTATTGGCTTATTGACGGCACTATATTTTTATATTATAGCTCTTAAATAGCTTAATAATAAATATTTTTAAGCCTTTTTTGAACTTTTATTGTTTGAATACCATCATTTAGCTTTTAAATAGAGTTTTTACATTCGCTGTAAATCGCTACTTGTTATTTATTGAAAAGACAACCAACTTATTACAAAACAATAATTAAAAAAAAGTACATGACGTACGTATTTTTAAGTTGAGTATTTAATAATGATTTTTAATAAGTTTTCTTTCGGATAAAAGAATTACCTAACAAAGTACGCTTGCTTGTTGAGATTGGGTGGCAAGCGGATCCGGTAGCGGGGAGGGGGGAGCGTCCAGCTAACGTTCACGAAGACTTCGCCATGTACTGCAACCGCTCGAGCCTTTACTTTGGGCGCCGGCAAACGGGGTGCGTGCGCGCAGGAACACACGCCCGCTACGCATTCTGCGAAAAATATTTTTGTATAGTTTAGGAAATATAGTTTGCACCATTTCGGATTATAGGATTTACTCCGGATAACAATTAAACAATAGAGACACGTGCTCAGTAAATCACGACTCACGGTTACGACTAACCATAAACTGTGAACAGCTAAAGTTGATACTTTTAATTCTCTTAGAAGGAACTAAGATAATTGTAAAAAAAGAGTTACTTGTACGTATATATTCAACATTTTGATTTACAATTTTTTATTTTTTATTATTTTTTTTATTTTTTTTTATTAAAAAATATATATACATTATACATAACAGTGTATCGGAAACCTTTTGAGGTTTTTATGTACACTCAGTTTCAACATTCGTCTAATAACATTATTTCAACTGACTGTCTCCTAGATACTTAAATAACATTGATCAACTTAGCTTATAAGACACAAAAACAAAATCGAGGGTAGAACTACACGCCACTAACCCTGCGGTCCGTAATAGAATTACATAGATAAAAGCTATGAATGAATTAAAGTGTGAGCGATGACTGGTCCGTAATTTGTGAGCTAGCAAACGATGTGAAAGATAGCTTACGATTCGGACCGCATTAAAAAAGATACATCTTAACCATAACCTCTTATCACAGAATACAATACGATTATTTTATTTTATTTCGTCAAAGTGCCGTGATTCGTGATGGAACAAGAAGAGTTTGTAGCACTGTTCTTTAACGTAGACTCAGATAGCGACGAAAAAATATATATACATATAAATTCTTCCTTTTCGACGAAAAGTTCCACACGACTTTTTATTTGTTTCTCTCATGGCCGAATAAAACATATACTATGGTTTGTCTGATCTGAACTGCTGAAATAATGGAGCGAAAACAATTTTTGACATTCCATTCCGTTCAACGCTCACATCGCCTCACCTCCGTCGCATGAGCCATGAAAGTCATACGAATGAATGAACGCATTTGCTTCACTCATGGATTATTAGCCATTCACCTCATTCATTCGTAATCGATTTTAGCGAAATAATTCTATTTCGGAACGCAGGGTAAGTAACACAGTCGCAAACTGTTTGGAATGCAGAATAACAAAATAAGGCACGTTTGTAGATATCAATTACATTCATTCTTAATGCTACTATTTTAAGGACTAGTTGAGATTACCACCAGCTTATTACAATAAGTTTGCCTTATTAGATATGAGATAAGGATTTATTACACTGCTAACTGCTATACAGGATGATACATTATTAGCCTACTATGTTTGATACAATTACTTTTACATATTTAATAAACAATAATAGGAATGCAATAATAGAAATTATAAGTAAATAAACAATAATAGGTATATAGTAGTAGAAATTATATAGGTATGTAAATAGATAAATGCAGTGCATAATAGATACATAGTGCTGCTTAAATAAGCTCTAAGAAATGTCGTTTTAATTTATCTTTTACATTACTTTCGTTAATTATCCAAATAGGGTTATAATAAAATAATATTAATATTGAAAACATTCGCTAATGAGTTCAGTCTCATAAGAATGTATCAAGAATTTGTACTTTTTGTGAAAACAAGTGTTCTGATTTAATTACCATTATACCCACAACATACCTACTACAAGTAATAAGGGTGAAAAGTTAGTCTACTCAATTTTCTCCGTAGTAATACAGTAGACAAATGATTATTTAAAAATAGTACACAGAAGTTAAAGCGTAAAAAAGCCACATATTCACTGGTAGTAATGGAAAGAAAGAAAAGTAATTTATTATTCAATGCAAGTGCTCGTAAAGGCCCACTTTTTATGCATCAAAACCGAACAGAAAGTCGATTATTTTGCCCTAGGGCTTTATTATTATAATTTTTTAAAATTTATTTACAATGGTTCCCTAACCTTCAGCCTTTCCTGTCTACCATAAATGTTATACTTTTTTTCCACTGTTTAACGGCTTTGAATACAGTCCTTTTGAGCCAATCATAATTAAAATTTCACAAGATTATATTTGTTTTATTTTCTCACACTATGCATTGAAAAACGTAGTATGATACACGGGCGTAAGAGCAATAAATTACTCGGTTACGTTTAAAACACTCGCTACGCTCGTTTTTTAAATCGTCCTCGTAATTTATTCCTTTTCGCCCTTGTAGCATACAGTAATGGACTTAAGTGTGGACACTTTTTGAAATTTCTTGTATTTCGCAGTTTAAGTGATAAAAATAGTACTTTTTTAATGTAGAACCTTACGAAGTAAATTTTTTCTTGTTCTTTATGCTATGGTTCATTATTAAACTGCCATAATATTATTAAAAATTATTAATAAATAAAATAAAATTAATATTATAACAATATTAATAAATAAAAATTTCCCTTACGAACTATAAAATTTCGGGAATATTTTCTTTCGAATTGCGGCAACACATAACTACCACGTGTTCAGTCTAAACCAATCACAGAGAGCGTGGGATGATCGCATGATCCAATCAGGACACTTCAAAAAGCAAAATGGCGCATGTTTGGCAATTTGTGTTAGTTATCCACTGCTCAATGTCAACTGAGGTTGTTTTTAAGCCATTTTGAAGTAAAATTAGTGTTTTTTTAACGAAAATGGCTACAAAGACGCCCAAACGTGCCTATTGGTCACCCGGAAAGAGATCCAGAGCTGTTACACTACGTGAAGAAGGCTACACATATGAAGACATAGCAAAACTTAAACTGCGAAATACAAGAAATTTCAAAAAGTGTCCACACTTAAGTCCACTACTGTATACTACTATTAAAATACCACACACACGAGAAAAAACATACATACAGCGCTGGAATACCAGTATATATAATACCAGTAATAGTAGAATACTACTGAACCCTGACTTAAAATTAATTATAAAACTAAACCTATACCTATATGTATGCTAGGTAATGGCTAAGCGTTAGCCACATTATAAGTAAAAAAAAACTTTTTTTGTTTTAATTTATTTTGTGGTAATATAAAAAGGTATTCATAATAAATAGTTATTTTTCCCTTTAGCAGCGGTAGCTCAGGGGTAAAACACTGGCCTCTCAATCTAGAGATCCAGGTTCGATCCCCGGTCGGGCATGCACCAACATGAATAAATTTTTCGAAATTTATGTGCATAGATTTGTGCTTACTTACCACTTGTTGAACGATGAAGGAAAACTTAGTAAGAAAACCTGCATGTTCTAAAAAGCGAGTATTTGTGCCCGAAGAACGGCGATAGGGCTCACCACCCATCACGTTGGGACGTAATAATCGTTGGTGAAACGCGGGTGTACCGAGTGTGGAATGTGACTTGTAGTTTACAGTCGGAACACCTCTGACATCCCTTCGGGGATTCATGTTGAATTAATATTAGTAATTCCTTCATGCCACATTGCGCGGTAAAGGTGTGGCTGAAGAATACAAAGCAAGGTCAAGTTTATATAAAAAAAAAAACTAAAATTAACAAGCAGTTTTAACGTGAACCAGTTTAATTGCCAAGACATGTCTGTTTTCCTTCAGTAGAGGAGATGAATCAAATTTTTAAAATAAAATGTCTGTAAACAATGTACAACGTACATACATTGGGCGTATTCTGTTTTAGTGTATGTATCTACATTCATCTGATATTCCAAGTGGATTTCTAAATTATTTTCAAAACGTCGTATAAACAGCGATTTCTCAAACTGTGGTTCGCAACCCCAGAGGGAGTCGCAATCAGGTATAGAGGGTGTCGCAATTTGTCATTAAAATAGATTATCTTTTTATTAAATAACGAATTTAAAGTTAAAATAACCTGTAGACTAATAACTAAAGATGTGTTGTTAACTCATTAATGCGAAGAATTTATTTGTTTTTACTTAAAAGTTTTTCCATAATGTGAATTAATATTGGAAAAACACAGACATAAATTATTTTCAAGGTATAATAGACGATTTAAAGGTATTTTAGATATGTATATAATATCAAAGATTTCGAAGTTTAGATGAGCCCTGGCACCTAACATCTATTGCATTGTTTTTGAATGTGTGCGTTAACATAATGCCGACGCGCGCACACTTATGAGTGCGCAATCTGTCTACCTACGGTCAGAAAACTGGTCAGACCACTAAAGTTGTTAAAATGATTAACTTTAAGTGCACTTAAGGCGTCCAACTATCACTGTGTTCAAGTGAGCACTGATTCCAATGTCCAAACGTGTGAGCGTCACCCATTTAAAGGTACCGTGGAAACACTTTGGTGCTGTCATAGTACGGTAAGGGCTTGTCTTTACTTTTGAAATCTTTGTATAATATACAATGTTTGTGGTTTTTCAAAGATTTCTGGAAATCGGTGCAAGTAAAAATAGCTAAACTTTATATTTTTACAATCATTTTAAGGGTTCCTTACCAAAAGGGTAACCAACGGGACCCTATTACTAAGACTCCGCTGTTTGTCCGTCTGTCTGTCCGTCTGTCCGTCTGTCACCAGGCTGTATCTCATGAATCGTGATAGTTAGACAGTTTAAATTGTATTTCAGCAAATACCAAAAAGTAGAATAAAATAAATATTTATGGGGCCTCCCATACAACAGACATGTTTTTTTTGCGGTTTTTATAGAAAATGGTTCGGAATCCTTCGTGAGCGAGTCCGACTCGCACTTGGTCGGTTTTTTAATTTAGTTTTTGAAGCCACCATAGGTGAAAAGCCTTTTTCGTACAAGTAAGAAGTGGCAAATGTACCTAATAATTGATAATTGATCTATATGATCTATATTGTGGTTACAATTAGTAAGGATAATTTTCCTCTTTTTTTAAGGTTTCTATCAACGCCAACGACCTTGAACTAAGTAACTTTGTAACCATTTTATACGGTTACTATAGCATTTTTCAACAGAAGAAAAATACATAGTAGTCTGCATGATATAAATAGTGATTTGGTTTTTCCTGAATTTCATTATAATATACAGAAGTGAAGCAAGAAAATTGCAAGTTTACCCTTATTTCTCGATTTTTTGTTCACTTGTAACAACATAACTGCTGTAGTTTTTATCGAAACAGTATGAAAATTTATAAACTTCTAGACAAAATAATATACAATGATTTGGTTTTCTCAGTTCTTGGAAATTAATTTTATTTTGGATAAAATAAATTAAAAACACACTATTTTCGCACTTGTCAGCCACAGCAACTGACGTAACAGTTATGGATAGTTTTGTTCGAAATTTCAACCACCACGAATTGAGTTGCTAATTATTCCGACGGAGCCACCTTAAACTTCATTTGTTTTCGTAAATATCTTAAGCGCTTTATTTTTCCTGTAATCTTTACCTATTACCATGATCAATTTTATATTTTCGGTCCTTTAGTTTCGAAAATAAGGAGGAAATACAATTATTTGTGGTTTTACAAAGATTTTTTATTCAGCTTTCTTGAAATCGTTGCTAGTAGATATAGCTTAACTATATATTTATACAATTTGCTTTTTAGTTCCTATATTGATACCCTTAGAACATATTGTATTTTATTAAATATCTTATCATATACTTTTTTATATTTCTTATCATATGCTTTTTTTAAATCGCTATGGTTTTGTGGAAATTTTCCAGTTACAACCTATAATCGATTAGAATTCGGAGATAAGGGGGACATCATTTTTTTTGTGGCTTTTTAAGGATTTATCAAAATTAGTGCAGATGAATATAGCTAAACTTTATATTTTTACAATAATTTTTTAATACCTACAACTTGATATCAAAATATTATTATATACAACTGTTTAAATTGCTAGATATAGCTTACTGAAATTGTCCACCACTCACCATCAAGTTCGACATTGAGGTTAGCAGCAGTGTGTCCATCCCAAGGGTGAGGAATGAGACGCACACTGTAAGCGCATCCTGGTCTCACTGAGCAGCTCTCCGCGAGAGGGCTCGCTTGTGCTGGTACTGCCCACCAGCTAGCATCCTGGGGGTAATGAGACTTTGAACAAGTTTGAACAGTACTGAAAAATTTTCAAAGATTTCTTAAAAAAAACCTTCAATAATAGTTACAACGAGAGTGTCACAGATTCTAGCTTCAATATCCATACTCACTTATACAAGGTGGCGCAAAAGTAATGTCATAATTTGAATTAGCTGCCATTTTTGCAGATGGTGCCAAATGTCACTGTGCTTTGACACTTATAATGTAGATACAAAGAGAATTAGTTGTCAACAAGCCATGGAGCGATAAACACCTTAAGAACGTGGAATTATTGTTACTGCTTATTTGACCAATTTTGATCTTTCGTTTTGGAGATTTGAACTGGCCGTCCAGATTGCCAGATCTAACAGCACCAGACTTCTTCATTTGAGGCTTTTTAAAAGCTCGCGTTTACCACAACAAACCACAGCCTTGCAAGTCCTGAAAGATAACGTTGAAGAAGAAATCGCTAATTTGGTGCCAGATAGCCAGATATTTTGCGAGCAACAATTCAAAATGCTGTAAAATTCGGGAGGTGGCCATTTGAGCGATATAATTTTTTCCAAGTTATGTCATAAATTTTACACTACCAAATAAAATTTTAATAAAACAGAGCTCTTTTTTTTTCATTGATTACAAAATGGCAGTCAATTCAAATTATGACATTACTTTTGCGCCACCCTTTATAATGTCCACGACTTTTCTTTTAGAGGAGTCTTTCTTTGTTAGCTATTGTTAGCTAGGGATTTCATGGCGTGGGGTAATAGGTATATCATAAATTTATAATAAAAGAAAGCTGAGCAGGGACAGTAAACATTTCAGTGAAAACAGTGGTATATTCGCCCGGAGAGATGCCATTCAGAAGCCGCGATCGTAGGGCTGGTGATATTATAATGTACAACCTATATCAATAAACCTTAATTGGGATTAGAAATGGCTGCGGGCTCTGGGTATACCATCCGCATAGACCAACTGCAGACCAGAAACGCGTTATGGGATTTGAATGATTGACAATTCACATTGACTGCAATTGTTACTTTTGTTACCAGTGTTGCCATGTGATAGATGTTGATAGAGTGTATGTGACAGGTGGATAGAATAGCTGTCAGTGGCGTATTTTAAGATTCGGCGCCCTGGGCCTGTAAGGTTTGCCGCCCCATAAATGAACGAAAAAAAAGCAAAAATATTTCAATAATAAAATAAAATAAAATCCAGCAGTGTGTTTTTGGGCTCAGAATGATGATAATGAATAAAAAAAACTTGAAAGACCATACAAAGAAACAAACACCATTTATTCAATATTAAATAATTTTTTTCGATTGACAATTTTTTTTTAAATTAAAAGTATAAAGTCAAAAAGCAATATGAATTAAAAGATAGGTAACGATTGATTATGAAAGGCACCCAAAGCTGAGCTGAGATTTTGGCCCTAGGGTAAATACGCCACTAATAGCTATCATGTTTATTCCCAAGATACAGGTTATATTCAATCTTACCCCAGGAATGTTAGACTCGTAGCACATCGGCATATCACAGTCTATGGTCCGTGTCTCACTTCTCACTTCCAGTGAGTAGTCTACGGCTGGTATGTCTGAAACAATAGAAGACCTAGTCTAATTTTATGTTGTCAGCTGAAACCTTGACGAAGTGATAAAGTCACCCCCAATCACTTAGACACGACCTTTTATGTGATTAACCGATATCTGATGCGATACGAAAGTGAACATATTTGTTGTAACTTCTGCTCGATAGAAATATTTATTGAAATGAGGTCCTTTTCGACACCAATTCTCCTAGTTTGACAATTTATAATGACATATAGACTGCAACTATATTTTATTAGGTGGGTTTTAACAGTACCTAAGACCTGAGAGCCTATTATGTATCTTTAGTTGCCTTTTGAACTGGGTGCCTATCATCAAAAACATAGATATACTATCGAATTCCGATTGTCTAAGGATTATGTTCGCACTTGAAGTGACGACACAGTTCGTAAATAGTTCAATACCCACTAATAGCAATTTTGAAAGTTCCGTTTTTAGCTATGTTTTTGATGATAGGCACCTAGTCCAGTTGGCAACTAAAGATACAGAATAGAGGGGCTGGTTAAACGAAATTTTGATAGCAAATTTAGTACATTTTATATGAATAAAAAACCGACTTTTTGCTACTTTTCCACGAATCCGTCCCTCTGGCACTGAGTATTTTTTCGCATATGGAGTAACAGGGACGCTAAAACTTTTACATATCGCCTTAATTGTAGAATCAGTAAGTAAGTAAATCGTTTATTTATGAGAATTCGGGTTTACAATGGATGTTACATATAATCACAGTGCCCAACAAATTCAACCATGTCATGGCGTACAAATATTTGGTTGTATATTTAAATCATGCACTGACAAAAAACAAATTGAGAATAATTATAATTATAAAATATATATGTCAATTAAATAAGAACAAATGTCAATATATAATATGTAAAAAAAAAAACTTGAAGTTGGAACAAAACAATCGTAGGAATATCAAACTAGTTACAATGAAAAAATGTCTGAAGTGTTCTTTATATCAGAATCAGAATCAGAATCAGAAATCTTTATTTGTACGTGACTGTTAAGTTGAAACAGGAGAATACATTTTGTTCCAGCATTTAGAGGTTACGTAGCGGAAACTGCCTCTGAATGGTAACGGCCTATTTTTAGACCATGATACCTAAGTCACTTCAATTTTCTGGAGACGTAAATAGGAGTATTTAATTTCCATCGAAGGAAGCTTTCTTAGACGTTTTGAACCAGGTTTTCATTAAGAAATTTTGAAACAAGCTTCAGTTTTGAATTTGAGTTGAGAACGAATATTAATTAGACCTAGATTTTGTTTTGGAGTTTCATCTGCGATCTACGACTAATAGACTCGACGTATTTTGTTTGGGTGTATACAGGTGTAAGAAATACAGGTGTTACAAATACACTGACTGAGGTTCTAGGTTATTCTAATTAAGGCTAAACCTAAAAATAATAAGGGTATTTCTTTTATGTGTATTTCATGAAATACACAGAAGATTGTAATCAATTTCTGGTATATGCATTTTGACTATATAATCTAGGGATTTGTTTTTGGAAAATATGTTTGGATAAATTTTCCTAAATAGAAATAATTATTGAAATGAGGCCTTCAAACAGTTCTCCTCGTTTGACGAATAGGAACCATGTACAATTAGATGGGTTTCAACAGTATCTAGATATTTGATTTTGAAAATTTTGGTAATCTGCATAGAAAACGAATTTTACTAAAGAGGGGCGAAGATTCCAATGCACTTTATTTACAAGGAACCACTGTAGCTACCATCATCAGTATACCTTCAGACCCAGGGGGCAACAGACTCTTACCTAAAGGTGGCAGCCATGACACATTGAACATGAGCTCATGGTCAGAGTTCTCCAGCGGCACCGGGTAGACCGTCAGCTCGCGCGGCAGACCTGCGTGACGCATCGGGGGGTGAGCAGGGATAACTTCCTGGAGACAAGGGAGACGATTGTTTAAGCATGTCGCAAACCCCCTAAAAAGTGTCATAACACAGCTTAGTGAGGATTTAAATTATGAATACAACTCGAAGCGATATTTAAAACTCTGTATCCTGAAAAAGTCATATTTGTACTTTTATTATTCACCAGTAGATGGCGTAAATGACGTTTATTTACTGAGCTGAAGTTCACGCGATTGTTCCAAGAATAGTGTCGCATTAGGTTCAATACAGTCTTGGTACAGTGTGGACCTGGGAATATCGCTGTCAAAATCCATGAAAAACGTTGTAAGCTGTGTTGTGACAAATAACAGATTAGCTTTTGTGTATGATTTTCGTGTTTTTTACGACAGTTTTTTGGTATATTATTTTATGCAATATTTTCACACGTGTCACAAATAACGTCATAATATGGATATGTTTATAATTTTATTGATTTATAAATTTTCTACAAATACTACAAGACTTAAATAAATTGTATAAACAAGAATATAAATTGCCAAAAAACATAACATTAAGTTAATAATACAGTTTTATTATTAACTAGCGACCCGCCCCAGCTTTATATAAATACTAGCTTCTGCCCGCGGCTTCGCCCGCGTGGAAACAAATTATTATTTTATAATTATATATTATTTGTTATAAGTGCTCTCACTTCCTCTGGGAGTCAAGGTGTAGTGATCGGCTGAAAAACTTGCATGCTCAGACTACGAACGCGTCCGGCTCGGCCTTACATGCTCGTTTTTCGGCCTCACCAGAATGCCAAACACTCACCGATCAAAGTTTTTTCCGAAAGAGTGTCAAAATCCCTATCAGTTGTCAAAAAATATCAAATTTGAATACAGCAGCGTAATTGGTGACCCCGAAAGCCCCTTGAGTTTTATGCAAATCGGAATAATTTTTTGGACCTGTCAAAAAACTGTCAAAACCTGTCAAATTTAATTTTTTTTTTGGTCATATAGCCCCAGCTTAACCGATCACAATAGTTAAAACCCGAACTCCCTACGATTAGCCGTTCGAGAGATATGGCCGATCAAATGTTTGGCAATTTTTTTTTCGACTTTTTTTTTAACGTCGTCTAGATCTTGCCGAGCCCTTTTCTTAGAGTACCATGAACATGGGTCTAGCATTAGCTGTTTGGGAGATACAGGCCTGTAAAATTTTGACACTTTCGGCAGGTAGATCTCGTCGAAACCTTTTCCTAGACACCCATCAACATGGGTCTAAGTCTAGCCGTTTGGGAGAAACAGGCCGTCAAAAAACTTTTTTTGGTACCCCGTGGTCCAACCCCTTCAACCTTCCATTGCAAAGATATTTTGCTGGGATATTGAAAGATATAGACAGATAGATAGATAGATAGATATATAGATAGATAGATATATAGATAGCTAGATAGATAGATAGATATATAGATAGATAGATAGATATATATATAGATAGATGGACAGATAGATAGATAGATAGATTGTGGATATATAGATAGATAGATACCTCAAAAGGAAAAAATGGAACCCTAATAGAATCACTTGTGTGGCTGTCTGTTTGTTCGTCTGTTACAACAGATTTTACTCTGGCACACATACTTTCAGGAATTTTCATGTCCACTATATTAAATTTCAAAATCGATGCCATTTTCATAATAAATGTCCCAAAAATCATAAAAACGACACCCATATTGATATTAACAAATTTCAACATATCAACCCCATCGCACCCCAACAGGGGATGATGGTATTTCACGTCTACTACGTTGGATTTAGAAATCGTGGTTGTTTTCGTAATCAGCGACCCGATAAACCATACAAACGATACCCATGTTGGTTTTCAGACTTTGTCACCCCATTTCCCCTTTTTAGGGGTTGAATTCTGGAAATGCCTTTATTACGTCCACTACGTTGGATTTTAAAATCGTTGTTGTTTTCGTAATCAGCGACCCGATAAACCATACAAACGATACCCATGTTGATTTTCAGACTTTGTCACCCCATTTTCCCCTTTTAGGGGTGGAATTCTGAAAAAACCTGAAACACATGTTTACTCATTTATAGATAGGAGTACTCTTGTGAAGTCTCGAATAAAATAGTCTAACTAATCTTGTTTCCCCACACAAACTTTGGATCCCCGTTTCACCCACTTAGGGGGTGAATTTTGAAAAATCCTTTCTTAGTGGATGCCTACACTATATAAGGTATCTATATGCAAAATTTCAAGTCTCTAAGACCAGCGGTTTAGGCTGTGCTTTGATATATCAGTCAGTCAGTCAGTCAGTCAGTCAGTCAGTCAGTCAGTCAGGACTTTGAATTTTATATATACAGATTCCTCTTGAATCACTCTATCTATTAAAAAAACCGCATCAAAATCCGTTGCGTAGTTTTAAATATCTAAGCATACATAGGGACAGACAGCGGGAAGCGACTTTGTTTTATACTATGTAGTGAAGTAACTATGAACAAAACAATAAAAACAATCCAAAACGGGTTTTTCTGTGTAGTAACACTTTTTAGTGGGTGTAAGTAATATCAATGATACTATTGATTGTTACATGATTTTTACTATTTTTGAATACATTTATTGCTAAGAGCAGGAAGTGACCATTGAAAGAAAATAATATTCCTGCATTCATATTCGTTTTTATACCGTAGGGAATACGCAGACTTCTATAGATAACATGTTTCAGGAAGAAAGAGGTCGGCAAATTCATTCAAATCGGTTCATAAATGACAGAGTTACGGAGTAACATCCCAAAAAAAAAATACAGTCGAATTGATGAGAACCACCTTGTTTTTTGAAGTCGTACAAGGTGGCGCAAAAGTAATGTCATGATTTGAATTGGCTGCCATTTTTGCAGATGGTGCCAAATGTCACTGTGCTTTGACAATTATAATGTAGATATATATACCCCAAGCCTCAGAATAAGGAATACAAATAGAAACCTGGCTAAAATAATACGCGGAGAAAGACACCTATCCTTGATTTTCTTACGACATTTTAGTGCTTTAGAGAGAGATGGATATGTATTAGTTTTTTCTTAATTAAGTAGGTTGTCACTAGTTCGTTGCTTTGCTAGTGATGTAACAATGTCGATTTTTGACTACGATAAATAAACCAAATCGAAATGAACCGCGACCAATCTCCTTACCATACATCATATCGTATCAAAGTGTGAAAAAAAAGAGAATGCAGGAGGCACCGACCTTTCTGGTGACATCCTCTTGCTTTGGAAGGAGGCCAAGAGAATTAATAGCAAAGTGGTCTCTGTCTACCCCAGTGGGACACATGTTATATTGTGTAAATAAGGAATTAATAAAAGGATATCTTTCGTTTAGCATAATATTTTTTATTAAGTACAAATTACTATATCGTAGGCAGGTAGGTACATAAGTTAAGTCCAAAATTGTGCTTGTTTCTAGTACAAAAAATGCTATAGCTTGTATCAGAGATACAACCGTAAACTACTTAAGTGGATACTTCTTAAGTCGCCTCTTAACTCAATCAAATAGATGTTCGTTGATATCGCGTCTTTGTTCAATCAAGGAAGAAGGAATTAATCGCAACAATAGAAATCATAATAATCATAGACTTATAGGATTCGTAATAATAATATTATGTCAATGATGAGCGATGACAGCGCAATTACTACAGAGGTAATTTCATTTTTTTTATTTCTATCAAATAAACATCAACTTATCTTGAATAAAAACTAATAACAAATAATGAACGATTAAAATACCTAATAACCTGTAATAAGAAATCAAATTATGCGCAGTTCAAGTCAATAAGCATTCCCAAAATTCATTTCACGATAGAACTACCCTGTCAAAGTACTTTTATTGTCAACCACTAAGTACGAAAATGTCTTGATCTGCGGAATTTCTTCGTGAAGTCGATCAAGGCAGTAACGTGAACGAACAGGCCTTTCAGAACGATTTGCGAACATAGAAGTATGCACTTTTCTAAACCACAGACATCCATAGGTACTGGTTCTGTTGCCTAAAATTGAAAAATTATCGAGTTAACATACTATAGTATAGTACAAGCACGTACCTACAAACAAGATTGATAATGCAATTATACATAATTATTTAAAGGTTACCAATGTGTCTGTATCTGGTAAATATAACGTCGCTAAAGCATCTGCTTTTAACCGTCTCCATGTTAAATTTTCGTTTGGTCCAAAAGAATCCGGCGTAAAGTGTTTCGAACAAATATGACTGCTTTTTTTAATTGGCCAATTGGGTCTAATTATTCGTCTAAGCCATCCACTTTTTAATTCTTCCCTTTTTGGAAATCTGTAACAAAAAGATATGGCAATATTTATTCGGCATTATTTTTCTTTTAACTCGCGCTGCAATTAATCTGCGGCTTCATCCTTTATGCACGGCTGCCACGTGAACCAATGTTCGATAGTTTGCGACACGGACTTTAGTACATCACTATGCGAAAAAACATAACCTCTACTAGTCTGCAGAAAATCTATATAAAACAGGCAAATATCGGTGTAGAATTGAACACGAGTATAATTTACAAGAACTACTATTATTGTTACTGAGTTTTAGGTATGATCCTGCAACTTATTAACATAAAAACTATCAGAACTCACCGATGAAATGATATTGCTTCATTGTTGTTTTCTTTTCTTCCTGTATGCGATTTACAGCCTTCAATTGCACAAGACATTTTATTACAATGTTAAAAAAACAATCAACACAAACAATAATAAATCACACTTTCACGAATTTTGAGAGGAAGAGCACAAAAATATTTAATTTCTCTCGGTGAAGCTGTAAACTTTCGCAAAATGCATTAGACATTTCGATGCCACCAAATTAAGATGTGATGCACGCTACGAACGATATTACAACACAACGATACAATGATGAGACATATTTAATTTGATGGTATTATAATTTTTAAAATACATCCAAATTACATCCATCTGACATTTGTTTGGTTCAATCTAGTGACACACCAGGAAAAAATATAAAGTAAGTGCGGTCCGTCGTTTCATTCACTCGTACACAGGAGTAATTTACGTTAGATAAGTACAATGGCTAATGCCCAGTTCTTATTTTAGTCAGGCTTCTATTTGTATTCCTTATTCTGAGCCCCAAGCCACAAATCGAGAGTATCGTTTGACGTTTACTGTGATACCAGATGACGACGAAAAATAAATAGAGATGTCCTAAAGGTATTAATTAAATTCATTAACTTAGTAAACGAATGAATTATTTTTGTTTCATAAAATAATTAATTAACTTAGCGAATGAATCGATTGACATATTATTGGTTTTTGTTGTTTCTACATTTAATAACAATATGATAAATAAAACAATCGAGCTTTTAAGTGTCTAAATTTATTAATCTGAAAAATCTGTGTCACTGTCAGTACTGGTTTCATCATTAACATTGATTATAAAACTATCCACAACGCCATCAATTAGGTGGTCGAGACGGCACATTTTGTCCTCTTCTTTAATAACATGAATCACGTAGTCACTCCATTTTTGGGGTGTTACTTTTTTTATCCCTTTTTCTAACAGGCCTTTTACTTCCGCCATTTTAAAAGTTTTGTTATTCATGGCAACGTGACCTTTTACCTGCGCCCATACTAGCTCAATGGAATTGAGTTCGCAATGGTACAGAGGCAGGCGTAAGATTGTGACTCCGTGCTCCGCTGCCATCTCGTCCACAACATACTTGTTTACACATTGGTCTTTGTTCTGCCGTATGATATCCATTAGAGTGGCTTTTGGAGGTAAAGGTAGGAGGTAAGTAGGTTGCGTTTATGCTGGTAATGTATGATGATGATGTCTACTGTAGTGTAGATGTCCATCTATTTTGTATTATTTTAAAAATAGGTTTAAAATATGGAATTCCATGACAGCGAACCTTACTCATTAAGTAGGAGTGAAACAAATATAAACTTGACACTTCGTTTTCTGAAACCTACTAGCGCCTTCTTGTTCATTTTGATGAAACTCAACTGACAGCTGTCAAGGAAAACGGCTCATTGACGCTCTCTCAATGTTTGATTTTTTTCTAAAAACAAATATCAAACCCTTTCATTTGATATCCATATTGAGGAAGTAGTCAAAAAATATTTAATCCGCCATTTTGTAGGGCCGGCCATCTTGGATTTACAATGACAACGAATGTTTTAAATTATATTGTCATCACAACTAAAGGTGCGTACCAAAATTTCAACAGGAAGGGGGTCAAATTTCAATTACTAGATTTGACCCAAATAAATAAACACACAGGGCAAGCTAAATAAAATCTTTTAATAAAACCATTCCAAGGAGGACGTATGCTAAGCATGTTGATTAATCACAAATATTATATTAGTCAACATATTATATTTCTGGAATCACGTCGCTATTAGTAAAATTTGTCTCTTGACTTAATGAATTTAGTCATTCTTCTATCTATACTATTGAACGACTTGAACGAATTAATGGCTCGTCTCTTATACGAGTATACATACAAAGGTACCTTCATTTTTTTTTCCAGAATAGCTCTTGTTATTGTTATTAATCTCACGAAATTTCAGTTACCGGAAATCAATAGTTTTCTCAAAAAAAATTTTCAACTTTCGTAAAATAACCTCAAAAATTGTCTTAAGGTTCAATTTTAATTGATTTCATGAGTTCATTTTTTTTTTTTGGTTGTGTTCCGAAACTGCTGTGAGTGACGCATTAAAATTGACGTAATTTAATTTTTTTTGTTGTATTTCGCTAACAATTTGCTCAAAAGACTAGTATCCAGGATATAAAAAAAAAACCAATGCAGACATTTTGTTTTCTTCGTGATTTGAATCAGAGCACCCGACTCCATGCAAAAAATAGGTTGAATAAGTTCCAAAACCGAATCAGAGCACCCCGACTCCATACAGTCTTGTGGGTACTACCCCTAGAGTGTATATAAAAAGCCGTAGGCGTGGAGGAAGGGCAGCCCTCGCCTGCTGTTACAAAGCATAGGCACCCGTGCGAGCCGTAGCGGCTGAGGCTGGTCGCCGAAGGCGACCAACAAGCCGAAGCTGCGAAGGTGAGCATGGGTGACTGTGCTTTGTTACGCAAGGGCGAAGGGGCTGCACTTTCCGCAACGCCGAAGCAATTGCAGAAGTCATATTGGGTCTTTAAAGTTAGATTATGTTCAGTTTTTTTTTTTTTTTTTTTCAAGAAACTAGTTTCATTACACCCTCTCCCCAGTGATCCCCCTCCCACTATACGTATACTTAATATTCGAGTTATTTTATCCTACATAAAACATAAAATAACCTTTTAATTTTGAAAAAAAATTATAAAAAAAAAACTATTGATTTCCGGTACCCCCCCCTTAGGGGGGGGGGGCTTATACCCCCTCCCCCCCCCATCGCCCCCCCTAAACATATACATAGGTACATATACGTATATAAGAGTCCTTCCGAATTAATTAATCGAACCCATCACTTCATGCAAACACTAGTGAAATAAATCTGGCCACATTATTCAGGGAAATGACAGTAGCGTCTGTCAAACGATACTCTCGATTTGTGGCTTGGGGTATAGAGAATTAGTTGTCAACAAACCATGGAGCGATACACACCTCAAGAATGTGGAATTATTGTTAAATTTTGATCTCTCGTTTTGGACATTTGAACTGGCCGTCCTGTGGGTCTACCGCGTAATTCTCATTTTCATCAACATCAACTTGAGATTGAAATTTGACGTGCGTGCGACGACGCCCGCCTAACATGCCATCTCTTTTGCACGCGTTGAATTTCGCATGCATTTGCTTGAAGTTGATACAAATGAGAATTACGCGGTAGAGCCCCAGATCACCAGATGTAACAGCACCAGACTTCTTCATTTGACGTTTTTTAGAATCTCGCCTTTACCACAACAAACCACGAACCTTGCAAGTCTTGAAAAATAACGTTAAAGAAGAAATCGCCAATTTGGTGCCAGATAGCCAGATGTTTTGCGAGCAACAATTCAAAATGCTGTAAAACGAGCGAAATTATGCATCAACTCGGGAGGTGGCCATTCGAGCGATATAATTTTTTCCAAGTAATGTCACCAATTTTACACTTTCAAACAAACTTTTTATGAAAACAGAGCTCTTTTTTTTCTTTTATAACAAAATGGCAGTCAATTCAAATTATGACATTACTTTTGCGCCACCCATTATATAAATAAATGATGATTATAAATTGATCCTGACTTGATGCTTGATGTTATTCCATGACATGCCTTTTGACAGCCTGACTGTATACGCGAATCGCGTACGCTACGAAGTGGGGGTGTTGCTAGATCTCTCTGCTTGGGAGTCGACACGGTGGTGGAAACTATTCTTCAATATAAAGATAATAATATAACTTTCCTGGACTTTTCTGATCGTTTTCACGGAAAACGAAATGAGTAACGCAATGATTGATTTTCTTTAAAATATTTAAGTTACACAAAAATGTGACATAGCCTGCCAAATCAGTAAGTTGAAGTGGCAGTGGACTGACCATATTTGTCGCCGACGTGATAACCGTTGGGGCCGTAAGGCATTGGAATGGAGACCACGTACAGCAAAGCGTAGCGTAAGCCACCCTCGTGCCTGCTGGACTGACGATCTGAAGGACGTTGCGGGTGGCGGCTGGATGAGGATGACTGAGGACCGCCAAGAGTGGCGTAATATTGGGGATGCCTATGTCCAGCAGTGGACGAATACGGGCTGATGGATGGATAGAGACAAACATATTACATAAATATGTAACAAAGCTGTGAATGTTAAAGAAATATAATAAATAATAATAAATATAATAAGTATAATGTTAAAGAAAGTGTATTAAAATATGTGAGATGATATATGTAAGACATAATTAAGTGAGATAGCGTAAAAACAGTTAACATGACAGTATTGTACAAAAAGGGGAGATATTTCTGCCAACAAACTCCCATGCAGTTTGGCGGGATATAATATGTATCTAATGAGCTGTTAAGGAAGTGAATAAACGATTATTATTATTATTATTAAATATTTCATATGATAACAAAGACGCATGGAAGGGTCAAAATGTGGAAAAATTCATTGCTTTTTGGTACATTTTCAAACAAATACATACATGAAATTTTACATGAAAACTACCGTTTAAGGTAACTGTAACCTTCAACTATACAGGGCTGGGGCATTTTTTTTCCGAGAAACACTGTTTTTCTGAGAAATACTGTTTTTCTGAGAAACACTGTTTTTTACACAGTAAAAGCAAATCCCGTGAAAACAGAGTAAACAAGGTGAGTTTCGGTTCAAATATTTCAACGACAAGAAGATACTGATGAAAAAAAAATATCCTGTACTTATAGGAAAACATATTATTTTTTTTTTTTTAACTTATACTGTAAGGTGTGACTTGATGGAACTTCATTCTAACACTAATCAAAGTCTTCTTGGACTGTTAACCTATTCCAATCAGCCCGACGATGTCAAATAGACGAAACTAGTTGCAATAATTAAATAATTAAGTAAATAAAATAGTGGAACTCGTACAAGAAGACTTTGATTAGTATAAAATTTTATGTGAAAATGAAATAAAATTTCAAAATATTTAAGCAAACCTCGAAAACAAATAATAGAATCTTCAGTAAGTTTAGTGTAGGAAGAGAACCCTAACTTGTATGTAATAAGGTTTAGTTTACTTAGTAACTGTCTCACATTAGTTGTCAACTTACGATAGTCAACCACTATCGAGGTTATTTCGTCACTTTGAAAATGCGTCCTTAGCATGAATCGAGTATATTTTAGCTTTTTGTCTCATACAGGAAAACAATGTAGTTTTGCGTCGGCACCGGAATTAACCATAATAAGTACATATAGGTACATTAAAAATATGTAATAAAAACCTTGAAAAAGCCCGAAAACCTCAAAACCAGTCAAAAAGCTAACTTAAAGGGTAACTTACATACGGTCTCGGAAAATATTGCTTATCATCGTGAAAAGGTGAACCCATTCCATGGGCCCTCATTTCCCGGAAATCCGGTCCATTTCCAGAATGACCCGGTAACAAAAGCCCGGTCGGGGGAATACCGCGCAAGGCTAGACCCGAGTCGAACTCTGCCCAGACAACACACAATACGAAATTCCACCACATTTCCGACACATTTTTCACCGACTTCACGAATGGTCACACCCACTATTAATATGGGTTTATGTTTACGAATATATCACATGTTATTCAACACACGCCACAATAGTTTAGAACCGGTTTCACATATCAGTCACATTATAAACAACACAAAGCTGCAGTTTGTCTAAAAAGTGTATATTTTAAAACAAGCGATGTTTCTCAAATAAACGTTTGTTAAAATGATTGTTGAGGATTTATCAATTTGTTAGTACAACAGGGGTGTATTCAGGAGGGTTTATGTTTATACGCAGTAGCGTGCCCAGAGCTTTTTGCTGCGAAAAAGGAGTATATCAATTATGGCTAGGAAAAAAATTGTAATGAAATAAAAATACCACTTTGCGAAAAACAATTTCGGAGAATGTCTGCTCTTGGGTATGCTAGCATGCTCTGGCGTCATACAATTTATTATTTTCAAAATTGTATTTAAATTTTTTCATATTATTATGATTTTACTAGTCATAACTGTCATTCTCAGTGCTTTTCCAGCGAAAAGTTCTTGACTCGCCACTGTTTACAGGACTACTTTTAGTTTACTTTTCTACTTTGTGATAATATAGAAAGTACGGTCAGGAAAATAAAATAAAGAATGTTAGCCTGGTTGCTCTAAAGATACCCATCTGATTTTCCAAAACATTCAATTATTCCGTTTTGTTAACAGGTGTCAGTTAAAGGACTTTTAATTTATGATATAATCATTTATGAGTCACTATTTAGTTACAGAAACGTAAATAGATGCCCGATTTTGAAGATATTACAGAGCCGCACCTCCCTTACTACGGCCCTTTAGCATTTATCAATTTGTCACAACAATCGACCGATAAATAAATAGTCATTCATTACACACTTGACGCGTTGACGAACAAACCGATAGATAAATACGGATAAGATAACAGCAAATACCGGGCATAATGAAAAATGAATAATCCAATTTAGACCGCGCTGCTCGAGAATATGCTAAAGCCGAAGTTACATTATCTGGACACAAGGAAGTGTGTCGGCCAAGTTCAGAGAAAAGGGCCTGACCGAGACTTTTTGGTCGAGTAGATATTTTACAAAAGAATACACTAGGTGCAGGTAGAGCTGATGTCGGCGGCCTTAACTGTGGAGGTACCACCATCTTACTTGTAAACGCCTCCGAAGTTTATGTAAGAAGACAGCTCTCAAACCGGCATAACACGGTGCTTTACCATGCCTGGGACCTATTGATGGCGATACCGCCATCCCCAATGCCGGCCCTTATATAAAACAGACTGGTGACGGGCTCTACCACAAACACACAGGTGGTAGAGCTGATGCCGGGCTCGACTGTGGAGGTACCACCATCTCACTTGGAGACCCTCTCGAAGTAATTCGGGGGAGAGTAAGAGGACAGCTCACAGGCAAAAAACCAGGAGGCCCACCATGCCTGGGATCGATGGATAGCGGTATCACACCCCCGACACTTCATAGTCAAGGCTCAAGTTATTTACCTACACTCTCACGCGCGCATCTGGCTTGTCCGCACACGCTTGTGTGTGTGCGTGAGCTAGTCTAGGGCTGGCAGCAATCGTGTGAGCGTCGTCGCCCGAGAGGGACACAATATAAGTCAGCAACTTATGTGATTCTCTTCCTAAATTTTAGCGTAGTCCAATTTCTGGTTCCCCGTGGATTAATCAGTATTAAAAAAATATATGTATATATATATATATATATATATATATATATATATGTATATATATATATATATATATATTCAAGGTTAAATTCAATTAGTTGGCGAAATTTGAAACATATGTAGAACATGTCCAATTGTCCATATGAATAACTTTTTTTAATAGGATAGTGAAAAATTCTTAAAATTCGTTTTCACCGTCCATACTGGACGAGTCAGCTGATCGGAGCAATTTGTATAGGAGGAAGTGAAAAAAAGTTAAGAATTTCGCTTAGCTCCCATACAAACAGTTGTCCATATAGACTAGTACTACCTTTGTTTTGAGTTTCGCCAAATAATGTTATTTAACCTTATATATGTATATAAATCGTTACGACCTGAATGCCCCGGGGGGTGTCGGATGTGTTCCGAGTGTGAACTTTGAAATACAAGTCACAGTCCACCCACACTCGGTAAACCCGCGTTTCACCTGCAAATATTACGTCCCAACGTGATGGGTGGTGAGCCCTATCATCGTTCTTCGGGCACAAATACACTCTTTTTAGGGCATGCAGGTTTCCTTACTATGTTTTCCTTCACTGTTCACAAGTGGTAAGTACCTATTAGCAAATAATATGCACATTATGTAACTCATTGGTGCATGCCCGACCGGAGATCGAACCTTAATCTCAAGATTAAGAGGCCAGCGTTCTACCCCTGAGTTACCGCTGCTTTTTCGTTACTTTAAAAGTAAATATATATATATACAGGGTGGAAAAAATTTAAGGGCCCTGGAGGGGAGCTACCTTAAATCGTTAAGTTAGCTCATTTTACTGAAAGGAAACATTCCTTTATTTTTTAAAAGAAACAAAACTGCATTCAAAGATATTCTGAAATTCGCTTGTCTCACCCGGGAATCGAACCAACTAAAAATTAAAAAAATAAACTCTCGCTATTTTATCATACGAATCGGTAGGATTATTGTTCAGAATAAAATTTGTCTAATAAACATTTGGTCTTACACTCATCTGTTGTACGAGATACTCATGAAATTAAATATTTATTACAAGTTCTTTGTTAACAATACCTAGTACTGTTCACTTGTAACAAGTAAATGAAACCATGGACGATATTGTTCGTCTATGATGAAACGTTCTAATTTTCTTATCTCTCTTACATCCAAAGACATCGTATGAAGTACAAGCTTGCTAATGTTATTTATCTTAAGTACCTTGTTGAAGACTTCAATAAGAAAATCGTTAAATGGTAATAATAAATGTATGCAGAGCACAATTACTTCTTGCACTAGGCGTACTGACGAAAAGTTTAAAAAAGAAACGTATTTTTTTTGCAACGCATTTTTTGCAAATAAACAAATTTGAAGTTCGAACCATAAATTTAGTTCGAAAATAAAATTTTGTTTTGTTTTGCTTTCATTCTGTGCTGTCATTGTGTAATAATGGCGTATAATTATTACTTTACAAGTGAACAGTACTAGGTATTGTTAATAAAGAACTTGTAATAAATATTCAATTTCATGGGTATCTCGTACAACAGATGAGTGTAAGACTTTAGTTTAGTAGACAAATTTTATCCTGAACAATAATCCTACCGATTCGTATAACAAAATAGCGAGGGTTTATTTTTTAAATTTTTAGTTGGTTCAGTTCCCGGGTGAGACAAGCAAATTTTAGAAGATCTTTGAATGCAGTTTTGTTTCTTTTAAAAAATAAAGGAATGTTTCCTTTCAGTAAAATGAGCTAACTAAAGGATTTAAGGTAGTTCCCCTCCAGGGCCCTTTCATTTTTTCCACCCTGTATATAGTATGCCTAAGCTTAGTAGGTACCTATATAGTTTCGTATGCATAAATGATCATCATATAATTAACAACTACTCAAACATAAATTTTGGAAAAAAAATGAAAACTTGTCAAAACATGGACAGTTATAAATACTGATTTTATTGTTCCAAATGCGTTACTGAACGAAATTGTAAGGTTTGATCACGCAATTCTAATTTTTGAAAAAATGTTTTCCAGGCATCCATAACACTGCAATAACGCACCATACTGATTAAAAATCAGTATCAAAACTTTGTAACACAACACGCGCGCTGCAAACGAGTGGTAATCGAGCTCTGCCTGCCTCCAGATTTCCACTAACTTGCGGGGGAACGCGGGGGACGTTAAATTCGCGCGGGGAGGTGAGTGTCGCTTCTTTACGTAGTAATACTTTATATTCTCTGGCGGTATATCCATCCTTAATAGCCGGGCCTTATGTCGAACAGACTGGTGGCGGGCAGTGACATCACTGGTGCGAGGGTTCCAGCACCGCGCTTACCTACCCGCCTGCCCAGCGTATGTGAGTACAGAGTACGGGCATTTCTTCCAGGAGGACCGCCAAGACGAGTAGCGAAAGCTTGAAAAGCCTTTGTCTAGAAGTGGGACAACCAAGCTGATGGATGGGATGGGATACTTTAGTATAAATAAAAGCCTTTTTTGTTACGTTAATCTTACTAATTAGTTTTTAGTTAATTTTAGTTATGTCATGTCATGTTCCTGTAATTTAATCTTCTGTATTTGTAAACAATTTAACATTGTTCACTATATCCTTTTTTGCATGTGGTGCTCACCTGTAATTATCTGGGCATATAGCTTAAAACCTTATGTTATTTTATTAAAATGTATTTATGTACCTGATGTTGTTGATCCAAATAATTAAAATAAAATAAAATAAAACATCACTTTAACTTTATTTCTCTATTATTTATCTTTAATTTTTTTGCTGCGTTTAGTTCAATTTTGTTTCTCATAACCAGCAATGCTCGCTTGAACAGCATTGTGTATCTGATCAAGGAAAACTGATGCAAGAATTTATAACTTCTAAGTAAGTCAATTTAGAATTGGCGATTTTCTGAATTACGACTATTGCCTTCCAAGACGACTACATATTTTCCTATGATTCAGTCCTGGCTACGAAAAGTATACTGGATGAATTTAACTTAATGGATGTAACTTAATTAAACAATAAAGCCAATTCTGAAGGCTTTAATTTTAGTTTTAGTGCTCTCAAAGCTTAAAATTTTCCAAAGAAATTTAGCTTCTAACTCTAACTCTTAAGGACTATTTTGTATGGAAGAAAATTTAGTTTTGACAGCACTAAAACTAAAATTAAAGCCTTCAGAATCGGCTTTAATGGCAACTTGACTAATTTATATAACACTGTCCTGGCTTAGTGCCCTGGCTACCCGAAAACACCTTTGTCACGATCGATATGCTGAATATTCAACACTAGCCCACAAACACTTTTGTTGGGAACAAGAACTTGTTACCAAAAAAAAGTATTTATGAGATAATTCTTGTTACCAAAAAAAATATTTGCGGCTGATTAACCCTTACTAAATTAATTGTTTTCTTGTTAAGTATTTTAAGTTATTTTTATTTTAAAGAATTTATTGTGACGAATAAATCTCATTTTCTGTCTTTCTTACTATTTCATTTATTTTGTAACTGTAATAATGAACCAGATTTTTATTTTTTACTTTTTCCAAATTATTTTAGCTTCTCTACATATCACTTAAGGCCTATTTTGCAATTAATATATTTTTTTTGACAGCACTTAAACTAAAACTTAGCCTTCAGAATCTGCTTCAATGAGCTTATAAAGTCCTTGCTATGACTTGATCCTTATAGATTAGAACAATTTGCTCTTGATGTTATACTTTTTTATTTTTTTTGTACGGAACTACGCATAGTATTTTTTTTCCAGGCAATTGATTTACAGAATAATGCCACCCTTGCATTTTATGGTAAAATTATACGGGTAGCTTTTTTACCTTGTTCTATTTTCAAAAGCAAACCTGTCATATTGATCGATGTTAAAAAAAAATACGGTCAAATGCTAGTCAGACTCGGCTTACCTATAGGGTTCCGTAATTCGACAGTTTTGGGAATTTTGTAATTTTGTTTTCGTGAATTTCTCAACCGCTGTATTTTTCCTGAAATCTTTACATAAGCACATATTACCATGATTTTTTTCATATTTTTCAGTCCACATACATTTTTTGTGGTATTTCGAAGATTTCTTGAAATAAATGCAAGTAAATATAGCCAAGCTATATATTTTTACAATCAACTCTTTAATACCTACAATTTAAATTAAAAAATTAAAAAGCTGAAATTTCAAAATTTCAAAATTCTAATTTACAGAAACCACTGGAAACTCTTAAACACTATGTCCTGGCATATTTTTAAAAATTATTACGTTTACTTTGTCGGAACCCGTATATTACGGAGGTACGATCCAACGTATGTACAACAAATCCTTTTTTTGAAAAACTATAGCATTTTCCATGTCAACCTTAAAGTTTTTAGAATGCGATACTTTTCCAGCTACAGTTTCCAAAAATAAAGGTGTCCAAAAATATTTGTAAATGTGGAAGAAGCGAAAGAAATGAGACAGGATCGTAGCAGATAGTAAGCTATAGTCTTTGCCTACCCCTCTTAGTGACAAGGGAAGTATATGTACGTTTGTAAAAATTTATAAAATAATTACTTACATCGTATCCTTCAGGTGTTATATCTTGAGATCCATTTTCTCCGTTCACTATAGTGATAGTATTTCCAACCGACCCATCTGTCACGTCCGCAATTGATATGGTAGATTCCACAGTTGTAGTTATCCCGTCCGTGGAAGCCTCCTTTTCTCTCAGCAATGCGGGGATTATCTTCATGAGATTTTTCCCGGGAAATAAGGGCATTTTTCTTTCGGCCAGTAGTGAGAGGTCGCATTTCACACACACAATCACAACACAATTCAGGAACAGCTGCCATATCTTCATTTTTATACTAACTACTGGTTTTTGAATTAATTTTGGGACACATCACGATTTTACAGTCACATTTAAGACAATTGAGCCTATTCGTTGTTTTTTGTTTTTTCTCGTTACCACACGCGAAGTCCTGAAGGAAATTTGCGTTCGGCTGAAAACGGTTTAGCCATTGAAGAACTTATTTTATCGGAGAGTGATAAATATTTTCGATAAATACGTTCGTTTATTAAAAATGCGATAGATAACTGAATTAATTTGAGCACCGGTGCCGTTGATCGGAATACAGTCAAGTGTACGACACGCTACGTAATTTTCCGATAATCTTCTTAATTATTTTCGCATGTATTGCTAAAATAAAATAATGTTGCTCTGTGTCATAGAGATTAAGCATATAATTCTCAGGCAGGCTCACAGGTAATTGCGTCAGTCTTAAACCACAGTGTTTAGTTTATTAATCCATCCATTCATTGATCAGCCCGTATTCGTACGCTGCTGGACATAAGCCCCCATTAGACGTTGCTCAATTAGCAACACTGTTTGAGAAAGCGATGCTAAATTAGCAATCTCTGAAAGTGCGAGTCTGAAAGCCTTTAGACGTTGCTTATTTAGCATTGCTTGTTCAATCAGTGTTGCTAATTCAGCAACGTCTAAAGGGGGCTATAGGCCTTTCCAATATTTTGCCACTCTTGGCGGTCCTTCGTCTTCCGCATCCACCCGCTACCCGCAACGTCTTTCGGGTCATCGGTCCAGCAGGCACGAGATCGGCCTACGCTACGCTTTTCTGTACGTGGTCTCCATTGTAATACCATTCTGCCCCAACGGCTATCATCTCGGCGACAGAAAAGGCCTGCCCACTGCCACTTTAGCTTACTGATTCGGCAGGCTAAGTCGGACCCACCATGCCTGGGAGCGATCGATGACAGTATATCCATCCCCAATTGCCGGCCCTTACATAAAACAGACTGGTGATAAGTTGATAACGGGCAGCGTGCGACGGGTGCGAGGTTTCGGCACCGCGTTTACCAACCCTCCTGCCCAGCGAGTGTGAGCCCCATACTTGATTGATTTTTTTCAAGAGGATCGCTAAGAGTGGTGAAATCTTGGAAAGGCCTATATCGAGTAGTGGACAATACACCTATACTTCATATAGAAACGAAATAAGTTTCGTCGACTATCAGATATATAGGTGACAAAATATTGTTTAGTATTTGCATCCTATAATATTCGTAAATACTTATAGTTATGTATACCTACAATATTTATATATATATCATCACGACATGAATGAGGTGATCCGGGTGTGAATTGTGGAATGCAAATCAAAGTCCACACTCGATACACCCGCGTTTCAACAACGATTATTACGTCCCAACGTGATGAGTGGTGAGCTATATCGCCGTACTTCGGGCACAAATACATGAATTTTAGAGCATGCAGGTTTCCTTACGATGTTTTCCTTCACCATTCAGCAAGTGGTAAGTAAGAACAAATACTATGCACAAAAATTCCGAAAAACTCACTGGTGCATGCCCGACCGAGGATTGAACCTGGATCTCAAGATTGAGAGGTCAGCGTTCTACCCCTGAGCTACCGTCGCTGTGTAGTAGTTATATCGAAAATTATTAACGTCTAAGACAAATATAAGAGGACAATCAATTGAATTTCACCGTATAGTTTCATGTACTAGTGTACCTGAATAAAACATAGGACAATCTAACATAATAATAGAGAGATAGCGATCGTATCATTATTCTGTCTCTACTGGGAAAATTAGATTTCTGTTAGGTTCTAACCTACGTGCCAACTCTGATATCTCCAAAAGAGATTCTTGGAGAAATTCTACAGGACTCTCAGGGTGCAGTCTCAACAAAGATAGCGATCGCTATCCTACTGATTTCGGTCGTTAAGTTATTCAAATCAAATTTTTAAGCTTTTATATAGTATCTACCGTCAAGCTATCGACTAAAATCGGAAGCGAATTCGATACGCTTCCGATTTCAGTCGATAGTTTTGATGGTAGAAACTACAAATAATCGATAGGATAGCGATCGCTATCTTTGTCGAGACTGCAGGGCCAGGGTTCGAAAACTGCTCGGTCAAGCATGTACCAAAGAATTTTTCGGAATTTAAGTTAATAATATTTGTATATTTACCTGGAAGGAAATACCGAGGGGTAAAACGTGTATTTGTGCCCTAAATGAGGCAATAAAGCTCGCTGCCTATCATACCTATATATAGAGTAAAAAATAAATAAGCATTTTGTGGATGTAAAGTAAAACGGGGCGTCTTGTCGCGTATTACTATGACAAAACCCGGGCATTTTGTTCATCGTTTGACTTTGTTCACAGTTCAAAACTTGTCCGTCACTTCCGGGACAAAAATTTAATGTTTGATATTTTGATTTCTCTAGTAGATCATTAGTTTTTTACCGTTCATGCAATCGGAGTAATAAATAAATTGAAATGACCTCAAAGCGAATACGCTGCCATATTCATGCCATTATGATAACTATGGCAACCATTGATTTCTTTCTCTATGATAGAGTAAAGAGACGGCATAAGAAGTATCCACTCAAATATAATTTACAGTTGTATCTCTGACCAAATAGCTGCTTAACTTTTAATACAATTGAAAAGGCTTAGAATTTTTTAGAAAAAATTATCTAGGTAAATATTAAAGCCGATTCTGAAGGCTTTAATTTTAGTTTTAGTGCTGTCAAAATATAAATTTTCCAAAGTAATTTAACTTCTAACCCTAAAAGTTAAGGACTATTTTGCAATGAAGAAAATTTAGTTTTGACAGCACTAAAACTAAAATTAAAGCCTTCAGAATCGGCTATAATGATTCATTGAATTTAAATAAAAATCCTTGGTACACGGTTCCACAAGTCTATGTATTATTATTATATTATCTTTTATGTATCATTATATTTCTATACCTAAAAAGCTAAATAGGGGGAAATTTTCCAATATAAATGATTTCTGCTTAGTATTGTGTATTATATCAAAGATGTTGTGTAATAATCAAATACCTACAGGTATAACTGATTTGATTCCAAGAAATAATTAGGGTTATTTGTGGTTTTATGTATTAAAATAATGATATTAATAAAAACATGATTCACGAAATAACTAAAGTTCTCAGTACTTTAATTTATTTGTTTAATTTATTTCAAAACCAATTAATCGCTGAAAAGTCAAAAACGATGCCGGTTCACACATTGGCTGTTCCGAACTAAATCTATTAAAATATAAAACTATTATGGCGTAAACGTAAAAAAAACCGGCCAAGTGCGAGTCAGACTCGCGCACGAAAGGTTCCGTACCATTATCTATCAAAACGGCAAAAAACATGTCTGTTGTATGGGAGCCCCCTTAAATATTTATTTTATTCTGTTTTTTAGTATTTGTTGTTATAGGGGCCACAGAAATACATTTTTATTAATTAATTTTATTTGATTTATTAGCTTGCTTAAAAAATCTTAAAAAAAATTTAAGCAGTATGTGTCCAGAATAATCTCAATTTGAATTCAGATAAAAGGTTTTTGGGATGAGTTAAAGGAATCCAAAACCTAGCTCTAATTTTGCACGGAAACCTCAACTGGAACCACGTAGAACTTTGTCGAAGATCACGTAATTATTGACTTCCTAAACCAACCAGTTTAAACGCCAAACACACGAAACAAGCACACAATTCGTTGGACCAAAGCATATTTTTTATAATTTTCAGTTAAGCAGTGTCGCGCGTGTTGAGTCCTAGTTAGGGCGGGCGCGCTGGGTTTGGGCGGCCGCCCATGCGGTGGCTGCGGGCCGACTGCCGTGGCCGGGCACGTGGGCGGCTCCCCGCAACAAGTGAGCCTAAAACTAGATTATGGAAAGGATTCAAAGGTTTGTGGATGAGGCTAACGGGAAGGAAATGTTGGAGTATTTTGGAGGTGGCTTAATTGTTGGGGTGGATTTTCAAGATTTTTACAATTACAATTTTGTTTTTGTAAGAGGTACTCAATTCGCAGAAAGATAATTTATAAATAATAACCAGGTCCATATAACGTTAGTTTAGTTTCATAATGTTATACAAAAATTATAATAAAATTTCACCTAAATATAAGTAAGTACACACAACCACAATTAAATGTCAACAAAATAATTTTCCCGAATACGAAAACACTTTTTCCCGGGAATAAATCCCAATAGGCACGGCACGTACACGATTTAAACTAAGTAGTTTTGGAAACGAAAACTGGTGATTGTAATGGTCGTGTAAAAAGTGTATTATATTACTATAATACACTTTTACTGTATATACAATACAGGATGGAAAAAATTCAAGGGCCCTGGAGGAAAAATAATGGAATGTTTCCTTTCAGTAAAATGAACTAACTAAAGGATTTAAGGTAGTTCCCCTCCAGGGCCCTTAAATTTTTTCCAGCCTGTATAATATACATACCTATTTTGCAAAATAAAATATTTGAATTTGAATTTGTCTATACGAACACATTTTACTATAGGATCAAACTCCAAGTAGTGAAAAGTAAACAAAAATTATGGGTGTTCGATCAAAATTAAAATGTATGAAACAGCAGATTTCATATTCGCGTTTTCAGTTTTGGCTCCATACTAAAAATGGTTCTATCCGTAATATTCGACTATTCCGCAATTTAAAATCCACCCAATAATACCAGGTGTAAATTTAATGTCCAGATGTATTTTTAAATGAAACCACATAATTTACACTGATCGTACTGAAAAACTTTCCCAGAAACATGTAGAAATGAAAAAAAAATGTTCACTTTTCCTTACTAATTTTGAAAACTTACTATGAATCAATGGGCAGGCCCAGTTTTAATTTTCATTTCCGCAGTTATGTTAGGTTTAGGTTTAAGATTATTTATTTCTCATAAGAACATTTACATATTCACTTAAAATGAGAACTTAATGGCTTCTTACTAAAGTTAAATATATTACACGACCAGTGGGTCCAGTGCAAGCTGACATATTGTACTGCTCAAACACAACAGTTATTATATCAGATATGTATACTAAAGTTAAATATATTACACGACCAGTGGGTCCAGTGCAAGCTGACATATTGTAGTGGTCAAACACAACAGTTATTATATCAGATATGTATACTAAAGTTAAATATATTACACGACCAGTGGGTCCAGTGCAAGCTGACATATTGTAGTGCTCAAACACAACAGTTATTATATCAGATATGTATACTAAAGTTAAATATATTACACGACCAGTGGGTCCAGTGCAAGCTGACATATTATAGTGCTCAAACACAACAGTTATTATATCAGATATGTATACTAAAGTTAAATATATTACACGACCAGTGGGTCCAGTGCAACCTGACATATTGTAGTGCTCAAACACAACAATTATTATATCAGATATGTATACTAAAGTTAAATATATTACACGACCAGTAGGTCCAGTGCAACCTGACATATTGTAGTGCTCAAACACAACAGTTATTATATCAGATATGTATACTAAAGTTAAATATATTACACGACCAGTGGGTCCAGTGCAAGCTGACATATTGTAGTGCTCAAACACAACAGTTATTATATCAGATATGTATACTAAAGTTAAATATATTACACGACCAGTGGGTCCAGTGCAAGCTGACATATTGTAGTGCTCAAACACAACAGTTATTATATCAGATATGTATACTAAAGTTAAATATATTACACGACCAGTGGGTCCAGTGCAAGCTGACATATTGTAGTGGTCAAACACAACAGTTATTATATCAGATATGTATACTAAAGTTAAATATATTACACGACCAGTGGGTCCAGTGCAAGCTGACATATTGTAGTGCTCAAACACAACAGTTATTATATCAGATATGTATACTAAAGTTAAATATATTACACGACCAGTGGGTCCAGTGCAAGCTGACATATTGTAGTGCTCAAACACAACAGTTATTATATCAGATATGTATCCTAAAGTCTAAAATTATTAAAACAAGTAAATAGTTACAAGCTAAACTATGCTACTTGGCCCATCAATTTTATAACAATATCTATTAAGCATCATTAATTCATACTGCATTTATCCTATAAAATAAAAGCAGAAGTTTTTAAACCCCGTGTGACACTGGAAGCAGATAAGAAAGCCTTGGAAGTGGCAAAACGAGACATGCCGAAAGCTTTTAAAGATCAACTGGGATTACTCGTCGATGTGCCAAAATGTGGTTTTTGTAACACAAATGACGGCAACACATTTCGCCGCTTTTTTGAATGTGCCATAACAGCAGCAAATCTATAATCTATAAATTGTACGGTTACCTTCGTAGCGAGCTGGTAGCGTGTCACTCGCATAAACCCGTACGGGTTTCAGAGCGACGGCTTAATTTATTTAAGATTGTTTTTATTGTTGTAATATTGAAAAAAAAAGGGCGTTGAACCAGAATCGATCAAGAGATTTAAAATAATTTTAGAAGTTCTCTCTTCAGGTTTCGAAATAGATACTGAGAAATTTTCAGTATACACGAGGGATGCTGCAAAACTTCATGTTGGTTTGTATAAATGGCAGCCAATGTCGCCTACAGTGCTTAAGATACTGATTCATGCAGCAAGCGTGATTGACCATTGTTTCATAAGAAGCTGTTGAAGCACGAAACAAGCACTACAAGAATATAGACAACATTTTTCTCGGAAAACTTCTAGGGAGATCTATAATGGGGATGTCCTAAATAGGCTGCTTCTAACTTCTGATACATACATAATGAGCATGCGGCCAAAATCTACAAAAAAGAATCATCTCTTCTCAAAAGATGCAGATTTGCGGACACGAATGAAAATGATGAAGGTGAAAATTAGTCATCAAATTCAAATTCAAATAATTTATTTTGCAAAGTAGGTATATAAAATACACGTTTAATATTATATAAAAATTATATATGTAATAAAATAATAAATGTACATGAACTAGATTAAAGGTTTATTTAATTTATGTAGCAATATATATACGATTAAAATTATAAGTAAAATATATATTATACAAGGTGAAATCCAATCAATATTGGAGCATTTCATTAGTTTGATTATGAAAAACGAGTATTCATTCATAAAATATGTCTTAATTCATTCCTACTGATATACAAAGGTACACCGAGCGGCAAGTAAATCTAGCAGTGTACGAAACGCGGAGGGGATAGCTGGGCCAATCCGCGCTCAGAAATGGGATAGGGAACCAAACACCGCTTATTTTTGATTAGTCACCGCTACTTTTATTTGCCGCAGCCTGTACTTTACTTCAACAACCATTACCAAACCTGAAAAAAAAAATTGAACTTCACTTCTACACCTTAGAAATACGACTATTTACAATACAATAGTACAATACAATTTCTCCTTGAAAAATGTACTCTGACAATATCTACTTCGCCCCTTCTCCTGAAATAAAAGCCTTCAACTCATTTTTCAGTCCAAATTACTTAAATTAGCATTGTCTTCAAAAAAAAAAAAAACGCAACTTAATAATTTTGGGCAGGTTTAAGGTGAAATACCTCACTGTGCCACGGCGGTGGTGGCGGAGCTTGCAGCGGCGGTGGCGGCAAAGCTTTCTGTGGCGGTGGTGGCGGAGCTTGCAGCGGTGGTGGCGGAGCTTGCAGCGGCGGCGGCGGTGGCTGGACGTTTTCGCGTGAGGTAGAAGGGCGCGGTTCCACAGCATTATTTATATTTATAGACTTTGATATCTTGCGCTTGTTTCAATTTTATTGTGCACCGAGTCTTCAATATAACCCTTTGCAACATTATTAGACCGCCATACTCCGTGGCGTTTCAGTGTAATGATATCGGCTCCGGAATTCGCTAGTAATGTTGCAGAGGTTTTTCTGAAGCTGTGACTGGTATAACTAGCCGAGATTTCCTATTTCAAGAACGTGGCTATTTCCTTTGGTACACTACCGATTTTGTTAAGGGGCTATACCGTGAAAATTGACACTTTTTGAAGTTATTTATCTGCTCTTATAATGAAGTTCCAAGTAAAATAAATTAGTATAACAATTTTGGGACCTTTTACTAGATTTTGGTCTATCAGAAACGCGATAGGAGGAATTTCATTCGATAGAAATAATTATTGAAATCAGGTCTAAATTTACACTTTTTTTGATATTCTGACAAATTAGGATAGCATACAGACTTGAAAAATATTTATTTAGATGGGTTTTAACTACACCTAAATTACTGGTTATGGAATGTTTTGTAGCTATTTTAGTTAATTTTGCATTAATTTAAAACCGACTTTTTGACCATTTTCCCCGATTCCGTCCCTTTCGCACTGCGGGTCTTTCTGCCTGGAGTAACGGGGACCTTTGCTAGCACGGTATATCACCTTAACGCCAACGTCTTGCCGCATGCATTTACTGGTACTTCTGAAAGAATCTGGTACTCTTTGCGTTTGTAATTCTTAGAGCCTGATACTTGAAACTCACCATGTATGGTGAATGTACGAGTACGAGGGATTTTGTGTTAGGTATCTTGACAAGCAATAAGTCCCCATGGTTTTCGATATCGCTCACATTTATGTTGTCGTCGACATTCTTGTCGTCTGCACTCCCCAGATGTACCAAAAATTAATAAAGGCTGTAATAAAATACAAGTAATCTAAGTATGCTTTATGTGGTTCCGAACCGAATTAACTATAATATATAGGTGCCTACCTACTAAATTAAGCATTGCCTAAACAGTATTTTTCTCGGTTTAAAATGATAAAAATAATAGTAGTTTATGCTACTAGGGCGAAAAGGAATGCGAGTGTTTTAAACGTAACCGAGTAATTTATTGCTTTTACGCCCGTGTATCATACAACGTTTTTCAATGCATAGTGTGAGGAAATGAAAACAAATATAATCTTGTGAACTTTAAATTATAATTGGCTCAAAAGGACTGTATCCAGAGCCGTTAAACAGTGGAAAAAAAACTATAACATCTATGGTATATACACAGGAAAGGCTGCAGGTTAGCCAACCATTGTAAATAAATTAAAAAAAATAATAATAATAAAGCCCTAGGGCAAAATAATCGACTTTTTGTTCGGTTTTGATGCATAAAAAGTGGGCCTTTACGAGCACATGCATTGAAAAAATATTTTTGCTTTTAAATTTGTTTCTGATTGATTTCTAGCTGGTAATGCACTCTAATAATAATTAGAGTATTCAAAGCGATGGATTTCGCAATAAAAACATATAATCTTGGTTTAAAATGAGTTTAAAAATAGACAAATTGAGAGAACCCCGCCTTAATGTACCTCCACGCAGACCGAATACAAATGTGTCCCAACGGGATTTGAACGCGCGACATTCTGTCGAGAAACCACTAGACAAGAGGCGGTCAAACGATGTCTGATAGATACTTAATGAGTATTTATTTAAGGGGCCAGTAAGATTAACAAAGTAAAACGAGCAAGTCAATATATTAGTTTTATTTTCTCACAGAACAAAAAACGCACAGCACAGTCTAAAAAGACATCACAAGGTAGAAAAACTAGTTTCATTCATCTTCTTACCACAAAACACAAAAATACTTGTTATATTCGCTACACAATATTTTTTTAAAATGTGAATCTCAAATCTATGGAGTTGGGCGTTTATCCTTAAAAACATTTCCTGTACCTGTATATACTAAAACTAGTGTTTTGCGTGGTGCGCGGGCTGCAGGCAGCCCGCGTGTGTGGTAAACGCTATTGTTCCTATTGTTTCTTGTTCTTTGTTGTACTCTATTTGTTGTTGTTTGTTGTTGCATTTAGTTGTTGTTTTAACTTTTTCGTTAACGTGACAGGATAAGGTTTCGAGTTTAAAACACGTTTGGAAGCTGAAATTGAGTTGAAACAGGTGATCAGACGACATTCAAGTAATGCGCAGAAGTCAATTGTATCACGAAATGTCATCGGTCATGATCGGGTGGGAAAAAAAGTCATCGGTCATGATCAGTTTTCAAAATTGTCATCGTCGTAACCGTAATAGCGCGTTGAAATACGTGTGGTAACTTTGATTACATTGAAGTGGACTAATATTTTGCTATTGTGTACTCTGACAGTTGTCAAAGGTCCAAAATGTATACGGTCGAAATGTGCTTGAACCAACTTTCAACGGAGTCGAATCCCGCTAAGCGCAAGCTCAAACGTTTGCGAGATAAGTCCAAAAGAAACTGTCTTGTAATGCTTTCGGGGTAATGTGAACTCGGCCTCATGAACTCACATACTCGGCCTTCGGCCTCGTATGTTCGTTCATCGGCCTCGCTTATACTCGGTTCGGCCTTCGGCCTCACAGGCTCGGCCTCCGGCCTCGCCGCTTGGTACTGTTTGGCCTCCGGACGATTCCTCCGGAATCGTCCTCCGGGGTCGGCCTTCGGCCTCCCTAGGATGACATCAGATATGGCTCTGGTAGCCGCGGTGTCGTGCTCGGCCGAAAAACTCGCATGATCGGACTCCGAACGCTGCCAGCTCGGCCTTCGGCCTCACTGGCGCGTTCTCCGTCCTCACATGCTCGTTTTTCGGCCTCGCTGGAAAGACACTTGTAGGCTCGGCCTTCGGCCTCGCCGGGATCCGTTACGCGAAATGTTTCCTCTGACAGCTGTCAAGTGTCCAAACTGTCAACGGTCTAAATGTGCTTGAACCAACTTCCTACGAAGTTGAATCCCGCTAAGCCCAATCTCAAAGGTTTGGGAGATAGATCCAATAGAAACAGTCTTGTAATGCTCTCGGGGTAATGTGAACTCGGCCTCATGAACTCACATACTCGGCCTTCGGCCTCGTATGTTCGTTCATCGGCCTCGCTTATACTCGGTTCGGCCTTCGGCCTCGCCGCTTGGTACTGTTTGGCCTCCGGACGATTCCTCCGGAATCGTCCTCCGGGGTCGGCCTTCGGCCTCCCTAGGATGACATCAGATATGACTCTGGTAGCCGCGGCGTCGTGCTCGGCCGAAAAACTCGCATGTTCGGACTCCGAACGCTGCCAGCTCGGCCTTCGGCCTCACTGGCGCGTTCTCCGTCCTCACATGCTCGTTTTTCGGCCTCGCTAGAAAGACACTTGTAGGCTCGGCCTTCGGCCTCGCCGGGATCGTTTACGCGAAATGTTTCCTCTGACAGCTGTCAAGTGTCCAAACTGTCAACGGTCTAAATGTCCTTGAACCAACTTTCTACGAAGTTGAATCCCGCTAAGCCCAGCCTCAGCCGTTCGGGAGACATGTCCAAGTGAAACGGTATTGTAATGCCCCCGGGGTTATGTGAACTCGGCCTCATGAACTCACATACTCGGCCTTCGGCCTCGTATGTTCGTTCATCGGCCTCGCTTATACTCGGTTCGGCCTCACAGGCTCGGCCTCCGGCCTCGCCGCTTGGTACTGTTTGGCCTCCGGACGATTCCTCCGGAATCGTCCTCCGGGGTCGGCCTTCGGCCTCCCTAAGATGACATCAGATATGACTCCGGTAGCCACGGTGTCGTGCTCGGCCGAAAAACTCGCATGTTCGGACTCCGAACGCTGCCAGCTCGGCCTTCGGCCTCACTGGCGCGTTCTCCGTCCTCACATGCTCGTTTTTCGGCCTCGCTGGAAAGACAGTTGTAAGCTCGGCCTTCGGCCTCGCCGTTAGATCCGAAGAAATGTCCAATCATTTTTTTTTTCGAAAAAGTGTCAAAATCCCTGTCGGTTGTCAAAAAGTGTCAAATTTGACAACGGATTCGTAATCAGCGACCCAACTTACTCCTGGATACCGAGTTTCAAGCGAATCGGAGCACTTTTTTGGACCTGTCAAAAAAATGTCAAATTCTGTCAAATGTCAAATTTTAATATGCGGTCGGGTAGCGCTCGGCGAACCGATCACTAAAGTCGAAACCGCAACTCGCTAGGACTTACGGTTCGGGAGATATGGCCGATCAAAGTTTTGGCAAAAAAATTTTTTTTTTTCGATTTTTTTTTTTTTTATTTGATTTCCAGGTAGAGCTCGCCGAGCCCTTTTCTTAGAGTACCATGAACATGGGTCTAGCTCCAGCCGTTTGGGAGATACGGGCCGTTGAAGTTTTGACACCGGGGGTGGATAGATCTCGGCGAGACCTTTTCTTAGACACCCATCAACATGGGTCTAACTCAAGCCGTCTAGGAGATACGGTCGGTTAAAGTTTTGACATTAAAAAAAAAAGAGAAACTTTTTTGGCACCCTATGGTCCGACCCCTAGGGTTGTACCACCTTCCGTTCCGAAGATATGGCCAAAACAAAATTTTTTTGTAGTAAATTTAAGAAAAAAAAAAAAAATGTCCCATCCCTAGTGCCGGGGGACATCCCTATACAAACCCCCATGACGACCCCATCACTATAGTCCAAACCGCAACTCGCTAGGACCAGCGGTTCGGGAGATAAGGGAAAATGTCAAAAAAATGTCAAAAATGTCAAAGTAGGTACATCCCTAGTGGCTAGAATGGTCCATACGAACTCGCACGCTCGCGCTTCGCGCTCGCGTGCTCGTTCGAGGAAAAAAAAAATTTCGCAAAAATCCCATACAAATCTCCATACATTCTGCCACTTTCCACAAGAATTGACATAAAAATGTCAAATGTCAAAAAATGTCAAATGTCATAATTTTTCCCCAGTCAGTATTAGACACCGAACAATCCATACATACATCACTATAATGTCAGACAACTCCTTCCAACTAAACTACCATGTCAATCAGTCAGTGAATCAGTGACCGTTTTGTAGCTTTATATATATAGGGCTCGCACGCTCGCGCTACGCGCTCGCATTGCTCGCCGACTAGTGTTTTGCGTGGTGCGCGGGCTGCAGGCAGCCCGCGTGTGTGGTAAACGCTATTGTTCCTATTGTTTCTTGTTCTTTGTTGTACTCTATTTGTTGTTGTTTGTTGTTGTAATGTAGCTGTTGTTTTAACTTTTGCGTTAACGTGACAGGACAAGGTATCGAGTTAAAAACACGTTTGGAAGCTGAAATTGAGTTGAAACAGGTGATCAGACGACATTCAAGTAATGGGCAGAAGTCAATTGTATCACGAAATGTCATCGGTCATGATCGGGTGGGAAAAAAAGTCATCGGTCATGATCAGTATTCAAAATTGTCATCGTCGTAACCGTAATAGCGCGTTGAAATACGTGTGGTAACTTTGATTCCATTGAAGTGGACTAATATTTTGCTATTGTGTACTCTGACAGTTGTCAAAGGTCCAAAATGTACACGATCGAAATGTGCTGGAACCAACTTTCAACGGAGTCGAATCCCGCTAAGCCCAATCTCAAACGTTTGCGAGATAGATCTAAAAGAAACTGTCTTGTAACGCCCTCGGGGTTATGTGAACTCGGCCTCATGAACTCACATACTCGGCCTTCGGCCTCGTATGTTCGTTCATCGGCCTCGCTTGTACTCGGTTCGGCCTTCGGCCTCACAGGCTCGGCCTCCGGCCTCGCCGCTTGGTACTGTTTGGCCTACGGACGATTCCTCCGGAATCGTCCTCCGGGGTCGGCCTTCGGCCTCCCTAGAATGACATCAGATATGGCTCTGGTAGCCGCGGTGTCGTGCTCGGCCGAAAAACGAGCATGTTCGGACTCCGAACGCTGCCAGCTGGGCCTTCGGCCTCGCTGGCGCGTTCTCCGTCCTCCCATGCTCGTTTTTCGGCCTCGCTATAAAGACACTTGTAGGCTCGGCCTTCGGCCTCGCCGGGATCCGTTACGTGAAATGTTTCCTCTGACAGCTGTCAAGTGTCAAAACTGTCAACGGTCTAAATGTGCTTGAACCAATTCAACGTAGTCGAATCCCGCTAAGCCCAATCTCAAACGTTTGGGAGATACGTCCAAGTGAAACTGTCTTGTAAAGCTCTCGGGGTAAAGTGAACTCGGCCTCATGAACTCACATACTCGGCCTTCGGCCTCGTATGTTCGTTCATCGGCCTCGCTTATACTCGGTTCGGCCTTCGGCCTCACAGGCTCGGCCTCCGGCCTCGCCGCTTGGTACTGTTTGGCCTCCGGACGATTCCTCCGGAATCGTCCTCCGGGGTCGGCCTTCGGCCTCCCTAGGATGACATCAGATATGACTCTGGTGGCCGCGGTGTCGTGCTCGGCCGAAAAACTCGCATGTTCGGACTCCGAACGCTGCCAGCTCGGCCTTCGGCCTCACTGGCGCGTTCTCCGTCCTCCCATGCTCGTTTTTCGGCCTCGCTGGAAAGACACTTGTAAGCTCGGCCTTCGGCCTCGCCGTTATATCCGAAGAAATGTCCGATCAATTTTTTTTCGAAAAAGTGTCAAAATCCCTGTCGGTTGTCAAAAAGTGTCAAATTTGACAACAAATTCGTAATCAGTGACCCCACTTACTCCTGGATACCGAGTTTCAAGCGAATCGGAGCACTTTTTTGGACCTGTCAAAAAAATGTCAAATTATGTCAAATGTCAAATTTTTTTTATGCGGTCGGGTAGCGCTCGGCGAACCGATCACTAAAGTCGAAACCGCAACTCCCTAGGACTTACGGTTCGGGAGATATGACCGATCAAAGTTTTGGCAAAAAAAAAATTTTTTTTTCGTTTTTTTTTTTTTTTTATTTCATTTCCAGGTAGAGCTCGCCGAGCCCTTTTCTTAGAGTACCATGAACATGGGTCTAGCTCCAGCCGTTTGGGAGATACGGGCCGTTAAAGTTTTGACACCGGGGGGGGCTAGATCTCGGCGAGACCTTTTCTTAGACACCCATCAACATGGGTCTAACTCAAGCCGTCTAGGAGATACGGTCGGTTAAAGTTTTGACATTTCAAAAAAAAAAGAAACTTTTTTGGCACCCTATGGTCCGACCCCTAGGGTTGTACCACCTTCCGTTCCGAAGATATGGCCAAAACAAATTTTTTTTTGTAACAAATTTTAGAAAAAAAAAAATCCCATCCCTAGTGACCGGGGACATCCCTAGGAACTGCGCCCGCTCGCGCTTCGCGCTCGCGGGCTTGTTCCGGCGAACTTTCTGTTAAAAATGTCAAAAATGTCAATTTTTCCCATCCCTAGTACCCGGGTACATCACTACGAACATCGCCCGCTCGCGCTTCGCGATCGCGGGCTCCTTCGTGCTCGTTCGTAGGCTCGCCCTTCGGGCTCGCCTACTCACTCGCAAAACTCCCATACAAAATCCCATACAACGACCCGCCTCACTAAAACGTCAAAAAACCATGTCAAATGTCAAAAAATGTCAAATGTCGAGGTTTTTCCCCACTCAGTATTAGACACCCGACATTCCATACATACAACACTACCACCCCAAACGACTCCTTCCAACTAAACAACCATGTCAATGAGTCAGTCAGTCAGTTACCGTTATGTAGCTTTATATATAGTCAATTAAAATAAGTAAACAGACTGCTACCTTTAAATGTAACCATATATTCTACCGATCATACTGAACCATTTTTCCCAAGAAACATACCCACGCGAACCAATAGTTTAGGAAATATTTGAGTTTCAAACAAAAATGCGTGAACCCTAACGCAACGAGATATGGGCGTTTTTTGAGGCAGTGTCGTCCGTGAAACAGCGGTTCACGCGCACCGTTCTAAAATAGACCTTCCTCGTGCGAGTTAAAGTCTTTAAGTTACAGTTAAATATCTTCTTCTCGGATGTTTTGCGCGTGTTTCTTCAGAGTTGTTCAGTTTGATCATTAGATTGTATTGTTTTATTTAAAGTTCGCAGTCTTTTACCACCCTGTATAAATAATGTTAGTGGCCAAACTCAAAACATATCACATCAACATATAAACAGCTTTTGCTATTGGCGCTAAGCGAAATTCGCAACTTATTTTTCATTTCCTATCATTCAAATGACCCCAACTATTATTCGGATCAAAAATTCGGGACAATATAAAAACCAACCACGTTGAGTCCCGTGCTCCTAATAATGTGTACACCGAGCAGCCTAGTCCACTATGAGAAGGCTAAAAGTATTGCATAGCCCTCCTAGAAAAAGTTGTTCTGAGTTTTATCTGTTTTGAGTTTCGCCAACTAATATAATTTAACCTTGTATTAGATATATATTAAAACTAATATACAGTGTTCCCTAGATATCGGTGTAGGGGGAATAAAACTGATATACAATGTTCCCTAGATATCGGTGCAGGGGGAATACCACTTTACAAATTAAAGGACATTAATAAAGACGTTATTTGCGTTTTGTGGTAACAGCTCACAATTCTTTATCAGTCCTAAGTAACTACCTGTACAAAACTAGATCTAGACATTAGAAACAATCAGTCATTCACGCATACACTAGGTTTTTTATCGTAAAAAAAAACGATTTTGAAGGATTTAATTTAAGTTTTAGAAGTGATAACACTTGAGTTTTCTCACATTAGGTAATAACTTATAATTGTTATATAGTATAACATATTTTATACTCTATCAATCGAGTCGAGTTAGCAATGCGCTCTGTGTGTCACAATTGCATATAAAAGACAAGAAAAAGCTTTTTGGAAGTTCAGTTCACTTTTAGAAGGGCGCATTCACAATAGTGTACTTTAAATTTTGCCGTACCTTCCTCCCGCGGTTTCGCTTATTCTAACCAATTACAGGTGAGTATATCCTTTCGGTACTAACTCTGCACAATGGAGGCGAGTCCTGTAGTAAAGTATCAGTATATTTTTTGTAGTAACTGATTAATTTGTTATAGCAAAGCACTCTTTTTGAAAAAATCGTTTATTACCGCGTAACAGATTTACCTAGTGTGGGACCCGCTGGTGATTGTCATTTTGTGATTATTTTTTCGTTTAATAAATATTTCGTATAACCGAAGTTAGCCATAGCGATATTCATCACTTTTAGTATGAAATCGTATCAGATGACGTCACGTCATACGCCGTTAAGCTCACTTTCATTGCAAATAACTTCGTTATTTTTTGAGATATCGAAAAAATTAATTTACTACTGTTTTTAGATTTTTAAACGCAATTGATTTTCGTAAAATGCAGGACACGGGCTCATTGGTAGCCTACCACAGATTTTATTTAGATTTACTTTGTCTCAAATATCCTTGAGAATGGTTATTTTTAAAATTTGTCATGTGCACAAGTCAACGGTGATACGTAAGAATCTCGGATTGGAGAAGAATAGTTCCTGGGAATTTCACTGGTGGCGCTTCAAATCGTGCCAGTTTATTAGCTGTCATTTATAGCGGACAACCAGTCCAGTGGTTGTAGTATGGAGGTCAGTGGCTTGGCACAGTTTTCACGGGGTAATTTTTAGCGTAAATTAGAGTTCTGCCTGTTCGTTCGCTGACTTACACTACAATTTTGTTTTATTTTCTCAACAAGCAAAAAAGGATTTACAAAAGGAGTAGTTATAGGATTCTTAACACATGAGTTTTTAATATAAAATAACTGAATACAGTTCAAGCATAATTATTTATTTTTTTGTTTATAGTGTACACATTCCATTAAGTTATCAAAGTGCTTTGTGATATGTCTTTCGTTTTACTGGGGTTGTGTTATATTACGACTTATATACACCGGATGATATTAATATAATATTAGTATATTACGATACGAGAGCGATGAAACGTTTTCTGACGAGTGTGAGTTTGCGGCACGGGCCGAAGGCGAGTGCGTAAAGTCGGCATTTTCCGCACTTGTGCTATAAAAAATTATACGAAACTCGTGCGAGAAACTTTTTCTCGACTCGTGTGATTGCACACTCGTCAGAAAACGTTTCATCGCTCTCGTATCGTAATATACTATTAGTCACAAATATTGTTTTATTATCATTTCATTGCAGTTACCTATTTTGAAGTAGAGAAAATTAAAAAATGTCTGCATCTCGAAAACTACTAAACTTTACATAACAGTAAATTCAGTCAAAAATGTTCCAAATCACTTGAAAATATTTATATCGATGTCCCAAACAACCTGTATAAACAAACTCGTTAGATTTTACTTAATATTCAGGTTTAAAACGTCTTCGAATGACATCGCTTTGATATACACAAAATTCGTTTTACAGAAAAAGAAATATCTTACAGCTGCATGACTATTGCGCAAATAAGAATATTTTTAACGAATTTCGTCACAAGCCTTATACCGGGTATAAAAAATGTATTATAACAATAATGAACACTTTATTTACCTTATAATTCTTATATTAAGGGGCTCCACAATGCTAAACATCAGTTTTGTATTGGATTCAGTTCCGTCAATATAGATGGTAAAAATTTGAAAAAAATATAGCGTGTTTTTTGACTGAGGATAATTAGTAATTACACTTTATAAATAAACATACTTTCGATCTCCTTTAAATTATAATACCTTTAAAAAAGCATGAATTTCACGAAAAAAGCGATTGAAACGAAACCAACACACGCAGTTATTCACTAGAAAGAGCCATCTTTATTACATAAAGAAAATATAGTTAATGTCCTAATGTAGCCGCGATTTCAAAATAACTGAAGTTTTGATTAGAGCAGGATAGACAGTTAAAAAACAAAATCGTTAGAGCAGAACTAAATTTTAGCTTTGTGCAGCCCCTTAAATTGATAGCTTACTTTTAATTATTATTATTACGTATTGACGGGCCAATATGTTCTGTAATACTGTGTTAAGAGTCGAAATCGTAAAAATATATTTAAGCAGACAAATATAAATTAAGGGGCCCAGTGGAAAAAGTCCTTGAGTTTTTTTTACTAGGCTCTTCAAATGCATTAATCTGTCTTGGAAAATTGGGGCTGTGGTGACAGACGGATAGACAGCCGGACGCACGAGTCAGATCGTAAGACCATGGTAATGAAGCCCCTTATTCTCCAAGATGGATAAAGCATTTGAAGGGCCCAGTGAAAAAAGTTCCTAAGTCGAATTAGGTACATTTTCCAGTGGTCCCATCAATTAGACTTCTAGGCCGTCTGCTGCGCTTCCCAGCGTCATCCGAAAATGTCTCTATTGATAAAGGTTAATTTCTCTCAAGCGGTGTGTTTAAAAATTATGAAAAATATATATATCGTTAGTTAAACTATAAAGGACAACTTCATTTAAGGAAATTTTTCTCGCGTACAAGAAACAACATGAAAATATTGTTGTCAAGTTGGTTTTAGACTAAAATTGAGTAAAATTGTTTATTACTTTAAAACAACTTTGTATGGTTCTTGCACTAAAATACAAAGAAAATATTGCTTAGAAAAATTTATTAATGGAAAAAAAATTCACGTCCCTGTGAAAAGTATTATTTTCTCCTATTTCGCGCTATCCGGAGACCCAGCGACGTCGTAATGCAGTGCGCGTTGATATGAACGTTATTTCAATATAGTTTATGTCGACATTTCAAGGTTGTTGGCAGCTAAAGTAGTCACAACGTAATAGGTCCGTTTTGACACATGTCATCGCAACGTATCTATGGATGTGAAATATGCAAATCGGTAACTATGTCAACCGATTCTCACGAGAAATCGATTCAAAATATTATGAGTTTGTTATCGTTTGAAATATTTTCAAGTTTATTGGTTATAATTTCCAGAATAAACATAATTGCAAAGGTCAACGTGAAAGAAAATATAAACAGTTCAAAAGTAAAGCCTAAAGTCACAAGAAAAAAACACTAAAAATAAACGGGAGCACAACGACTTCCAATATGGTGACATAAAGATATTTCGGGTGCTAAAACCAGCTTTTAATTTTTTTTCTCTACGAAAAGAATCTGAAATGGAAATTCTTACGTGCCAGTAATATTTTGTAATGTTGTACTTCACTGACCTCAAATTAGGTTGATAGATATAAAATACTTGCCAGTAAGAAAAATATGTAGGCTTCAACAAGAAAAAATTGCTCCTTGCCTTATAAAAAAAATACTGCCATATTTCTTACCAGCCGATCTGTCTATTGATAGGATGTTTTATGGAAAACTGCCTGTAAACCAATTCATTAATAAAAAAATGAGACTTCAAGCAATGAATGCATGTTTTTTTTATATATATTTTTTGTTTTTGTAAACTATAAGTTTAAAAGCTAAGTGGTATGTAACATTATTTAGCACAATTATTATATTATATTTTTCGGTATACGCGACACCGTTACAAATACATGCAAATGATCAAATCTAAAAAGTTCATATTTGCAAAAAAAAAAAAAGAAAATTTAAACTTGGCTTTTTGTGTACTGGTCTCACAAAAGCTAATTACAGACCATTACAATTATTTCATCAATATTAAAACAAGTAAATTATTTTCACGTGGAATCGAATTGAGTCCGTGAAATTAGGCGATTATCTGGTTACAACACTATTATTAAGAAAAAATTTACTGAGAATGTAACTGTTTTTGAGACATTGTGTAGTAATTCAAAATTGCATTTTATTTTGGAATATGCGTGAAAATAATACTTGAAATATGTTCCGTGATAATTAAATAACGTTTATTTATTTTCTTTAAACCCAAAAAGTTAATAATTATTTGTTAACCGTTTAATTTATTACATGTAGAGTTATATTCTATGGTCGCTCTTATCTGTCAAAACGGGCCTCTTATTTTGTGGCAACTGTACCTGCCCCTAAAGCGTCTACCCACGTGGCGTGCTGTTTCAGCGCTGAGCAGCGCTGCGTGAGGCGGGTCGCCCATCGCATGGTTCTTTATGAAAACAGCACTGCGCCGGTCGCACGCTTAACGCAGCGGACGGCTTTATTGACAAATATAAATTAGTGCTTTGTAATAAAATTATAGTGTATTTCATTTCAGGGATAGGATAATCGGATCGATATACACCTAAAGTTGGAAAAAACTGAGCAAATTTGTAGGTGTGGAGTCGGCTTCTTATAATATTATTTTGATAGTAAAAATCCCGGAATTACTTAAAACGTCACGATAATGTAATAATAATAATAAGCCATTATTTTTCCAAATTAAACGATTCAATAAATGTATAAACTCAGGCAGCATGCACACTTCAAATACTCCTTTATATAGACATTTAAATAAATAATTTCAATTAGAAATACAAATACAAACGATAATGTAATACTCAATAGATATGTTACCGGCAATCTAAATAAATAAATAAATGAAATAAAAAAAAAAATAATATTATTCCCAGGAAATTTATAAGGCCGAACAAATATTATTTATTATTTATTTAGGCCGAACAAAGCAAAAGGCGAAACAGAAAGCCAATCAAAAATAAAATAAAATAAACAAATAGATAAATCAGCTTGGCATTTTATCAATTTCCTAGGAATGTATACAATTTCTAAATAATATAAATTCACGGTAACATCTATTAAGTATTAGGTACATCATTGTAACGTTTTAAGCAATGCCGTAAATTTCACTATCAAAATAAATAATCATTTAAGAATCCGACTCCACACCTACGAACATTTTCAAGGATTTTTCCAACTTTATATATATATCGATCCGATTATGCTATCCCTGATTATAATATAATTATACGGTATTTCATTATATATTATTGACACATGTAAGTAAGTGCTTTATAATATAATTATTTCATTACATATTTTCTTTGTTTATGGCACACCAGTAGAGGTAAACTCAAGACAAAAAGTATACAGCTTCAGAATTTAATTAAACATGAAACTGTTAAGTGCTTGATTTAAGAATATAGTAATTAAATTCGTTAAAAAAGGCAAGAGTTATGTACAAGTCTAAAGATTTGATAAATGTAAATCACAGACCGCCGTCGATTAGTTTACAACGAATAAAGCTTATTATAAGTTAAACTTTTCAGTATGTATATTTCAATTAAAAATAAACTTACTGTAAGTAACTATACATATAAGGTGACTTTTGTGCATACGCAAATACATACTGGAGACTCGGTAAGTTGTCAGGGCTAAGGTTCAATGACCTTTTTGTGAAAACCGCAAAATATACATTTATAAGAGTTCAGCCCGCATCTACTTTGGCTGCTATACGTGCATGCACTGTCCAACGTTGCCAGCTCGCGCCAGCAAAGTGTATGCATACTCTTTGCTAGTGCGAGCTGGCAACGTTGGACACCGCGTGTTTGGCGGTTGCAACGTCAAACATTTGTTCCAAAAGTTCAAATATTACCTGACGCGCCCCCCTCAATCCCCGCGCAGCTATTCATTCGTTATGTTTTAAAAAGCGTTTTCTTCAAAATCTCGATCATTTGTGTTTTAGAATAAAAAGCTTAGTATCTCTGTAACTAAAGTAATTATAAAGTTTGGGAACAAGACTCGGTACTTTATTATAGTGTTTATTGTTCATACATTTTATTTACTAATTGGTTCGGAGTTGTTCGTAAATTAGTATAGGGACATTTTTTTTTTTTCGCTTTCTGCTATAGGGTCATTGAACCTTGGTTCTGATCAGTTACCTAGTCTACAGTATGAATTTGGCTATATAAAGAAAAGTCAACTTATATACAGTCAGCACGCGAGTTGAATGCAGTCCCTGAGAGACCGGCTGTTTGTGTGTGCATACATACAAGGTATATAAGGTGACATTTAGTTACAGCCAAACTCATACCGAAGGCTTGGTAAGTGATCAGTATCACAGATCGATAACACTTTTTGCTAATTTAGCAAAATAAAATGTTGACCTCTATATTAATTGACTCGTGGCTGCGCTTGCGTTTGTAAGGAACACGAAATATATAATTTACGAACTTAACAAAAAGGGTCATCCGACCTTGACACTGAGCACTTACAGAGTCTCAAATGTGAATTTGGCTATATAAATAAATGTCACCTTGTATAGCGAATTCCTCAGGTCGGCATTCAACTCGCGCGCTCACGGTAAATATTGTTGTTATATATAACTTTTCATCGATTATTATATTTCGGAAACATATAACTCCTACATGGCATGACAATAAATAAATTAAATTAAGTAAAGCAAGTAGACCTCTAAACATAATGTTAAAATTAACCTACAAAACTTTAACTAATTAATTATTCTTAAAAAATATAATAAATTAATATTATTACAAATTAAATTGAAGAATTTGGAAATAAACAGGTTTAAATTTAAGTTAACTCATTTGGTTTTAGAAATAAATGCTGTTTCATTACGTACATAATTAATGTAATATACCCTGATAAGATATGTGCGGTTAACTCGTCAAAATTTATTTTGTACCCAAAAAAAATTTTGCTCTACCCGCACAAAATATGAATATCGTAACTCGACTTGAAAATCTAAAATAATTTTCAATACGAGTCACTTTCTAAATGAGTCAACTCAAACAAAATATTTATCCAATACGTATTATAGTAAGAAACTTGGACCTTGGAAGGCGAAGCGACAAACTATACCTGGGCCACAATCTCATCGATCCCATGAACTTTCAGCTTTTTTGGGCAGCTGTTGTTAACTTTGAATTTTGACATGCCATAATAATCTACAAGAACTCAAAGATTTCAAAAGTAAAGACAAGCCCTTACCTTAGTAATACAGCACCAAAATGTTTCCAGCTTTAAATGGGTGACGCTCACACGTTTGGAATGAGTGCTCATCTGAACACAGTGATAATTGGACGCCTTAAGTGCACCTAAAGTTTTGAATGTTTATCAGTTTGCTGACCGTAGGTAGACAGATTGCGCACTCATAAGTGTGGGCGCGTCGGCATTATGTTAACGCACACATTCAAAAACGATGCAATATATTTTAGGTGCCAGGGCACATCTAAACTTTTGAAATCTTTGCAAGAACTTAGATAACCTGCATTAGCTTTTAATGACAAGGCCTAGCGTAGATTTTGATAAAGTTAATGGCCAATAAGTAGCCAGTTAAAAAGTCATATAAAAACTTACCAGTAATAAGTGTTTCATTGCATTTTGATTGAAACTTTACAATGTATTAAAAAGTGATATAACCGATATTAAAAGCCATATAATGTAATAATTGATAAAACGTTATTTGTAACGCTTTTTCAAGGTTTATGTCGTAGGACGATTAAGATCCCGCCTCGCTAGCAGAACTTAAATGGCGCCCAAACTCCTCAAGATTACAGTTTCAGTTATCGCCCGCCTTTCCAAAGCCACCGTCTCAATGTATGAGAAATCGTTTATCAGGTAGATTCACTGTCTGAGGATGTCTCCACTAGCCCTTGCGTCCACGCCATCTGTATGCTTTCACATACAAACTTGTACTGGCTCTGTGGGAAAAATATAAAAAAAAATGTTACCACAGTAAAATTAATATTTTAGACGTATGTCTTAGGAGGTATAAATAAATAAATAAATAAATTCTTTATTTACGAGACAAAAGTCCAAAATTACAATTAAATAAGTTAAGATTAGAGGAATAACATTCAATTAAATAATATAAGATTAGATTAGATTTAAACACGAACAAAAACACGACTAAAAAAAAAAAAAAAAACACGAACAACAATTATTTTATATATAACATATAACAGTATAACAGTAGTTTATGCTACAAGGGCGAAAAGGAATTAATTACGAGGACGATTAATTAACGTAACCGAGTAATTTATTGCTCTTACGCCCGTGTATCATACATACTACGTTTTTCAATGCATAGTGTGAGGAAATAAAACAAACATAATCTTGTGAACTTTAAATTATGATTGGCTCAAAAGGACTGTATCCAGAGCCGTTAAACAGTGGAAAAAAAGTATAACATTTATGGAACACAGGAAAGGCTGCAGGTTAGCCAACCATTGTTGATAAATTAAAAAAATAATAATATTAAAGCCCTAGGGCAAAATAATCGACTTTCTGTTCGGTTTTGATGCATAAAAAGTGGGTCTTTACGAGTACTTGCATTGAAAAAACATTTATGAGGCTTGTAAGATATATTTACACAATTAGGATAGTTGGCTTCAGTTAAAATTTTCCATTTAAAATTAAAATTATCGATTGTATGAAGCGAAGTCAGTTTAAAAGTGTTTAATTTAATTTACTGAATGCACTACAGGTCTAGTGCTTAAGGGAAATTAAATGAAATATAATAAATTAAAGGGTGCATATAAGGTCAGGTTGAGCACCTAATTTTGCATCAATCATATAGTTTGATTTAAAACAGCGCGCTCCCAGCCGTGGCTGTTACGACCACCAAGAAACATGCGCTCACGAAAAACTGAGTTTTTATGTAATAACTCGGCTTCGAGATGAAATTATTAAAATATTCCAAAATGTTCAGACGGGGTTATTGTTCACTAATTTTTTATATAAACTTCAAGGCTATATAATTTAAGTAAGGCCTTTTAACACTCGAAAAACAATTTTGTTTCCATCGAGCGTTTTTTTTTTCTAAAACGTTAGTTCAGCCCTATAGTCCAGCGTTTCTTAACCTTTTTTTGTTCACGGACCCCTTGGGAAATCAAGTACAATTTTAAGGACCCCCTTAATAAAAAAGTAGCAATAAATTCTGACCATTTATTTTAGTTCTACAAATTACAAAAATATATACTTTTTCATATAAAACACGTTAATGAGAAGGTTGGTGCTGCTTTTTTGCAACTAAATTAGTGATATTTGAGTTTATATCACTACTGAGTTGTACTCTCAAATCGGATTCCACTTTTAATCTATTTCTGTATTTGTTTTTAGTATACACAAGAGCGAGAATGCCTTTTCACAGAGATATGTCGTTGAGAAAACCAGTAAATTTCTCAGTCTATAGATTAGGCTGCGGACCCCCATACATATGCTCGGGGACCCCCCGGGGGCCGCGGACCACAGGTTAAGAAACGCTGCTATAGTCTATATTATTTTTATTAAATCGATTGACCAAGTTATCACATGTAAAGGAGACAAGTAACTTACAGCGTTCTGTATGCACATTGGCCGCTGCGTGCGCATATGCCGCACCATATCTAGCGGATAGAGCGGCTGCCGTCTAGCGAGTAGCTGCAGCGCTGTCTCCGCTAGAATGAGCGCACCGGTGCGGCCGACTCCCGCGCTGCAGTGAACTATCATCGGAGGGTCCAGTAGCCGTTCTTCTTCAACGTCGCCGATCAACTCTTCAACTACTGTTGGGATTACTGCGGAAGCAGAAACGTTTTCTTTAGTATTAACATTGACTTAGTATTGCTAAGTATAGACCGACAACTCCCATACATCAAGGCGTAGCAAATTTTTTATGCACCCTTACAACACTAGGTGTCGCCAAGTGTTGCAAATAAGCATAATTCCTTTGATTGGCTGCAAGTAAACTCTCATGGTTACCAAGTAAACATGTGGCTGTAATAGCTTTGCTAAGAAAACTAAGTTGGCAACATAAACAGTCAATATATCAGCGCCATCTATTATCGAAGTAGGAATTATTTTCATGTTACGTGACATCGCCACAAAATAACCACTTACAGAATGTTTACTCCGAATAACTAGCGAAAATAGGCGCACGCACACATATACGCGTACGTACGACGATCTCGAAGATACTCGGGTGAATGCCAATACGAAATTCTGGCGAGATCATCGTACGTACGCGTCTATACAGTGTGTCCCTCGTACAAGTGCACATCCGAAAGTGGGTGAAACTAGATCTAAATATATCGATAAAAACAAAGAAAAATATATTTTTTTGAATGTATAAAACAAAGATTTTCTAAAAAAAAAAAAACATTTTTTTGTCGATAAAATAAGGTCTAGTTTCACCCCTTTTCGGATGTGCACTTGTACGAGGGGCATACTGTATATGTGTGCGTCTGTTTTCGCTCCGTCGTCGAGTCGGCCTTCTGGTTGTATCTATTTTGTGACATCGCTGTGCCACTAGCGTCACCAATCGGTCTTTTTTAGCATCGTGTTCGTTAGAGGATTTAGCAACGCAATCTAGATCTCGTTGGAATTTACCTTTTAGTGGCTACAAACTGATGTTTGGGAGCTGCTAGTCTATACGTAGTAATACTTAGAGTAGAGCCACTGAGTGGATGGATGAGCTGCATTTAGTGATGAGGTACATTTCAAATTTCGGTTAAAAATAAAAATCAAGTGTGAGTTTACTCAACATTAGACACGTCATTCAACATTCAACATAATGATACAAAAGGAAAATGTGCCAAAACCAGCGGCGTAGCTATCGGAGGGCTACGCGGTGTAGTGCCCCGGGGCCCCCAGGACATGTAAATATCTAAATAGAAAAAAGTATTTTACTATCATTTATTTTCATTTTGTTTAACTTCCTCATTGTTTTGTTTTTAGTTAAATATTATTGCGTAACTTGGCGACCTCAAACACGACCTATAAAAACAGAGAAACCTTTTTTTTTTTTTAAATTCTTTGTTTATATACGAATTCTATTGCACAATAAAGCAACATTCAAATCGAAAAATAATAACCGAAACAAGTAGTACATCACTATCAACAATGAAGTATTACATTTTTTAATTAAAACTTGCTTATAAATAATTACGATACTTTGTAGGCATTTAAACGTCATAGGCGCCATCACTCAGTGGCTCTACTGTAGTCTATGGTACTAGGGACCTCTTCTGGTCCCATCTGTGTAATCATATCACACACCATACACAGCAGGCTCTCGACCTAAGCTTTGCGTCAACGCCTCTACCTCCGCCAACTTTGACACGCGATACGGGACATACAGGTATGTAGTAAAACATTAATAATGCGCGCGTTTCGCCACTCTCCGTATTTCCAACGCTTTTTATACGTCCGGTCGGGTATAGACAACCAAAATGATACCCTGAATTGCTTTCGGTTTCGTTTGTTTGCACAGGTTCTAAAATGACTTGACACGGTGGTTTTGCGATTGAACAGTATGTTACGCTCATCATACTTGTGATTCAACTAAGTCGCGTCGCGCGCGATTATACTCTGTACTACGGGGCCTGAAGTTTTATTTTCTCTCCAATAAGTTTCCAAATGATAGTAAAATGTTTAGGGGCCTTACAATTTATGATTCGGCTATTTTCGGGAATACGAAAACTGGCGAAGATTTCTTTGCACATTATATCTGTCACAGATCTGTACCTGCTCGCTTCTCTCTGAAAGTGACACATGGTGAATGTTGATTACTAATATTATGAAAAAAAGCCATGATCTTGCTAAGTTTCTTGCCCTTCTTCTTAGCAAGACTAATCGAATGGGCGGAGTTAGGCATATATTTATTATATGTTATGTATTGCATATATTTATAATATTATTTATCCCTTATTCCTATATTTTTATAATTAAATTTAAGTAAACCCAACCTATATTATTTCCCCATATTATTATTTTTGACATAAAACTATAACCTATACACATACATTATTTAATTACTTATATTACATTAAATAAATAAATATATTTCATATTTATTTCAACTTCCAGGCGATAAAGTTGTAGAGGCGAAATAGCCAACATCAAAGTGTAAAACCAACCTGCTCTCTGGTTTCTGAGCCGCGAGCACAGGTGCGTGAACCGTATGAACGCGGCCTGATCGTCGGGCACGCCGTGGTCCGGCCACGCTGTGTACTGCAGCTGCGTCACGTCGCGACTGGCACCCGATGTGCTCTCCTGTACACGAATATCTTCCTTATTACTACGTATTACAGACTACAACATTTTATATACGTACATTGGTCTCGTTTGCGGACGAAAAGGGGGGGTTACGTATCGCATAGACGGAAATTTCGTGGATTAATTACTTAATACATAAAATACCCTTTTTTATTGGTCAGGGATGTGTACCTGCTTTGATTCTACATCCTTACATAAATAAAATAGTCATTATTATTTATTAATAGGTGGTAGAGCTGATGCCGGGCTCGACTGTGGAGGTACCACCATCTTACTTGGAGACCCCTTCGAAGTAATTCGGGGGAGAGTAAGAGGACAGCGCACAGGCAAAAAACCAGGACGCCCACCATGCCTGGGACCGATGGATGGCGGTATATGCATCCCTAATAACCGGGCATAATATGGAAGACTGGTGACAGGCAGCGGCGTCACTGGTGCGAGGGTTCCAGCACCGCGCTCACCGTCCCAGGATTTTTCCAGGATGACCACCGGGAGTGGCAAAGTCCTGGAAAGGCTTATGTTCAGCAGTGGACGAACTAGGCTGATGGATGGATAGATGGATTATTTATTAGTTAATCAACGACATATCCAGACAGATGTCAACACTATAGGTTGTGAACTTCATGCTTACCGCACCCACGGGGTATAGGAGTTAGCGGGCGGGGTCTCGGAGGGGATGCGGATGGTGTGGCGGGAGGGTGAGCGAGCACGACGCGTGGGACGGACCAAGGCGGATGGCCAGTCGCCGGGGAGGTCGCTCCATAGATAAGGGTAGTATAAACCGATGTATAATGGATCTCTTTTGTAGAATCTGTGATATTTTAAAATTGTCAATGTCATATTGTGTACTTGGAATGCCTTGCACACGGCCCTGCACACAATTACTTCGAGGGGTTCTCCAAGTAAGATGGTGGTACCTGCTTAGTCGAGCCCAGCATCCGCTCTACCACCTGTATCAGTATCTTAGTAGATGGAAATCTGTAGTCTCCGCCAAGCAGCGCCGGCTCTAGCCCATGTAGCGTCCGGGTGCAATCAATGCCGTGGCGCCCTCTAGTAGGCGCGCGGTCAAAATAGAATACTTACAGTTATATTAACCCCAGTGATCGGAAATTTGGGTGCTAATGGTGCAATTATAAATGGTGTTGGGAAGCAATAGGTCGTTTACTTCGCTTGCGATACGCCCCCGTGGACCCACGGGGAAGACTCGAGAGTAACAAGTATTTTCTAGGAAGGAGGGCTTACAAGAAATAAAAAAGCACAACTTTATGGGCGCTCACTGCTCACGCTACCCGCAGATATACTGTGCCGGCGTCGTCAACCATAACAGTCTTTGAGAGACGCGAGCGACGCAGGCTCTTTGGAGGCGTCGCGAGCGGCGGTCGCTCGGCACCCCCTAAGAACCTGCGCCGCACACCCTGCACCATAGGTAAAGCCAGCCCTGCTGCCAAGCCCTTTGGGCGACAAGTACAAGTATATGTATGCTCACCTTAATCGTCATCTCCCTCCGAACATAGTGCCCGAGGTTCTGCTCGCTATTGGTGGACACAGTTAACTCGTTCGTAGCCTTGAGCGGCGTCGCGCCAACCTTGTGCCAGTACTGGTGGCACTTCGCTCGGCCACGCTCCGCTAGTACCGTCAGCATGACTACTAGACTGCTCTCGCATTCCCACACCATCTGCCAGAAGTCACCCACTGTAGACGCTAGGGGACCTGGAAAAAATAAGTTGATAAGATTCCCGAACTGATCGCGCTGCACTATAGGAAAACCGGATAAGTCAGACTTTACCCGCGACATTTACCATGTACGCGGGGGATGACGACAAAGGGAATCGCGCGGGGAGGGGGCGGCAGGCAATGCAACATAACCCGCCCCCGCGCCGCTGTATAGCGGCCGGTCTATAGCGATCGGACTTAAGACACCAGTAGAACTAGTCTATTTCTAGAGCAGCTAGAAAATCGGTCAATGACCTTTGCGCATTTTGTACTGGACCCCGTACCACGAAACGCAGTAATTTATGCGTCAAGCGATAAAGATTATATGGCGAGATAGACGTATTGTTTTTTTTTGCCACGTACAGTTTTTCCACCTGTCCTAGAAACAGACTTTAGACTAAATGCATCAGATCGGCGATGCGCGATAAAGTGAAGCTAGTACTGCGATCACAAACGTATAGTTTAGACCAAGTCAGAGGAAGATGACGAGTCGTGATCTCATCGAAAGCTCGACCCGTGCCTCCTTGCACAAATAATTAAAAAAAAAACGGCCAGTCATTGAGTCGATTTTATCGCTTTATACCGACATTCTACAAAGCCACCAGTATAAATTTGGATATCGGTAAAGTAAACTTACATAAATATCAAGATTGTTAATTTTGGGGTAACAGAGTATACCTCCGTGGTGCAATACTGTCGATTTCATTTTTCCCCACCAAAAGTGCGTTGCCATAACTCGCTTGACAGACTCTATCTGTTGAAGTCACCTAATACAATCCAGCAGCGGACTGTAACAGCCGTAGCTAATGATGTTGATAAGAGAATCAATATATGGTTCACCTTGCGTAGCGATATAAGTCAGCACAAGATCAGAGTTAGGTATTTCCATGTTGATGTACGAAGCGTTGATGTAGTCGCCCGTAGAACAGTTTTTAAGTATCACTCGGGTTTGGTCATCTGAAAAAGAAATACATTCGTTAAATTATGCACAGTACTCATCATACTTCTTCTTGTTAGTGTAGTTAGTGGTAAACCTGGTTTCAGAGTTATTTAGCCATACAGGCTTCTGACAAGGGTCCCACTAATCGACGGATGAACTCCGCGCGGCGAAAGGGGCGTGGCAATTAGTTGTCTCACTCAGAGCAATACACCCTGCCTTAGTGCGAGAGAGAAATTGTAAAGCGGGCAGACATTTTGAATCCCAAGGTCTTTTGCCTCGGGTCAGGTTATACAGTTATACTAAACACTAGTTTTCGGCGACAAAAAATACAGCCAGTATATTTAAGATCTTGTTTAAAAAAACACTTGTACTTATCCACATATTATTATAACTTTACTATGCCCGACCGGTTTCGCTGTAAAGCATTTTCTAGGGCTTTTTACACATCCTAACTAACAAAGAAATAATTTACATTTCAACCATGTCTAAAATGACGTGCAATAATTGAAATAATTGTTTAAGTGATAACAATAACAATTGATAAGAACAAGTGTTTTTTTAAACAATGTTTTATAAATTCCACCAAGTGCCAACAATCACTGCATCTACTATATATAAGATCGTTGTCTTATCGCGTATATACTAAAGTTAACACATATTCGTTTTGTTTGAAACTGAATCATTGCCTTAACTTATTCTATGCACCGATTTACGATGGCAACATACACAATACATAGGTAATAGGGTTTTGTTGAATAACTATTGAGTGAATTTTGAATTTAAGTGTTCTGTATCGATTAATTAGAAAAAGGCGAGTTTTTCACAACCCAGCTGCGAAACCGCTTTTAAACCTCGCCAAGGTTAGGAAAAAGCTGTCAACTTGTTCAAAAATGGTCCCTATTCCACACTTACAAGGCGAAATATCCCTGTATCTATTCTTGTTGAGATTGCTCTTAGCTCTCGCAGCGTTGGTCGGTTCGTCCATGACGCGTCTGGCCAGCGCCTCGTATTGTCTCAAGGCGGCCCCACTCGCGAGGGAATCCCCCAACAGTAGCATGGATTGCTCGGCCGGGGACCCCTCGTATCTCTCCGCTCCAAGCGGCACGAAGCAGACCTCTGGTTCTTCCGGCACGTCTTCCGGCTCGTAGACAGCTGAAAAAAAACATCATGACATGTTTCCAAGTAGATATGATATTCGCTCCGTGTGCTATGTGAGTCAGTTTGATCAAAGGCACTGATCGTACGCATGTCTGCGTGATGTTTTTTTTTTCATTTGTAATTGTATTGGCAGGCTTGTTCCTGTTAAACGTTTTGAATGTCTTTTAATTTTAATTCCTCTGAATCTCAGACTAATTTGTTAGATTTTCTTTTAATTAATCGATCACAAAGAATAGCATGAGTTTGTGTTTGGGTTATGGTGTAATATTTCACTTCAATATAAACGAATTAGGATATGAAAGTTATGGTCTTTCATTGATTCCCCTACTAAGTTACCACAAAAATCGACGCGCTGGCGCCGATTGATTCCCCACCGGCGCTCATAATATATTATCTACTTCCAAGTTTTTTTTTTATTATTTAAAAAAAACACAGTTAACAAAATACTGTACAACAGTTTGTTGGCGTGTCGCGCTCATGACACTGGTTGTATTACAAGTTTACTATAAATAAATCCAAGTTATGCATACAGCCTCCTGCAGATAGACATCTCTCCGCAAGCGACCGCAGTAAATACCTACTTATTGAATTAATTTTAAGAAATCTTTTAATTTAGTTTTTAGACAAGATAGATGATTTTTTTCTGGAATCAATAAAAGGGGCTGGAAGAGCTTATGTTTACAAATTCTTGGTGTCAAGTACCCTCTGGTTCTTTCTCCATAGTAATTTTTAGCGGAAGGTTGTACTAAGTGTCATCTGACTCGATTTTAAGCGATGATTATTTTAGCAGCGGGAGCTCAGTTGTTAGGACTCTCAAAGTTGAGACCTAGTTTCGAATCACGCCAAAATGAGCAGGGGTGGCCAACTTGATTCGACCCAAGATCTACTGTTTACTGACGAAACCCTGTGCGATCTACATATACAGGGTGGAAAAAATGAAAGGGCCCTGGAGGGGAACTACCTTAAATCCTTTAGTTAGCTCATTTTACTGAAAGGAAACATTCCTTTATTTTTTGAAAGAAACAAAACTGCATTCGAAGATCTTCTAAAATTTGCTTGTCTCACCCGGAAACTGAACTAACTAAAAATTTAAAAAATAAACCCTCGCTATTTTACTATACAAATCGGTAGGATTATTGTTCAGGATAAAATTTGTCTACTAAACTAAAGTCTTACACTCATCTGTTGTACGAGATACCCATGAAATTGAATATTTATTACAAGTTCTTTATTAACAAAACCTAGTACTGTTCACTTGTAAAGTAATAATTATACGCCATTATTACACAATGACAGCACGGAATGAAAGCAAAACAAAACAAAATTTGAATTTCGAACGAATACTTTTATCGATTTTAAAAATGTTGAAAGTTATGGTTCGAACTTCAAATTTGTTGCTCCGCGTTGCAAAAAAAATACGTTCCTTTTTTAAACTTTTCGTCAGTACGCCTAGTGCAAGAAGTAATTGTGCTCTGCATACATTTATTATTACCAATTTTCTTATTAAAGTATTCAACAAGGTACTTAAGATAAATAACATTAGCAAGCTTGTACTTCATACGATGTCTTTGGATGTAAGAGAGATAAGAAAATTATAACGTGTCATTTACTTGTTACAAGTGAACAGTACTAGGTATTGTTAACAAAAAACTTGTAATAAATATTTAATTTCATGAGTATCTCGTACAACAGATGAGTGTAAGACCAAATGTTTATTAGACAAATTTTATTCTGAACAATAATCCTACCGATTCGTATGATAAAATAGCGAGGGTTTTATTTTTTTATTTTTAGTTGGTTCGATTCCCGGGTGAGACAAGCGAATTTCAGAATATCTTTGAATGCAGTTTTGTTTCTTTTAAAAAATAAAGGAATGTTTCCTTTCAGTAAAATGAGCTAACTAAAGGATTTAAGGTAGTTTCCCTCCAGGGCCCTTAAATTTTTTCCACCCTGTATACTTGTTGAAATTTTAAATGAAACAGTACAAATAATATTATCAGTTTTATTAAACTTATATATTTTTCGCCTTGCCACGATCGACTGGAATAATAGCCGCGATTGACGTCGATTGCGATAAACCGGTTGGCCACCAGCCCCCCTATTCTGTATCTTAAGTTGCCAACTGCACAGGGTGCCTATCGTCAAAAACATAGATAAAAACTAAACTTTCAAAATTGCTTTTAGTGGGTATTGAACTATTTACGAACTGTGTCGTCACTTCAAGTGCTAACATGCCCTTAGACAATCGGAATTCGATAGTATATCTATGTTTTTGATGATAGGCACCCAGTCTAGAAAGCAACTAGAGATACACAATAGGCCCGCAGGTATGCAGGTGTAAAAGCAAAGGCAAGCATCCTTTAGTAGTATATTAGTATGACACATACAGTGTTTTAAGAAATAGCGACAGCTTTAATTAATGTACCAGTACCACACATTATGACGATTTGTTATACTTAAAATACTCTAACTCGTGGATACTCTTGCTGGTCGTTGACCTCTGATAGCGTCAGTAGCACAGCCGCACTACAAGGTCAATGAACTGCGTTGATAAGAGTGCATAGCCATATAGCTTATAATAATAATAATAATAATAATAATATTTCTTTATTCGAGTAATAAAAGAACTCATTGTGTTAGTTATATACAAGGAAGGCTTAATTATCTGGGATTAGTTAACACAAACATTAATTATATACAGTCGTTTTATAATTGATTACATAATAAATTTTACTTTATATGTAGGCTGGAACAGTGCCCAAGATAGTATGCATCCAACCGGTTGGCGAACGTTCTAAGGATGTTGTTGCGGCTGGCCCGCACCCTGCAGAGCAGAGACGCGCTGCGCCTGCGCATCGTCGCGTAGAAGCAATCCACGCTTGCTTCCGCGAACATGCCCGAAGCACTGCAGAACCGGGGCAGCCGCACCAACGTCCTGAACGCGTCGTTATACTGCACGCGAAGAGCGTTATACTGCTTTTGGGTATATTTCGCCCAGAGGGTGCCCGTATAAAAAGATGTGCAGTAGGCTCTGAACAGTGTAAGCTTAACTTCTCTCGAGCTTCGGGCAAACCTCCGGGCAATCATGTTAGCCCTGACAGACAACGCTCTCCGCTCTCGCTCTATGTCTGCATCGTCCCTGAGACCAGCGGTGACTATGTGTCCCAAGTACTTAAACTGTTGCACCCTATTCAATGTTGCACCGTTCAGTTTAATAGGTGGTACATCCATGTGATAACCCGACCCGGTCTCAAAGACCATGCATTCACTCTTGCGGGCATTGTATAATAATCCGTGCGAGGCAGCATATCTTTCACAGATCCTCAACAGTTTCACAAGACCATCGACTGAGGCTTAGAAAAATAATATAATTTTTGGTTAAAATTCAAGGTGTATTTTTTTCATAATTGTGTCAGTGTCGTGCATACTTTCATACCCTAACATAAAGGGATTCCTGGGTTTGTATTTACAGCCTGTACTCGCTAAACGGTATGTAGAAATATTTGTATAAGGAAGTACGGCGTTAAGGCTCATTCCCTATCACTTTGGGACGTAAAAATCGTCGGTGAATAGAAAACTAGACGCTTTGACGAGGAATTTAAGGAGATATTCGTGAGGATATACTACGCAGCTGACAAGCTGTATACCGGCGGTCTTCGCCCGCGGCGGTACAGGGACGCGGGGGTGAGCTTATGTTGCATTGAGAGATAGAGATATACACTCTCTCACAACCCTGCCATCCCCGCTCCCCGCGTGATTCCCTTTGTCGTCATCCCCCGCGTCCCTGTAACCATAGACTAAGTAATACTACGAATAGACTCGCAGTTCGCATACATAAGTTTGTAGCCACAAAAAAGGTGTAAAATTCTAACGAAATCTAGATGGCTTAGCTTTAGATATTTATATTTAGGATTTATCCTCTAACGAACACGATGCTAAAAAAGACCGATTGGTGACGCTAGTAGCACAGCGATGTCATGTAACATAAAAATAATTCCCACTTCGATAGTATATGGCGCTGAAATATTCACTGTTAATGTTGCCAACTTAGCGCCATCTAGTTTTTCTAAGCAAAGCTATTACAGCCACATGTTAACTTGGTAACCATGAGGGTTTACTTGCAACTAATTATGCTTATATGCAACACTTGGCGACACCTAGTGTAGTAAGGGCGCGTAAAAAAGTTGCTAAGCGTTGATGTACGGGAGTTATCAGTCTATACGTAGTAATACTTTGTCTATGCTGTAACGACGCGGGCGCAGACTGACTTATCCAGTTTACCTATAACCACAACCGCCAACTTACCATTCGGTTTGATGACTAACGAAAGCACGCCAATAGTGTTTCGTATCAGCATCACCACTTGTTCATGAGACAAATCTTCTACTTGCACACCGTTTATTGATATCACCTGGAATGTGAAATAGGGTTTTATTTGAAAGCACTTTTAATGAATAAGGTTATCTTTGTTTTTTCTTGTCCGATAAATAAACCCTTTTATCTACCCCCATACTACAATATTACCTTCTCAGAATAAGGAATACAAATAGAAGCCTGGCTAAAATAATACGCGGAGAAAGACACCTATCCTTGATTTTCTTACGACATTCTAGTGCGTTAGAGAGAGATGGATATGTATTAGTTTTTTCTTAATTAGGTAGGTTGTCACTAGGTCGTTGCTTTGCTAGTGATGTAACAATGTCGATTTTTGACTACGATAAATAAACCAAATCGAAATGAACCACGACCAATCTGCTTACCACACACATTATATCGTATCAAAGTGTGAAAAAAAAGAGAATGCAGGAGGCACCGACCTTTCTGGTGACATCCTCTTGCTTTGGAAGGAGGCCAATTTGAATTTGAATTTGAATTGAATTTGCATAATATTTTTTATTAAGTACAAATTACTATATCGTATCGTAGGCAGGTAGGTACATAAGTTAAGTCTAAAATTGTGCTTGTTTCTAGTACAAAAAATGCTGTAGCTTGTATCAGAGGTACAACCGTAAACTATTTAAGTCGCCTCTTAACTCAATCAAATAGATGTTCGTTGATGTCGCGTCTTTGTTCAATCAAGGAGGAAGGAATTAATCGCAACAATAGAAATCATAATAATCATAGACTTATAGGATTCGTAATAATAATATTATGTCAATGGTGAGCGATGACAGCGCAATTACTACAGAGGTAATTTCAATTTTTTTATTATTTCTATCAAATAAACATCAACTTATCTTGAATAATAACTAATAACAAATAATGAACGATTAAAATACTTAATAACCTGTAATAAGAAACCAAATTATGCGCAGTTCAAGTCAATAAGCATTCCCAAAATTAATTTCACGATAGAACTACCCTGTCGAAGTACTTTTATTGTCAACCACTAAGTACGAAAATGTCTTGATCTGCGGAATTTCTTCGTGAAGTCGATCACGGAAGTAACGTACAAGCTCTGAACAGGCCTTTCAGAACGATTTGCGAACATAAAAGTATGCACTCTTCTACACCACAGACATCCATAGGTACTGGTTCTTTTGCCTAAAATTGAAAAATTATCGAGTTAATATACTATAGTATAGTACAAGCACGTACCTACAAACAAGATTGATAATGCAATTATACATAATTATTTAAAGGTTACCAATGTGTCTGTATCTGGTAAATATAATGTCGGTAAAGCATCTGTTTAACCGTCTCCATTTTAAATTTTCGTTTGGTCCAAAAGAATCCGGCGTAAAGTGTTTCGAACAAATATGATTGCTTTTTTTAATTGCCCAATTTGGTCTAATTATTCGTCTAAGCCATTCACTTTTTAATTCTTCAATTTTTGGAAATCTGTAACAAAAAAATATACTTAGCGATATTTATTCGGCATTATTTTTCTTTTAACTCGCGCTGCAATTAATCTGCGGTATTAATCTTTATGCACGGCTGCCGCGGGAACCAATGTTCGATAGTTTGCCACACGGACTTTAGTACATCACTGTGCGAAAAATCATAACCTCTAATAGTCGGCAGAAAATCTATATAAAACAGGCAAATATCGGTGTAGAATTGAACACGAGTATGATTTACAAGAACTACTATTATTGTTACTGAGTTTTAGGTATGATCCTGCAACTTATTAACATAAAAACTATCAGAACTCACCGATGGAATGATATTGCTTCATTGTTGTTTTCTTTTCTTCCTGTATGCGATTTACAGCCTTCAATCGCACAAGACATTTTATTCCAAAGTTAAAAAAACAATCAACACAAACAATAATAAATCACACTTTCACGAATTTTGAGAGGAAGAGCACCAAAATATTTAATTTCTCTCGGTGAAGCTCTAAACTTTCGCAAAATGCATTAGACATTTCGATGCCACCAAATTAAGATGTGATGCACGCAACGAACGATATTCCAACACGACGATACAATAATGAGACATATTTAATTTGATGGTGTTATAATTTTTAAAATACATCCAAATTACATCCATCTGACATTTGTTTGGTTCAATCTAGTGACACACCAGGAAAAAATATAAAGTAAGTGCGGTCCGTCGTTTCATTCACTCGTACACAGGAGTAATTTACGTTAGATGAGTACAATGGCTAATGCCCAGTTCTTATTTTAGCCAGGCTTCTATTTGTATTCCTTATTCTGAGATTACCTTATCCTACATCATCAGAAGCGGTTTTATAAGTACCTACATTTTTTGACCGATGTTATAATATTATATTATAACACCGCAATTCTGCACTGTAATTGGCCAACAACACCGCTAAAGAACCAATCACAAGCGACAACGGTCTGTCTTAATTTCTTAAGCCACGCCCTCAATACTCTTCTCGCTTCTGATTGTTTTCAGGCATTTACATACTAATTTCATGGGCTCAGGTATCATGACGAGTATTTTTCATCTAATTTTTCGTGAAATTGTTTTTGATGGTCGTAGATAAAGTATTGTGCGCAAATACAAATATGTAATTAGTCATTGGGACACTCGTGCAAGTCTATTACGAAACTCACTAGTTTCATAAACAAGCACTAGGGTCTCACCCCCGGTTTCTGAAAGGCCAATCAATGTTAACAGTAGATTAAAAAATAATTATCTGCGGATTAAGCCCGAAAAAGTGGGAATTTTACATTGAAATCAAAAATTAACTAAGTTAATTATTGATGCATCACTATTCAGACTTCATATATGCTTTATTTTCACCGTTATTTGCGGTTAAAGTTTTTTTAATCTACTGTTAACTTTGATTGGCCTTTCAGAAACCGGGGGTCAATGTCTTACATTATGTCACAGTTGCACAAAATAGTAGTTTATGCTACAAGGGCGCAAACGTAACGTGTTTTAAACGTAACCGAGTAATTTATTGCTCTTACGCCCGTGTATCATACTACGTTTTTCAATGCATAGTGTGAGGAAATAAAACAAATATAATTTTGTGAACTTTAAAATGTAATTGGCTCAAAAGGACTGTATCCAGAGCCGTTAAACAGTGGAAAAAAAAGTATGACATTTATGGTACACAATAAAAGCTGCAGGGTAGCCAACCATTGAGAATAAATTAAAAAAATAATAATAATAAAGCCCTAGGGCAAAATAATCGACTTTCTGTTCGGTTTTGATGCATAAAAAGTGGGCCTTTACGAGCACATGCATTGAAATAATATTTTTGGTCAGTGTTTTAAAAACCCTCAAGAACTGAGTGCGACTTCAAAATCACCAATGCAAAAATTATATTTACACAAACGCATTTAGTAAAATTATCACACTCAGTTCGTGAGTGATAGGTTTCGCGACCGATACTACATTTAAGTTGTGTCGTACTGTGTTTCGATATTTACTTCATCTACCGTACGATTCGAAAGCGTTCAAAAAGCAAGTTGGTTATATTAACACTGGTTGTAGGACACACAAAACGGATCAAATGAATTTCAAACATAGACCCTATGCCTCGATAGTAAACATGTTGTGTGACAATATTTCTGTTGTGAGACGAGGACGGCACTTCACGACTTTGATTGGTGGAACCGAGGTTGAAGGGGCACAGAATGGGCACAGAACATATTTATAGTTGCAAAAGATATAGGAAGTTTTTTTTTTGTATGAAATTGACTTAGTGCGTTAGCGCAGAATTGCCAGCTAGAAAAAAAAAAACTCACGTGTCATCTTCTTCAGACTTTAAACAAAATTATTACCTGGTCCCCTTCGTGCAGGTTGTGAGAGTGCGGGTGAGCCGGCGAAGATGGCGCCACTCGCGACACGAGCACAGCTCCACGACCGCCTGCAATGTTGTGTGACGGTTACAAATACTACCATTAAATTAACCATTCACCACAAACATCGGAAAGTCCATCACTTGAATACAAAATAAATGAAAAAACCGGCCAAGTGCGAGGCGGACTCGCGCACGAAGGGTTCCGTACCATTATTTATAAAAACGGCAAAAAAAGTCATTGTGTCTGTTGTATGGGAGCCCCCTTACATATTTATTTTATTCTGTTTTTTAGTATTTGTTGTTATTCCGGAAACAGAAATACATCATCTGTGAAAATTTCAACTGTTTAACTATCACGGTTCATGAGATACAGCCTGGTGACAGACGGACAGCGGAGTCTTAGTAATAGGGTCCCGTTGGTTACCCTTTGGGCACGGAACCCTAAAAACTGTAAGTTCGACTCTAGTAAGACTACATTAAAAAACAAAAATCTGCACGCCCGCTTCCTTTGTTGACCTCGGACGTTGGATAATGTACTTAATGCAAAGGTCGTTTCTTCCTTACGGAGTATGTGTGGTTTAACATTGAATTATAGAGCGAAAAATATCGACATACGGGATCGTTGCGGCCTTAAAGAAGATGTGGTAAATAAAATAGAAAAAGGAATGCTTCGGTGGTTTGGACATGTAGAGAGGATGAATGAAAGTAGAGTGACGAAAGAAATTTATGGTGCGCAAGTGGAAAGTACAGCTTAATCATGACCAGGCTGCCATAGAAGGACGTATGCTGACCAAATTGGCAACTTACTGAAGAAGGGCAACGTTAAAGCTACCCGGAATAGAAGTTCTTGTATGACTAGATTGATGGATGTGGACGAGGCGAAATGGGTGTGTTAGGATCGTAGCAGATGGAAACCTGTAGTCTCTGCCTACCCCTCTGTGAGACAGGCGTGATTATATGTATGTACGTAGTTAATGCGTACATCGTCTCACCTCTCACATTGAAGCCAAACTTCCCATCGGTGCCAGGTACCAGCTGCACCTTCACCAAGTCCTGGTCCCGCGCGCTGGGCTCGTCCACTGCCTCCTCACCAGACTCTGACTCATCCACATACGAGAGAGGCACGCGCAGAGCTCGCTCGAGGAACCCGCCCTCACTGTCGAGAAACAAATAAATCTATACCAGCGTTTCTTAACCTTTTTTGTCCACGGACACCTTAGGAAATCAAGCACAATTTTAAGGACCCCCTTAGTAAAAAAGCAGCAATAAATTTCGGACCATTTATTTTAGTTCTACAAATTACAAAAAATATATACTTTTTCATATAAAATACGTTAATGAGAAGGACGGTGCTGCTTTAAACTAAATTAGTGATATTTGGGTTTTTATTACTACTGAGTGGTACTCTCAAATCGATTTCCACTTTTAATCTATTTCTGTAGTTGTCTTTAGTATACACAAAAGCAGAGAATGCCTTTTCACAGAGGTATGTCGTAGAGAAAAGCAGTAAATGTCTCAGTCCATAGATTCATAGATTACGCTGCGGACTCCCATACATATGCTTGGGGACCCCCAGGGGTCCGCGGACCACAGGTTAAGAAACGCTGATCTATACTATAGATTTAAGCTCCGTTTTCGGACTATTTAGCAATAGTCCGAAAACGTGTGGCTTCCCTTATGAGTCGTTTAAGGGGCAGCTCCAACAGCATCTTGGAGGGCATTGTTGATCGTTGGGACAGTCCCGTTCTGGGATTCTGGAACAGGGTTCACGTGGAGTCACAGTGCTTCACCAGGAGGATGTTGTTGTAGGCATCACTCTATTTAGTTGTGTGATGTCTGCAACAGCGACTTCTGCTGCCTTTCTGTGTTTTTATTTTCGTGTGTAGATAAGGATACTAACATAGTTTTTAAGCATATAGTGTTACTAACTAAGATATGGATTTCGGTCTGAAATAAATATTTTCTTTCTTTCTTTCTATACTAACCATAAAGACTATTTCTTGGAGACACCCATGAAGTAATTCGGGGGAGAGTAAGAGGACAGCTCACAGGCAAAAAAACCAGGAGGCCCACCATGCCTGGGACCGATGGATGGCGGTATATCCATCCCTAATAGCTGGGCCTTATATGGAACAGACTGGTGACGGGCAGCGACGTCACTGGTGCGAGGGTTCCGGCGCCGCGCTCACCAACCCGATGACCGACGGGAGTGGCCAAGTCTTGGAAAGGCTTATGTCCAGCAGTGGACGAATTAGGCTGTTGGATGGATGGATGGAACCATAAAAAGTCATATCTGCGCATTGAATATTTGCGTAAATTATACAGGGTTATTTTTTGGACCCCTAGCCAAATTTGTTCACGTACAGTATTGCTGGAGTACAATCAATTTATGAAATTAAAAACGATATATTTTTTTTAATTTTTTGACCATATTTTCCTAATACAAATTAAAATTATGCTCACTCATTTGTTCACTGCGCGCACCACCTGGCCACCCCCTCACCACCCTCCCCATCGCCCGCCACCGCGTTGAGCACAAGGGTGACCGAATGCGCCTAGAAATTTAGGATTTACAAAGTAGCGTAAAATCCGATAAAAAAAAGGAAAAGTATTTTTTTTCCAAATACTTGTTTTTTATTTCTTTCCATAAATCATCTTTACTTTTGGCTAGGAGTCCAAAAATAACCATGTATATAAATTTTTAATTTGTCTGTCCGTTTTAAGTCGAGAACCAATCAACGGATTTGGATGCGATTTTCTTTATTATCATCGTAGTGAAACCTTGCCCCAGCAAGTTCGCGGGGACAAGAGTCTTCCATGCACTCACTCATCACTCGGCGGATGCACTGTGAGCTCGCCCCAGGCCGCCCTGGGCGCCGGTTCCTCTTGGTCTGTGACCTTCGCCCCTCGCGCCGGAGCCAGCGAGGAGGTGAGGCTGACTGGCGCTGAAGACACCTTGCTGGGCGACAGCTCGCGGTTTCGGGAACTGCTTCGTCTGAAACAAAGTAAAACAGTTTGGTATATACATCCACTTATAAACTCTGAAGCACAGCGCAATCGCGAATCGCGCGCGAATTTATTTATGTATATATTTATATGTATATATATATATATATATATATATATATATATATATATATATATATATATATATATATATATATATATATATATATATATTAATAAGGAAAAATAACATTCAATTAGTGTGTGACGAATCCGAAATTATTTTCTTTTTGTTTTGCTTTTATTTTTAGTTAGAATGTAGTTAGCATAATTGTAAATAATCTGTTTTTAATTTTTATCTTAAATTCTAAACTGACTGACTGACTAACACTAATACTGCCTAACTTTTTGCGAAAACCATAAATCTTGGAAAAAATTACTGTCGGTACCCACGAGTCAAGCTCGCTTAGTCTGGGGCCACAAGAATACTTCAATTGTAAAATAGGTAAAATACTTTATATTTAGGTTTTTTTTCTTAGTAATTAAGTTCTTTATTGTAAAAATCTTTGTTCGTATTTGGTAAATAAATAATTTTGAATTTGAATTTTGAATTTGAAAATCGCAATAGAATCAAGTTTCTGTATACAAAACACTAAAACATCTGGATCTAATAATTACACTGGACTGGACTAGGACACTGGAGAAAATCCAGCAGTGGACCCTATCAGTAAAATTAAAATATCAGAATTTTGCTTGTAAGAGAGATTCATAATCTGTTTTTCTGTCAATTAATACTGTGAAGATAGATAGCACAATAGTTACTTGTATAAAGTTGCGAGTAATTGTGTAAAGTTACATAATTTGACAGTTAATTTGCCGAGCATCCGTTTCGGATATTCTAGTCCACTAATTTTATTTTTATTTTTATGAAACTGTTCGGTCCATTAAGTGTTCAAATGGTGATAAAGTCCTGGTATAAATTTTTCCGACACAAATATAACCGTATCTTATGTTAATTAGACAACCACTAAGGTTTGTTCCACGGTGGTGTGTTTAAAGGTTACGATTTTGTCTTAAACTGTTCATAAACTTACCTAACAAAAATCCTATTCCTGTCTCTTTCCCGCCTCGCATCTTCCAACGCTTGGCTCTCAGTTCTTGGCACTCTTGGCGCGCCCAGCCCCGCCAGAGCGCCTAAAGCGCTAAGCAGCGGCCGACGTTTGGGCGCTCGCAGCCGGAAGAACCCGTGCCGCTCGACGCTGCAGCGCCACAACGCTTTAGCGGAGCGGCCAGACCGCATGTTGAAACCTAGGACTGTGTCGTATGATTCTGACTGAAAAAGGAAAGAATTGATTAACCTAAAGTAAAAACCAATAGGACTTTCTGACAACATTAACAAAGCACCATATTGGCACTGTCTATGAATTGATGAACTTTTACTAGTGACGGGGTAGTTATTGAAATAGTATTTTGTGCAACTATGACATAATTTCGTAATTGCCCCAATGACTCAATTTCACCAGTTAGACACGATACGGACACAATACTTTATCTACGACTATCAAACATATAGTCTTCCCTTGACATAATTTTTTATACATTCAACTAACAATTTCACAAAAAATGAGAAAAGGAAAGCGCGGGATTTTTTTTGCTTCAACTTTTATAATTTATACAATTATCCATAGAAAGTAGATATAAGTCATTTGTTGTATAATAAGTTTTATTTAAAAAAAAAGACATGATCTTGCTAAGTTTCTTGCCCGTTCTTCTAAGCAAGACTAATTGAATGGGCGGAGGTAGGCATGTATTTATATATGTAACCTATTAGTATGTAGTATATAGGATGGGATTTGGTCGACCGCCTGGATTCGTGCTGGGGGCTCGGTTGGTGATCATTGAACCTTGTTCCTGGTCCCTGGCCGGGTCTCCGGTGTGGGTTCGGGCGGTTGATTGGATTTCACCTTGTATAATATAATATATTTTACCTATAATTTTAATCGTATATATATTGCTAAATAAATTAAATAAACCTTTAATCTAGTTCATGTACATTTATTATTTTATTACATATATTTTTATAAGATTAATTTTGAGTTGTGAAACGTGTATTATATATACCTACTTTGCAAAATAAACTATTTGAATACAAATACGTCAAACATTCAGTGTATGCTCCGTTAAGAACCGTTATCAGCCGGATTGTGAAAAAAACGCCTTTTTATAATTAATCGAAACAGAACACTTGAATTCAAAAATTTCCTTGAATGTCCGCCTGCTAAACGGCTCTTAATCCTGAAACAAGCACTAGAATTCTTGTAGAGATTTCAGGGCCCGCACAAGGAGACTAACTGGCTACTCATTCCATGTACGGACTGTATTGTCCACAACTCATCCCTCACCATTCTATCGTACGCCTTTTCTAAATCTATAAAACGCACAAAGCACCTTTTGGTGTTTTCGCAGACATTTTCCAGATATAACTTTAAACTCTCGCGTTTCGTACACATTATAATATATATAATCGGGTCTACCGCGATCAATTTTTACCTTTTTTTACGAAAAGGGGACACCCGACGTTTCGAAACAGTTGCATGTCTCGTGGTCTACGGGAAACGGTGTCCCCTTTTCGTAAACTAGATAAAAATTGATGGCGGTAGACCCGATTATATATATATATATATATATATAATTTTCCAGATATACTTCGTAAAGAAAATATTTGATCTACGAAATCTTTATCGATTCACATCTACTTATTGGCAGTTATTATGGTGGCGTCCACGTCCGCTCCATAGCTTTAAAATCTTTTACAAAGAGAAAGTTTTCCGGCGACTACCCATCACTGTATTATATTATGCAGTGTCATGCAAATAGTTATCATTTTCGTTCGTAATTTACAATAATATCATTAATATATCTGTCATTTACACGTACATGATGATAACCTTCGAAGACATTATAAACTTTCGATGAAAAAAAAACTGACAGCTCATCTTGACGCAAACACATAATTCACTATTTATGCTTAATTTACTGGTTTTTAACGCATATTTCATAGTTAAATGCAGTGCAAGGCAAGCAATAAAGCGAGATCCTACCAAAGATGATCGAGAAAAATTTGAGAAACAATCAACCGTATAGAAATAAATTATGGTAAAAAAAAAACTTTGGGAACTTTTTGGTCAGTGATACTGACATAAAATGTATTAACAGTTCCTATATCTTGTGTCTTAGTTGATAAAATGTAACCAAATGTGTTTATCTTAGAATTGTTTTCTGTCATGTTTACCTGAGTTAGTCACCAACGGAAGTTCGCTCAAATGATGGCATTTTGTCGCACATGTGAAACATTTGGATGTTTACAAATTACTCGACAATTCCTCTTTTGCTAAACAATATTAACAAATAATAATTGAACAACAATAGTTGAACAATATTCAACACGCGGTTGCCGTAATTTTTGGAAATATTATTGAAAACGTCAGACAGTTATTTGCCATTTCCTTTTGAGTATAGGTCGCAGACAAATAATGAAATTCTGCCGTCAAATAGTAGAATTCGGCATGTAGTAATTCCGCTCCGCTTCGCTCGGCTCCCAATATGTACTTACATGTAAATCTAACACGCTCCTCCACGTTCCGCTCGCCAACTCACCTGTTTTTCACTTGACTTTCGATTTTGGCTTTTTAGAAAACGAAGTCATTTTACAAACGTCGGACATTTTGCAATTTACCGAACGGCAAATAATTGCAAACCATCGAGCGTTTAGAAACTGACGACGCCATTTTGTAAACGGCGGAATTTCGCTATTTGCCTGCCACATATACCCAATACTTTTACAATCTAAATATCTATCTAAATACTACACTGCCAGTACTAAAAGATTATTTCTTCACAGTAAAATAAATGTTATTACGCCCGAATAGACTTAATTAACAGTGAAGAAATGAGAGGCCTGTACCCGTGCGATCAGTTAAGATTCGTGGTTAAGCAACGATTGACATGGTCAGTCTTTGGATGGGTGACCATTATTGGCATTTACATCTGGGTCTCTCCGTACCTCGGAGAGCACGTAAAGCTGATGGTCCCGGCTGATATCGTAAGGTTATGGTCGTTAAGACATTTCAGAGGGTTGTATCAGCAGCGTTGCCAGATGGTGATATCACTGTCTCACTCGCACTCGCAACAGCCCCGCCATGCATCTCTGTTTATGCACCGTAATTACCGTGAATATGGCAACGCTGGCTGTATGTAAGCCTGAAAAACTCTGACACCAGATTGGCCACTAACTAAAATAAGAAGAAGTAAAGACATCAATTTTAGTACTGTCAGAATAGATGTGCCTTCAAAATCAGCTACAGTACCCGATAGTAAATAATGGCCATCGGCTATCTTCGGCTTCGTAGAGCACCGTCTTTGTTACCGTACTGTTAGTGCTTCGTGCGACAGAGATGACGTACGCTACGATACGATGTGCATTATTTACTGCCGGGACCTGTACAATATTGTAACTCACAGGTTCCCGTTTGAGCTGTATGAAGAATTGCTTCCTCTTGAAGGAGATTTTCACGATCTTGCCCCACGAGAAGGTGTTCACTCGGATATTGTTCTGGAACACCACGATGCCTATCGAGGTAACGCCGATGAAGATGTCTTTGCCGCTGTAGTCCTGGGAAAATTTATACATTTCGTCACATGAAGCCCCAGGGTTGTTCCGTGGACAGCGCAGTGAACAGTAGCTCAGTCAGTAGAACAGTAGAATAGAAATGCCATTAAAGCCGTGACTGCGATGCACCGATTTGATCAATACGTCAAGACATAACCCGCGGGCCTTTCATTTCTCAACCGAACGCGTTAGAACAAACATATTGTAAGTGGTGCATTGCAGCGTGGCAAATTGTTCTAACTCTTCAAATAACGCAAATAAGACATCCGAAGGAATTTCATTTCACTCGTAAGTAATTTAAAAATGTATTTACTGTGATATTTACAGAATAAACCTTGCGGTTGATAAAATTTCAACCTTACCATGAGATATTTATGGTTGTAGCGAGTAGCGTTGAAATTAGACAATATTTTGTCCATAGCAGGTTATAAAGAGTGTAACACATTGAGTTAGAATATTAACGCCGCAATGTATATTTTTTCAAACATTTATCAACACTGACCTAACTGTGTCATGGTACGGCCGCTGATCATAGCTTTTTACACATATGTATAATAGCTTGGCACAGTGCCATGACGTGTTTCGTATTTTACATCTAAGCTTCATAGAAATACGGTGTTATTTTGGCTGTATGAAGACGGGTGAATCCATGAGTGCGCTGCGTATGTTAACTAATTTATACTACTAACGTTATTACAAAAACCGGCGACAGAGGTGCTGGTATAAAATTCGTGTCACGCCATCCCCGTGCTTATACCCTATGACGTTGCACATAGAACCGTCGGTGAATAGTGTGTACGAGTGTTGACTATTTCGGGGACAGTAAGAGTTATATGTAATGACGATATCTGTTCGGTATCTGCATAAAATATTGAAAATTAATTTAATATACTGCCGCAAAGGAATGCCTAGTTCATACAATTGTTATAACAACTGCTATACGTATTTAGTTAAATGAAACTGCGGTGTTCACCTTAGCCGGATGCGACTCGACCCCATAGCAGTCCAGCCTCTTAGCGTGCTCTAGGAAGTTGGCCTCGGCGTCGGCCGGCGATTGGCCTCGGTGCAGCTTGTGCAGCTCTTTGATTCGTCGTTCGTCCTCGGCCGTCTGTCGAGGGACGAGGCGGAAATCTGACAAGTAGTCGGGGGGGTGCTCAGAGATGCTGTAGTCTCCAAGTTCCGCTGGAAAAGGTGGTTAGATACTATTATCTTGCCGGTCAAGCATGCACCGATGGCATTGGTAATTTAATGATGTTTGATTTATTTCTTCACTTATGCCAAAAGACCTTTCGTAACAAATTTCGAGAATGTAGATCACCGGAAAGTCTTTTTAGGTTTTGTTTGATGATCAGAGTAAGTGAGTAAGATTTTTAGCATGACGAATACGCCTTAAATTATGTTGTATATTTTTATTGCGCCAAACTAGAAACTTGCAGTATGATGCTATAGATAGACCTTAGGTTCTATTTGATATTAATTTCAACTTGATACATCAAGCCGTTCTGAGAAGAAAGCCATGAGTTACGGATGGACAGACTGACAGAAAACTAATATATATCATAGGATCACCTATCATGATGAGGTACAGAACCCGAAATAAGAAAAATGTTCGATGAAGCTATAACAAAATATTTAGAAAATCCACCTATCCCCCGCCCAGTTGCTTCTTCACTGACTCGTTCGCTCCTCTCTCACGTACCTTGCACAGTAAAGGAAGCCAACAGCAGCATGGTGTTGCTGGGCGCAGCGACCCTGCCGTCGAGCAGCAGCTTCCTGAGCTGCAGACACAGCAGGTACCGCGTGTACTCCTCAGCGAGACGCGACGGCTCCGGCGGGTAGAAGCGCACCGCCACCCAGAACTGAGCGACGCCCCCGCCCAGTTGCTTCTTCACCGACTTGTTCCCGTCGAGCCAGCGCTGGAAAAGAAACAAATACTACATTATGGTAATTGCAACATCAAAAGCGGTCTATGCTGACAGTTATCCGAATATTGCATTATAACATCAATAGAGAGCCAATCAACAACAGTGAAAAGAAATAAGTCCCGTCCTTATTTCTTAACCCTTAAATGCATGAGATTTTATTTTTGTATGAAATTGAAAACAGTAATAGAAAAATAACAAAAAATATGAAAAAAATAATAAAAAAAATATTTCTTGATTGAAAGGGGGGTTTTACAAGTTAAAACAAGAAAAAAAAAACAAATTTAATTTGCGATCAAAATTAATTTTTTTAATTTATCTTTTTTTTATTGAGTACTTGTAAAGCTGATTTCTTTGTGACTTTAATATCAAAAAACTATAAAAATATATATGCAAGCACAATATTTGTTCGATTTTTTTCCAAAAGCTCTCTTTAACGATTTTCCCGCCAAAATGCGGCAAAATACAAAAAAAAACAAAGGAAAATAAATGAATTAATTTTTAATAAAAAAAAAAAATTGTTGCCAAACATATTTTTAGCTCATACAATCATATAATTATAAATTTTTACATAAAATTATGTAAATAATAAATAAAAATTCCTTTGTGCCGTTTTCGACCCAAGATGCATTTAAGGGTTAAACCACGCCCTCTTTATTCTTGAAGCTTTTGATTGGCCCTAAGGTAGCATTACCATACGACGCACCTGAGTTTCCTGAACGAGTGTTCTTCTCAGTTTTCGTAAAATTGTTCGTTGTAAATATTATAAATAATGACACGCGAAAACTTAGATAAAGTATTGCGTGCAACTGAACAAAACTAGACATTGGGACACTCGGGCAAAACTATCTCGTGTCCCAAAGTCTCACATTATGTTACAGTTGCATAAAATACTATTATCTCCTTTTTTTTACTTATGCAAAGCGTCGATGATACGTGGAGAAGTTTTCATGAAACGTTTATTTATAGCAAAAATTTAATATTATTTATGCTAAAAGCGGCTGTTTTTAACGAAAACAATAATTTTAGCTCGTCGATGATGTGACTATGAAAATTACTATTTAAAACAAATTATTGCTATTTCTGGGAATTAAATTGAGGAGACTTTCAATGGTTATTCTGGTAACAACTTTTAATTTCTATTATGGCAGCACTTTAGCAACTCTTTAGGGCCTTAAAATATGGTTTAAAAGCTCGGTTGGTGATCATTGAACCTTGTTCCTGGTCCCTGGCCGGGTCTCCGGTATGGGTTCGGGCGGTTGATTGGATTTCACGTTGTATAATAATATTTTACCTTTAATTTTAATCGTATATATATTGCTACATAAATTAAATAAACATTTAATCTAAATCATGTACATTTATTATTTTATTACAAATATTTTTATAACATTAAAATTTGACTTGTGAAACGTGTATTATATATACCTACTTTGCAAAATGAACTTTTGAATTTTGCAGCACTTTAGCAACTTTTTAGGGCCTTAAGTTATGGTTTGAAAGTGACAATTTTGGTGAAACGAGCTGGAGACAAAAGGCCGAAGCTAAAAAAATACTAGATAGATTATTATAGAATAAAGATGGCAGACTGACCAGTGTTCAAATGGGGTAAGAACGTATTGTCTCAATTTGGGAATATGAGGCCAATGCTCAGCAGTGGAATACTATCCTAGCGGCGTAGCATAGTGTTTAATCGTGCGCGACGCCACTAGTTGAATCACTAGTGCAAGGAGCGTGACGTACTATTTAATCGCAAAAACATCGTGTCACGCTCTTCGCACTTGTGATTCAACTAAGCTGCGTCGCGCGCGATTAAACACTATACTACCAGTGGGCCTATTATGTATCTTTAGTTTCCATCTGGACTTGGTGTCTATCACCAAAAACATAGATATACTATCGAATTCCGATTGTCTAAGGATATGATCACACTTGAAGTGACGAAACAGTTCGTAAATAGTTCAATACCGACTAAAGGCAATTTTGAAAGTTCCGTTTTTAGCTATGTTTTTGATGATAGGCACCTAGTCCAGTTGGCAACCTAAGATACAGAATAGGGGGGCTGGTAGTATAGTGTTTAATCGCGCGCGACGCAGCAGCGGCAACTAAAGATACAGAATACAGGGGCAGGCCTCATCTAGGATAAAGATACTGGTGTCGATGCGGGACAAGACTAACCTTATTTTGAGCGTCCCGTCTTTGTCTTTTCGATACAGAAAGAAAAGGACAGAACACTTAAATTAAGTTTAGTCCTGTTAATTAAGTAAAGTTGTGTTGCGCCGAATCGGTGTTAATATAGTACAGATTACGGGGTTAAATTATATGATAATCATGATTCTTTATCATCAACCTATGTTACCTGAGTGCTAACCAGTATTCAATTCACGCTAGTCGAGCTGGAAATGACTAATAATGTGAATACTTAGCAAGTTACAACAACTGCAGTGAAATTCAGTCGACTGTCACTTTTATAGAGCTATTGAAAGTATGATAAGAAAAGGAATAAGCATCATTGTATTTTACTGATCACAATTAAGCTGCATAATTATTGATTTTTCGATAACAACTGATTTACAATGTAGATTTCCGGCACGTTGGACGATCTATCTTACCGCCACTTGACGGGTTAAGCTGCACTTGGCCGATTTGTTGGTGTTAGTGATTCACCACCTATTTACGTCATAACAGCTCGGCAGGTTCTTTATTGTCTAATCTAGATAAGCTTGTAAAGTGCGACCAACTAATCTGTTCTTGGTGGATAAAATTGGAACTAAAGCTGAATTATACAATACTGAGAAGCACCAAGTTAAGGTGATGTATCGTCCGTGCAAAAGTCCCCGTTACTCCAGGCGGAAAGACCCACAGTGCGAGAGGGAAGGAATCGGACAAAATCGACATAAAGTCTGTTTCAAATTAACACAAAATTAACTAAAATAGCTATGAAAATTTCCATAACCAGTAATTTAGGTATTGTATGCCATCCCATTTTATCAGAATATCAAAAAAAGTGTAAATTTAGACCTCATTTCAATAATTATTTCTATCGAGTGAAATTCCTCCAATCGCGTTTCTGATAGTCCAAAATCTAGAAAAATATATAATTATTAAAATTATAGTAATTTATTTAACTTGAGACTTCTTTTGAACAGCAGATAAATAACTTCAAAAAGTGTCGATTTTGAAGATATTACCCCCTTGAGCATAGAGCCTTGGAGCAGGGAACCCCGAGTGGTAATCATCTGTGTTTCCGAGTATGGACTATAAATGCAAGTCACAATCCACACTTTTGTCGCTGTCATGAGTATCTTTCATAATTCATTAATTAATTTTATTTCTTATATTATACAGTCGGTTAATTTTACAATTGTACACATACAAAATACATAAAACAGGACACTTAAAAACATTTATATTGTACAAAGGTGGCACTTATTGCTAATAGGTAATTTGTAGGTGGATATCTACCAGGCAACCTTTGGGTGAAAGAGAAGGTGAGAAAATAACAAATAGAGGGAAGCAATGTAAATGTAAAATAGACTACATGAGTTCATTATTATATTTAAATATATTATTATTATACATTCTTTAATCTATGTCTACTTTTATATAAATTATATTCTATTATCCCCAGAGGTAGACTGGAATAAATCTCTTTATAGAGATAAGTTTGCCTTTGTACATGTCAATTTGTTTATACCTAGTATGTTTGTAAATGTTTATTTTCTGTGTACAATAAAGAATAATAATAAGAATCCACACTTGTACACCCACCTTGACCGCCGTAAAGTTGGCCTTTCCTAGGTTCGCGGGACGTAGGAGGGGGAACACGCTGGGTGCTTCCAATCTCGATCCACGACTATCAAACCTCGAAAATTTTGTGGCATGTTCATTTTATTGCCTGACATTATTGGGTAATTTATCCAGACTGCAATATTGGTAACAGATACCTGTATGTATTCTTGAATTTTTTTTGTGATTCCCATACTAAGTTTAATAAGAAAACACAAAAATAAATAATTGATAAATATTTTTAGATTTTTTTTTGCTATCATTACTATCTCAATCAGCCGAAATGTGTAGAGATCGGAACGAATTTAGTCGAAGTTGGAAACGGAATAATTATTTTTGGTTGTGAGTACTTATGAGTCATGGGTTGAACATTTTGTTACGGGTTCGGAAGTACCCAGCGCGTTTGCACGCGCATGTGCGCGCGCACGGATACACAAGGCATTGCAGTATCCGTTTCGTTGCTAAGCAACGCTTTGTTTTTAAATAAAGCTATGTGCCTGCCACACATTTTGTAAACATGGAATTACCGACTCTGCGTAATAAAAAGTTAAACCATCAAGCAAAAATAATGTTATTAAATGTAGCAAACTATTTTATAAAGAAAAATGAAGGAGGAGATGGCAAGTAATAATTTATGGGACATGGGCAAAAAATAGTACCTTGTAATTTTATTTGTGAGACCTTTTTTAGTGTTCCGTACCCAAAAGGTAACCAACGGGACCCTATTACTAAGACTCTGCTGTCCGTCTGTCTGTCCGTCTGTCACCAGGCTGTATCTTATGAACCGTGATAGTTAGACAGTTGAAATTTTCACAGATGATGTATTTCTGTTGTTGCTATAACAACAAATACTAAAACACACAATAAAATAAATATTTAAGGGGGCTCCCATACAACAGACATGTTTTTTTTTACGTTTTTATAGATAATCGTACGGAACCCTTCGTGCGCGAGTCCGACTCGCACTTGGCCGATCTTTTTTATTTTTTATCTCCTTGGAAGATGATTTTCTGAAACAAATCATTCTTAATGTCTTACCAAAAGGTTCAATACCAATTTCCATTGTTCTTTTTATCGTGTATATTTAACAATATGATGGGTATATATTTTGTTTCAGTGTATGTAAGTATACGTTTACTATTTATTATCAAACTCTCATACCGTAGTCATATTTCTTAAATTGGTCTTTAGACACATCATGACGTGGAAATACCGTGTGTAACCGCGCGCACCCGCCCCCTTGCGTTACGCAAAACTAGGAAAGGCCAACTTTAGGACGGTCAAGCTATAGTATAGGGTGATGGGTGGTGAGCTCTATCGCCATTGTTCGAGAAGCCGGTCCGCGGTGGCGACGACAACTCTTGATGCGAAGCGAGATGTATCGGGACATATTTGCGCGCATATTTCGCTGGCCAATCTAAACAAGCGCCTCACGCCCCGCCCGGCGCCGTTCGAACTGTGCTGAGCAAACCTCGACCTTTACTTTATCTTAATTTTTTCATTTTTATTTATTTAGGTATTAAACAGTCACAAAACAATGAAATAGTTATATACATAAAACACACGAATAAACCTGTAGTACCATATAAAGAAAAAAAAATATATAAGCTACAAATTAGCGCTACAACAGGAAATAATAATAAATATAACAATACATACTTGAAAAATATAAAAATCGATAAAAACAATAAAATCCCTTATAAAACTTAAAATACCGGACAAGTACAAGTCGGGCCTCGCTCTTTTAGGCTTCCATACATATGACCAATTATTTCAAACTAGATATTTATTTAGTTTTAGATAATGCTCTAATTCTGTCAGACATAAAAACTGCAAAATTAAGTTGGTTGAGTATTCGGGGACGTAACCCTAAAACTACGTTTAAATCGGCGTTTTTAGTATTTGTTGTTTAAATACAGCATATGGTACATAACATAATATACAGAAATTTTAAATTCCTAACTTTTTTGGCCTTTGAGATAGACCCCGTAATAAAAATCGTGTAAAAATGGCAGCTTTGATAGCCCCCCATTTCTTTATTTTTAAGATTAAAAAAATAATATATATTAATATATATTTATACTCTACATAATGAGCTCTAGAAAACGACACCTCACATGCTAAGGCAAGAAAAAAATATTTTTTTCGGCTCCATGTTCATGTATGAGCCCCCGTCTGAAAAATAATTTAATTAAATTTTAAATTCGAAATTCGGTTTTGGCTCAACACTTTACACAACATGTAAACATTTTAGGTTTCTATCTCATTCCGTCTAAGAGCTAGATACCCGTGACATACGGACAGACAGAGAGACAGACGGACTGCGGAGTGACATTAATAGGGCTCCGTTTGCCCTTTGGGTACGGATTTTTGGTATTGGGTAGTGATTCTTGATGTACTTATCGGGGGCCCGTCGGAAGTATGAAGTGGAATAAATATTTGGGACGTGAGGAAGCTCGAAGCACTCTAAAGGAGACTTTATCAAAGAGTGTGAATGAGTTAAAGCTATTTACCAATTTATGTAAGAAAGAGACATCTGCGAGTTACCGCCGGCTAGTCAAGAAGCAAAATGTTATGTGTTTAGCAGAAGACAAATAAATAATCTGTAAAATTATTGTGTGTTCTGTAGTCAAGTGCTTTCAGGAACTTATTCTGGATTTTCTCAATTCTATCAATATGAACTGCGTATTGAGGATTCCAGGCCACACAACCAAACTCCAAGAAACTACGAACAAAAGCAAAGAATAAGGTTTTGTAAGCGATAACTCGCTTGAAGGGCTGACTGATACGGAGAATAAAACCTATGTAGTTGTTTAAGTGCTTTGGTCGTAATGAAGTCGACATGAAGATTGAAATTCATTCTGTTTTCAAATTTGGCCCATTTGACTAGTATCTCTTCCTGCAAAATTATACGGGTAGACTAAAGTTTGATGCTTTCTGGAGAATGATATTACGTAACATTTGTCTATGTTCAAGAATATAGAGTTATTATTACAGTACACAAGAAGGCTTTCCAAATCCTCTTGCAATCTAAGGCTATCTACGACAGAATTGACTATACGAAATATTTTCATATTGTCTGCAATTCAATGAATATCGGTGGTTGGAATTCATGAAAATACTGTCAATATTGTTAATATGTAGGATAAATAGCAGAGGACCCAAATGCGAGCCCTGAGGGACGCCTGAGCTGATTGGCAGAAAATCAGATACAAATCCTTTAAACAGCTACAGCTTGTGAGCGATTTTTAATGTAGGACTTAATCCAGCGGAGGAAGTCACCATGTACCTAGTTTTCGCCTGTATTGCAATGGTGTTAAAAGCGAAAAGGAAATCTGCGTCAATTTCTTCGATGGTACACTGATGGCATGAAGTTTTTCAATTAGTAATTTATGACTTATTTTTCGAATGCCTCGGAAAAATCCTTGTATACGGCGCGTCCACTTGTTGGCCAGCATCGAGCGCATTGAGAACCACATCAGTGAAGGTAAGCAAATTGGTTTCGATATTGCGATTCTTTATAAAGCCATGCTGACAAGAAATGTGATTTTTAAATTCAAAATTTTTGATATTCTATTTTACAGAAACCAATGGAAACTTTGCGATGGCAACATACACAATACATAGGTAATGAGATTTTGTTAAATAACTATTGGGTGAATTTTGAATTTAAGTGTTGTGTTTAGATTAAATATAAAAAGGTGGGTTTTTCACAATCCGGCTGCGAAACCGCTTTTAATATTAGAGTAGGTAAGTAAACTTGAGATTGTAGTACAACAAAAGTAGGAAATTCTCATAATAACAGTAACATCAAAGAAATGTGTCCTGTAACGTATTTTTTAATACAGTTGCTCAAAAAGTGGCGTATTGCAGGGACGTATAGCGTTCGGGATGTAGGCTATTACATACTCGAGCTTTTTCTTTACCTTTTCCGAACTCGTGCGTTCTCTTTCCCAACTGTCAAAATATTGTCTATTAAAAAGAAAAAACCAACCACGAAGTTTTTACAAAAAAAAAATCAAAGAAGTTTTTATGATTCATGCAAATATTTCTAAAAAGAAGCTACTATTTTGTTTCAATATCAGATTTAATGATTTGATTCAATGAGTTAGGTTAGGTTTCATTTCATTTCATCTCATTAAATTTCATTTTCATTTCATATCAATAAAAAAATTCTACTGAAGACTTGGCTGTATGGACATAGTTCCCTTTGCCTACTCAGAATGGGTGAAGAAAACAAAAAAAATCTCTGCTTATATTCTTTTACGGTTGGCGCCATTTTCCAAAAATTTTCTTTGCGGGTTGTTATAGTTGTTTGTTGCACAAAATGAGTAATTTCGACGATATTTTATTTGAATTAACACCACCGGAACTCAGTATAATTGCACAAAATGCTTCGGAGAACATTTTACCGGAAAAGTCAAAAAGTCGCTACATATCTACATACGACGAATTTATTGCGTGGAGTATTAGTTAGTTGAGTTTATTGTGTTTTTATTATTTTATTAAATTGCTTCATTTTTTCGCAACTGTATTAAAAATAGTTGTTCAGTACACGTGCGGAACCGTCATTGCAACTTGTTCCGACTGTCAACCCTCACCTTCGGCTGCGCCTCGGCTCGGGTAGACATTTGTCGGAACTCTTTGCAATGACAGGCTTTCCGCACTCGTAATGAAATATACTATAGTAGCATTTATCAGGAAAAAAGGGCAGTTGATACTTTCTGGGCCCTTTTTTCCTCATAAATGGTAAGATGGTGGCACTGTATCTGTATTTATATTAAAAGGATAAGTATGTTGAATTGTTCAAAGTCTGTGAAGTGCATTTCTTGCACAATGCACGATATGGTGTATCTTATTTATCGAGGTTATGTTTTATGACATACTCCCACACACAATAGTGAATTGTTCTTCTCGAATAAATTGCTTTCTTAGGGATTCATATATATATTTTTTTTGTTATGAGGATATAAATAACTTGTCATGAGTGTTTCATCCAATTGTTTATCTTATTTTTAAATTATCCAGCCCTAAAACAAATCCTTTCATACATTGCCTACATACGTAATGGTTATTTTCATTGTAATTTTGACTGAAAATACGACTCTTTTTTCAATGAGTAATCAACAACAAAAGACAAGAATTACCTATAATAACAATCGACCTTGATTTGCTTTTTATAGATAGACAGATATGGAGACTGTTAATCACTTTGTTAATTAGTACTTTGACACAATTATCACAATGGAGAAGAATGATTGCTCAAGGTGATGGATGACAGACCTGGAATCTGCATACTATTCAAGTAAAAACTACTCTTAAGAGTCTATAGTTCCTGCCATGTCATTTTGCATCAAGTAGAACTGGACTCTATGACATTCTATAATAGTTGTTTAAAATAGCGCGCTCTGAGCCCTGGATTTTAGGACAACCGAAACATCGTGCGCTCTCAAAAAGCATGGTGTTTCATTCAAAAAAGATCTTTTACAGTGAAAATAATGGTTATTATTGCAAGAAGACATTCTGGGCTTGCGTTATATTAAGACCGTTATTATGCCAAGTTTCATGTTTTCCTTTAAAGTATTAATTAATAATTGTGGTTAATTATATGGTTTAAAGGTAACTTTGCATTTTTGTTAAAATTTTACGAATTCAAAAGTTTTCGTCACATTGGGCGTGGCATTAATCCTCAACTTTACCATGTATTTATTTCAGAGTGATTGTTGATTAACAGAAAATCATGCGAAGCAATGTGAGGTTTATAGACTCTTAAAGGATTTGAATGGGGTTGTGTCTGTTGTGTAGCTTCGTGTACTGGGAGTAACTTATATTTTTAGGGAAAATAACAATAAAATAAAAAACTGTAGTCCTATATTTTCCTACCTACTAAATGGTGCTACGTGTATCTACATCACAAAACCTTTTACAGTACCCGGCAGTAAATAATGCACATCGCCTATCTTCGGCTACGTAGAGCACGGATTCGGATACGATGTGCATTATTTACTGCCGGGACCTATATAATGTGTTATTTATTACGTTATAGGGTATATTATTGTATATACAAAGTGACTTTTTGAGCATCATCCAAATTCATACTAGAGGCTTGGTAAGTCATCAGCATAACGAATCGACAAAATTTTTTGTGAAATTCGTATGATGAAATTTCGACTTCCCATAGTAATTCACTCCCAGTTCTGAGTGAATCACTATGGGGAGTCGAAATTTCATTTTATGAATTTTACAAAAATCGTTATTGGTTCATGATGCTGATCACTTACCAAGGCTCAAGTATGAATTTGGACGATGTTCACAAATTCACCTTGTATATTGGTACTGTAAACTGGGTAAAATATTAGGAGCTCAGCATAGACAAAGACGCTAGTTTGTTATAAGTTTAGATATAGATTAAGAGGCTTTTAAGAAGATTTCATCAGTTGTTTTTTTGTTTAATTACCAGTTAAATTATTGTGGGATTGCCTACTCATTATATATGTATCAATGTGTGTGTGTGTGTGTGTATAGCAAGTCTTGTGCCTAGTGCACTTGTGCTGACACTTTTGACAGAATGAAAGACAAACATAGCTTTTACATGTTTTATATTTTTATGTTTATTTTTCTTTCATGCCGATAGGTGAAGCTGAACTGGAATTTTATAGAGTTATTATTCTTTTTTTTTAGTTTTGCTTTTTAAGAGCGGTTTCCCAGCCGGATTGTGAAAAACCCGCCTTTTTCTAATTAATCAAAACAGAATACTTAAAATTCAAAATTTACTGAATAGTAATTCAACAAAACATTATTACCTATGTATTATGTATTTTGCCATCACATAGATTCCATTAGTTTCTGTAAATTAGAATTTAAAATATTACATGCATGCTTGCATTACTTGTGAAGGTGATACAGTTGCACAAATTTTGTTATGGGCTCAAAATTGAAAATGTGTGACAGGAGAAACAATTTTGACAATACTGTTAAAGTTTTCAAACATGTTAAATTATGTTTATCGTTTAAATGAAATTCACATTTTTCAGGGGTTGGTTGTTAAGATATGATTCAAAGCAAATCATAATTTGACATTAATTTAACTTAGTTTATAAGTACATATTAACATTCAAATGCAATATACATATATTGTTAAGTGAATTAAATAAATGAAATGAAAGTTCATAATTTTTGGCTTCATTTGGCAAAGATCTTTGGACTCGCTCTAAGATATTATAAAAACATTCTTTAGACACATCTCAGTTTTGTGTTTGTTTGTAGGTTTGTGCTTGATGTCTGTAAGATGGATCCAAGCCATATCCTGGTGCCTTCTATAGCCAATCACAATACCTTTGAAAGTGATAGCGATAGATGTCGAAGTTAAATAATAAGGCCCCTGAAGTGCAATCTATTGTTTGAGTGTTAAATGGTTGCATTTACAGTTTACACATAATTTACAAATGGAGATTTCTTTCAAAGCTTTATAGTATCTTTTATCTTACCGTTATCTCTGTATTTGTGGCACTTGGTGGCGCTCCATTCTCTGTATATTGCAGACCGAAATAGTCCTTCTCTACAAGTTCTATATGCTGGAATACTTGCTCTAGTAGGAGATTGCCTTTAGCCTTTTTCTGAAATAGACATTATTGGATGTACAGATTTTAAAAATCACTGTAAAAGCTTGTACCAAGTTATGCATTAATAAACAGATCTACATTCAGGTTTTTCAGCTTCTACGTTACATTGGATGTAAGCACAAACAATTCCTAATTTTATTGGCCCAAGATCAAATTAAGTGAAGCAGGACAAACAACACTGCACACAATACTATTATCAAAATGTTATTATTTATTATATCTCTCGCTGCTCTAAATTTAAGTGGATGCTGCTGGGATTTCTTAATAACTTTGTGTGTGTTTTCAATGATGTCTAGAGAACCACTCAGACCAAGGTAACATTCCTCAACGCCTGGGGAAATGTAAAATACACATATTTAACTGTCAAAGTGAATTTTACTTCAAGCTGTTCGTTTTCACTCTGTTGGTTGTGGCATGGGACACAGAATTTTAAGAATGCTACCTCAGTATGTATACCATTATCAACACTGCCCAAGAGTAACGTGGTAAAACCTACCTCAATCTGGAACGTATGCTGCGTATCATCCAGAAACAAGACAGTAACATTGAAGATATTGAGTTTATTCTCCCGCGCAAGCTCTGACGCTCTCACGTTGTAGGTGCCACTAGAGCTGCTAAAGGCTCGACGGGACACACTCTCGATCATCGCATCAGCGGATTACTCACTCCCCAACCGGATCCACAATCATATAAGCCAACAACCTCGATAACGTCTGACCGACAGTCGGGTTTTCGTGGGGCTACATCAGTTGACCCGTCGTGCCCTGTGATTCATCTTCACGGTCAATAAGTAATGTGTTGTTTCGTGAGGACACTTTAGAGCGCTCTGTGACGTAATCTTAGAGGTATATTCTCGCCCTGGGCGCTCAAAACGTAAACATTCTCAGAGAGAAATCTTTATTATTGTCGGATGCTTGATGGTTAGGCTATTTTTATCACAAGTTGCATAAGTCACAGTGGTTGGAACGATAAGCCCTGGAAGGGTCGATGTAATAATGTTAATGAAGCTGGCAAGCAACCAAAATAGTGATAATTTGGAGATATTTATGATATTTTAATTAAAAAAACACGGATGAAAAGCAAGCGACGAATGACAAATCGCCATATTGAATGTTTTTTTTTTAGCTCTATTTTCCCACATAGTGGAAAGGCAAAGAGAACTTAGCCCATACAGCCATTTCTGAGGTTTTATGAACTGTCATAGATAATACACCCAGAATAGATGCGCCACTCTCACTTCCATTGTGTATTGTTGTATAACCCTAAGTAATAGATGGCGTTATTTTAGTTCTTGAAAATGTCGCTAGATGTCACTTTTTATTAGTATAATTTTTCCAATCCATTTAAGTCTAAAAATAAATCATTTTATCCTTACATGAAAAATCTCACCGTATCGTAACATGACGAACTGAGAATTTCAATTAAGGATAAAAATGATTTATCTTTAAATGGATCCCCCACTTACATATTTTATATATTTGCAGTTCAAGGAAATTAAACAAGGAATTAACTATGAAAACTTTTTTTAATGCACGAATCTACTAATCTACGAATCTATCAAATCTACTAATTTTACCAAATAATATTTTATTCACCCCTTTTACCCAGCTGTGAGTAATGATATCTATTCCGAGACTCACAATGAATATCTATAGATCAGTTTTATGAATTGGCCATTCAAAATTAAAATGACAAAATATTTTTATGAAATTTTTCATATTAATTGTCAAATCATTTTTGTTGGGGAATTCTTTGAGGCACGTCTGAACAACCTTGAACAATTCATTAAGGCATTCAGTAATATGCTCCGAAGGATGAGTAAGTGACCTTTTCGTAGAGTTAAGATTAAATCCTTTTCTTGAGGAGGTATTGTGCTCTTGCATGTCATATTTCATATCTGACAGTTTTAAAAACTTTTGTTCTCATTTTCTGGCTTGTTACTGAGGCCCGAGGAAGACGCTGAAAATATAATATTAAATACAGAAATAGTAATAATAATAATGAATATACAGGCCCGGCCAGGTGGATGCGCTGAAAAAGTAAAACTGCATTCAAAGAATCTTGTTCTTTTTTTTAAATATTAAGCCTATTTTTTTTTCAATTGATCAAACTAGCATATAATTTGTACTTTGGATGTTAACTAGAAGAAAACTGTTACTTTTTTAAATGTTTTTTTATTCGTAATATTATTTTCTTGTAACAAAGATATTTTTTGTTCTTTTTTTATTATTTTTTTTTGTTCCCCTCATTGTAGGAAGTACATAATTAAGTTTACAAGTTTACATCTTGTACAAGCTATCTAAATATATATATTCTGACACATACTGTTTTTTTCCTTCCATATTTTTGTATCAAACAACAATGAGAAATAATTGTCAAACTCAAGAAGCTTTATTTACACATGTGTCAAAAATGAACTAGTCCCCAGAAAGATTAAAATGTTATTTAGCTGTATGAACTGCATTCTTATAAACATTATTTTATTTGGTAGCATATTCAGATGAACTCACACTATGAAGTTAATAACAAGAAAGTCATGTCGAGCCGCAAGAACGAGTCACATGGTTGACCCATAATAGCATTTTAGACAATTAGCAAGAAATTTTACACTTATCACGTCTTGTCAAAAACGTCTTTGGGACACCCGTGCTCGCCCCGCAGAAGGTGAGAAAATAATAGCATGTAGGTATTTACCTGTAGAAACTTGGCCATGTAATTCTTGTGAAAACAATGCATTTTCAATAAAAGGCTGTTTTGAATGAGACGACTGGTTACTGAGGCCCGAGGAAGACGCTGAAAATATAATAATAAAAGTTAATATACAGAAAATTAGTCATTGGATAAACAGAAAATGATCATAATTTAGTTACATTTGATCTGAATTATTTAATTGATGGATATACAAATCAAGTCACAATAAAATACACTGCAACCATATCAAGTTACTTACGGAGATTTAAAGTTGGAATACTATTCGCCGTCAGCTGTTTACTTGGTAGACAATACATTTTATCAAAATGCCTGTGACACAATCTGATACTGTTGTATATGTATGCATTGCCCCTATTTTGTGTAGCTAAATCTAGCACTGATTTCCACAACTGAAATCTTTCTTCATGTGGATATTCATATGACGGAAAGTGATGAATAGGAACTGAAACAAACCAAATAATGCAAGATTAGTTTAGTAGTGTACCTATAACCAATGGTTTTTATTAAAATCTGTGATTTTATACATACCATCAGATTCACATCCGAAATGACATTTTGTAAACGATCTTCTAGGCATTTTCGTAGGCAATTCGGTGTCCGGAGTCAGCAAGCACTATGTGACAGGTAAGCACTATATCACAAAAACCAAAAACTGCTAAAGTCGTCAAATTATTAGAGATATTGAGCAATTTACGAAATAAGATACCATTCAAACTGAAAATTTCGTTTCAAGTTCAAGAAAAATTGTCAAGATCGGGGTTGCCAACGCTAATTTATCAAATTCCCGGTCAGAGCAGTGTTGCCAGTGGCAGACAGTCAAGAACAAGAAGTAGGTAACATTTTCACGACAAAATTAACATTTCCTTTAAAAATTAACATGTTTTTAGTAGAAAATAGTGGTTTATGGTGGTTACATGACCGCTTTCTGTGCCACGCAGGTCACAAAATCAAGTGCGCAATTTCACAATATTTTTTTTTTGTTTTATAGGAAACATAAAAACATTTGGTCGTAAAAGTAACATTTTTAATTGTATAAAGTATAAAGGTAACATGAGAGGGTCAAAAGCATAGACGTAGAATACTTTTTTTAACTCAAAAATGTGAAAATAAGTAACCTTGGAATATAATTTGTGATTATCCTAGTCATTCCCATACGGAACAAGTTCAAAATAATCCTGGTTCAGAATCTCCTCACATCCAGATTTACTTTTATTTCTGCGTTTTTATACTACAATGATATATAATGTTAATTTAAGTTTAAAATAGTCCAAAATATTGAGATCTACAATTAAAATAATTTCGCGCGATCAATTTGTCATTTCTCTTCAGGCGACCATCAATTCTATGGATTGTACATAAATATTTAACCTTTTGCATGTCCCCATAGAAGGGAATTCCAAGTACCCGAAATGTCCCCATACATCGCGCCAAGCGAGATTTTGAGCGACTTGTTGTTAGAAATGCTCGGATTTAGTTAAGTTGCAATCATTATTACCGAATATGTTATATCTTCTAAAAATCTACATAAAATTTGCCATCTTCTCATGTAATTTACATACCTAGGCAACAATCCGAAGGAAAAATATCCTTAGATATAGTTTCAGCTCTCACTTTTTTCCGCCATTTTTTGTCACATTTTTCATCACAACACTTCATTTACACTAATTTCAGAATTTGTTTTTACACTCACGTAATCAAAATTAGTTTACACGTAGACTACATACATTTTTTTATTGAAATACTCAGTAAATACTTCACAATAATTAAATATTTACGGACGTAAACAAACTCGATGCCGGTTGCGTTTTCACTGAGCAAAATGTTTCTAAAATTCATTCGTTCTAAACCGAAAACCAATGATACAAAAATGTTGGCCACACTGTGAGAAATCATAAACAATTTTTGCTCAAAAGTTCGTTCAATTTCACTCCGAGATATTTGGCGGCAATTTCATACCGCCGCTTATGATCAGACGTTTGATCATAGGGCATTTGAGGCACCCATTTTCTTATGATCAACCGTTTGATCGTAGGACACTTGACGGGTTAAGTGGCTCTAACTTTTTTTTATTAATTTTTTTATTATGAAACAAGTTTTTATTCTTCTTCAATCTATCAAATTATCGGGGTTACATTAAAAGTCACCTGTAATTACCTTAAATTATTAAATAATGGCAAGGAGAATACTTAGACGATGCTAAAATAAAAATAAGTAAATTTAAAATTTATAAATTTTATCGTAAAAAAATTCAAGTCTCAGTTTACGGTGTCAACGGCGGAATTTTACTATTTGTCTACGACATATACTCGGCTCCCAATATGTACTGACATTTTAACCTAACAGGCTCCTTCTCGCTCCGCTCGTCGTCGCACCTGTTTTTCACTTTTTGTTGAAAGACTTTCGAGTTCGGCTTTATAGAAAATAAATTTTTCAATTAGCGGAGCGGCAAATTGAAAACTATTTACCTGCCACATATCAATCCCCAATTAACTTGAGATTCCCCGCAATTTGGGGAATTCCTCAAAAATTGGCAACGCTGGTCATAATCATAATGCTGCCTCATAAAAATAAAAACAACAAAACTAACACAACGACATCTAGGTAGCTAAAAGTGTAACTAGCGTCCAAGTTTATGTTCCCTGTGTCTTAGATGGCAGAAGTTGTCGTACATTTTTTATTTTCTAATGCTAACAGGTAACATTCACCCCCCTGTGAACTGTTTATAGCTCAGAATAAGGAATACAAATAGAAGCCTGGCTAAAATAAGAACTGGGCATTAGCCATTGTACTCATCTAACGTAAATTACCCCTGTGTACGAGTGAATGAAACGACGGACCGCACTTACTTTATATTTTTTCCTGGTGTGTCACTAGATTGAATTAAGCAAATGTCAGTTGGATGTAATTTGGATGTATTTTAAAAATTATAATACCATCAAATTAAATACGTCTCATCATTGTATCGTTTTGTTGTAATATCGTTCGTTGCGTGCATCACATCTTAATTTGGTGGCATCGAAATGTCTAATGCATTTTGCAAAAGTTTACAGCTTCACCGAGAGAAATTAAATATTTTGGTGCTCTTCCTCTCAAAATTCGTGAAAGTGTGATTTATTATTGTTTGTGTTGATTGTTTTTTAACATTGTAATAAAATGTCTTGTGCGATTGAAGGCTGTAAATCGCATACAGGAAAAAAAGAAAACAACAATGAAGCAATATCATTTCATCGGTGAGTTCTGATAGTTTTTATGTTAATAAGTTGCAGGATCATACCTAAAACTCAGTAACAATAATAGTAGTTCTTGTAAATCATACTCGTGTTCAATTCTACACCGATATTTGCCTGTTTTATATAGATTTTCTGCCGACTATTAGAGGTTATGTTTTTTTGCATAGTGATGTACTAAAGTCCGTGTGGCAAACTATCGAACATTGGTTCCCGCGGCAGCCGTGCATAAAGGATAATACTTACCGCAGATTAATTGCAGCGCGAGTTAAAAGAAAAATAATGCCGAATACATATCGCTATATTTTTTTGTTACAGATTTCCAAAAAGGGAAGAATCAAAAAGTGAATGGCTTAGACGAATAATAAGAACAAATTGGGCAATTTAAAAAAGCAGTCATATTTGTTCGAAACACTTTATGCCGGATTCTTTTGGATCAAACGAAAATTTAAAATGGAGACGGTTAAAAGCAGATGCTTTACCGACGTTATATTTACCAGATACAGACACATTGGTAACCTTTAAATAATTATGTCTAATTGCATTATCAATCTTGTTAGTAGGTACGTGCTTTACTATACTATAGTATATTAACTCGATAATTTTTCAATTTTAGGCAACAGAACCAGTACCTATGGATGTCTGTGGTGTAGAAAAGTGCATACTTCTATGTTCGCAAATCGTTCTGAAAGGCCTGTTCAGAACTTGTACGTTACTTCCGTGATCGACTTCACGAAGAAATTCCGCAGATCAAGACATTTTCGTACTTAGTGGTTGACAATAAAAGTACTTTGACAGGGTAGTTCTATCGTGAAATAAATTTTGGGAATGCTAATTGACTTGAACTGCGCATAATTTGATTTCTTATTACAGGTTATTGGGTATTTTAATCGTTCATTATTTGTTAGTTATTATTCAAGATAAGTTGATGTTTATTTGATAGAAATAATAAAAAAATGAAATTACCTCTGTAGTAATTGCGCTGTCATCGCACATCATTGACATAATATTATTATTACAAATCCTATAAGTCTATTATTATTATGATTTCTATTGTTGCGATTAATTCCTTCCTCCTTGATTGAACAAAGTCTCGACATCAACGAACATCTATTTGATTGAGTTAAGAGGCGACTTAAAAAGTATCCACTTAAATAGTTTACGGTTGTATCTCTGATACAAGCTACAGCATTTTTGTACTAGAAACAAGCACAATTTTTGACTTAACTTATGTACCTACCTGCCTACGATATAGTAATTTGTACTTAATAAAAAATATTATGCTAAACGAAAGATATCCTTTTATTAATTCCTTATTTGCACAATATAACATGTGTCCCACTGGGGTAGACAGAGACCACTTTGCTATTAATTCTCTTGGCCTCCTTCCAAAGCAAGAGGATGTCACCAGAAAGGTCGGTGCCTCCTGCATTCTCTTTTTTTTCACACTTTGATACGATATAATGTGTGGTAAGCAGATTGGTCGTGGTTCATTTCGATTTTGGTTTATTTATCGTAGTCAAAAATCGACATTGTTACATCACTAGCGAAGCAACGAACTAGTGACAACCTACCTAATTAAGCAAAAACTAATACATATCCATCTCTCTCTAACGCACTAGAATGTCGTAAGAAAATCAAGGATAGGTGTCTTTCTCCGCGTATTATTTTAGCCAGGCTTCTATTTGTATTCCTTATTCTGAGGTTTATAGTCACTGTATGTTATAACCTCTCCTGAGGATAATCTGAGGGGTCTGTCCTGTCGTAGTTGCTGTCCTGTCAGTTCGTGCCAAAGTGATAGACCCAGAGATGACCCATAACACGAACACAAAGTAGGATTAGAAAAAACACATGAGAAGGCACATCCTGCACTTTTGCTCCATGTTACACTTGTTACGGTTGGTATATGCTCTAAGAGTTACGGTATCTTTAATTCGCAATATTCTATCACTATTCTATCCCAAAATGCAATAATTTTTCCATTTAAAACAAAAAAACGACGCTATCATCACTTCGCGCCTTTTTTCAATCTTGAATCCCATATTGAATATTGTATGAAATTGAATTTTGATGAAGGTGCGTTCCTAAACGCCCGGGTAAATATAAAATTTAACCGTCAACCGTTCCACAACCACCTGAGTTAAAACGTACAGTCATGGACCTATACCCTAACAGGACTGAGTACTTGTTTCAAAAAACGGGAAGAACGAGAAGTCTAAATTCGTAGCGGGGGCGATGAGTCCTGCACTGATTCTCGGTAATCGTGAATATTGTGCACTTCCCCCCGGTCAGTCAGCCCAGCCAGGACAGCTCCTTAAAGTAGAGCCGAACAGCTTCAGCGTTCTGACACATAAACTGGTCCAGTGAAGGGAAGTTGGAGCTCGTCGCAATCCCTGCTTTTCGTCTTATGTCTTCGGTTGCGGAGCAGTGGAGTAGCACATGTTACACTGACTCGTCCTCTAGAAGGCACCCTCTGCATAGAGGGCTATCGGTGCCACCTGTGGTGAAAAGGTGTTTGTTTAGGTTGCAGTGTCCAGTTATGATACCTACCATGTCACGTAGGTCGGACCGTTTTAGTTTTAATAAGTATCTTGTTACCTTACCATTCGACTGCGGTATCATTAGTTTTGACAGCCGGCAGTCATTTCGTTCTGCCCATGCTTTGTTGTGTACACTAACCCTGCGTTCCGAAATAGAATTATTTCGCTAAAATCGATTACGAATGAATGAGGTGAATGGCTAATAATCCATGAGTGAAGCAAATGCGTTCATTCATTCGTATGACTTTCATGGCTCATGCGACGGAGGTGAGGCGATGTGAGCGTTGAACGGAATGGAATGTCAAAAATTGTTTTCGCTCCATTATTTCAGCAGTTCAGATCAGACAAACCATAGTATATGTTTTATTCGGCCATGAGAGAAACAAATAAAAAGTCGTGTGGAACTTTTCGTCGAAAAGGAAGAATTTATATGTATATATATTTTTTCGTCGCTATCTGAGTCTACGTTAAAGAACAGTGCTACAAACTCTTCTTGTTCCATCACGAATCACGGCACTTTGACGAAATAAAATCAAATAATCGTATTGTATTCTGTGATAAGAGGTTATGGTTAAGATGTATCTTTTTTAATGCGGTCCGAATCATAAGCTATCTTTCACATCGTTTGCTAGCTCACAAATTACGGACCAGTCATCGCTCACACTTTAATTCATTCATAGCTTTTATCTATGTAATTCTATTACGGACCGCAGGGTCAGAGTGTGTTTTCGCAGTTCACCCCTGATTGCTTCTGCCGATGGTCGACACAGATTAGTACCCTGTGTCGTTATTCCCATAAGGGACGCTAGTTTAGCCAGGGAGTCTGCTTGTTCGTTACCTTCATTTCCGTTGTGTGCTCTAGTCCAGTGTAGTTCGACTTTGCACATGGTTGACAGGTTTTGCAGTTCCGCATGGCAGTCTGCAATGATTTTAGATCTACTTACAGGTTTGCTGAGCGCTGATAATATAGCCGCACTGTCTGTGATTATTGTGACCTCCTGTATATCGCAGGGCCTGCTAGCGCAAATTGCAGTTGCTGCCCTGGCCGCTAGGAGTATACCTGCCAGCTCTGTTTGGAATACTGTTGTTGTGGTGTTGAGTGGAACTGCTTTACTGAGCCCTAGTTCGGGGGACATATAGCTGCATCCAGCGCTGCCATCCCTCCTTTTAGAGCCGTCAGTATAAAAAGTCAGTACCTTTTGATTGGAGTGTGGCCCTCCTTGAGAGTGTATCTCGTATTTCCTATCCATTATGTAGGATTTCGGTGTTCTGTCAGTCCCAGTGGCTGCCTCCGGAACGATCTCTAATGCTCGTTCTAGGATTCGACAGTGATTGGTTTTTATGTTGTTACCTTTCCATTGCCCTGTGGACTTTACCCGTAGGGCTGCGATCATCGCCTCCTGCTGTATGTGCAGGTGTGGCGGTGTTAGCCCTAGTAGGATGTTTAGTGCTGCGGAGGGAGTTGATTTCATACATCCGGTTATTAGTGTACATGCTAGCCTTTGGAGTTGCTGTAATTTGTTCTCAGTTGTAACTAACTCCGTTCTTGGCCACCACACCAAGGCACCATAAGTTAGTACCGGTCTTACCACTACAGTGTACAGCCATTTGCAGAGTTTGGGTGTAAGTCCCCAGTCCCTGCCCACAGCTCTTCTGCACTGCCATAGTGTGTTCGTAGCCTTCTTTATTATGTGTTCTACCTGCTTCGCCCACAGTAATTTGTCATCCAGCCAGATACCAAGGTACTTTACCTCCTTGTTAAGTGTTAGCTGGGTTCCAAACAATGTAGGAAGTTTTAGTTGACTTAACTTTTTCTTTTTGGTGAATAAGATAAGCTCAGTTTTTTGTGGATTTACGGTTAGCTTATGCTTACCACACCAGGACTCGACTTTCCGCAGCGCCCCTTGCATCTTACTGCATAGCGTTCCTTCGAAGAGTCCCGATATCATGATGACTAGGTCATCTGCATAGCCTACCGTGCAAAAACCATCCTTGTTTAGTTCTATAAGGAGGTCATTGATGACCGCCACCCAGAGCAACGGTGACAACACTCCTCCTTGAGGACAGCCCCTTGTCACCTGGCAACGTGTTCGCTCTGATGTTTCTATGTATGCTGCGCGTTTGCTCAGCATGTTTGTGACCCATTTAATGACCAACTCATTCACGCCGTGCTTTTCAAGCCCGTGCACTATGCTAGGAAATGTGGTTTTGTCAAAAGCGCCCTCGATGTCGATGAAGGTGGCGAGGCAGGACTGCTTTGCTTCTATAGCAGTTTCCGCTTTGTGTACTACGAAACGAGAAGTCATACTAGATTATTTCATCTCTGTCTAAGTAGGGTAACCATATTTAAAAATAATTGATTGAGACCACGTAGGTAGTCACGTAGGTAGTAAAAACTGTTTTCAAAACATTTATTTTATTGGTTTAAAGTCTTCTGCTTTAAAATGGCGGCTGCAGACTACTGGATTTTTGCACTTGACTTCGTTTCCTAAAACTTCTAACCATTTTCTTCGGATATTTTCAGTTTTTGGAAGACTGTAATGTAAAACCCAATATCATGGTTACTCTAGCGGTATCAAAGTAAACATGTATTATTTCTCCGAGAAAACGTTCTAATTATGCCTTACCTATGAAACGATATCCCACAATTCCCAAAACTTTCGCTTCTGCAGCCCTTCACGCTGCATGCTTTAACCATTTTTGCAAAAAAATATTAATTTTACAATTTTGTTTTCAAATGTCACGGCCGTGGCGCCATTTTTAGATAAAAGGGTTACCAGTTTGCAAGCATAAGAATAATCCCAACTTTATTAAGGAATAATTGATCTTACATTTACGGATAAAACTAAATGTAAAACATAAATAAACCTAACAAAAAAATAGTAACGGACTTCAAATGTAACTGCAGCCATTCGCTAAATAGTTTAAAATAATTGTAAAATGACCGATGGTACCGAAATAACACTTTTTCCGCCTTCTTTCTTCCTGAAAAATATGTTCTCTAGAAGTCGGCGCTCTTATATTGGTTTCTGTGTTGCTATAACCAAGGGAACGCGGTGACTTTTAAAGAACATATTTTTCAGGAACAAAGAAGTCAGAAAAAGTGTTATTTCAGTACCATCGGTCATTTTATAATTATTTTTAATTTTTTTGCGAATGGCTGCAGTTACATTTAAAGTCGGTTACTATTTTTTGTTAAAAGTTTATTATTTTACATTTTTTAGTGTTGACGGGTCAAATTGTGTAATGTGGATAGTTCTTGTAAACGCGCTGTTGATATAGAACGAAGGACAAGTAATAATTGATTATATTTAATAAATACCCTGTAATCAGCACCCTAATACAAACTGATTGCCGTAATCTCAAGTTATGTGCTGTCACCCGTTAAGGAGTTCTATGGTAATGAGGCCAAGATCAAAGATCAGGTGGAGAAATTACAATTTACAAGTAGTACTCGGCAATCACCATCCTAATACAAAGCGATTGCCTTAATCTTGAGTGGTATGCTGTCGTCCGTTAAGGAGTTCTATGGTGGTGAAGCCAGGATGGAAGGTCAGGTGGGTATTCTGATAATTTCCAAGAAATTCCCGACAATCAGCACCCTACCAAAGTGATTGCCGCAATCTCGAGTTAAGTGCTCTCATTCGTTAAGGAGTTCTATGGTAATGACTTAATAAGACCAGGATCGAGGAAGATTGACAATTTCCAAGTAATACTCTGCGATCAACATCGTAGTACAAAGCGATTTCCTTAATATCAAGTGGTACGCTGTTACTTTCTGAGGCGTTCCACTGCCTACCTCTAAAAACTTTCATCAGGTCATGGTCAATCTTAAAATGGGACCTACCTTGAAGGAAATTCTTCCAAACAAAAAAATAATCATTCAATTCAGTTCAGAAATGACGGAGATAAGGAATAACATACCCAAAAAAAAAATACAGTCGAATTGAGATCCTCCTCTTTTTTTCAAGTCGGTTAAAAAAAAGAAATGTCATGAACAAGTATTTACTAAAAGCTAAATACTATAGTCGTTGAAAAACTAAATCGTGAAAAACTCAAGCCTACCATCGCAATTTGTTTTTTTGTGTGATGGCAACTGTGCGAGTAGGACACAGGCATCAACTGTTTGTTGTCCCGCCTCGCACGTTTTCTCTATTTGGTTATGTCATAATAAAATAACTTTTAAATGTATGGAATAGAGTCTATTTTTCTACGCGTAACATCCTTCAGTGCACAATCCAGTTTAGGTATACATCCATGCGTACAGTACATAACTCGTCAGAACATTCACTTCGACAGTTTCAATTTTACATTTTCCCAGGCGTTTAGGAACACTACCAAATTATGTTTATTTTTTATTTCCTATAGCATAATTTCTAAATGTTTTATTTTTTATTTTTTTCAGAGAATATACGCCATTATAGGACATAGTTTTAATTATTTTGGTATATAAAATAACCATAATTTTTAATGATTTTTTAAAGAATTGTCCTATATGACATCACTTGAGAATTTTAGACATACTGATTGTGATGCGTGATTGCTTATACAAAAAAGTGGTCTATCTCTGTCTACTCTTCTGTCATCCACCTGTTAAATCGTTCGGAAGCAAATTATTATAAATTTATCTTGATAGCAAAGGACACATTTCTAAACATCCATTTCTCAAGTGACGTCACACGAAGGCAAATGGAAGTTGCAGCTTTTTCGTAAAAATTTTCATCATCATGAGGTTTTTTAGACCACAAGTTCTAAAATATGGCTTATTAAACCTAAATCCCGAAATGGTTTTTTGAATTAACACACCTTAGCATAATTTAATCTAAGTCCAGACTTGTCTGAGGTTTTTAATATACGTACCTACCTGTAAATACGTATAAATAAAGGTATATACGGCCGCGCGTGGAAGCCTTTGGTTTCTGATTGTTTACATAGGCTCCCAAAACTTCCTACTCCTGGTCTATCACGCACCAAGCAAATGTATTTCAAAAGGGGCCAAAAAAAATTGTTTGGGCAAGTGCGAGTCGGACTCGCGCACAAATGGTTCCGTACCACAACACAATATCGGTACCGAATTCTAAAATATTATGGCAAATTACAACAATATGGATGCCATAGCAAAATTGAAGCGACAAAAACAAGCCGTTAAAATGGTAGCGCCAGGTAATTCTGCAAGCACGCATCTAAACTTTTGAAATCGCTGTACTTACAATACCATATTACTTTTTATAGATAATTGGGTACTGTTTTATACAGGTGTAAATATACTGCTATCTTTAAAATATACTACATACTTCACTGATCATACCGAATAACCTGCCCAAATAAAGAAATCGCTGTACTTACAATACCATATTACTTTTTATAGATAATTGGGTACTGTTTTATACATACAGGTGTAAATATACTGCTATCTTTAAAAGATACTACATACTTCACTGATCATACCGAATAACTTGCCCAAATAAAGAAATCGCTGTACTTACTATACCATATTACTTTTTATAGATAATTGGGTACTGTATTATACATACAGGTGTAAATATACTGCTATCTTTAAAAGATACTACATACTTCACTGATCATACCGAATAACCTGCCCAAATAAAGAAATCGCTGTACTTACAATACCATATTACTTTTTATAGATAATTGGGTACTGTTTTATACATACAGGTGTAAATATACTGCTATCTTTAAAAGATACTACATACTTCACTGATCATACCGAATAACCTGCCCAAATAAAGAAATCGCTGTACTTACAATACCATATTACTTTTTATAGATAATTGGGTACTGTATTATACAGGTGTAAATATACTGCTATCTTTAAAATATACTACATACTTCACTGATCATACCGAATAACCTGCCCAAATAAAGAAATCGCTGTACTTACTATACCATATTACTTTTTATAGATAATTGGGTACTGTATTATACAGGTGTAAATATACTGCTATCTTTAAAATATACTACATACTTCACTGATCATACCGAATAACTTGCCCAAATAAAGAAATCGCTGTACTTACTATACCATATTACTTTTCATAGATAATTGTCTTCTGTATAATACAGGTGTAAATATACTGCTATCTTCAAAAGATACCACATACTTCACTGATCATCATACCAAACAACTTGCCCAAATAAACGTATTCACGGAATTTTTAGTTTGATCAGTAAATTATGTGGATTCAGTAAATACCGTAAAGCACTTTATTTACAGATCTGGTATATTCCGTACCTATATTCAAAAGTGAAGTACCCGTTCTTTGTTGCGTTCATATCGATAAAATTATAATGAACGTTATCAACGACTCTAAACAGCTAATTACTCTTGCTGATAAGTAAGTTTTATTGTCCAGGTAATAAAGGTGTTGCGCTCGTAAAACAAATAAAACCAGCATTCAAACAGTTATCTGCCTTTATTCTGCTTTTCTTCATAATCCAGCAGCCATAATCATTCCTCCATACAATCAATAGGAAGAGAAATTAAAATATTATTTATTATTATACTGTTACAGTTTGGTTTGAATAATGTGTTACAGCTGAAGTAATGTATGTGTTTAAATGTATTGGAACTATTACATATACTGTTTACAGAATACTTACGGCTTATGAAAACCAGGGTGCGGCGCGATTTTGCTATTTAACATTTATTTTAATACAAAATCACTTATAATGTAATATTATTTTAATTCGTAACGGGACTAGCTGTTTAATGGTTAAATTAAATATTTTGTACTTAGCGTTCTACGCATCTTTCTATTATACTATTGGTTGTGAAGGAGCCAAATTTATCGTACTTGCAGATGTTAATTGTAATTTTTGTTGAGATATTTTTGATTTCTTGTGTGAGTACAGTTTTCAAGTAGATGCAAATTTATGGCAAAGATTTTTATACACAAAAGTGACATTAAATGGTTATCTGAATTTCTGACAGTAATTCGCATTTAATACTTAAAAGGTTTTTTTTTTTACTAAATTATTCGTGTGAGTATGGGCAACTCTTCCAGGATGACCGCCGGGCGCCGGGAGTGGCAAAGTCCTGGAAAGGCTTATGTCCAGCAGTGGACGAACTAGGCTGACGGATGGATGGAAATTTTGAAGTTGTACGATAAATCTGATTCCAATATTTAGTGACGTGTTCGGGTACAATATCGCACCGCACAAATTTTTAAAGACTGTTTACCTTACTGCTTATTGTGGTTTGGTGGTGTGTGTCGATAAAAAATCTTCCTTTTTGTGTAAATTTCGTGTTATGGCCAAACATTCCTTAATACATTTTGCATTTGTTTGTAATAATTTTTGAAAATATAAATTTTGATAATATTTTTTCCTTTTTACCTAAATATTAATCCAAATAGTTTTTTTTTTATCTTAATATGTATTTACATTTTTTCAACAGCCGAAAAATATGTTCAATTTTATAATATTTTTTAACGACTCTTGTTAAGTAGTAGGTAACAGTACAAATATTAATGATCACAAGTTGGTTTTCATTGGTCATTAAAATACGTTAAATTACAGCCTTATTACTAACAATAGGTCTTATGCCGAGAACATTCTAGTTATTTACACACGTCATTCTACGAAATACAATAATACAGGTAGAAATAGAAATTTAATGAAGTTTGGAACAGGGTTGTAAGTAGTTGATTTTAATCAGTCCTTAAAAATACGTAATAACAGTTAATGTGTCGACATGGTTATGTGTTAAAACATTATTATTTTGAATTTCTATTAAAATAACGATGTGTTTAGACGTTAATCTTGCACTATTAAGTAAGTAACTGTAATATCGTGTAACCAAAATTAGAGAGCAAAAGCTTGTCTATAGAAAGGAAATATCACAGTGCATATTTTTGGATCCCTTATTTACTTAATGATATATAAAATTTTCTTTTGTTTTTGAATAAATTTACTTTTTCAAAATCTACAATTCCGAAATGCGAGGCAATTTATTAGGTTTTTATACAAGTTACCAAAAATATGCACGAGGATATTATTGATATTAAGGTATATTGTTTATTTTACTGCTAAAATTTTAGTGCCAGATAGAAGTTAATATTTCATAAACCAATGAAATATGCTAACGATATTATTTCAAATCAAATTATTTTATTCCTAATAAGATAATAATAATACTTATGTTTCTAAAACACAAAAAGAGAGACGCAAAACAATATTTACAATTTATGACGTTGCAATCATTAATCTATACATATTGTTTCATACCTATCTATTAACAAAATCCTACCAAATGTCGAATAACTCCGTAGGCCTCACTAAGACAGACACAATGTAACTACCTTTTTATTATATCGATAATTATATTATCCTAAAGCTAAAAAGTGCAACATGTACTAAGTAGAATGGAACAACTCAAGAGTATTTGAATAAATTAATGTACATCGTCGAGAATTATTGTACTTATTTACAAAAATGCAATATTATTACAAATGCTGTCTCACACCGACTACTACAAAGACATTAAATATTAATTTTATATCTAGATACACTGATGATGTCTTTGAATTTTTTCCTACTGAATATATCTAATATGAATGTACGGGAAAAAATTAGCCCACAAGGCATATTTTACACAAAGTAAACGCGAAAAAGAAAATTGTTGTCAAAAGTTTTTCCTATCCACTTGGTATAAAATATGTCTCAATAGACCAATACGGAAGTATTCGTGAGTGGTAGATTATTAATTTAAACAAAAAAGAAAAAGATTTTAATGCTGCCTAACAAGGAATTTAATTCAATTTTGTACTAAATACCTAAATGATACTATTATATATAATTGTTAAATCTAATACGACAATCGTATCAGTCAAAAATTTTACACTTAATTTTCCTTAAAACAAAATTTACTTTCCCTAACTTTTCAAATACATATGTAGTTTGAAACCATTATGAGATTCATTTTAGGAGTATTTGATTTATTCTAAATAAAGACACTTCGAAACTCCTTTTAAATTCCAAAAGAGGCAACAAATTCTAACGCAAAAATTTGCGTACTGAGAAAATAAAAGTTTTATCGATATCGATACCAACGGATTATCCCTCTTTAGTTTTGACGGTTAGTTATCGAGACAAATATTGCTTGTCTAACGTTGTTTGCTATATTTTGGCGGGAGTTTATACCATGCCCTTGGACATCATTCTTACGGTGTTTTTGAGTGCTTGGCGTTTGTTGCAGAACCATATTCTGATGACCTCCCGCTCGTAGCCCAATTGATGCGCAAGACCAGTTATTTCGGTTCCTGTAAAAAAAACAAAGGGTCAGTTGGCTATGTCATGCACAATGTATGGGGCTTTTCAATGAGTACTTTTCCGGACTTCCCATTTTATTCTTTCTCTATTTCGGCTCAAATCACCTATGTAGAATTTTGTTGTTAATGTGGCTGGGCTTTGAAACCGGAGCCAGGTTATATAATCCGGCTTCGAAACCGCTCTTAAATAATGCGCATAGGAATCTTCGCCAATCTTCGGCAAATCCATGACAGATAGTGGACGTATTTGGCCATAGATTTCTCTGCGCATTATATCTGTCGCAAATCTATAGGTACGCAATGTATTGGACGCAGTACAAAGCTACGCGTCTTAGTGTTTGCAACAGCAGCAACTTGCAGATCATAGGATAGTTTTGTTACCGCTGTAGATGTGGCATCACTCTCACCAGCTCTAGAGCCTGAAAAGTAAAGGACGTCTACCACTTGCGAGCCCAGTAGGCTCCATGCCGATGTCCAAAGAAGGTGGTGACCAACCTGATGGGTGCGTGTTCCTCTCGAAGTGCGTATTCAGCAGCTCCAGAGCCTGAGGAGTGAAGGACGCGTCCGCCGCTTGCGTTTCTTACTGAGCTCCACGTCGATGTCAAAAGATGGTGGTGACCAACCTGATGGGTGCGTGTTCCTCTCGAAGTGCGCATTCAGCAGCTCCAGAGCCTGAGGAGTAAAGGACGCGTCCGCCGCTTGCGTTTCTTACTGAGCTCCATGTCGATGTCAAAAGATGGTGGTGACCAACCTGATGGGTGCGTGTTCCTCTCGAAGTGCGCATTCAGCAGCTCCAGAGCCTGAGGAGTGAAGGACGTCCGCCGCTTGCGTTTCTTACTGGGCTCCATGCCGATGAAGTCCGTGAGGTGGTTCTGTCCTGACGCGTACCTGTAATGATTCAGTTTGGACCTGTAAGTAGAGGTCTGGGTTGGATTATGTGGGTTTTTGGCAGATTATTATAGGTTAGGTCATGCCGTTTGTTGGGTTAGATGGGTTTTAACCACCACCGAGTATAGCAAATTATTGTTAGTAGATGCGGTTTTGTAATATTCGTTCAATATGCTATTAGGATAGGACCTTTTAGTTTAGAATGGAGTGGTATAAGATGCATGTGTGCGTGTGCAATGCTGACAGAAGTGCGTGACACAAACAGGCATCATATAACGCTCCATTCATAGCATTTTGAAGGGATAATACCTCAAATTTTGGTGAATCGAAACGTCATGAAATATTGTCAATAAATAAGTAATCCGAAAAGTTTCATTTCATGTCTCTCAAACTTAATTCAAGTACTTTGGCTCTAGAGAAATCGGGATAAACCAATATCTTTGTTTTGTGGCCCAAAAAGTTTTGGCTGAGTTTAATTTGACAATCCTCTCAGATGCTTCGTGAAACAGACGTTAAAAAAATAGTGCAGTTTGCTATTAAAATTACTCGTCGTTGTAATCACTCGTCAACTTAGGTACACAATTTTTATACCCGTGTGAACGCTAGGACTACTTGATTTTTTCTACCTGGCGCCCGCTCGACTACTTAAAATTACAAATGATCCTCGCCTCCTGTGGAATAACAACGTCAAAGCAAAGACTCTTATCTTATATTTTTAAATAATGAACCACGAATAACCTAGCTAGACTTTAGAGAGCTTACAAAAAGACAGTTTCAGGATATAAAAATATGTGCATTTTACCCCAGAATTATAATTTATTTTAAATAACTTATTTTTGTTTGAAATGTCATATGTGCTAGGGTTGCCACCACCGCTCCGGGTTCAACGCGGGTGTTGCATGTCTGGGCTACGAGTTAATGTCGTATATCTCCGGGTCAAAACTAAAAGCAAAAATATCCCCAATTCGTAGCCCGATTTTTCAACAATGTATGTTGTCTAACTACAGGTTCAGTTATTGAAAATCACAAATTTCATGGAACTGCCGAAGATAACTGGCAAGAATTTTTAAAAGCTTTTGTGAAGCGCTTTTTTAATACGAAATTTATAGACAGAGGAGCGAAACTGCTTTTCATTTGACATACCGTAGTTGCAGTTTATGTAGAAGGAAGAGAAAACATAAAGCAGGTCCGGGCAGCTTTCCGGTTTCTGAAACCGAAACGGTTTCCCGTAGACCACGAGAGGCAACTGCCTCGAAACGTTGTGTGTCCTTTTCGTAAAAAAGGTAAAAATTTATAAGGTTATACAATAAATTTGGTTAAAAAACCTAGTACCTACAATGATTGACAGTCGAACGAGGCGCGCGGGTTGGCGTGGTCGCTATAGAGATGGGAAGTTGTGAATCGATCGAGTACCCAATCGATTTAAGATTTTAGGTATTACAAAATATTGATCTAATTATCTAAAATGTGTGCAATGCCTAGATTGCCTAGTACAAAATCTCTTCGAATACCACGATGAAGTATAACGGGCGAACAGCTAAGCGCTTCGGCAAGTTATTTCAGCACGGATCCCTCACAATAATCTCATTAATAGGCATCTGATTGAAGAATCCAGGCCTTCTTTCAGTCGCCATGTTGTTTCTACTGAATTAATTCAAGACCTCGTTGTCGCGGTCCTGCTCGTTAGACTAACGAGAGAGAGGGACAACACACTGCGGATGCAATGAGATTTGCAATTTTAAACGAAAGAGATCCGATAATGAATTTTAATGGAATTTTTTTATCTACTGGCTATTTTATTACGATATTTACTTCTTTTCAAGAGTTTTAAAGTTAAACGAAACCTAAAATGACATAAATATTAAATAAAATTTAAAATATAGATATATATGTAAAGATACTATCGGGAAAAACCACGCTAACTTACTTCTCGCTTTTATTACTATTTTCACGAATGTCGTACGGAAGGTGGGTGACAGGGTCTATTTGACGACAAAAAATAAGCGAAAAAATAAGGAGTTCAAAATTTCGAGCGGGATTTAAGACCGGGAAATGTCTTCAGTTTCTGCACGTTACCCCATTCTTAACAAGCGCGATAAAAGGCATATTCGTTTTGATCTGCGCCCATATAACACTCGCATAGTTGAAGAAGCGATACAGCAAAAAAAAGGCTTAATAGTTTTTGCCCAGCAATTAGAAAGGACTAATCTGAAGCTGAATACAACCAACTATAGAACCGTTGCCTCTGGATCAGAAATCATCGCTGAAATCGAGAACTTTTGTGCGCTCCTGTACATATGACATGCTCCTAAGCCAACTGCTAACCATGAAGACAACAAACGTGCATCTTTAATCTATCATCACACCAATGAACTCCCGGATGTCCCGGAAATTAGGATAGCTCTTGAACAGCTGAAAAACAACAAGACGCCGAGCGAAGACAACATCATTCACAACGAAACTCCTGAAAGCTGGAGGTTATCCTATACTCAGACAGCTACAGGACCCTTTTAATGTCGTCATTCGTACCGAAACTATGCCAAAGGAGCGGGGGAGGAGCTTGGTAATTTTGTTCTTCAAAAAAGGGGACAAAACCCAACCTAAAAACTACAGACCAATCGCGCTTCTGAGCCACACCTACAAGCTGTTCTTTACGAATCGTTTCGCTCATTGAATTGACGACTTCTGACCTCCAGAACAAGCTGGGTTTCAAAAAGACTACAGCACCGTAAACCCCATCCACACACTAAGGCAGATTATACAGAAAACTCAAGAGTCAGCCTAATATGTCTAGCGTTTAAGGACTACTAGAAAGCCTTCGGACTCCATCGAAACTTGATTTGTTCAGCAGTTCTTGCACGTGATGTCACGTGAAGCTGCTGAAATGTCTATATGACTTCGCTACAATGTCCGTCCAAGTACAGGGTCTACAAACCAGACTAGTACGTTTTCAGTGCGGCGTGGGACAGGTGATTTCACATCTTAGCTTTGCCGATTGTAATAATGGCGGAATCGCTGAAGGGCCTAGAGGAAATGCTGCCTAGCCTGAGCGATTCTTCCAGACGAGTTAAGCTATCCAGCTGGGTAAAAATAGCTTCAACGCTGAGGCTCACAGAAGAATATGCTTAGAGTGGGCAGCATTCGGGAGGTTGCATCACATATTTACGTCACTAATAGCGCAAGGCTTAAATGCTAAAGTTTTCAACCAGTGCGTCCTTCCTCTGATGACGTACGTGAGATATGGAGTCTTACAATTGGCTTGATCCACTGGTTTAAGGTCGCTCAAAGAGTTATATGGAGCGGGTTACGCTTGGGATATCTGTGATGAATAAAATCCGAAATGAGCAAATCGAAAGTGACCGACATAGCCTGCCGAATTAGTAAGTTGAAGTGGCAGTGGTCAGGCCATATTTGTCACTTACATGATGGCTGTTTGGACCGAACCGGCTGTTGTAGTGTAGGCTGACCTCGTGCCCATTGTACCGATGGCTAAAGGACGTTGCGGGTGGCGGCTGGAGGAGGACGGAGGACCGCCAAGAGTGGCGAAATCTTGGAAAGTCCTATGTCTAGCAGTGGACGTACATAGGCTGATGGATGGATGGATGGATGGATGGATAGAAGAACGTTAAGTGTTTCAGTTCAGAAAAGAAATGAAAATCACACAAAAGTTTTTTTTTAAAGCCTCATATTGGTTTCCATATCTGTCTACGAGCACGTATGTGTTTGCTACCATAAAATAGCAGATATAATAATTATTTTTTTATCAACAATACCATTTCATGAAATCTGATGATGGACATACTATAACAGTGTTTTGAAACATTTCAAAGGTCAAGATTAAAGGCAAGACTTAAAACTACAAAGCATCTACGTAATATAACACCCAATACTAACACAACATGCAAAGAATTTTAGCACCACCTAAGAGTTTTTGAAAATAAGTAACTTTTCAAAAATACAGTAGAAAGAAGGAAATCATTTCTTTTGGAAGGAAATGACTTACACGGCATGATATGTATACTAAAACTAGGGTCAAATGTGTTCCTCAACTTAGGTTAATTTATTGTATATTTATTATTATTGTGTGCAGGTCAAAGCTAAGTACGTACCTTATAATTAATAATGTATTTATTATAATTAATTACAAAAGAAAATTATGAAACAAACTTTCTGAAATTTGAGACTGTTTAAACAGGTTTTATCGACAATCGTAAAGTAAGTGAAATCCCTGTATCTCAGATTAATTGAATCTCTAATTTCAATAAAACTTGTTCCAGAACAAAGGATTAATGTGTTACTTTATAAGCGAAAACGAAACTAAAAGTAAATAACACAAGAAAGCCTAGCCCGTAACAAAAGCGGTAATAGTTAGTCCAGATTTGAGAAATATCATTTTCACATATTTGCTAAGCGTTAGGCCAAATGGTGTGTTAATTCAAACGTGTGATGCACAATCACTCACGACAAACTTCACTCATATCAATATTTACCTCTCCTCTGCTTCCTTCATCCAACGTTCGAGCACCGGTTTGATTTTCTGCGCACTTTTTGGTGTTATATCCAATTTCTCAAATCTGTATCGAACATAAACGTTACGTGTTAGAGTCTTACTAGCTTACGCGTAACATGATCCGCACCACGAAGCGGGACATGACCATCCAATCCCAATAAGTAACACAGGCATAACACAGGACATTGACATCGCGGTAACGATCAGAGAGAAAAAAAAAACAATAGGCAATTTAGACTACCGAGGTAATCAGTTTGATTAATACCAAACACGGTATAATAACAATAAAATAACGAATTCAATTAGTAACGAAAGGTAACGTATGCCAATGCCCTGGCTTTGAATTGCACAAAATGAACATTAATATACAAAAAATAAAAAAGAGTAATGAAATAATACATCATGCTGCATTAGATGGAAAGTTAGAAATTATTCATCGAGATGTAGACAATATAAGAACGTGTTAAACTTCTCACAACAATCACGATTTGATGTAGAGCGACACGGTTTGTGGCCGACATTATGTGAACGCATTTGTCTTAACATCAAAATGTTAGAGTTGCCCGTTCTCTTGATATATAGAGCCTTCTTAGTAATTATCCATATGCAAATACGGAACACGTGTGAAAAGGAAAAAAGAAATACGTCCGAACGAGTGCCGGTAATTACAAATAATTACATGCGGTATATATTCTGGTATGCGTGGATCGCAGATGGAGATAAGATTGTATTAAATAGCGTTGAAACATTTTGATTTTAAGACTACATGTTGACTCGGGTGTTGAACGTGAAGTCAAAGCGTGTGCTTAATTCTTGTTCAGATTTACATCTCCTAAGTTATCAGCAAATATTTGACCAAATTCAATTTGAAAAAGACGTTAGTGATGTTTGATGATGACTTAGGAGATAGCAATAAGTATAGGGGTATAAAAAACAAAACACATACATGTTTTGTTGTTGTGAAGACAGCTGGGCAGCCAGCATCTGCGAAGCCAGGGCACTGGGGACGGCAACAAATTATTTTGTTAGATATTATGTCAATCAAGTCTATAATAATAAGTGCTTAATTAGGCAATCAGAAAGAACATAAGTATAAAGTAAAGGTAGTTAAGTTAGGGCTGACAAAGCCGCACGCTTTTTTTTTCGTCACTGTCAATTTTGTAACACAACGAATTATTCTCAACCAAGATACATATTCGATGATATTTCAAGATTATCCTAACTCTACATTCATTACAGATATACTACCAATATAACAGAATAGAAGTGCGGTTTAAGGATTTTGAACTTTGCTCAATAATGCATCTGTTGCAAGTTAACTTTCTTTCTACCTGGTTTTTATCCGGTATATGGACTGAAATGACAAGTAAATAATTGTTTTTCACATCTCAACTTTCCGTTTCTTGAAGTATTCGCTTGACGCATTCGACCTGATATAAAATTATAATTGAGTGTAATCTTGACAAGACCCCATGCCTAATTCATTGTTTATCATTGATAGCATCCTGTTTACACAACATAAGTGATAATGACCATGAAAACTAAGGTTAGAATGAAATTCTATACCAAGAAACGTTTTTTTTATATATTGATTTAAATTAGCATCTACAATACTTTTGAGGCTGTTTTTTCATGTAATAAGTTGGGTTTTATTGCTATTTTTCAACTTACTGTTTTCTAGACGCCATCTTTGGTACTGCTTCTCTTTCTTGATGAATGGAACTATCAGACGAAGATCTTTTAGAATAGCTAAGTAATTTGCAGTAGCTAAACAACAATATAAAATGCAAATGAACAGATTCGTTTAATTGTGCCGATGTATTAAGGGAGATGCTATTTTGATGAATAATATTAGAATTTGAGAGCCAAATTTAAGTAATAAAGAAACATAATTATAAGTAAACAATACTACAACAATCAACCAGTTAAATATTTTTAATTAATTTCGTTTTGCTGTTAAATTTGGAGTTTGTTACAACAAAGCCAGACTTCCTTAGAAAGGGGCGAGCGTTCTTTTCTCAAATAATTTGTTTCAATTAAAATGCAAATTAATTAAGTCCAGTATAATCAAAGGGGTAACTACCATGTACCGGGTAGCTTACGACACTAAATTGTAGGGAGACGAAAGAAAAATTAATGGAAAATGAAATCACGGAGGGACAAAGACAGGGGGCATTCTACTCTTTTAATTACACGAAAAAAGTAATTACGGCAAGATAATTAATTAACTGGAACAGAAGTAACGATTAATGATTTTATTATACAAAGGAGGCCATTCGGCGGACGGTGGAATTGAAATTTACTTGGAGAACAGTCCGTTCCATTTTGCATCGAAATTTGATTTCTTGATGGGAAATGTTTAACAAACACAAAGTGATTAAATTTAGCACTAACATGCGTTTCAGATAGAAATTGATGTGAGTAGAAATTTGAAGAGTTCTTTTCTTTATCAAAAAACAAAAACCGAAATGGAAATGCGTCAGAGGCTTTTCGGCCCAACCGAAAAAAAAAACGAAGTAAGTCACGACAGTCGAGCGTAACGGAAGCCCGTCCAAATGGTAATTAATTAAACGAACTGTAAGCAACGAAAGGAGTCATGCTGTTTTACAAATCACTTCAATTAACGATATTAAAAAGTTGGAACGGATGATGGAGAAGCGATAGCAAAATAATGAACAAAAAATTCATTGTTTTCAACGATCGTGGTGTTTTGATGAAGCGTGCGACTTCATCTGCCTTTTACATGATACCTATTATCTTCAGCCGTTTGTAATGGTCATTTGTCTCCAGTTTTTTTATTAACTTCTACACCCTGTTGTTGCATTTGATTTATGGTCTACGGATTCTATATATATGAAATTACCTGCATATAGCGCTTTGACTGTAAGCTGGTCCCTCGGTGACGGATAAGGCCTGACCGACCTGTGTTTGTGTGAGTCCAAGGCCCAACCGTCTCAATTTGAAAGCCTTGGCAAACTCCTTGATGTCTTCCAGGTTGATGCCGTCGACGACGTTGCTTGAAGACTGACTGATTGTTGGTTGATCTGTACCAATGAATATGGAGAGTTAGTGGTATTAAAATTGTGTGGAACGTCCTTAGAGGACAGTGATCCAAAACTTGAACAAACAATAATTGGTCAGGAAAAACGTTTGTTGGAAACACAGAGTGGTCTGTGGTTGGAAATCAATAAAAAACATGTTTGACATTAACCAAAATTCAATTTGTTTAAAATTGTTACGTCCCCATCAAATTATATACTAATGAATACATGTAAATATGTATTTTAGCTTTTGTGCTTTGCTAAAAATGTAGATAAGTATTTTTGACTATCGCGTTTCAACATTTTCCATTCCTAGATATTTCGCGTCTCTATTCCATTCCAATAGTAATTAATTTCATCGTTTACACAGTAAAGCAGAGTAATTATATAAGTGACTTATAATATAATAATCATAATAATAATTTTTATTTGGTACAATAATTTTGGATAAGAAAAACAAAAACCAAGTTGTAAGTTAAGTAAGCAAATGATTGCTTGTGATAAAAATATAACATAAAAATGTGCCGTTGGCAACTGTGGTAATATAAAATTGTAATACATTCACCAACGCCTTCCTATAGGTGTACAATAATTACAAAATTTGCGTATTACATGGTGTTTGAATTTTAACAAAAGAACAAAAAGAAAAAAAATTTATATGGTTTGATTTAACAAAAAAATAGTAAAAGAACAATTTTAAAAACGAATTTTAAAAATAAAATTAAAATTAGCATGCAAATTATTAAAAAAGATTGTACGAGATATTTATAGATTATTATTATAGATTATTATATAATATATAATATAACACATACATTTTCTTTCGAAAAGGTAATAAAATGGAAATTATTCAAGTAACAAAAATAGTTTTCGATATATAGTTTTGATTATTTAGACCAAATTTTCAGTTTATAAATAAAATTTCAGGTAAGTTTATTATTATTATTATAATTATTGTACAATTGTTTCAAATTATTTCTTTAGCAGATATTTTAATTTGGATTAGTTTAATTTTGTTTTATTGATAGATTTATTTTATTTAGTTTTAACCAGTTTTTATTTAGGATAGTTTTAACCAGTTTTTATGTTCCATAAAACCTAAAATCAAATATTATTAAAATAAAATGTTGCAACAATCATATTATATTATTTAAATAGTTTTCCAAACTCAAACAACCCCTAGTTATATAAGTATAGTTCAAAACCTAGTTATGAGTGTGATGACGTTTCATAAAGGCATTAAGGCTAAAGCCCTGTAAACGATAGTCGCGTTAAGTGTGCAATTTCTGTAATTAGTAGAAGGCACCGCTTCCTAATTATGGGCGATGTCATTAGCGGCGACGACGGGCATCTCGCGGGTACATGTCGGTGTTGCCAGTATATACCTGTTGAAAAGGACCAGACATGCCCTGACAAGGGTCTAGAGATAGTATTAATATATTCTACGCCAGTTATGATCGTCCGCACTGCTTCTTGAGGTCGTGTCGCTTTTAAATTATAATATAAAAGAAGAAGGCGTAATCGCCAATTTTTGCTTTTTAATTGGTCTGTGTGTGTGTGACCGACTGTTCTTCGTTCTCCAGCGTTCAGCCAAAACGGCTAAGCCTAGGATCATGAAGTTTGGACAGTAGGTTGTTTAACCACGTAAATACTCATAAAAAATTTTGCTTTTTGGGTTGTATAGAGACGTCTGAATCTGTAGTTAGATGTCGCTAGATAATACGTATGAAAAATTAAATGAAGAAAATAAGCTGTTGACTTCGCAATTAGCTTTTACCTTTTGTATTGATAGAGCCCATTTTATTTATTTATTAGCCAATTTATTTCTAGTTTTCTTAAATAAAAAATTATAGTTTTACAAAATTTAAAGTATTAGAGAAAAAAAAATGTATATGCATATTAGGATAAGTGTATCAAGTATAATACTAGCTTGAAAAAAAAAAAAAAAACTAGAGGTCGTTCTGACCATGGCCTCCCTCATCGTAATGCTTAGTTGTCTTAAAAATATCTAGGTAGGACTTTTCTATTTTTTTCCATTTCTCTCTATCTTGAGCAATTGTTCTCCATTGTCTTCCGGCTGCGCTTACTATGTCATCTTCCCATCGACGTTTTTGACGACCGACTTTTCGTTTGCCAATTTGAGGTTTCCAGTTTGTGATAATATTTGTCCACCTGGCACAGTCTATGATATTCATTCTCGCCACATGTCCTGCCCATTGCCATTTCATTTTTAGAGCGTGTTCAGCGGCATCTATAACTTCGGTGCGTTTTCTTATTTCACTAGCTCTAATTTTTTGCTGTAGTTTTAGTCCTAGCATGCCCCTTTCTATACCTCTTTGGTAAACTTTTATTTTTTGCACAATTTCTTTGGTCATTGTCCAGGTCTGACATCCATATATGAGGCATGGAAGTAAGCAGCTGTCAACAGCTTTCTTTTTTAAAGTGACCGAGAGTTTGCTTTTGAAGATTTCTTTTACAGCCCAGGATAGAGCCCATAAGAATTTTAAATTTTTGCTTAATTATTTAAACTTAGCGAAAAATTATAAATAAAAAAAAAAGCTTATGCTCTATGTAGTTTAAAATTTCTGAACGTTACAAAACAAACAAATCATAAAGACTATTCAAAATTGTAAACCGATTGATTTCCGCGAAACCATTGACAAAAAAGTCCTCAAATCCATGTGACTTATGTTTACTGGCAACACAGCAGCCACCCTGGCTCAGTAGCTCCCTTTGCTTAGCTAAGCAATGACAAATTACTTTCTCTACCTACCCTCCGGTAGTTTAAGTAGTTGTCTGCATCAATTAAGAGCGGGTAGGGTTGTAAATTGGCAATCGTTTCTCTATTTACCGGTGTACGAAACGTAGACAATTTCTAAATTAATTTGTTCAGTATAAGGTGGATTGTAGATGTCGAGTAGGGGTGTCCTTACGGGTAACGAATTTAGGAAGAAGGCTAAAGGGGATAACGTGATTGAAAATATGTTTTTTCACATCATCACTTGATGGTATTATACCGGGTGTAAATAGACTGACCTATGCGAATTTCATTTTTGTCACTGTCACTCCAAGCGAAAAATCGCCCAGTGCGAGAGGGGCGGATTCAGGGCAAAAGGGAAAAAAGTTGGTTTTATAATTTTATTAAAAAAAAAATTAATATAGCTAGCAAAATTTCAAATATCAAATCTCTAGATATTGTTAAAACGCACCTAATAAAATGTGTTTGAGTTCTGTATATGGTTCCTATTCGCCAAACGAGGAGAAAAAGTGTGTTTGAAGACCTCATTTCAACAATTATTTCTATCGAGAAAAATTTATCCAAACATATTTTCCAATTTCAAAACCCTAGATTATATAGTCAAAATGCATATACCAGAAACTGATTATAGTTTTCCGTGTATTTCATGAAGTATACAGAGAAGAAACACCCGTATTTTTTTCGCATATCGCCTTAGAACCACATACTCTTTGTTTTTACTATTCTGGTCATCATACTAAACAATTTTTCCAAAGTTTTATGTACAATGAAAATAAAAGTTCACTTGCCCAATTTAAATTTTCATAAGAATATATGAGTATACGTGTCTAAGTATGTGTTTGTATATATTATATTTCAAGTTAGTATGGATAGGTATTAGGTAGTAGACCTGATGCCGGGATTGACTATGCAGGTACCACCCCCAAGTCAGTCGGGGGAGATTAAGAGGACAGGTCTCAAACAGGCACAAAACTAGGTGGCCCATCATGCCTGGGACCTATAGATGGCAATACCATCATCCTCAATAATTGCCGGCCCTTATATATATACATATACATACTGGTAACGGGTAGCGGCGTCACTGGTTTCGGCAAAGCGCTCTTCAACTCGCTTGCTCAGCGTGTGTGAGTATGGGCATTTCTTGCAAGAGGACCGCCAAGAGTGGGAAAATCTTGGAAAACTTGTCTAGCAATGGACGATGACAGCATAAAAGGAAAACATAGATGTTTGAACACCAATCAATTAAGCATATACAATGTACCTATATACAGTAATTGAAAATTAGCTACTATATAAGGTTAAATTTATTTATTTCCCAACTTACACCTACCATTACAGGAATGCAACCTAATGCGATAGGACTATATTAGTTGGCGAAACTCAAAACATAGGTAGTACTAGTCTATATTAACAACTCTTTGTATGGGAGCTAAGCGAAATTCGCAACTTTTTTTTCTCTTCCTTCCATACAAATTGCTCCGATCAGCTGACTGGTCCAGTATGGAAAGGTGAAAACAAATTTTAACGGTGTTACTACAAAACAGTGTTTAACTTTAGACAGTGTTTAAATCTGTCGTTGTCACCTTTTTTTTCATATTGTAAAAGAGTGACAGCAACAGATTTAAACACTGTCTAAAGTTAAACACAGTTTTGTGGTAAGACCGTAAGAATTTCGCTTAGCTTCCATACAAACAATTGTTCATATAGACTAGTACTAACTATGTTTTGAGTTTAGCCAACTAATATTATTTAACCTTATATACTTAATGTATTTTTAAATACCAAAGATAATAATGTCGAAACGCATTTTTCACATTCCGATATACGTGTTTTGCACCCACAAATATACCTACATATATTTATATTTAATTTGAACTGACTGAACCGAAGACAAGAGACGCTTTAAAATTTTGACGAAAGCCAATAAATGATACCAAAATAGGTACTTTTCGGTTAGTAAACAAGTGATCCCAGTATTAAACTGCAATCATTTTTAACCAAATTGACCGTCTTGCGTGCTACCTTTTCAATCGATTAGTAGATAATAATATCAATTAAAGATAACGCAATTGTCGTAAGAGAAAAACGTAAAAACGCAATAAGTTAATGTATCAAGATAGCGACCCGTTGATTGTTTAATGTGTGTAATAAATTAATTAGATACAATTAAAGTTCGCGTGTCCATCCGTCTGTAGTCGTGCGTGAAGATAGTTGCCGAAATTGAGACTAATTTCTGAAAACAATTTTATTTTAAAGCCCGTACGCACGGAATGGGAAGTTGTTGAACTTTCATTAGAAAAAAAAAAACGTCATCTAGACGATGTCTTATTGAAAGTGAAGAAAACAAAGCTTTAATATTTAATACATAAATAAAACCTCCCTTTCCATAAATACCAAACAAGGTTGGTGATTGCATCGTACCTTATCGCGAATACTCGTAAAAACTTCCTTTGAATTACCCAAATAACACCAACTCGATCGATTCCCTCTACTAATGCTTAGTTCACATGATGCCTTTTATTCAAATTCCTCAAAAATTCGTTAAATAAAACACGCCGTGTTTTGATTCGATACAATAATCGATTCTGCCCGTTATTCCCAAATTTTATATTCAACGCTTGATTATTCTTAATTAAAGTTTTGAAGTGATTAGACGAATCGGATAATGGGTGAAATTACACGCGGAGAATTGGGTCTGTTCGTGTTACGATTATTCGTTGTATCGTGTACTAGTATCGATTATCTGTAATTAAGCGTATTATAATCGTTACTGTTCCCAAGTACTTTTTCGACGAGTTCACTAGAAGCGAGCGCCGTAAATGACCTTTAAAATTGCTGTTTAGTAATTGGTAAAAGTTCGCCCCTTCTTAGTAACTGTACAAATATAGTTTAGGCTCATCATAATTGAAATTGTCTGTAATTAAAATAAAGTCGGATTATACAGAGTATCGTGTTTGGACTTACTGATTGCTTTACAAAGCTTGTTATGTGACTATTCGAAAAGGATGGTCATCTTTTTTGATGTTTGAGTATATTTTTCTGAAAATCTTACAAAAACTATTATATCAACTGCTTATAACTCCTAAAGTTGTGTAATAGAATCATTAGAGACAGGAAGGTAGTGGCTATAATTAGGTGACATTCCAATAATTGGCGGACGTTTATCTGAGACGCGGGCGACGAATGTGGAGTGGGCGGTAATTTACGCATTTACCCTATTAGCTGCAATTAAACATCTACCTATGAATAAGCCTTAAATATCGATTGAAGGAGCTACTAAAAAAGATAAAAAACCAGCCAAGTGCGAGTCAGACTCGCGCACGAAGGGTTCCGTACCATTATCTATAAAAACGGCAAAAAAAACTCGTTTGTTGTATGGGAGCCCACTTAAATATTTATTTTATTCTGTTTTTTAGTATTTGTTGTTATAGCGGCAACAGAAATACATCATCCGTGAAAATTTAAACTGTCTAACTATCACGGTTCATGAGACAGACGGACAGACAGACGGACAGCGGAGTCTTAGTAATAGGGTCTCATAACCCTAAAAATTACCTATAAGTAATCATATCACAAAACATCCACTTTAAAGTAATATTCATTTCATTCTTTTGATGAAACAGCGTCGTGAAACTTTTATAATATTCAATACTAAACATATTTCAGTTTAAGAAATATGTTTAGTATTGAATATTTATTGTCAGCTTTAAGAGGTGACAGAAATGCAGTGACAGTTGACAAGATCAATTTTCAAAATAGAGATGGGTACAATTGTATCTGAACACTGAAACAGAAAATGTTCCGTAAAACCAGCAGCTTTAGTATATTAAATAGCTTTACAGGCAGTAGCTTTAAGAGGATGGCATACCCTAGCAACTTTTTGTATTACCCGTCCAGCACAATAAGTATAATGGCAAAGACCTTATTTGCTTTTCATAGAGGCGATTATATGTTGACTCTTTGGCCTCTTGTTCTTGGACGCGGAATACTAGTGATCTCGCAGCGAAACAACAAATTGGTGTGTTTTTAGCTAATACTGAAATATTGTGTAGGGAAAAAAAATATTGGATTTAGGTAACATCCCTTCATATTTCTATTGCCTATTTTATATTAAAAAAAATAAGTTGATCTCTTAACCACGTTTTTGAAGCGAACGTTTGAAAATCAAAAAAAAGAGGGTGGTTTTTTTTTTTTACAAAAGTGTAAATCTTAAAACATTGTTTATAGGTGGAATCCCTAGATAAAAGATCGATAAATCAAGTATATTTTCTTCAATATGAGGAGAGACCTAGTTTCTTCCAATGAACCCTTGAAATATTGTTGATGTTCTAGCGTCAGGTGTCCCGTTAATAGATGTGCCACGACCCCAAGGCGCGCGTAAAAGAATTTACTTGTGCTTGAACGATTCATCTTTATTGCAATGATTATAAGAGTGAAAAGTGGGTAAGTGACATTCTTGTAATGTTACATAATTTGCATCAACAGCACATTTTGAGAGGCGAATGGTTTGATAAAATCTTAATCCAAATTCAGTTGATTCGTAGCTCGCTGGCGACTAGAGTAGGCAACTCTTTGTTTGTCTTATCGATTTGAGCTCAGTTTTATCGACGAAGTTAATTATTTGTAATGGATTTTAATTAGTTAATTAATTTAGTTGAGCCGGCGATCACTTACTGCGGATCTAGGACGGCTCCTTTGATGTCGCTTCAACCATTCCGTATTTTGTATTTGAAGCGATCGAAACGTTTTGTTAATTTAGAATAATGATATCATTCACCTTTTATTATACTTGTTTTTAATTCGGTTCGATACATGAACAAAAAGCTTCGGCGTAATCGGTGTGACGTCACAATCGTAAACTTAAATCTATGTGGGAATGTTTTAAAAAACAGTTTCTTGTATGATCATATTTTATATAGCTATATTGCAATTTAACCATTTTTTTATCACACCAACGATCGTTCAAGCGACTGTTACCAGTAAATCTTCCTCATTAGTTTTTCGCGATTTGTACATGGTAACTCGAATGTAATTAAGAGGCTATGCGAATTTTATTTTTGTCACTGTCTCTCCAAGCGAAAACACGCTCAGTGCGAGAGGGACGAATTCAGAGCTTCTTCTTGGGGGTGCCATATCCTAGCGGATGTCAGCGACCACCACACGAAACTCTTCTCTATTCTGTGCCAGTCTGCAGAGACTGGCAGCGTCTTTTATGTTAGTCCAAGTTTTTACGTTATCACTCCATGTCATCCGCCTTCTCCCCCTTCCCCGTTTTCCGTCCATTTTCCCTTCTAAAATGTTCTTCAGAGCGAAAGCGAAAAATGTTAGTTTTATAATTTTTATAAAAAAACTAAAATAGCTAGCAAAATTTCAAATATCAAATGTCTAGATATTGTTGAAACACACCTAATAGTTTGAGTTCTGTATATGGTTCCTATTAGTCAAACGAGGAGAAAAAGTGTGTTTGAAGATCTCATTTCAACAATTATTTCTATCGAGGAAAATTTATCCAAACATTTTTTCCTACTTCAAAACCCTAGATTATATAGTCATTTTGCATATACCAGAAATTTATTAAATTTTTCCGTGTATGAAATACACAAAAAAGAAGCAGCTCTATTTTTTTACATATCGCCTTAATTTGTCAGTTGCGATTGAAATAACAATGAAGGTTACTTTTATATTTTCAAGTGAGTATTAGGAATGCAAGTCACAGAGTAATTCAAAATGGTTTTATTTGCAAAATTAAGAATATGAAACCAATGATATTAAGTGCTAAAGTAACTATTAAACATGATGTTATTTTTTTTTTATGATGTCGGTTAGTGACGTCACCAAAATGATATCTTCTCGCACGAGTGTACTCAATTGTACACAATACGCATACATAAGGCTATCATTGGGGATAGGCCCCGCAAAAACATCAAAGTTCCCTAATTTATTCTTCGTGGTTTTAAGAATCTAACAATACTACAAGTGAAAAAAAAAGTATTTCTGCCTAGAATATAATGCACACACTGAGCGAAACAGAATCATGTGAAATAATTCCAGTAATGAGAAAAAAACACAACAAAGATTTTTCTTAAAAAAAGGTGTCATGTAGAGGTTTAAGATTACTTGAATAAAATTCCATACATATTAATTATGGATTTAAAACTTGTATAAACTTTATTACACTCTGAAACGAACGGATTTTTCCTAACACGTTTATTTTTTTTTAAATAATGAAGCTTGTGAATAAAACTCCTCCTTGCGAAACCTCTACTTAGCGTGGTTATACAGTGTTATGTCAAATTGGTCTTTATCTGCTCAAGCGATGATGGTTGAGTCTCCGATCTCCACTGCCCACGGTTTATCGCAGCCGCGGGCTCTAACTCAATGATTCCCTTAAAAGTTCATTGATTACCGATTACCAAAAAATAAACATCGCTATGATAACAAAATAAAATTAATATGTCATTATTTATCATCACTTCAAACAAAAGTGTACCTTTAAATACTCGTAGTTTGTAATATGTAACAAAATTGGGAACCCAGTTTACTTTTTGTTATCAGGAACGAAAAATACCGTGTTTAAACAGGGGCGAACTCGACAAATAACAGCTAAAGGAACTGGGTAATTTAGTAATTGTTTCCAGTAACTACGAATTAAATAGTAATCAATAGAAGGGGCCCCCGGGCCCTGGGTCCGTCAACCCGGGGTCGTTCCTAATCGACTCTATTACCTGCCCACTGACGGTTCGACAGAAGTGGAAAAAGTGACGTGCCACCCTTACAGGTGGACAAAATTGGAACTAAAGTCAAATATACCGGATGCAAATCGATGGGTATCTTTAAATTAAAGGACTTAATTTACTGATCATACTGAATCTTTACTCAATCACAGAGGAAGGAAACAATGTTATTTTCCGATAAAGCATTTGGTCATGAATAATAAAATAATTAATAACAAATAATCAACAATTAAAATACGTTATAATCTATAATCATAAATCAAATTAACTTTTGTTGAAAAAAAAATGTGTCGGAAGTGATGTAAAAGTTCTAAAAATTGCCTGAAATTATGGGGATACGAGATGCGAGCAAAAAAGAATTCACATAAAAAAAAAACACTTTTTTATTGCAAAATCTATCGCTTCGAATAATCTAATTATTATAAGAGTGCATTGCAAACTTGAAGTCCGAGCCCGAGATTGTCTTTTCAAAACATTTGTACTTTTATATTTGTTTCTGATAGATTTCAAGTTTGTAATGCACTCTAATAATACCTATTGTGAAGTTTGGGCTGTTAAGTCTTTTAAGAAAAGTTGTTCAATCTGATCAGTAGGTAATGTGGTTGCATTTAACCTGTCCATTAACACACGGTATGTATGTTATATAGTACTAGAACTTAAGAATCACATAGTGACGCTAATTACCCCGAAAGAGTGGACAATTGCCTCAGTTATGTTCGTGATGTCTTTAGCACATTTGAACTACCCCTTTTTCATGATATTTATTACCAAATTCTTTAATAGCAACGGCCTCAACTGAGCAGAAAAATGGTGGCATTGTTAGCAGATTTGTTGATTTTAGTACATACTTGTGTGTTTTGATTATGCTGATGAGCGTTGCTTGGCAACAAAGTTTTTTTTTAAATGTTTAGCTGAAATCTTCGGGTTGCTAAATTCTTACTCGGAAAGTACGAAATTATTTTGTTTTTGTTTTTAGTAAGACTTTTAACACATAGTAAGTGATAAGTGGCAAGAGAGAAAAGGCAATATCAAATTAACAACTATTCGAAAATACAAAGAATCGCTTCGTTGGACGGGCCTTTCGCTAGATGTTATTGTAATAAAAGGACCGCAATAGACAATTTAAAAATGTCCTTTAGTTTTTAAGCGTAGAGAAATATTTTTGACTGATGTGATGATAACGAATATCAAATAACAAAACTAGCTTTCTGTAATAAAAATGATAAAACTGACAGTCTTTGTTATCGGGGAACATTTCATTTTGCTGAATGATTCAAATAAAATTGTAAATTAATCTAGGACGAAGTACTTGTATCGAATAGGAATGCCCCGCCCGCTGGGATCATTGAAGAGCTATTGTTTTGTACCGAACTGACTACTGCCCTAAATAGCACCGAGTTGGCAACTAATTTAGACTAGTTGAAGAGTTTCGCGGCTGATTCGTTCATTTTTTAATCGTTATTTTGTTCAGATTATTATTTTCTTCAGTGGTTGAAAGGGTTATAACAATATAAAATGCGTGCCATAATGTATCATTGTACATAAGGTTTGGTTTCGTCAAAGCAAATGCTTTTGCAAAAATGTTTTAAACATTGTTTTTTTTAAATGCTTTGTCAGCCAATATTTAAACCATATTTTTCGAGTTTGCTTTAACGGGTTGCTTTTATAATGTTACCATAAAATTAATGTTATGTTAGGTGAGAAATGGAGGCAAAGCGACATCAAATTGAGACGCAAAAAAAGGAATCAATATTTAAACGAGAATTAACAATTTTGTAAAATTAAACTAAATCTTATTATACTGATAATAAACCTCTACATAAAACAACGGGTAAATGAAGAAAAAAGTGGTCATGCAAATTTAAGTAAGTATTCAAAAATGTGTCTAGTAAAACAATAGTTACTTTTGCAAGGTAGCGTTAAATATACACACGCCTGTCCCCCAGAAGGGTAGGCAGAGACTACAGATCTTCATCTGCTACGATCCTGACACACCTCTTTTGCCTCTTTCACATCCATCAATCTATACATACAATCTCTTCTATTCCGGGTACTTTTGACATTTCCCTTCTTCACTATCTCGCCAATTTGGTCAGCATACGCCCTTCTAGGGCGGCCTGGAAGGCAATTCTCGCACACTAGAATTGAAGGCGTAGGCAGACAATTTCCTGACGTAATGATAATTGTCTAATGATATCCCCGTTCACGTATTCTCACACAGTCGTCCACACCTATTGACGACCGATTTTCGAACGCTTTGCAACGCGTGACATTTTTCCGTAGACAGAGACTGTCTATGTATTTTTCACTCGTCAATCCATTGTCGTTTACAAACAAACCATTATACCATGAAACAAACTACCTGTCAAATCGCATTTCATGAAATATTGCTGTTGATTTTCTTGGAGACATCTTGGAGGAAGCGGCAGTCGCCGCAGCCACACCAAGGCGACGCGCTACATGGGGAGTGGAACCATAGTAAAAGTGGAACCCTTCGAAATGAGCGATGCTGCTTTCCGGAAAAAAATTTTGTCTTTCCAAAAACGTGGTAGTGGACCTTATGAACATGGTCGAACCATATCTCCCACAAAAGGAAATCGACCTAAAAACAAAGGTAAGCTCTACCTTCGACTTGCGCACCATAAATTTCTTTCGCTGTTTAGAATAAACAGTAGTGCATATGCTTTCATGTAATATTACCTCTTTATTTACACCTTTTACACATAAACTAGTCATCCATCCATCAGCCTAGTTCGTCCACTGCTGGACATAAGCCTTTCCAGGACTTTGCCACTCCCGGTGGTCATTCTGGAAGAATTGCCCACACTCACACACGCTAGGCAGGCGGGTTGGTGAGCGCGGTGCCGGAACCGTCGCACCAGTGACGCCACTGCCCGTCACCAGTCTGTTCCATATAAGGCCCGGCTATAAGGGATGGATATACCGCCATCCATCGGTCCCAGGCATGGTGGGCCTCCCGGTTTTTTGCCTGTGAGCTGTCCTCTTACTCTTCCCTGAATTACTTCGAGGGGGTCTCCAAGTAAGATGGTGGTACCTCCACAGTCGAGCCCGGCATCAGCTCTACCACCTGCCCATAAACTAGCATTAATATATAAATATTCTAGCATTAATATATAAATATTCTTTCACAAACATTGTGTAACTCAGTAATGGCGGTGGTGCCAATCGATCAAGAATCATTATCGATGCAATTAACAAAGTAGGTCGCACCTCGCCAATGGCTGCTACAGCAAAGAATATGAAAAGTCTTTTGGGAAACTTTACATTGACATATCGTCACGACATACATTTCTGAGGGAGTGTCAGAGGTGTTTTAGAGGGTGGACCGTCACTAGACCAGTCGACAGTCGTAACACACTCTTTTCATTATTTTATCTACTCCCATACTGCAAAGCGAGATCAACAGTTCTCGTGCAGTATCGTGCCCAAGGTAGTTTTTATAAAAAACTTGTGAGAACCAATAACGACGACAAAAGTAGTACAGTTTCGTTCTGTTACTTTTCTCTACACGTTCAAATAATTTTACAGTTGCGAATATTCAGTTTTTATTGAAAACAAAATGTTTCAACAGTCTAATTTTGCAATTTAAAACTTTCATACATTGGATTACAAAAGTTTTAAATAACAAAATTAGATTCTAAAAAAGTTTATTTGTAAAAAACTGATTATTCGCGGGTCTAAAGTTGATGGAGCGTGTGGAAGAAGGTAATAATACTGCTGTCGTCGTTATTGGTTCCCACAAGTTTGTATGAAGATTGCCTTCGACCATCCACCTTAAGTTTAAAAGGCCGGCGCCCCCTACCGACTAAGCTACCGCTGCTCTATACCTAAAAATGTATTTAACTCATTATTGCTACCTCCGCGTCTATGTGACAGCGGCGTAGCAACTTGAGGTATCTACGACGGAGTTTTTGTGATTGCTACGGGGCGGCGCGACGCGTAGCCCTTTCAGTGACGATATGACCACGATAATTGGTCGACTATCGCAAGTTGACAACTAATCTGAGAAAGTTACTAAGTAAACTAAACCTTATTCCATAGAAATTAAGATCATCGTGATGCAGAAAATTTACTGAAGTTTATTGGTTTTTTGAGGTTTGTACCGAAACTTACCCTGTGTTCGTTGTTTTCTCGGGACGAAGGAAAGCAACATTCATATTACTGTATAAGAAAGAGTAGATTTTGATATATTTTTTTCCAGTTCTATAGAATAAACGTTAATGTATCTGTAGGTACCCAAAACTTTGGACAACATTTTACATTTTACAAAAACAGAAATTTATTGAACATTTTGACTTTTGCTGAAAATGCGTCTAAGCAACACTAGTTAGTTCTATGCTATTGGCCTCTTTTTCTGTGACTTGGTTTAAACCATTTAGGCATTCTCAATTTTTGGTTGTATTTATATAAATATGGGAAAATTATATATTTTTTCATCACACCTATTCGAAAAACGCAAATTGGCTTTATAGGATAGTGGAAGTAAAAGTCAATTTTATTCCCATGGGAGTTTGCGCTCTCTCTTCTGATTGGTCCGCGTTCGTGCTTCTGATAGATTAGCGTCATGTAGCCAAAGAGGTCGTACGCATAATTTATAAAGAAGTCACTGGCCGGTTAGGCTTTGGCGGCAATCTTGGACGAATAAACCAGGCGGCAAGGCTCACTGAAAAGAGTCCATGTGTATTCTTTTTTCTTTTCATTTCTTTTTTCTCAGAAATTTTCACGCTAACCTTCGCTAAGTTATAGCAAATAATAATTAAACATGAGTTAGAGTAGTGGTAGTGACATATTAATACTGGAATTCATGCTATGTAAACCCTTCAAGTATTAATACTGGAATCCATGCTATGTAAACCCTTCAAGTATTATTACTGGAATCCATGCTATGTAAACCCTTCAAGTATTAATACTGGAATCCATGCTATGTAAACCCTTCAAGTATTAATACTGGAATCCATGCTATGTAAACCCTTCAAGTATTATTACTGGAATCCATGCTATGTAAACCCTTCAAGTATTAATACTGGAATCCATGCTATGTAAACCCTTCAAGTAATAATACTGGAATCCATGCTATGTAAACCCTTCAAGTATTAATACTGGAATCCATGCTATGTAAACCCTTCAAGTATTATTACTGGAATCCATGCTATGTAAACCCTTCAAGTTTTAATACTGGAATCCATGCTATGTAAACCCTTCAAGTATTATTACTGGAATCCATGCTATGTAAACCCTTCAAGTATTAATACTGGAATCCATGCTATGTAAACCCTTCAAGTATTAATACTGGAATCCATGCTATGTAAACCCTTCAAGTATTATTACTGGAATCCATGCTATGTATACCCTTCAAATATTATTACTGGAATCCATGCTATGTAAACCCTTCAAGTATTAATACTGGAATCCATGCTATGTAAACCCTTCAAGTATTAATACTGGAATCCATGCTATGTAAACCCTTCAAGTATTATTACTGGTATCCATGCTATGTAAACCCTTCAAGTATTAATACTGGAATCCATGCTATGTAAACCCTTCAAGTATTAATACTGGAATCCATGCTATGTAAACCCTTCAAGTATTATTACTGGAATCCATGCTATGTAAACCCTTCAAGTATTAATACTGGAATCCATGCTATGTAAACCCTTCAAGTATTATTACTGGAATCCATGCTATGTAAACCCTTCAAGTATTAATACTGGAATCCATGCTATGTAAACCCTTCAAGTATTAATACTGGAATCCATGCTATGTAAACCCTTCAAGTATTATTACTGGAATCCATGCTATGTAAACCCTTCAAGTATTAATACTGGAATCCATGCTATGTAAACCCTTCAAGTATTAATACTGGAATCCATGCTATGTAAACCCTTCAAGTATTATTACTGGAATCCATGCTATGTAAACCCTTCAAATATTATTACTGGAATCCATGCTATGTAAACCCTTCAAGTATTAATACTGGAATCCATGCTATGTAAACCCTTCAAGTATTAATACTGGAATCCATGCTATGTAAACCCTTCAAGTATTATTACTGGTATCCATGCTATGTAAACCCTTCAAGTATTAATACTGGAATCCATGCTATGTAAACCCTTCAAGTATTAATACTGGAATCCATGCTATGTAAACCCTTCAAGTATTATTACTGGAATCCATGCTATGTAAACCCTTCAAGTATTAATACTGGAATCCATGCTATGTAAACCCTTCAAGTATTATTACTGGAATCCATGCTATGTAAACCCTTCAAGTATTAATACTGGAATCCATGCTATGTAAACCCTTCAAGTATTAATACTGGAATCCATGCTATGTAAACCCTTCAAGTATTATTACTGGAATCCATGCTATGTAAACCCTTCAAGTATTAATACTGGAATCCATGCTATGTAAACCCTTCAAGTATTAATACTGGAATCCATGCTATGTAAACCCTTCAAGTATTAATACTGGAATCCATGCTATGTAAACCCTTCAAGTATTGTGTAAGTGAGATTTTTGGTCAAATTACCCTAGTTTTCCGCCTCATTATGTTTTTACTCTAATCGCTTACTGATTTTTGAGCTAAGAAGTGTACAAAACATAGACGAATACAGCCTACAGACTCCCATAACAGGCGACCGATTTCTGTGAACACATCCGACTGAACCAGCCGATACAGTTCGCCACTCCAAAATTATATGTTTCGGTAAGCCAAGCCAAAATGGCTTCTATATTAATTACGTTAGAGTCTTCGTCTTCGGGAAAGATAAGTTTGTGGCGCTATACGTAAGATCGGAAGAGCCAATAGGATTGCAGTATCCCGTTTCGATTGTTGACAGAATTATTTGTAAGTACGCAAGATGTTGAACAATAGACGTCTTTCTGGGCTGTATTGTCTATGATACAAAACGATAGAAACGCGCCAGACAACAGATAATACAAATACAATTAGCACCGACAAAAGTCATTGTCTATCAACCAATGGCAGTATTGGGAAGTAATTTTCAAATTTTTAACCATTATTTGAGGGTTTTATCGGTGAAATTTCCTTCACATTATTATGTAATAATTATTATTCAACAGGTAATTAGTTGATTTTATAAAAATATTTGATTCATATAAGGTCTTTCATTTTAAATAGAAAGTTATTTAGGAGGTGATTCAGTATCGTTAATACATCACATTCCACTGCAAAGCACTTTTTTTTTACTTCTCAGTACAAAGTGGTCCGATCAGCTGACTCAGTTTGAATGGACAAGTAAAGAAAAAGTTCGCGCAAAAAAAAGTACTTTGCTGTGGAATGTGATGTATTAACGATACTGAATCACCTCCTAAATTACTTTCCATTTAAATTGAAACACCTTATATAAGTCTCAATGATTGTATAATTTTTGTACAAATCTAAGCGTAAATTCAGAATTTATCAGTAAACTTCGTAAGGACAAGAATAGCCGTAAAACAAAATCCGAACTTTTGATTTAAAAACTCACGCCCTAATTGACACTTCACTGGTGTTATTTTACGAAATGAAGTCGGTTTTTTTAGGTCCAAACTAAACTTAACTTTTGCTGTTCACAATTTTTCGAGTTTCATTTAAAATTTCTCGTCTTTAACGAAAACGGAATAAAATGGGGCAATAAAAATAACTTTTGTCCAAATTAATACCCATCGTCTGGTGTGGTCTGGTGCTTAGACAGCTGCTAAAATTAGTTCCAACATTTTCAGTAAACTTTATTATTAGTTGCGCTACAGACAGAACTCACTACTGATTTTGTGTAACTTTCAAACTTTCCAATACTTCAAAAAAAATATTTTTTCTGGACCTAAACGTAGTGAACTAAAGGTACATTATCCGAACTGACTGTAAAATGGGAACATTTTGACTGAAATGCGTATACATAATTGAATAACAAACTTTTCGAAAGTAAAAGATCGCATCAACAATGCCCGCTCACCTACGTCGAACTTGCGCGAGCCGAGTAAAGTAAGTGCGGACTCTAATCAACTGAGTGTCGAGCCATTTACAAAACGCACTCACAACTCGCAACTTTGCTTCGAGAGCAGCGAAGCGTATCTCCACCAACTCTTTATAGCATTAGACGGGGCAACTGAGGACACTGTTAGACTTTACGTGGGCTAATGGATCGCTCTCTCTGCTTAGAACGGGCAACTTTTATGGATAAGTAGAATCAAGTTAGAGTTGAGCGGTCGAAAATAGAGTTTGGGCAAGTTAGTCGCGTCCGTTGCTTTTAAAGCTAAAATAACATTGTAATTAGGTTGATTCGCTACGAATAAAAACGTCATTTATCGGCTATTTAGATTTGCTACGTGGAACATATATTTATTGGTGTAATAAAGTTAAGTCTTAGTTTCTTTACCATTGGATTAAATTCTTGCCCTAAAAACTCTTCATTTACACGGTGAATAAACACAGAAATTTGTGATTTATTCGTTTGGTAATCTATACTGCATCGAATCGTAATATCCATCTATCTCCCTATTCTATTAATGGATTAATAAATGCACATGACTTTACAGCTATTACAGAAATCTTGAGTCGTGTAATAATTGCCAATTCCGGGCGCTATTTTCTCCAAGCAGGAGAATATAGCTATAAAACCGTCATAAGTTAATAGGTTTTGTGCAAAATCCATTATGGTATTCTTAATAATTATACTACTTGTTACTTTAATAAATGGTAACAAGTAACGCCATCTAGGAAAAATATCTGTATTACTGGTTGATAAATCAAGCAGTTACCAAGTATGTATGAAAATTATGTAAAGGTGTGGTTTCATACTTCCTATACTACTCGATAAAACATCGCTTACAGCAAAAATATGATTGTTAAACAGGAGAAAAGACTAATCTATCAACGCTCAGACAAAGCGGCCGGACCTGAGAATCTGAAATTAGGACTGTAGGCTTTTTATATGACGTAGAGAACCGCTAAGTTAGGATTTTGTAAAATTCCCCTGAAATCCACGTGAGTAACCCTGACGCTACCACGCTACGGTTTTATTGGCATCTCACTCATTCCCTACGAGGTTCCAAATTATTTTCAGAAAGCTACAACATTAACTTACTTGGAGAATCAGCGAGTAGATCCTGGTCGTCCTGCGTGGGTGACTTGACGGAGGCGGGTGACAGTTTGACCGGCGGGTGCGGAGAGGGGATCGGGCCGGAGGTGGCGCTGCCCGCACTGCTCGCCGGTCCTGGGTTCGCGCTCGCGTGTGACGTCGTTATCGTGATCTCGCCGTTCGACGCAGCGAGCCTGCACCGATAAACATTGTGGTTATTACAATGACAATCCAAAAAAATCTAAAGATGTGAAAAGTGAGCCAGGGAAATTTGCTCTGATAGAACATTTTGACGCCATACGAGATTAACCCTCTTAATTCTTTTCATTGCTAAACTAATAGTAAAACAAAAGACTGCAACTTTAATAACTGTTTGATAATGGGAATAATAAAACGGTACTATCTACTTGAGCACAGAGGTTTGTATGAAACTTTTATATGATTTATATAAAAACGGGTAACCTCAATACGTGATATGATCGAGAAAGCCGACCAGTTTCAGCAGATTCTCAGTTTCTCACACTGTGTAACGTCGTAACGTCGTCGCGTATACGTCTTCACTCACCCAGATGAAGGCAGTCTAAATCTGCTGAAACTGGTCGGCTTTCCCGATCATAACACGTATTGAGGTGAGCCGTTTTTATATAAATCATGAATTATCTTCAAGTCTCATTTAATTCTATAAACTTTTATATCTTTGTATATTTGTATGGCTATGAAGGAGCGGAGTCTTCTGATACAGGTATATTTACTTAAAAGAAGGCTCCAGCTGTAATTGTAATTATGTAAATAATTGGTTATCACAATAAACATTTTTTTTTGATGTTTGTAACTTTAGCACTATATTGCTTTCAATTGTGAATTGTAAAAACATCCTCTAAGATTTACATTGAAGTAACTAGCGTATTATTTATCCCACTAATTAAGGAGCTATACCGTGAAAATTGACACTTTTTGAAGTTATTTATCTGCTCTTTTAATGAAGTTCCAAGTAAAATAAATTAGTATAACAATTTTGGGACCTTTTACTAGATTTTGGTCTATCAGAAACGCGATAGGAGGAATTTAGTTCGATAGAAATAATTATTGAAATCAGGTCTAAATTTACACTTTTTTTGATATTCTGACAAATTAGGATAGCATACAGACTTGAAAAATATTTATTTAGATGGGTTTTAACTACACCTAAATTACTGGTTATGGAATTTTTTGTAGCTATTTTAGTTAATTTTAAATTAATTTAAAACCGACTTTTTGACAATTTTCCCCGATTCCGTCCCTTTCGCACTGCGGGTCTTTCTGCCTGGAGTAACGGGGACCTTTGCTAGCACGGTATATCACCTTAACTCTCCCAATTACTACCCTTAGTACTATTTTGTAACTTTTTACATTCAGTTAGTGATGTATTTAACTCTGGTATTGTACTAGTTAGGTATAAACTAGGCAAAAAAGCTTTACTGACTTCTTTATATTTTAGGTACGTACTAATGCAATGTTTGTCTGTATGCTTGAAATTTTGGTATGACTTTTTGAGTTTTATTTTAATGTACAATTGATATCGAATATCATTGCGCTGTAATATAAATGAGCTAGACACTGGCTAAGCATGTTTTAAAGACAAGGAACGAGTTGCTTATCTCATATAACTCAAATCTTATGACACCATTTTCCTAGAAATCGTCGGTGAAAAGAGAGTTTCCGAGTGTTGACTGTGCCAGCGATAGTTCACACTCGGAAGCCCCCACAGACACCCTCTTGGCGCTATATGTCATGACGATATGATACAATTTCTACCATGACTGCAAAAAAGAGAAAAATGTAATTAATGACGTCACCAAAGGCTTTCTAGGAGTGACGCGGCGGAAGTGACGGTGTCGCCAACAATAGTTCTAGCGCCACTCGTGGAGGTCGCTTCCTATGCGGTGCAATTCTTTTTTCCCATGATTTTTATGTTGTTGGCCTTAACAACTTTACCGGACAAAAGTTAAATTTGAATCGACATTTACGTCAGCTTAGGCTCTCTTTGATGATGTGTCTTCTATCGAAGAAAGTACGATATTTGAATGTGACTTTGATTTTATTTTATACTGCAAATTTTATAGTGGTTAAGATCCAATGATCTTTTATTATTCAAAAAAAAATCTCATTGGTTAGTCATAGAATAAATGATGTAGTATAAAAGATTTTGAAAAAAATATCTGTGCTTCATTCATATCCTGGCATAAACCAGAGTTCATGTTTATCTCTATAAAGTAGTCAAAATTTCACACGATCAAAGGAAGTCCTATTATTATCCCTTTTTATTCTCTGTTGATACTATCCATGTCATCTGACGCTTCTATGCAACCAGACTACGACGACGTAGCGGGTCTGCAAAGCGGGAAAACTATGGAGTCGTAGTGCTTGCTGCGCCGGCGCCGCACCGCCGTAGCAAATACCGTTAGTGACGGCGAATATAAAAGCAAAGAATATAAACTATTGCTCCATAAAAGTATGTATACTACGGCGACGTATTAGGTATACTGTAACAGTATTTTAAGTTGCTACGGAGTGCGAGCGAAATTTTTTGTAGAGTATATTTTTACATAACGTGTAACCATCTGTTGTAGAAAAAGCAAAATTGTACCGATCGATACAAAGTAATGATTGACGCTGAGTATATTTGTTTGAGTTACTTTGCTTTACATTATTTTGCCTGAATGTAACAGCCTACCCCAAAACTATCTACTACCCAAAATGGAATGAAGCAAAATGTACAAGCTGCAAAATTACAGCATATCATCATAATAAATTAAAAACCGGCCAAGTGCGAGTCGGGCCTCGCTCTTTTATGGTTCCGTACATTTAGCTAGATATTTATTTAATTTTAGGTAATGCTCTCATTCTGTCGGACATAGAAACTGCAAAATTAAGTTGGTTGAGTATTCGGGGAGTAACCCTAAAACTACATTATAAATTGGCGTTTTTAGTATTTGTTGTTTAAATACAGCGTATGGTACATAATATACAGACATTTCAAATTCCTAACTGTTTTGGCCTTTGCGATAGACCCCGTAACAAAAATAGTCTAAAAAGGGCAACTTTGAATAGTACCCCATTTCTTTATTTTCTAAGATTAAAAAAAAAATATGTATTTATACTCTACTTAATGAACTCTAGACAATGACACCCCACATACTTTGGTAAGAAAAAAAAATGTTTTCGGCTTTATTTTCATGTATGAGGACTATTGAGGACCCCATGAAAAATAATTTAATTACCTACATTTTAAATTCAAAAATCGGTTTTGAGTCAACATTTGACACAATATATAAAAATTTCAGGTTTCTTATTTCAATCTCATTCCGTCTAAGAGCTAGAGACCCGTGACTTACGGACAGACAGACAGACAGACGAACAGCGGAGTGACATTAATAATCCAATTCGCCCTTTGGGTACGGAATCCTAAAAAACGTTTTTTTCGGCAGATTACCACCCACATTTTAAACAGAGTTAAAAATTTCGTTTCGGTCCGGGGTGACCACTTCCCTATATGACAACTTCCCAATATGACCACTTTTGCGTATTACCCGGCACAATATAGAATCACCCGCGTCACTTGGTAGCTAAAGTGGCGAGGTACAAATGAGACTCGCTTCATTAACAGAGCTGCAGCATTAGTGGTAATTGCTGGGGCTAATTAGGGCTCATCCTGCACCAAGTGTTGCACACAAAAATACTCCAGTTTGTGCCAATGTGTGTGTGTCCGAGAAAAAAGTTATTAGCCGTGCGCGGGAAGAACGTGTCCAGTGAAATTTTTGAATGTCAGCTGGTTTAGGTGCAGCCCCGTTTAAGTGGACACCTGACGCTAGAACATCAACAACACCAGGTTTTTAAGGGTTCATTGGAAGAAACTAGGTCTCTCCTCAAATTGAATATAATATATTTAATTTAACGATCTTTTATCTAGGGATTCCACCTATAAACATGTATTAAGATTTATACTTTTGTCAAAAAAAAAATGTTTTCCACACTCTTTTTTTTGGTTCTCAAACTCATACGTTTGTTTCAAAAACACGGCAAAGAGATCAACTTGATTTTTTTTTATAAAATAGGCAATAGAAATATGAAGCGATTTTACCTAAATCCAATATTTTTTTTCCTACAAAATATTTCAGTATTAGTTAAAAACACACGAATTTGTTGTTTCGCTGCGTGATCATCACTAGTATTACGCGTCCAAGAAAAAGAGGCCAAAGAGCCAACATATAATCGTCTCTATGAAAAGCAAATAATGTCTTTGCCATTAGACTTATTGTGCTGGACGGGTAATAAAAAAAGTTGCTAGGGTATGCCATCCTCTTAAGGCGGAATTTTTCGCATCTGCTGCGAAACGCACAACTTAAGATGGTTCTTCTTATTTTTGAATTAAATATATTAAATAAATATGACCTATGGCATTTCGCGAACGTAGTTTAATGTCAGTTAGGCTTTTCCGACAAAAATTTGTTATTTTATGCATTATGTTGTAAATGAACTGGCACACAAACTTATAAGAAAGTTTTAAGTTTGTGTGTCTATGTTCGCGAAATGTCATGAATCACAATTATTTAATATCTTTAATTCAAAAATAAGAAGAATCATCATAAGTTGTGGGTTTCGTAGTGGATACGGATCGTTCCACCTTAACATTCGCCATGTCTTCGACAAAAGAGACAAGCACGTACGCGAATGAGCAGGATGACTGTATTATACAAATATCTCGCTTATTATTTGGGCTTGGTCAAAGCCATCTAGAAAGACGGCTATGGTTTCTTCCTTTTTATTGTCTGTCGAAGACGTTATGATTGAGTGAGCATCATTCGCTTTTTATTTTTAATATTTTTGTTTAGTAAATGTTCTGATATTTTATTTCTCTAGTTCTATGTAATTCTGTGCTCGATTGAAAGGTTCAGACAATCCATTGCGCCATTTCAAAGTTCCCAACACACATCAATTCCATAGATCTCTTACATAGCCCTTTTTGTAGTATTTTATCGGTTTACATAAAAGCTAGTTATTATAGTAGAGTAACTTGTCTATCTATATATTCAACTTGTGTATTGATATATTTACCTTGTGTATCTATTTATGCAACGTGTTTATCTATATATACTTTTATCGCTTTTGACTTTTAACCATCTCCAGCTACTTGGCCAGGAATGTAAATTTGTACTTTTTAACCATCGCACCACTCTAACCGTGTAAACTAGGCTGTAGAGATATTTATAAAGAATTTAGGAGAGAGCGTCTACTAAACAGCGAAAAGTAAACAAACGCACCTTCATCTATTTTAATATCTTCTAACTATAGGGAAAACTGCACATAAATTCAACGCATAACAAGTACCACACAAGGAAAGTAATAAAAACACACATTCTCATGCTGAGTGTTTACGCACACATAGATTTGATCATTAATTGTTCCTTCACTTTATCAAAAGCCAAGCGGTCGGCGGCGGTGCAACGCCTTGCCGCATAATTATTTCAAAAACACAATACGAGTTTAGTCAATTTAATTACAACCTTCACTCCTGTTATTGCATTTTGACCTTTAATAATGACACGCGTAAGAGACACAATTTTCAAAAATCGCACGAATGACTCGAAAATGGTCGCCTTAAGGCTTGATTAAAAAGGTGCTTTATAGCGGTCAATAATTGCTTTTTAATACAGTTTAAATCAACTTGGTAAAATATCAAGCTCTGTCGACAGGCTGTGGTTACAAGGTATTTACTTTTATGTGTTTGTAGTAATTTTTCCAATTTATAGGTACTAAATCCAAATTAACAAGCATTCTTTATAAAAAAAAACGAGAGTTGTCGTGGGACATCCGGTTGGAGCGAAGTTCCTTTCGCTATACAAGGTGACTTTTTGATCATCGTCCAAATTCATACTGGTGGCTTGGTAAGTGATCAGTATCATGCATCAATAACAATTTTGGTGAAATTCGTAAAATGAAATTTCGACTCCCCATAGTGATTCACTCGGGACTGGAACTGAATTTATATGCGAAGCCGAAATTTCATTATACGAATTTCACAAAAATTGTTACTGATCCAAGATACTGATCACTTATCAAGCCTCCAGTATGAATTTGGACGATGATCAAAAAGTCACCTTGTATATTATGTATTAAATAACAGGCTCAATTAAATAAATTAACAACGTTTATACCTTTATAGACATACGCTTGTAAACACACATACACACATATAACGAATATAACTACACTAAAGTGGTGTCACGGTCGAAGTGTTACACTTTTTTCGGCCTGGCACTCATTCGCCAAGAGTCTAGAGTGTAACGTGCGATAAGGAACTACGTTCCAAAAAAATAAACAAAATTTCTGTCAACTCTTTATTCTCAACAAAGCACGGCTTGAGTTAAAGATATAATCTATTCAAATGAATTGATCATTTGAAGTCCTATTGTATCTTGTATCAATCAATCTGCATGGCTAAATGAGGTAGTTTCGAAACTGTCAGAATGTCTATCCTTTTAAAACTTCATACAAACTGTATTCTATTTTCAAAACCCGACACTGGACAAACTGGCCCTAAGTATAAAACAAGTAGCAAGTTAATAGGTTGAAATATGATAAAAAATAGACAAATTGAAAACAATGGCCGATAACTAAGGCAATGACGTCATTATTAAGTGTTAACATAAAAAGTCTCGACGGAAGATCAGCCAGCTACAACATAAAGAATAAAAAACTGTGGAGAGGTATTTTATTTAACGAGTTTGTTACCATGTTTGTTTTAGCGAATATATTTTGGAAAATTTAACCTGCATTTCGTGATAAATATTTTATATATACTCAATTCTCGTTGGCACATAAGAGAAGCACAAATTAGTCGAATTCAGTCTGGTTTTTAGTCTCCGAATACACATTGAAATAAACATAAAGGAATTAGATTTTAGAAACGGAGTATTGTTTTATTGTACCTAAATACAAAAATACCTAATGTTTCTTAAATATTTTTTTATGTTTACAATAGACTTACTTTGTTAAAGATCTTTGAAACTATAGAGGTTATATAACGATACATATTTAAATGATTTTAACTTCCCACGGTTTTATTAATGGAGCCTCTAATTCATTCATATAGAAAACTCATAAAATTCATAAAACCGTGGTGAAAACCCCTTACGTTACAAAAAATATAAATAATATATATTATTATTTCAATACGAAATAATCAAATATCATTACGTTATAGAAACACCGAAGAAAAGTAAATCTGCGTGTGAGTAGCTCAGAATTGAGACTGTACGTATTTAACGTAGCAACACAATCGGTACGATTGTTGTATTAAAATATACCTAATACGATAAATTGTCCAAAGAGTCTTGACGATCATGAGTTATAATCTCATCGAAAGCCTAACCTTTGCCTCCTTGCACAAAAAGTGAATCCCATTCGTAACAAAACATTTACAATAATAAATTATTTTAAAATATGATCTCAACATCTCCTTAGGTTCCTTGTTCAAATCGCTCGGTTATATCACTCATAGCAGGGTTTTGTAAGGCATTTTTACTGCCGCACATACACGAATATATTATCATCAACATTTAAATACTGAGTAGGCAGTTTTGTTAATTACATATTAAAAGTGAATAATATGTTTTCTTTTACGCGTACTTAACTTAGCCAACTAAATTGTTGAAAGATTTCGATTCTTATATTCTTAGGATTCTTGTATTAAAATTGAAATGGTTCATCATAATAAAATATGATAATATGATACTTCATAATAAAATTAAAAAATAGTTCTTGGAAAACCGGCGCCATTTTTTTTTTGGTTTTTTGTGTGAAAATGAGAAATATTTTATGTTACGGGTAATGCCAGCAAAATGAGTATAATATAACTAGGTTAGATAATGTTAGATGTTGAAGGGTCGCCTCACTCTACTCCGCTTGTTTGCACCTAACGCGCTGCTCCTCGCTCCACTTCGCTTCATATAACTTTAAACTCTCGCGTTTCATACACATTATAATATATCTAATGTGTCCCCTTTTCGTAAAAAAGGTAAAAATTTACCACTTCGCTTCGTTCATCGTCGCACCTATTTTTGACTCATTTAGTTTTCTTTTTTTCCATCTAACATTACATAACCAGCGTTGGGTAGACCTAGGTTTATCCAGGTAACCTCCGAATCTTTGGAGTTTAACCAAGGAAATTAGGTGATTCTAAGTTTACCCGGGCATAGCTGGTTATACTCATTTTTCTAAGACTACCCGTGACCTATTATACGGTTAGAAGTACACATTACTTAGCACGGTAGCACATTTATACTGTGACGGTAGTGTCTTTTATAAATAAACTACTGAGCCAAAATATTATAGGATTTGCACTGTTTTTTAGTCGGCTTTCTTAGAAGACGTACAATATCGAGAAGCTGAGTCTGTCTATAACGATACAGAAAACATATTAGGTATATTTGGAGATTAACTACTTATTATCTTGTTACCACTTAGATACATCTATATTCACACATTCTTATATAAGTATCTATTATTATATATTATATATATATATTTTTTTATCATTATTATTTTATATATATATATATATTATTATACATACACATTCTTTTATTTATTTAATATCGACTTTAAAAAAAAACTGTGCCATTGAGTCCTTAGATTTAAGATTAGTTTATTTAAGTTTTTTAACGCACAGTTGTCACAATGTCTAAATAACTATTTGTCAAAACTATTTACCGGCACCCACGAAACAGACTACCCATCGTCTATTCTGGGAGCCACTAAAATTTAAGTTATATGTGTTATGCCTGAAAATAAATATTTTCGTATTTTAAATTTTGTTTTTGTTATAGCCTGGCCTGGACCTAAGTCATTTACTGGGCAAGGTAAATATAAAAATAATATAAGAAAGTTCTCACCAAATTAAAATTAGTCAAAATTACAGTACATAGTACTTACATTATAATGTTAAAATGTCTACATATTTTTGTACAAAAGCTTTAGTTACATTCAAAACTACTTACTTAGGCTACTTTTGTAAGACAGTTCAAGTGTTTTTATTATAGTCTGTCTTTTCAATCTTTTGTTTAACAGGAACAGTCTGTTTGGCACTGTAGTTGGGTTAAAATTCAAAACGAAATTATCTATTCGCCTTGTTTACAGTGGCGGTCTGAGGGTGGGGGGGGGGTCACAGCCGTCGTGACCACAGAACAATTTATTTTTATTTCTGTGGTCTTGACCCCCAAAATCATCCACACTGAATCCAATAGATTATTAACTCGCCCAGAAGAAGGCAGCCTGAATCTGCTGAAACTGGTCGGCTGGTCCCGATCAAAAATACTTATTGAGGTGAGCCGTTTTGCAATAATCAGACTTTTAACTGTTAAATTATTATTAACTGGTAATTAAAATAATAAAAAATGCGTGGAACTTACTTAAGCCAAGATGACCCCCCCCCCCAAATCTTAGGCTGCGACCACGCTTGCTTACTTATTGATTCACATGTCATAAAACTTTTTATTATCCACACAAATGTGTTAATCCCTACTTAATATAATTATTTTGGGTATAAACCTTATAGCAGTGCCATGACTTCAATCAACGATTAAGAAGCTCATAATGTTGTTTAATTCTACAAATTATTAATATAAACTCTTTTATTATGATATAGAAAGTTAATGTGAAGAATCGTTAAGTATATTATTATTTTTCTATAAGTATATAATTCTTATTATTCAGTTGTCAAAGAGTCGTAAACAAGTTATTTTTAAATTAAAATTGTTATATTTTATGACTAAAATCCCGTATTCGAAATGGCTACACCGGCTACCGGTGTTTATCAATTTATTCAAAATGAGTTTTAAATAGATTAAGTCTATCTATTGCTATTAAAATTAAAGAAACTTGTCTGATCGGCTGTCATCTTTCGCGTTTTTATAATTATTTTTCATTGCTTTTTTTACGATACTCAGTAAGCAAATTTCCAAGTGCTTTTTGGCAAAGAAGTGTGTCAGAATCGTAGCAGATAGAGATCTATAATGCCTGCCTAAGTCTACCCTTCTCTCTAATAGACAGCCGTAAGTATGTGTGAATGTTTCCAAGGATTTAAGTAGATGTCAACAATAAATGATTGTTAAAAAGTTTGCATATGAACGATTTTTTACCACAATAAAACTACACTAATTTGAGTTTCTATAAGCACCATAATCGTGGGTAGACTGAAGATTGAAGGAATTAAAAATTGACAGAAACCGACCAGCAATTAAAATTTAAACAAAAAGTTTAAATTCTCATTATGGGTGAAATGGAACGTTTTATGTACTCCTAACATTAAAGCTTCTACTATTGCGCTTCATCCCAACGTCATCCGAAAAAGACTCTATTGATAAAGTTATTTCTCTTAAACAATATGATTAAAAATTATAAAAAAAATATATATTGTTAGTTAAACTATAAAGAACAACTCCATTTTAGGAAATTATTCTCGCGTATAAGATACAACTTGAAAATATTGTTCAAAGTCAAGCTGTTTTTGGACTAAAATTAAGTGAAATTGGTTCTTTGAAACCACTAGCTTTCTTGCACTAAAATATAATATTTTCCTATTTTGCGCTATCCGGAGACACAGCGACCGACAACGTCGTAATGCAGTGCGCGCTAATATGAACGTTATTTCAATATAGTTTTTGTCGATATTTGTACTGACACAGGTCGATTCAAGGTCGTTGGCGACTACCATCCCCTTAAGGCCAACGCTCTTGTCGGTGGAGTAACCACCATTCTTCTGCTAAAGATTTGACCTCTTGATACAACATAACCTTCTCCTTCACTTGGGTAAAGTAGATGCGTCTATATCTTCCTCTTCCATTTTTCTCCTCGACCTTTCCTTCCATGACATTTTTCAAGAAACTTTCATGTCGAATGAAGTGTCCTATCATCTTCCCTCTTCGGGTTTTAGAGGTTTCCAACAAACATCCTTCTTCCTCTACAAATTTCCACACTTCCTCATTAGTCTTCACAGCTAATTTTCTCCATCCTCCTCCAGCACCACATTTCAACACTTTAAAACTTACGAAACAAAAATAGTTCCCAAGCGTTGGCTGTCAATTGAACAGTCAACACTCGTACTCCTTCTTTTGACCGACGATTTTTACGTCTCACCGTGATAGCTTGGCTTCTTAAGACACACTTGCGTACCAAATACACACTTTCTAGAATATGCAGGTTTACCTCACAGTATTTTCCTTTACTGTCAACAAGTGTAGTACAAATAGCACATTGTAGTACAATAATATGTAGCGCATAAATTCCCAAAATTGGTGCTCGATCGACAGGATTCGAACTCGATTCTCAAGTTTGATAGTCTGTCGTCTTACCGACTGAGCTTCTACAACTAATATAACTTTAATACTAGTATAAGAACGGCACACAATATTTATCTAGATTGTAGGGCACAGAAGTGAAGCATTAAACTAAATTATGGATGCGAGAATTAATGCGCCCAACCAGTAATTATGAGGTCGCATTAACTTAATGTCTTTGAACGCACACACCCATACACCATACACACACACGCGACCTAAATACACTTACTTACAATTTATAGGTGATTCGTGGCTAAGAAAATTATTTTAATGTGTGCTCTAAAAGGAATAATGATCGAGCAATGACGCGTTCGGTAAATTAGAAAATATAGCTAAATATAAATACATCGTCACGACATGAATCCCCAGGAGGGTGTTAGGGTTGTTTCCGTGTGTAAACTGTGAATTGCATGTCACAGTCCATACTCGATACATCCGCGTTTCCATCCACCCATCCATCAGCCCGTATTCGTCCACTGCTGGACATGCTTCTCCAATATTACGCCACTCTTGGCGGTCCTCAGTCATCCTCATCCAGCCGCCACTCGCAACGTCCTTCAGATCGTCAATCCAGCGGGCACATCCACGTTTCACCAACGACTATTATATACGTCCCAACGTGATGAGTAGTGAGCCCTATCGGCATTCTTCAGGCACAAATATACGCTTTTTAGGGCATGCAGGTTTCCTCACGATGTTTTTCTTCACCGTTCAGCAAGTCTTAGGTTAGGTGCATACCTGACCGGGGACCGAAGCTGGGTCTCAAGATTAAGAGGTCAGCGTTCTACCGCCTAATAAGGTTCAACCGTTTCGTTAGGAAGTACATGTGTAAATGGACATGTATTTTGAAACAAAACCATAATACAAGACGAACTTTCTAGCAAAGAAAATAAATGGACCTGTCGATAAAAAAGTTATTCTTTTAAGGAGACCTGGAGATATTATTTTCATTTCAGCAGGTATGTTTCTTTGGAAAAGTTGTTTAGTACGATCAGTAGATTATGTAATTTAATTTAAACATACCTGTCTATTGTCTTTTTACGCCTTGTAGGTATTTTATGGTTTTGAAGGTCACCGAATTGTAACTATAAATACTGTATTAAGAAAACCTGCCGTTTTAAAAAATAAATTAGAACTAGAATTCTTTTTTCTAATCAGGCCAAAAATTTAGTTGAGCATCTATTGAATATTAATAAGAAAATACAAGTTGAACTACGAAGATAAAAATCAGTCCAAGACTTCCCTTAACTACCGTGATTAAGCTTAAGTAGCCTACTTATTTCAAATGTAAATTACCTACGTAAGCAAGCTTCTAATATGCATAAAGATAAATTACTCGCTGTAACAAACATCTTTAAGCATACAAATAAAAAGGCCGGTGCGTTTGTCTATCTTGAAGTGATTTTTTGAGAAAATCGTAATAAAATTCTGACATGGGCAGTGTTGCCTTAAAACATGTAAAATATATTGGTATTTTAGAAAAAAAAGTTTTGTTGGTAAAATAGTGAAATAATATAAAATTGTGAGAAATAATAATTATTATGCAAAATAAATTAAAAAACATAATAAACTGAACAAACAGTATTGGTATCCCTTTCCAATGTTCTAACATATATACATAATCCTAATTCAAAGCAATAGTTGATTGGTTTTCACCATGTATAATTATAGATTTAATTTTGATACATAAACCAAATAAACCTTTTATTTAGTTTATGTACATTTATTATTAAATTTGATTTTTATTAAATTATTACATTAAATTTGACTCGTAAAAAGTTAATAAATATATTATATTTTGCTTGTATAAGCTTTTTTGTTTATTCTTTATTTGTTATTTATTTTATATATATAAAAAATATTATTCGATATATTTCGACCCTTGGTATGGGGCCGTCTTCAGTCGAATGCAAAAAAGAATAATAATGACAGATAAGTTAATTATGTTAATAAAAAAGTAAAAGTGACACAATACAATAGCGTATACATAATACACTTTTTACTTTACAAAATTAACTATTTGAATTTGAATTTTGAATCAGTATTATATATAGAAAGCAAAGCAGGGCGGTTCGCTAGTATAAGTATAAAGAGTATTTACGATATCGTATTCTAGGCGCATTAAGGCGATCATTAACGTTCGAATTAAGTAAATTGTAGAATGGAACGAAGGACACTATAATTATTCCTCTATGTAGATAAGTTAACCGCCTTAGAAATAGCACAGCTTTTAGTATTACCGGTAAATTAAAACTAGATTAGAAGATTTCTCAACTTTTCGGAAAAGACACATTTATTCCGAAATTCAAAGAAATTAAGATCTATTTATGAGAATACCTTAGCTTAGACGATATAACACGGGACTTGGCAAGTACACGCATTCCCCTCTGTCGAAGTACATGAAAAATTTGTTCGTGTTAGTAATAAAACAACTTATGCAATTGTTAGTAACTTATGCTAAAACATCGATAGCTTACATGTAAAGAAACATGATTCCACGCCCCACTACATATGGACATGCAAGCGAATCCAGTGGCGTAGAATAGGAGAGTTTAAGTTTGCTTGTGTGCTCTTTTTGTGATTGTGTTACATCTTTTGATTTAATGTGATATCACAACTTTTCGTAGGAGTGTGCGTCACGTGAGTAAATGTGTGCTGTGCGTGTTTGCCTCCCCTCCCGCGGAAATTGGTAGAATTAATTCAGTACTAAAAGTCGCGCTTTGACACGTCCCGTGTTAAATGGTCTAAGGAGAAAACGGATGTGTATATTGAGGATACACGAGGAATACATGTGGCGTATACACCACTCTCTTGAAATTTCCATTATCTACGATCCTGACACACTAATTTGTCTGCAACACACTTTCTGGGGAAGCTTGGTGGAGCTCCAACTTCCACTTGAGGTTCACGTATTGCTTTCGTCACTCTTATTTCATCAATCGTTTCAGTATGATCAGTGGATCGTGTGGTTCAAGTTTCCAAGCACTTCCCAGATACACCTGTATGGCTAGCACACGCCAAAAATGCAGCGTCTATCCTTTCTACTTTACACTCTCACGCATACCGCAGTTGTTTTATCCGAGAGAGCAGGTATGATGGAAATAATCTGTATCTCTGTCGCGTGCTAGCCAAACTGCTACACTACACTATTAGGTTCGCACAATATCCGGACGTTGTTCAAACTGACCGATATTCAGTTTCTTCCGCGACATTATCGAATAGGAAAATACGGTGCTCATTAAATTATGTATAATCCGAGTTAATGAGGTACTTTATGCTAATTACTGCACAGGATGTGACGTCATACGGTAGTGCTGATATAATTACCGCTTGTAATTTACACAAGTAATATTATTCTTGTAAGTATATGACAATTTTCTGGTGTCGGTAGTGCGGAAATTGTAATTTAAATTAGTAGAAGAGGAGATTTGTGATAAGAACTACAATTATGTGGCAGTTGCAATGGTAGCCATCATGGGTGGATGGATTCGCGGAGTCATCGTATCGAAGTACACGTGTTCTAAATCCGCCGCGACAAGTTATTTCAAACTTGTAAGTATACCTATCTCTTCTTTTAATATATATATAATATTTAATATTAATATAATAACCATCAATAAACTACTACAATATTATAAGCATGTTCAGTTTTTAGGTAAATGTTTGGAAGTGGGCGCAGCGCCAAAAGGGCTGATCCCTAAAATACCAATTCACACAATGCCGTCGATAATTAGAAAACATATGATATCAGTAAATCTTGTTAACGCTCTACACACCACACATATGCTCTATATACAGTATTTCTATCTATGTACACATGAAAAAAACAACCTCGACAACATATTAAAAATAACCTTGATAGCATACCCCCACTTATTCCTCGAAGTTCAAAATATTACATTAAATGCTGCCTGCAGACTTGAACATGAACATGTCAGACTTTCTCGAAAATTAAAGAACCTTTTTACTTATTACCACGATAAACATATAACTTTACCCATACAATACCAACATTCCAATGAATTCTCCAATCTAAATCTGACTCCAACAAATCTTTCACACCCGTTTAGCATTCCAGGACCACCAGAAATAAATATAAATAATAATAAAAAAACAAACGAAAATACCATTGTTAATCTATCATCATTACACCTAACCAGAACTGATCAAGAACTCATTAACAAAGGCTTAAGCTTTTGCCCCACAAAAAAACTTGACCGAATTAAATTGCTAAATGATTTCATTGACTTCGGTAGAAATTTACGATGGAAGCTATATTGGAAATCACGCACCGCATCTTCAGAAGACAACATACATGCCGCATTAAAAACCTTTAAACCACCATCATCGAATGAACCACCCCCACTGCCTACTAATCATCCCATTGAAACTTTCATGACCAGAATCCTATCTAAATTATCCGATGACAGATTCATCAACAACCTTCAAGACTCCTCAAATAATTTATCAAAAGAAGAACGATTATCCCTCAAAAAACTTCAAACCAATGAAAACATAATTATACTTCCAGCAGATAAGGGATCAGCCACAGTAATTCTTAATAAAAGCGATTACATAGAAGAAGGGCTGCGCCAGCTTACGGACACGACCTTTTATAGTGTAGCACCGGGTGACCCATGTGACCAGGTCATGAGTATTGTTGAGGATATTGTCCAGGCCAAAGGAACAGCTGAGGGCCTCTCAGAAAAAGACAAGTTACTGTTGCTTCCGAGTCATCCGAGAACCCCACACTTTTATATGCTACCTAAAATCCATAAACCAAATCACCCTGGCCGTCCAATAGTTGCTTCATACGATTCACCAACTGAACGCATATCAGCATTTGTGGACCATCATCTCCAACCACTCGTTAAAAATCTTCGATCACACATTAAAGACACGAATCATTTCATAGATATCATTGGAACTCTTCATCTACCCACAAACACACCATTAATACTAGTAACAATAGATGTCACATCATTATACACAAACATCCCACATACCGCTGGCCTCGACGCGCTACGCGATCATCTAAATAACCGACCACCACCCCACCAACCATCCTCTGACTTTATTACAGAACTTGCCGAAATTATACTAAAACATAACTATTTTACATTCGAAAATGAATTTTATCACCAGAGAAAAGGAACGGCAATGGGTACTCGGATGGCTCCCAGTTATGCCAACATATATATGGCTTCTATCGAAAATAGCTTTTTAGCGACGGAACCTCAGCAGCCCTTGGTCTGGAAAAGATTCATAGATGACATATTCATGATTTGGCCACATGATCAATACTCTCTCGACAACTTTTTGACAAGACTAAACAACCATAGCTCACTCAAATTCACCCATGAAACATCCACTAAGACCATTACATTTTTGGATGTTGACATAACTTTAGAGGCAAACAATAATATCACTACATCTGTTCATTTCAAACCGACCAACAACCTTCAGTATTTACATTTCAATAGCTGCCATCCTCCTCATTTAAAAAAGTCCATACCATATTCATTATCACTCCGTGGCCGTCGGATCTGCAATACACAAAATGCTCTAGATTCCTATCAAAACAAAATATATACTGGTTTACTCAACAGAAACTACCCAAATAACTTCCTGACAAAACACATACATAACCGGCCCAGATTTCACAACCAAAACAACAGAACAAAACGAAACACACAAAATCAACCACGTCTGATCACAACTTACTTCCATGGCAGCTACAAACTACAAAAACTGATCAAAGACTTCCTTCCAATCTTAACACACAATGACGAAACAAAAGATCTCCTACCACACAACACCCAAATATGCTACAGACAAAACCCAAACATCAAATCTCTACTCACTCACACAAAAAGCATCCCTTCTCAAAACACATACATATCTCCTGGCACTTCACCATGCCGACGGCCACGATGCAAAACATGCGCAATTATTAACACAACCACAGCCATCAACACACACCACACCAGAAACACATACCATGCACAACCTAACAGCACATGCAAAACATCCAACTGCATTTACATACTAGAATGCAGGCACTGTCCTGCATTCTACATCGGCGAAACAAAAAACGCTCTCCACATCCGAATCAATCAACACCGACACACATGCGACTCTATTACAAACAACACTCTGCCAATCCCCACCCACGCTCGACTTCATAACCATCCATTCAATAATTGCTTCACCGCACGAATAATCAAATCATTTTCACCTCCATTGACAGACACTCAACTACGGACATGGGAAGGATCCTATATTTGGTCACTTGGTGCCCACTACGGTCCGGGCCTGAACAAGCAGCATTGATACTTACGAGGAGTCAGCACAAGAAACAATGCAAACTTCTTAATAAGACCTTCTTCCATTTACTATCAATCACTGTAGCTGTCATCATTACAAAAATAAAATATTCAGTATCATAAGTATCTATAATCTATAATTATTAATTTTTTACGTTTATTCATAATTGTGTAACTGATGCCGACCACAATTAGTGGTCGAAATATATTTTACCTATAATTATATTTTTTGTGTTTTCGTATATATGTATATATAATTTCTTTAATCGAAAAGACAAGAAAAGTCTATTATCATTTTATGTTATCTCTTCTTTTATAATCAGAATTAGGCCCAATTGGAGCATGTTCTTAACTCGACTTTAACTCGAGTTAAGTCAAAAAATAGAGGGTTAAGAAAAAGCTCTCTTGCACCAATCAAAATCTCAGGTTAAACTAGGGTTAAACTAAGAGAAAGTCATCAGGATTTAACCCGACTCTCACCTTGAGTTACACTCGGGTTAGCGAAGTAATGTTACCAGTTTGACTTAAATTGTGTTGTTTCCAATGACATTATATACAAGGTGACTTTTTGTTTGATCATCGTCCAAATTCATACTGGAGGCTTGATAAGTGATCAGTATCATGGATCAGTAACAATTTTTGTGAAATTCGTAAAATGAAATTTCGGCTTCCCATAGAAATTCAGTTCCAGTCCCGAGTTAATCACTATTGGGAGTCGAAATTTCATTTTACGAATTTCACAAACATTGTTATTGATCCATGATACTGGTCACTTACCAAGCCACCAGTATAAATTTGGACGATGATCAAAAAGTCACTTTGTATATATAAGGTCTTTCAATTTTAATGGAAAGTAATTTAGGAGGCGATTCAGTATCGTTAATACATCACATTCCACTGCAAAGCACTTTTTTTTGCGCGAACTTTTTTTTCACTTCTCAGTACAAAGTGGTCCGATCAGCTGACTCAGTTTGTATGGACAAGTGAAGAAAAAGTTCGCGCAAAAAAAAGTACTTTTCAGTGGAATGTGATGTATTAACGATACTGAATCACCTCCTAAATTACTTTCCATTTAAATTGAAAGACCTTATACTATACCTCATTGGTTGCAACTAATTACTTTATGGTAACATTCTAAATAAATGTCAAATGACAAACAATCGCTTAGCTGGGGTTTACTAACCAGCTTCGATATTATCAAGGTGCAATAGGACTCTTCCCTTGGAAGCTTGTGTTAGTTAAGGGCCTTACTATTGCCAAATGGGTACTTCCTAAAGCCTACTCCTCGTTTATGGCCAAACCAAAAATAATGAAAAAATGTATTATGAATAATCAACTCTTAGACAACATATGCAACATTTTTCTTTTTCATGCCACCAAAACTTCTACATGAATTTTATTTTTTACTGAATGGTGTTTTTTGACCTCAAATTCCCTACTGCTCCTGAGTGGCTTGGCCGATTGAATTCATCTATGCTTTGATAAATAGATAAACTTTATAGCTATAAATATAATATAAGATTATTCAATCGAGTAATCACGTCCAAGTGAAAAGTATAATTTTCTCCTATTTCGCCCTCTCAAGGACGCAGCAAGCGTCGTAACAGCCACTATGCATTGCGCGCTGATATGAACGTTATTTCAATGTCGTTTCCGTTGATATTTGTAGTGACAAATATCGAGCTGCTAATTTGGCGATGGTAATCGCATTAACCCGAGAAGGGTTTTTTCTCGATCATGGTGCAAGTGGGCCTTAGAATTCAGATTACAATAGATCACACAGACGAGAGGTTCGTGAGTCTCATTAGTGTTTTTTTTATTTTTATTAAGACTTTACATATGAAATTGCCGTTTCCTATAGAAAATTGGAGGAAACTCAATTTTCAGTACTAACATTTTTGAATTTTTTTAGGAATGACAAATCTAAATTATGTAATTTCTTTTGTGTATGAATGAGACAACATTAAGCTAACAGCAATATTTATTTAAGTTTTGAAAAGTGTCAGCTCCAAAAAATGATTACGACTCTTATCATGGAAATGGATGGCATTTAGGACGAACTGTTTTTGAGAATTTAATTTTGATAATCAAACTGAAAATAAAAACAGAATTTAATACGTAGATGTAAAACCTTGAAATCAACTTTCAAACAAAAAACAAATAATTGAAACAGCTATTGTATTACAGGAATTATGAACCCATGAATCTGTAATAATTAGCTTTATGAATTTTATGTCTTATAAATGTAATGTATGTGATATGTGCTTACATTGTTGATATGCCTTTTCTAATAAATATGTAAATAAATAAAGACCTATCTACAATAGCAGAACAAACAGAGCGGAACAGAACAAACAATGTAAGTAATCTGTAGTGACCATGTCAGAGACCAAGTGACAGTACAGACATGACTCCTTGGTTACATAGCCAGGCTCATCAGCACATCATTGTCTCCTGATTACATCACCTACGTGAAAACGCTGAGTTGTGCATCATGGCACACCCTTACGCCAGGGCCACAGCTTCAGGCTTCTGGCGGCGCTTCTTGCTGCGCTTCCAGGCGGTTTTTGTCACGACACCCGTCGGTGCCTTTCACCGCATCGGATGTATAGCGCGCTCACTCGTTCAAAACGCTCGACACTAGGTTCGTCCTGTGCGCTCGATCACTGTTTCAACCACCTGCCTCCCCGCACACCACCGTCCCGAGAGCGCAAGTCACTCGAAGCCGGACAAGATGCGCGAGCGGCGACCCATGGCCGGCTCTATACAACTTCATACATTTGTTCTCTCCGCCGGCGCCGTCGCAAGAATAACCGCTTGGCGCGCCTCTCGAAGCCTGAAGCTGTGGCCGACCGGTTAGGATTGATGAAGTTGACATTGGGCAAACATGCCGTGAGAGTGCAGGACGAACTTATCTAAAGTCGAGTGCGAGTGAGTAAGATGGACATAGTATATGAGCCTTGTCAAATTCAAAGTAGATTAGCGATAATCCAACCGAAAATTTCCTTTTTTTTAATGTAACCCAATATTGAAAAAAGTCTTGTAGTCAAAATATGGAGTACTATCCAAAAAATATTTTTATCAAGTTGTATAATGATTCAATCCACATAACAGATATAAAATGTAATAGACAACATTTTCAGAGGTCTCTTTAGGATTTTATTTTCCTTTATGTGAAAGTTGTAATCATATTTTTAAGATAGTCAAAAGATTTCTCATGTTGTCGAAAACAATATGTATTTTTTTCAGTAATATATTTACATCTGGTTTTCTGAAAAACTTGCCTTAAGCTGAAAGGAAAGTGCAGTTGGGAGGTTAGAGATGTATGTGTATGATTTAAAATTAAAACCATATTATTAAGAAAAAAAAAAAACGGTCCGTTCAAATCGTCTTAAAATCAAAGATTATCTTATATTAGAAATCGTTTTAAGGTATCAAGTTGTATAATCTACGACATATACGGCCTTTAACTGTATTGTTACCTACTACGTTTCTAATAAAATTAGGCAAATGGTGAAGACCTTATAACCTTTTGTTTAATTGTCTTGGACCGGTAGTACTAACTCCTATTCACCGACTGATCATCAAAACTTATTGGGTACTCTCGGTGGCGATCTAAAACCTTGAAATTTGGTAATAAGGTAACTGGTTTTGAACAAAATTTGTACTTGCGATTGTCGGCACTTGGTGAAATTTGAAACACATCAAGGAAATTTATATTATCCCTTGAAAATTTTGTAAAATCCGAAACCGGATGTGGGAGAAAACATAAATAAATAGTGAAACTACTGTACATTTAAGTGCTTTAAATTCAAGAAACTGGTTATTGGCACAAGTGAAAAAAAAAGCGAAAATAATTTACAATTCTTTGTAAAAGAATACTTGACTAATTTAATTTTCCAAATTCAAGTTTACTAATTTATTTGATACTAGCGGAAGCCCCACGGCGTTGCTCGCGTTGACCCCGTTTCTTCCAATCCCGTGGGAATTTCGAAAAATCCGGCCTTATTCCTTGTCTACATTATAAAGGGAATCTCTGCGCAAAATTTTAGCTTTCTAGATTCAAGGATTTCGGCTGGTCGTTGTCATCAACTATCTCTAAATATCTAGATGTATGATATGATAACTCTACGGCACCAGGGCCCGTAGCACAGTGTTTAATCGCGCGCGATGCGTCTTAGTTGAATCACAAGTGCGAGGAGCGTGTCACGATGTTTTTGCGATTAAACAGTATGTCACGCTCCCACTTGTGATTCAACTAGTGGCGTTGCGCGCGATTAAACACTATGTAACGGGCCCAAGACTTCTCTAAATATCTACATATATGATATGATAACCCTACGGTTTTTTATTTTATGCGTTTGGTAAAGTATAAAATAATAAAAATGCTAAAGTAACCTAACTTAAAATATTAAACTGACATTGTTGTAACCATAAAACAACCATTGACTTCTCTTACCAAACAATACCGCCTATTTTACCCCTATTCTAAGCTTCTAGTAATATATTCTGGCGCTATCCAAAGGTCTATTTATCACCATTTCTTGGCGGATTAGATCGCGTCACGGAGAAGGTAATTATAGATCTCGGAATACTTAATGCTTCGCCTCTTAATAGTAATTATATGGTCGCATTAACGGAATGCCTGCTCACACACGCTGTGGTGGTTGGATGTACAGTGGAGATCACATCAAGGCATACATTGGAGTTTATACCTATCTTATATCCTTCACTATAGAAGCTAATGTTGCATACTGCAATGTATAACTTGACGTCGCGTCGTCTTGACTGTATCAAGTTCCAGGTGGGCTTTTGGATAGCTTTATTGTGTTTTTGTCATTAAAAACATGCGGTGTATAAAGAGCATAACGATTTTCCAGATTAGTGAAAGTGCCAAAAAGATTTCTTTTTTAATTTTATTGCCCAGGTTTACTTAATGGTTTATAACTTATGAAGAACATAACTATAGAGCATCTGAACAAATTTCCCAAAAAATTAAAAAAAATGTTATACTTTTACTTAGTACTTTTACATGAACAAGTATTTTAAGGGTCCGTATAATGTCAAATGCACAACTTCACTTATGATGGGCACGTCTTAGCAAAAACGCGATAGCTTGATAGAAAAAAAAATACGAAGTTACCTCTAAACTGAGTATTAATAATAAAATAAAATACAATACTTAAATAATACAACCTAAAAATTTGTATTAAAAATAAGAAAACTAATGACCCCGTGAGTCAGTTTTAGAATATTTTAATAATTTCATCGAGATGTTCAGTTTTTCGTGAACGCGTGTTTCTTGGTGGTCGTAACAGCCACGGGCGCTATTTAAAACTAAAAGGAAACGCCATAGAGTTTACAAAATGAGGTTGATGACTTTTTATGCAGCCTTAGCTTTGTGTACAAGTCAATATTTTACTAGACTAATGTGGAAGAAGCGACAGAGGTGTGTTAGTATCTTAGCAGATCGATACCGTTTTGAGACAAGCGTGAATACGTATATACAAGGTGTAACAGAAAGGTGTAACCATATTTGAAGAGCTTATTCAGTTAATGGTATAGAACAACTTTTACTATAGAGCCAACCCTAAAATCTCAAAAAAAAATCTGCTCTTCCATAAATTTCAGCCAAGCGGCATTGCATTTTTCTATGAAAAAGTTATTTTTTTTTCGAGATACATGGTTGTTCCATAGTAAAAGTTGTTCTATACTATTGACTGAATAAACTCTTCAAATATGGTTACACCCTTCTGTTACACGTTGTATATCTATGTAAGTCAATATTTTATTTCTTGTGAGTAGGGCCATAAAATAATTTTCAATGCAAGTGCTCGTAAAGGCCCACTTTTTATGCATCAAAACCGAACAGAAAGTCGATTATTTTGCCCTAGGGCTTTATTATTATTTATTTTTTTTATTTACGAGAAGTTCGCTAACCTGCAACCTTTCCTGTGTGCCATAAATGTTATACTTTTTTCCACTGTTTAACGGCTCTGGATACAGTCCTTTTGAGCCAATCATAATTTAAAGTTGACAAGATTATATTTGTTTTATTTCCTCACACTATGCATTGAAAAACGTCGTATGATACACGGGCGTAAGAGCAATAAATTACTCGGTTACGTTTAAAACACGAGCTACGCTCGTGTTTTAAATCATCCTCGCAATTTATTCCTTTTCGCCCTTGTAGCATAAACTACGCGGCGGTAATCAACGTTTTTTTGTGAAAGTTAATTATTTATTTTTATTTATTGTCTTTTGACACTTTATAGTCTGACCTACCTGACATGGTAGATATCATAACTGGGCACTGTAACCTAAACAAGCACCTTTTCACTACAGGTGGCACCGATAGCGCTCTATGCAGAGGGTGCCTTCTAGAGGACTGTTCGGCTCAACTTTAAGGAGCTGTCCTGGCTGGGCTGACTGACCGGGGGGAAGTGCACAATATTCACGATTACCGAAAATCAGTGCAGGACTCATCGCCCCCGCTACGAATTTAGAATTTTACACTCTATAATACCAGTTATAGAAGCAACAAGTAAGTGAACGTCAGAGGAAATGTACGTATTTTTTAGGATATAACCTTGAATTATATATTTATATTTAAATTTACAAAAACATTAAAAGCCAGCATACTTTTTCTTCTTGATCATTAGCAGATCAACGATTCATCACTCATAATCATGAGAATGAATCATAGAGGCGTTAATTCTAACTTGGATGGGTATAAAATGACTCATTCGGCGTTTTTCCATTTATATAACCGGCACGGCACCGGCACGGCTAATATGGAGATGAAAGTCTATGGAAATACGCACGCTACGCACGTTTTGGTGTTGCTCGCTGAAGCACCAGAGTGTGATATTTTTGTGGATCGTATTAGTTATCTGATAGATGTTTGTAAGAGAATGTTAGAGAGAAGTATGAAAGTAAGTGCTTTAATTTAAGAACTATATTATTGTAATGATTTAGATATATCTGTTATGTTACAATAATTTTGAATAAACAAAATTTGAATTTGAATTAGCGTTTTTCGATTGACCGGCACCTACGCGACGACGACACGGTTTCATACACTTTTGCCTCCATCTTAGTGTGCCGGTGCCGGTGCCATGCTGGCAAATAGAAAAACGCCTATTCTTTATCCAATCAAAGATCTCAATCGGAACAACTTTACAACTGGTGTAATGTACGAATTGATGTTTCATACTTTCCTCTCTGTCACCTTCTGGCAAGCGAGGGGGAGGAGACGTACAGTTTGGGTCATGACAGAGGGCGGCCGTAGAGTTATTGACAGATGGCGATTAGTAAAACGCGACTGGACTACTAAGCCACAGAGGCGGTCAATCACAGACAATATCTGTGCGGTCAATGCTGTTAGTAAAGTAAAAACTCACACACATGCAATTTCAAGACACAACAATCGATATACGTATACAATATACATAAATCTACATAAATGTTGTAGCTTTCAGACACAACTGGCTTCAGAGCATAGTAATGAGGTTTAACTACTTTGACGTATATGAATCTGCGGGCAAATTTCAATTGTTTTTGTTGCAACTGTTTGTGTCAAGTCAAAGTCATGGGTTGCAGCGCTGTCAATCGGTATACCTACGACGAATGTTGTAATTGTCTGGAATTCCGTCAGCCTTAGTAATCTGAATTTTACTACTGTACTGTACTGTTCATAACTTATTTCCCAAAAACCAAACGGATTTCGTGGGATAGAAGAATTATCTGTAAATTAATAATGAAAATATCGGAATTAAACAAAGCTATTGAGGCATAGAAATGTCGTAGACGGATTGTAAAAACCGCTAGATGTTTTACAAAATGTTACGTAAAACCGCTAAAATTTTACACGCAGGATTGTTTAAACGTTTTGCGTTATTCAATGCAGCAGGTCAATGTTTAGCGGTTTTGTAAAACAGCGTCGAATTAAACGTTGGATTGTAATTTTTGTAAAAAAGCTACAGGAGTCACCTCGCTCCGCTCCGCTTCGCTCCGCTTCGCTCAGTTCCTTATTTTATCTTACATGTAAACCTAAACACGCTCCTCCTCGTTTCGTTGGGCATCGCCCCTATTTTTGACTTTTGGTTGTAGGCTTTTTACATTACGTCTAAACGTGGTTAGCACTATAGCATTATTGTCGAACGAAACACAATGACAATCCTGCTGAACCTAATTTAGATATTTTACATTACGGATATATTTTGTACAACAGCTAGTGGTTTTGTAAAGCAGCTGATTCTACAATCAAACTTCGACAGACATACAACTATACTAAAAACAACTATACGAAAAATAAACTGCATTTTATGCGTAACGTTAGTAATAAATTAAGCAGTTTACATCATTACAACCACAATTTATAAGTTTTATAGCAATAGTAATAGAAAAATCAAACTCACTGAAGATGTATGTAAACTCAGGAAGGAATTCAAAAAGGTCTTGTCGGCCCTAAACCTAAAATATTTTTACTAAGAAAGTTAAGAAAATAACAAAAACCTCACCTGTTAATACTGTTCATAGCAGCCGCACCTTGATTCTCCCTCTCGCTCCTCTCTCTCGAAACTCCAGCGAACCTTTCAAAGTTCTCTCTCTCCTTATAGTGCCGTTCAGGTCGTGGCGAGGAAGACCGTCTGCCCGGCATTGGCTGAGGCATGTTGTTCTGCTGTACCGTTTGAAGAAGAGAGTGATTCCCTTGAGGCTGTTGCTGCTGTTGCTGCTGCAGCGCTTGAAGCAACTCCTGAGCATTCGTCGCACCGTTGGATAAAAAGTTCGGCAGCCCTGGGTTTAGAAGTGCGTTGGAGAGGTTCGGATTCAGCATGTTTGGTCGAATATTGGATGACTGCTGCGAGGTCGAGTTGAGGAGCTGGTGGGGTTGGGCCATGGCTTGGAGGTTGGCTAGCGATGTTGAGACCACTTGGCCGTTGTTGAGCGCTAGGTTGACCATCTGGTCGTTTGAGTTGACGTGGTTCACCGGTATCGTTAGGATGGTCTGTGTTGCTATTCCTGTGAGAAAATAAGTTAATTATAGATTCGTCTCTATAAGAATTTTTCTCTTTACTAGTTTGTTCGCGATAAGCCCATTATTAGAATGTAGTGGTCCCGAGTTGGTTGCATCTCCGTGCGAGATGCATGATTTTTTAATTAAAAATTAAAATTTAATTTAATAAACAAACAAGTTTTCATTTGTTTCCACAAGGTGAGATGTATATCCAGCTTCATGAGCAAGTAGTAATTTAAAAATTGAAAAGTTATTGTGACTTCCGCCCTGGCAATAAATTACATACCCAGTTTAGTTCACCGGCTACTGGGTCGTATTTAAGGCGCTCTTATCCCAAAATCAGTAATTTCAAAGTCGAATAGAACTTTCAAATATCGTCCAAAACTTCAAAAAAAAAACGCAATGTAGTTCGAACTTTTATCTAGGTCTTCCACGCATGTGTTACACGATCAGATAAACTTTGCTCGATAGAAATAATTCACGAACATAGCATGTAATAAGACCTTTCAAATCATGCCATTTCCATTTCCATAATTAAAATATTTTATTACGGAACATATCTGGTAATATTGCTCTTTAAATTTTCTAGGTCGACCACGTAAGTGGGTTTTAATAAACATATCCCTTATTTTTAAACAATTTAAAAACCGATACAAACAACGAAAAAGTACAAAAGTGTGGTTATTTTCTTTACTCCTTACACGTAAAGAAAAAGACAGAGAGTCACTCTTCTTGGATAAGAGCGCCTTATTGTTATCGAGGTGGAATGCACGATAAATAACCCTTTTTTATCAAAGAATTAATGTGGGAGTTCCTTTATTAGGGGCATTATTAAGAAGAAAAGACTTAAGTCATTCAGGCTGGGATGCTGACTTAGACTTTTTGGCAACACATGTGAAACGATATCTCTAAAAGAGTTTTTTTATGGAAGCAAGCGAGGATCAATGTAGTTATTAAAATGTGAAGGGAACAAAATAAATGGAAACACTGGAAACTAAACAACTTTCGAAACTGAGCCGTATATATTTTCAGATTGGGTGCATATTACCTTGCGACGTGGGTATGAGTAGCTGCGCGCCCTGGATGCCCTGCACCAGTTGCCCTGATGCCAGGATCAGTTGAGGCATCGGCGATGGCATGGCTGGCGGCATCATGTTGGTGTTTCCCACTGGCGTCGGTGACCCCATACCTTCAGAACAGATTGCTTGGTGAGATGGATAAAATTACCAAGTTCAACAACAATTTGATCTGCTGTAAGATGAATCTGAGCCATGATCTGCAATATATTGTTTTACTGTTGCTTTGGCTCCATGATCATTGATCATTTAAGAGTGACCTTCATCAGGCTTTGCGGCAAGATTATTATTAATCTATTTGTTTTTTTAATAATCTTCCTTATTAGTTATATAAAACACGTTCACCTTAATTTTAGTGTAATTTTTATTGTGTTTCGAGATATTTTTCACTGATAAATGCATCTATGTTTAAGGTAAAAAAACTTAACGTTGTAACGATTTCAATTGAAGCGATTTAATAATAAAACAAATGAAATAATTGATGTCTATTGGTATATTGGTTTTATCAGTATTTATTTGAGTTTGTTTTTTTCATTAACATTATCTAAATTTTTGATCATTTCATGTTTTAAATACTTACCTATGATATTATTGTTTGTTTAGAAAAAAATATTTGAAATTAGATAATTAATTGAAAATTAATTAAAATAAAATTAATGAAAAGCTGTCTTAAAGCCTTAAATTCGAATACAATACTTTAAAAGAGCTTTAAGCTCCACAAATTAAAAAGCTTCTGAATTAGAAAAGGTCAAAGTGGAACACCCGATCTATTATTCCAAGGGGTGTCTATAACAAATCGTCATAATAAGAGAAACACGTTAATGCTCTAAACTTCGGAATCACGTAATCCATAATTAGGTAATTACCGAATCTAATCGATTTAATGAATCCCAGATAGCGGCTCCACTGACTGCTATTAAAACCTCGCCGTAATGGACGAAAAAACCTATCTAAATAATGAGTATAATTATATATTTTTTCACGAACGACTGTTGCGGGATCATTAAGATTTTTATTGTTTTAATAGGGCTAATTATACATTTTTTTCGGTATTTAATTGATGCGCCGTAGAAAAAGCAATTTGTTACAAAATGTGAAATGTCATGCTTTGAATGAATACGTTATGTTAATGCAGAGTTTAACAGTCTTGTAAGGCATGCTTAGATTTTTGTTGGAACGTTTTGTTCGCTGTGAATTAGTCGCGGTCGGCTGCCAATAGTTCTAGGAGTAATTATACACAGTATATTGCTATAGACAGGAGAGTATTTCGATGCAATACGCCACGCTGGAGTATAAATTTTAATACATTTTTATTGTTTAATCACGTAAAGTAGAAAGCTCAAAAGTCACAAAATAATTTCATATTAGACATAGCTGTCAAATTAGGGAAGATTGTTTGGTTTTTGTTAATGTGAAATAGAAAGCGAGGATTTTAAATTGAATTGTTTATTTTTCTAAAAACATTACTTAAAACTATTACAATTGTGCCAAACTACTATCGCGGTTTGTCGGCAAGCTCTTAATTTAAATTAATATGCGAACTACCCACACAATACACAAAACACTTTTTGTAGAAGTAGCAAACAAGTAAACAAAGAAAAAAAGAAAACTCTGTAAAACTGACATATTTATGTCTTAAATAAAATACTTAACGCAAAGAGGCCTCTGTTAATTTATTTTATTTTGTCAAGCAGGTATTCTCCTACATTCTTGATATTTCTGCATGGTTCCATATTTGACTTTTAATCGTACTATAGGTTTGTCTTACCATAAGTTCTGTCTGTCCCTCCTTTTTGTAATAATTTTAACAAGTGAATAAAATTTGTGACATTTGATGAGCATTTGTTTTTTATATGACTTATAAGTTCGGAGATATGACTGCTGTAATGAAAACTTTTCATTTGTTTTGGTGACCTTTACTGGAAATATATAGTGGGTTCTAAAAAAGAACCGCGTCGCTGTTATACATAAATGTAACAAGGCTTCATCCAGTCGCAATCATCGAACTATCAAACAGTTCCTAAAGACGTCCTCTGCTGTTGACAGGTACAGCAGCGCCCAACCTTGCTAATAAATAAACCCATGACCGATTTCCAAGAAAATGATGGCAATTTAAACTTAATAAGGGCAGGAATTGACGACAGCACTACGACATAATATAGAGCCACAAGAACAAAGAGATTGCTGCAACAACACACAAGATTCAGTTTCAGGCAATCTCTTCACTAACAAAGAGCTTGTTTTGGTAGGGTGTAACGTACCAAAGGATTAATGAGTTACATTTTTTTGAACAGGAGACAAAATCCCGAGCTACCAATTCAGAGCGATATCTAGGAAAACGTTTTTAAGCCGCTGAAACTTGTCTTAAAGGTTAAGAGGCTATACCGTGAAAATTGACACTTTTTGAAGTTATTTATCTGCTCTTTTAATGAAGTTCCAAGTAAAATAAATTAGTATAACAATTTTGGGACCTTTTACTAGATTTTGGTCTATCAGAAACGCGATAAGAGGAATTTCATTCGATAGAAATAATTATTGAAATCGGGTCTAAATTTACACTTTTTTTGATATTCTGACAAATTAGGATAGCATACAGACCTGAAAAATATTTATTTAGATGGGTTTTAACTACACCTAAATTACTGGTTATGGAATGTTTTGTAGCTATTTTAGTTAATTTTGCATTAATTTAAAACCGACTTTTTGACAATTTTCCCGGATTCCGTCCCTTTCGCACTGCGGGTCTTTCTGCCTGGAGTAACGGGTACCTTTGCTAGCACGGTATATCACCTTAAGTGATACTTTGACCCAACGCTCTGGCTAGAGATTTTACCGGAGTTCATAACGTTCGAACGACCTTTTGGACGTCCTGACCTGAATTCATTGGATAACTGATTGTTGAACGTCTCAGAGGAGAAGGTTTGCTTTTAGTTTCACCACGCTATTGACAGACAAAGTGGTCGTCACTCACCTGGTGCGCTGACACTCAGATTGAGCGGTGAGTTGATGACGGGGTTGCTGGGCATAGAGGTGAGTCCCTGCAGGTTGGCCGCTAGCTGTGACATCTGCTGCGACATCTGCTGCTGAAGCTGTTGCGACATCGGTGGCATGTTCTGCTGCATGCTTGCCAGGTTCTGCAGGTTTTGGAACATTGACGCCACTGTGGGACAAAAAATGGATTACTATTTTTACTTGTTTGAATCTATGAGTGAAGTAAAGTGAGATACAAATACCGATTACTCCAAAAAGGCCAGGTGCACCATCGTGATAAACTTTATTTCGGTTGCTTTTGCTTATTTGGACCTTTTTAGAAGGTCCTTTTTAGTAGCTATATCATTGTCCTTTAATAAATGGTTCTCAAACTTTAGGCAGACCCCCGACACTCGATGCAAGTGAATAGATTTAAAAACCTATTACTACTACATGAGCAGCAGCCTGTCCATACATGTTTGTGCGTGTGTCCAGTCATCGGCCAGCAACTAAGTAGTGCGTACTCAACCGCACTTCTAATTTGCGGGAGATATATTAGCGGGGGAGGTAAGTGTCGCTTCTTAGCTATAAGCTACCATAGAGCAAAGTAAATCAAAATCGTCAGTACGAACTCACTGGAGCCATTCAGATGGGGCTGGTGATGCGGGTGCGGGTGCTGGTGAGGGGAGCGGGGCGAGGGGGAGCGCGGCTCCGCTAGCTGCGTACGCGCACCGCCCTCCGGCGAGCTGGCGCCGCTCGACCGGTCCGATTCCGCCTGCTGACAAATACATACACATTCATTATTGTATTGCAGTATTTGCAATTATTATTATAATAATTTTACAAAAACATTGATATTGATCTGTTTCATAGTAGTACTTCGGGGGTGAGAAGTCTTTTTACCAACATATTCTTTATATAATAACAATTATTAGATTAATAATCAAGAGAATAACAATTCGTCTCGCAAAACGTAGTATAGAATGGGTCAACGTACAACTAACAACCGACCTCTTCGATGTACGCTTCCATATCAAAAAAGCTGGAAATCATGGAGATATATTATACGAAATTGCCGAAATTTTCTTACCGATTCATGAGTTCATAATTCCTATAATTCAATAGCTATTTCAATTATTTGTTTTTTCTTTGAAAGTTCATTTCATGTTTTTACATATACGTATTAAATTTTGTTTTTATTTTCGGTTTGATTATAAAAATTAAATCTTCAAAAACAGTTCGTCCTGAATGCTATCTATTTCCATGATAAGATTTGACACTTTTCAAAAATTAAATTAATGTTGCTGTTAGCTTAATGTTGTCTCATTCATACACAAAAGAAATTACATTATTTGGATTTGTCATTCCAAAAAAAAAATGCAAAAATGTTAGTACTGAAAATTGAGTTTCCTTCAAATTCTCTATAGAAAACAGCAATTTTATATGTAAAGACCTAATATAAACTATAATTCATTTAATGATTCCTCACAATAATTTAAGAAAAATAGTACGTTTTGTGACTAACGAAAATGACTTAACACAGGTGAAAACGATGTAGAGGTATCTAAGATATGTAAGGAGAAAAAGACGACCAGTTTTCCTCACCCCCGTTTTAATTTTCTGAAATATTCAGTAAGCGAATAACTTTAACTCTATAAGCCATTAAAATTGAAGTTTATTTATTAACAAAAACTGTTAATATTTATTTTGAAAAACACAAATAAAATCAGCTAAATTTATTCATTTTCGTAGAGGTATTAAACATTTTCTGCTGTTGCTTTTTCACGATTTCAGGGTTGTCTCCATATGAATATTAGTATGGACGAGTACAATCAATAGTTTTGTTTTTAAAAACCACTTAAATTTTACCATGTATATTAGAATAAGGAATTCCGGAACGCAAGAAGGAAATCGCAGGAGTCTGGAAAATGACGAAGAGCTCTTGGCCAACGACATATATATCGCTGCTCATGGCACTGAATTTTGCATTGTAGGTATTTTATAAAAAATAGTGCTAGAATATTGTGGATGAAAGCACTGTAACCTGTTCAGTGGTTTGTTTAATGAAACAAAAGTAGAGGCTGTGCGTTTTGTTTTGTATATGTGCTTTTTCATACTAAATATTAATCATCCTAAAAGTTTATAAAAGCATCATCACGACATGAATCTTGAAAGGAGTGCCAGAGTTGTTTCCAAGTAGGACTGTAAAGTGCAAGTCACACAATAACACAATAAACATCAAAACGTAAAAAAAAATATGTACATTTGTATACTTTTTTCCAATCAGCTTAAAACTGTCAGATAAACGATTTCTCAATTTATTCATAAAAAATGCGTTCTATACTCAAAGTTCGCTGAATATAGCTTAATATCCAAAAATTTATAAGTCGGGTGTATATGCAGCATAAAATTCAAGTGGCTATTAGTTACAAATACATATTTTTTTTAAACAACCCGTCTTTATTTTTGTCCGTTAAATATTTATACACAACCTAAATTTTAAGTAATCATTAAAATTTATTACTTGCTTGTTGTCGTTTGCGTTTTTTGGTACCTAGTTTGGTCATTCCGTCATGATTTCTTTTTTATAGATGTAAATTTTTAAAGATCAAATATAAAAAATATATTAAATTTCCTACTACCTAATCCTGATTATTGTTTTTCGGGTAAACAAATATCTAATAAAACAGATCGATAAATAAAAATACAACTAAATAGTTACTACTTAATAAGTAAAAAAAGCTCTACGAAAATTGTAGCTGCGTAGCACTTGTAGCGTGGTGACCGTAGCCCGTAGCCGTTAGCTAAAAACTTCATTTTTCTTTGACACTTTCAAGTGCGGGGAAAACTTTTTGTTGCATTTTTATATTACTTTTTAAAAATAAAACAAGAAACAAATGGAAACACTCTTTAAAAGCTGATAATATGTAAAAAAAAAACACGCAAATACTTACAAACGACAATGTCATTATCTCTACACCTTTTCACTTTACACCAAACTTTGGTACAATTTTAAATCGTCAAAGTATATTTAAAGTCATTTTCCGAACGAAAATTTCCGGAATGTACCGAAATATGCAGCGGGAGCGAGGCGAAGTTTCAAACAACTTTCGCAAGTACCAACTCGCTAGCGTAACTTTAAATCGATGTAAATAGTCAACAAACTACGAGAAAACACAAAACGAGCGTATTTATCCACTGTTCTATCAGTTTACTTATTATCTAAAAGCTACCGACATCAAAAGTTTTTTTTTTTCTAACTGCGCTTAGAATCGAAACGGCAACGGAACTAGACAACTACCGCCGAGGTATGCCGCGAAAAAGGAGCACTATCGACAAAGCGTTCACATTTTTTTTCTTTACGTTTTTTTTTATTTATCAGCGGCCGGTTCACATACAGCCGCGCGGCAAAGTTGCACGGCGCCGAATGAAAGCGCGTCATCAGTTTAAAAAATCAACCCCTTCGTGGTGGTGGAAAAAAATGCGGCCCCCCCGGGTGTGGGGGCGGCCGAAATCCTTGCCAAGCGATCGTCCACCGACTTGTTACCAGAATAATCATATAAAAAGTCAAACATTTATTCGAGTGTTTGAACATCGTTTAATTAACCTAATCTCGAATTATCATAAAATATACCTTCTGATGGAGCAAAAAATTCGATTTATGGCTTAGTATTTATGGGATCGTTATTTTAACACCATCGCTGCTTATTATTATTATTATTATTATTATTCCGAATATTTATAACTGTGTTGAAATATAATTAAATAAGATAAAAATCAAAGCTGACCAAAATTAGCATACATTTGGGACTACACTTGTCTATGTAGTCATTTACGCACACGTCTGTCATTAAGAGGTGATTATCATAAGGCATTGGCTCTTATATGGATAGTATAGAATATCTGCAACCTACTTAAGTACAGTTATACGGAAAATTGTAGTTTAATTTCCGAGCCCAAAGCCTTGAACACTTCAAGACGTCAAAACGATCTGTTTGCAACAGATATTCAAAATAGACATAAAGCCAATAGTAATTTTTTCAATTCTCGTGGCGGCTTCGGGCAGAAGGGAACAAATTTTTATCTATTAGTTTTATGACTAATTGACTGAAGCCCCGGGCCTTAATCGGATCGGAAATTTATCCTGATGTTTCTTTAATTTTATTGAACTAAACTATATTTTTAAGATAAAATTACATAAAAAGTATGAATTTTATGAAGAGAAATAGATGCAAGTATCTTTAAAACTTCTCTTCTGTTTGGTTTTTGCCCCTGACTTACTGAGGAAAAACTGTGTTGTCTTCTGATATAGATTTTTAAAATCAAATTAGCCATCTAACTTGTACCAAGCAAAAAAATTTAATAAAGAAAAATGCTTATGTGTTATGTTTAAAACTGATTGACCTAAAAAGCATGCTGTATGTCTACCAGTCAAAGAAGATTAACCTGGCAGTTGAATCTGAATCTCTGGTGGTAAATTTGTTGATCCCTTTTCCAAATAGCTCATTCAGTACATTTGCAAAATAATTCATTCGATTCCTTGTTTATATCATCAAACTTTCCTGTACCTAATTTCCGTTCAACACAAGCTTGTAAAAAAGTTACCTAAAGCTCGACCCGATCCGGCGGCCTCGCGGACTAATGAACAAAAGTCGAAAAATTATCACCAACACGTAACATTCGGAATAATCAGCGGTACACGAAAAAAAATCACTAATTATTCAGATGAAGTTGGACGGGCGGGGGGGAGGGACACGACGGCCAAAATAAAAACGGTGTTGCGTAGGGGTTGCGCCCCCCGCCGTACAAATGTTATCTAACTGCGTTCGGCGCGCTTCGTTCTGAATTAGCGCCGGCAGACCGACGAATTTTCAATTTGGGCCTCCATTTTTTTCTCGGATAGTTGGTCCTAATGGAAAAGGCTTGGCGATCACGAATTCTGTTTAAAGCTAGCGCCGAGAGCGATTCGTCGTTGCCGATCTTCGGTTGGTGTTAGACCGTCGATAGACTGTCGGATCGCGGTGTCGGCAAGTGGCCGGAAAGTAGGATCATTATCGGAATGGTCGAGCGAGCCACGCACACACGCGCCTCATTGTCCGCGCTCGCGGATGTGGATGTGTGTGTGGATTTTTACTCATTAATTTTAAAACGCTCCGGATTTTTTTCAGGGCGGGTGCTAGGGTGTCTGAGGGGGGGCGGAAGGGGTGAAAATTGGCGATGGCCGCCGGGAGGGGTGTCACCGGCGGGGGTTATTAAATAGATTGGTCCGCGGCCGAACGAAGCTGCCGATCTGCACTTGTACTCGCGTCATTAACGGGTTGAGAAGCGATTTTAAATGGTGAAATAACAGCCTGTTACAAGCAAAGTTTAGCGCCGCCCGCTGCCCAACGACGCTTCTAAGGGCGAGCTGGAACTTTTTATAAACTATCCGACATTATTTTCATTTTCATCTCAGCTACGCACTTTTATTTCCATATATAACGCATTTCATGTTTCAAAAGTAACAATGTTTGAATATTATGAAATTTTCGGTGTTTATCTTTTCGTTACAGGATATTTTTTTACCAAAAATGTTAGCTAATATTAGTAGTACATAAGCTTCTTTGAAAGTCTAGTAGGCAGTCAAAATCATCTTTCATTAAAAAGATACCATCACCGCCACGATTTCGGCCGCAAACAATGACCTGTAAGCATTAATTATACTCACAGCTAACTTCACTCCACCACGACATACACTCGATCGTGTGTCGATATACGAACACACACGCGCAACTCAAGTTGTTTTTTTCTCTTCGGCAGCGCGAGGGGTGAGTGGGTGGACAAAATGTGAAAAATACTCGAAAAAAGGCGAAATTGTAGCAGATATATAATTAAAGTCCGCCGTACTGTATAGGGTGCTTTATATTATGCATATTCGGACCGTGTCGCTTGCAACTTTGGACATCGTCCGCAGCCGCAAAACGGACGAAAAAATTAATTGAACAAATACACGGCTGTGTGTGAAGGATGATAAATCATTTGTGTTTAGTAGCCTATGTACCTACCTAAACACATGATATATGTATATTCAGATGTGTATTTAAGGTTGTCAAGTAGAAGTAGGTTAAGAAAAATATCAAACAAAAGTTGAAACGAAGTTAGTAGAATCTGAAAGTCGACAAAACTGTAGCGCTAAAGTGAGAAACGGGTTTAACCCATTAACTACGGATAGGAAGTAGCGAACGACCCTTTGATTGTCAAATATACTTGTCGAAAAGTTTAACGCGCGAACTAAGATTGCGTGTTCACGGGGTGGGCGTCTTTATTGAAAGTCAAAAACTGTAGCGCTAAAGTGAGAAACGGGTTTAACCCATTAACTACGGATAGGAAGTAGCGAACGACCCTTTGATTGTCAAATATACTTGTCGAAAAGTTTAACGCGCGAACTAAGATTGCGTGTTCACGGGGTGGGCGTCTTTATTGAAAGTCAAAAACTGTAGCGCTAAAGTGAGAAACGGGTTTAACCCATTAACTACGGATAGGAAGTAGCGAACGACCCTTTGATTGTCAAATATACTTGTCGAAAAGTTTAACGCGCGAACTAAGATTGCGTGTTCACGGGGTGGGCGTCTTTATTGAAAGTCAAAAAGTCTAGCATTTAACTAATTGTATCTACGTAAAATATTGAAACTTGAATTTAGTAAAATTTATTTGTTTTATAAAGTAATATCAAAATAACTTGTGTTGAACTCATTGAAGTAAATTTCGAGAGATTATGAGACTGGGCGTGGCTTGCGAACACTCGATTCTCTTTAAATCTCCAGTCCAAGCCATACTATTAAGGAGAGTTACAAAATAAATAAGATTTTGGTGTTAAAGTAGACTGATTAGCTTTTAAAAATCTAGGGGCCAATCATAATATAGTTTTCAATGCAAGTGCTTGTAAAGGCCCACTTTTTATGCATCAAACCGAACAGAAAGTCGATTATTTTACCCTAGGGCTTTATTATTATTATTTGTTTACAATGGTTGGCTAACCTGCAGCCTTTCCTGTGCACCATAAATGTTATACTTTTTTTCCACTGTTTACCGGCTCTGGATAAAGTCCTTTTGAGCCAATCATAATTTAAAGTTCACAAGATTATATTTGTTTTATTTCCTCACACTATGCATTGAAAAACGTAGTATGATACACGGGCGTAAGAGCAATAAATTACTTTGTTACGTTTAAAACACTCGCTACGCTCGTGTTTTAAACCGCCCTCGTAATTTATTCCTTTTCGCCCTTGTAGCATAAACTACTATAAAGTAGTTTTCAAAGGACAATCCTGTAGATAAGACAATTCTAATTATTAACCATTAATAAATAACGGACGTAGTCTACCACCAAATTGACGCCCGAAAAATTCAGACAGCAAAGGGTTAATTATACGTTCACAGTTCACGTGGTACATTTTGTACCACTTGAGTACCAAAATTGTTATAACAAACCAATAGACTACTTTAAAAGCTTCTACAAAGCATATTACAAGCAGAATAATGAATTTCATTGTTACCTTAAGAGCACACATCTCGAAATTAAAATGTCTGCCTGGTAGGGGTCCGATCGACACACGACAGATGTTAGAAGGGTTCTTTACGATTAATTTAACATTAAATTCAATAATAACCTTCCATTTATTGCGTAATTTCCTTCCAATTACATTTCATTTATAGCTCAGTAAATGGATTATGAGTGTGATGAAACATTTGTATTTTGAACGCGGTGTTTTGTGGATGTGTCTCATTTTGTGGATGTGTCGTCGATGTCTGCAGGTATGGATGTGTTGTTGAACGAATATCGGACTACGGTTCAACTTTGTACAAATTATCATTTTGGTTCTTTTTGTAATGCCTCCACAGGAGGATCGCGGTAGGTAACTGTCACTCGATAAACTCTTAAATGTAAAATTTTATGGAAAATCACATATTGTCACTATAACCCCGAAGGGGTGTAGAGGTATTGAAACAGTCAACCTTCGTACACACTCTTGGCAACGACGATTTTAAGGCGCTACAGAAAAAAATCAACACTTTTAGAACATGCATATCTACTTCAGTAAATAATGTATTATTTTGATAAAACAGTATATTATTTTTGGATTCTTTTTCTAGGGATCTGTTAGAACAGAAACGCGATTGGAGCAATTCGGCTCGATAGAAATATTTATTGAAATGAGGTCTTTTTCGACACCAATTCTCCTGGTTTGACAATTTAGAATGACATATGGACTGCAATTATATTTTATTAGATGGGTTTTAACGGTATCTAGGACCTGGTTAAACGAAATTTTGATAGCAACTTTAATATATTTTATATTAATAAAAAACCGAGTTTTTGCTACTTTCCCTCGAATCCGTCCCTCTCGCACTGAGCATTTTTTCGTATATGGAGTAAAAGGGACGCTAAAACTTTTACATATCGCCTTAACGTCCTAACGTGGTAGAAGTGAGCCTCATCTCAGTACTTGGGGTACGCAAGTTTTCCTCAAAGTGTTTTCCTTGACCGTTCAGCAAGTGGTAAGTTATTGTCACAAAAAGATTGCAAGTCTAAGTAGGCCGTACAATAATATACAACCGTATTTAAAATATAACTAAAGGTGAAAGTAAGCCAGCTGTAATTTTTTTAAATTGTACGATACCAGAATCAATGTTTATTTAATAAAATTGTTTGTGTTCAATGATATTAACTTGGAAAAAACCACGCAAAAAAAGTATTTCAATTTACATAGACTTCATTATTAAATCAGGGGTTGGCAGCCTAGCACCTACTCGTAAGTAGAATTCAATCGACCCCTGCGGAGCGACGCGTGCGCACTCGATATTCATTCGATTGTTCGATTATAATCATTCGAGTAGGAAATTTGAATTATTGAAATTCAATTGTTCCACCCAATTGTGAATGGGGTTTGAAGATGTAATTATTGACCTGTAAAGGTCCTTTATCTACGGAATTAATACGAATTTTCAGTGGGTAGTGAATTATTTTGTTATGAATTTAAGTTTAATTGAATTTGAAAAGAAAATGACTGCCACTGTGGTCGCTGGAGGTCACGGATTTAAATCCCATAAGGGCGCATTTGTGTTCAGTTCACGTGCTTTGGAAGATACATTAAACTGTGGATTCATATATTTTGTGCCCGAAGTACATTAATATACCTATCACACCAGTTAGTAATAATCGCGGGTTTACGATTGTGACCTGTGATTTGCATTTCGCAGTCCATAATCGGGCCACGTCTGATGCCCATTGGGGATTCAAGTTGTGACGATTCTTCTAAATACGTGTATTTGTCATTGACTTGTTTCTGAAAACGAAGCGTGAATTTAAGTTTAATAGCACAAAGCTTCGATTGCAGTATTTTATAAATACGTTTTTCGAGGAATCTAACAATACACAACACAACAAAATAAAAGGACCATCGCTGACGCAGTACTATACCATGGCGCATCCAGTAGTTTTTCAAATATGCAATTTACTGATTTAAAAAAAGAGAGAGATTCGAATGGTGGGACGCGCCCCCCCATCCGGCCCTGGAAAATGGTGCAAAAAGAATCAAACAAGTGAAAAAATAGTAGGCCCCACGTATGGTAAATAGCCTCCAACTCTACACCCCGCTCCTCAGTCCTCCTCCCTTTTTATTCTCGTTTTTATTGGCTCAAAATTGTCGCTTACCTTAAGTGTGTCGCGTAATTCCGCATTTACATAAAGAATTTGCAGAGATCATTGGCAGTATGGGGTAACTAGTTTTATAGGGATACGTATATATACAGGGTAGCGCAATGAGATGGGTTTGTATCGGGAAAATCTCAACTATAGTGGAAAGAGAAATTTGCTGAAAGGACTCTCGTCATCATCATTTTGGAGGAAATAAAGACTGCATTCAAAGAATTTTCAAAAATGGCTGAAATGATTTTTAAAAATTTATTTTCTCCAAAATCGATGACGGATTTGGTAAAGGTGTAAAGGTGTAAAGGTGTAAAAAATGTAAAGGTTTATTTTATGGGTGGATGTTCTTGTTTAACTTTCTGAAGAATGAATGCATAAATGCCGAGTTTCATAAGTTGAGGTCTTTGTAAATAGCGACAGTAGCTCAGTCGGTAGAACGCTCGGTTCTCAATCTTGAGATCCGGATTCGAATACTGCTGGTCGAACGTGCAACTGAGTTTTCAGTATTTATGAGTATAGTATTTGTATACTTACCATTAATTGACGGTAAAGGAAAACACTGAGGTAAACCTGTATGCCCTAAAAAGAGTGTATTTGTGCCCAAAGTACGTCGATAAGGCTTTAACAACGTACAATATAACAACGCCTTTAGGATGCTGTTGCGGCTGCCGCGATTCTGCAGTTCATCTGACATATTCGCGGAGGCCCGTACAGATGATTTCTATGTCATGATGCGCAAGAAAACTGCCTCCATGCTACTCAGACTACGGGGCTGTGGCAACGGCATCCTGAAGATGATTGCGGACCGAATGGATTGTCACATCCAGAAATTCTAGATGGAACGATTCATTGGGTTATTTAAATAATCAATTTTATACATGTTCCCTTTGTTTTACTATCCTAGTTTTAAGCGTAACACTAACCTACCTTTGGATTTTTAATCTGAAAATAAAAAGTCATTTATTTATTTAACCCTTATCATGTCGGAAAGTTAAAATCTTCAGTGAATAAAGAGTGTTCAAGTGTTGACTGTTCTACACTCGGGAACTTCTTTGTCAACCCTCGGTGATACGCGACTTGATATCATCCATCCATCCATCAGCCTAGTTCGTCCACTGCTGGACATAAGCTTTTCCAGGACTGCCACTTTCGGCGGTCATCCTGGAATAATTACCTATACTCACACACGCTGGGCAGGTGGGTTGGTGAGTGCGGTGCCGGAACCCTCGCAACAGTGACGCCGCTGCCCGTCACCAGTCAGGCATGGTGGGCTTCCTGTTTTTTTGCCTGTGAGCTGTCCTCTTACTTTCCCCCAAATTACTTTGAGGGGGTCTCCAAGTAAGATGATGGTACCTCCACAGTCGAGCCCGGCATCAGCTCTACCACCTGTACCGCCATAATGACGATATGTTTTTTAATAAAAGTGATTTCAAGAAGTATAAAATTATACACTTTTTTTAATAGACGAGGAAAAGTCTAGTCTGATACGAACCTCGTATAACTTGACAAACCACATCCTCACAACAACTGAAGCGTGCTAGAGATTGTCTATAATTTTGTCTTCATTTACGTAAATCCCAAATAAGGCTGACACATCGAGTTTGACATTAAAAAGCGGGTAGAAAGAAATGGAAGCCACAATTAAGGCCCGGCTACTTGCAATTAAAATAATGGCTGTCACACCTATGAGACAATTAGGCAAAAGAATAAATTGTATGTTTTGATAGCTGCGTAGTATTGCGACTTAATTAGGGCTAATAAAAAAAACCTTAATTCTCGGTAATGGCATCTAATAGCCGTAGTTGTAAGGCCCGATACGATGATAATCAAGGCTAATTACGTATGCGAGGCTTTTTTCCGAATACGGCCCTGTAGGGAGGGGGTGGTCATTAACTTTATTTACAGTTTGGAACACGTTTTTTTTCTAAAGTACAGCTTTGGTGATTGTTCGTTATGCTGGTAAAGTTAATTGAGAAGATTTTGGGTACAAATCTTATGAAAATATAGCTAGGTATCTGTATTTGTAGTCTGGGGTTATTTTACATAAAATACCAGACATGGTAGGTCCAAACACAGACATGGTAGGTCCAAACACAGACATGGTAGGTCCAAATACAGACATGGTAGGTCCAAATACAGATATGGTAGGTCCAAATACAGACGTGGTAGGTCCTAATCCAAAAAATATCAAGCGTATCTAGCTGAAAGGCCGTATCTACAAAAGATCATCGAAGTAGATACGACCTTTTAGTTTGGTTCTCATTATCGCTAAAATAATAGTAAAACAATAGATCGCAGTCCAGACCGTGGCTCGGATCGTGATCGAAAATATTTTATATTACATATTTAAATATATCGTCACGACATGAATCCCCGATGGGGTGTCAGAAGTGTTCCGAGTGTGAACAGTGAAATGCAAGTCTCAGTCCATACTCGGTACACCCGCGTTTCACCGACGATTATTACGTCCCAACGTTATGAGTGGTGAGCCTTATCGTTCTCAAGGACACAAATATATGCTTTTCAAGGCATGCAGGTTTCCTTACGATGTTTTACTTAGCCGTTCAGCAAGTGTTAAGTATAAAATAGTGTGCACATACATTCCGAAAAACTCATTGATGCATGTCCGAGCAGGGATTGAACCTGGATCTCAAGATTGAGAGACCAGCGTCACAAAATAACCACTTATCTATTTTGTGCCAGAGTTCTATCCCTGGGCTACAGGCACACATCTATTATGTATGCGTATTACTATTTTAAATAACTTAACAGTTTGGTAACACATGGAAAACTGTAAATACAAACGATATATCCAAACACCTAACACTACCAAAATACTTTTCTCCCTAAATTGGTACTTAAGAGGAGGCCTTCCTTTTTTCAAGAGTTTTTGAACGATTGTACAGAATTACTATTATACTTACCCAATTAAGGCGATATGCAAAAGTTTTAGCGTCCCTGTTACTCCATATGCGAAAAAACCGTCAGTGCAAGAGGGACGGATTCGTGAAAAAGTAGCAAAAAGTCGTTTTTTTATTAATTTAAAATTTACTAAAGATGCTATCAAAATTTCGTTTAACCAGGTCTTAGATACCATTAAAACCCATCTAATAAAATATAATTGCAGTCCATATGTCATTCTAAATTGTCAGACCAGGAGAATTGGTGTCGAAAAAGACCTCGTTTCAATAAACATATCTATCGAGCCGAATTTCTCCAATTGCGTTTCTGTTTTAACAGGTCCCTAGAAAAAGAATCCAAAAATAATGTACGATTTTATCAAAATAATAAATTATTTACTGATTATTAATTATTGAATTATTTCCGTAGCGCCTCAATATGAAACTTATATAAGCATATGTTTTTTCATGCCTTTGTATGTAGCGTTACCTAATTGGAAAACTTTCGCCCGATAGATTTTATTTTTGAAAATAGTCTCTTTTTGAGTGTTTTTTTGATTTTGTGTTTAATCCATTTGATCTTTGTGTCTCATATTTTACTATCAATACGAAAATCTTGTTTATTAACCAATGCAAGTTGAAAAATAACTTAAATGCAATACTGTAATTTTAGACTCGTTCTGAATCGTTTCGCGCTCATTTTGGCGCACGCGATTTTCAACTTTATGAAAGTTAGTCTACGGGTTATGATTTCAAAGCCGCTGTGCACCTAAGGAAGACATCGTCTTAACCTGTAAGGACGATAATATATGCAACATAGATATCATAATACTATTGTTTCAATACATATCAGTGATATGCACGTATATGTGTTATCGAATGTTGTTGATGTTAAGAGGCTATGCGAATTTTATTTTTGTCACTGTCACTCCAAGCGAAAAATCGCGCAATGCGAGAGGGGTGGATTAAGGGCAAAAGGGAAAAAGTTGGTTTTATATTTTTATAAAAAAAAACTAAAATAGCTAGCAACATTTCAAACACCAAATCTCTAGATATTGTTAAAACACACCTAATAAAATATGTTTGAGTTCTGTATATGGTTCCTATTCGTCAAACGAGGAGAAAAAGTGTGTTTGAAGACCCCATTTCAACAGCTATTTCTATCGAGGAAAATTTATCCAAACATGTTTTCCAATTTCAAAACCCTAGATTATATAGTAAAAATGCATATACCAGAAATGTATTAAATTTTTCCGTATATTTCATGAAATACACAAAAAGAAGCACCTCTATTTTTTTTTACATATCGCCTTGTGGTAATTTGCGATTGAAATAACAATGAAGGTTACTTTTTCCAAGTGAGTATTAGGAATTCAAGTCATAGACTAATTCAAAATGGTTTTGTTTGCTAGATTATATAGTCAAAATGCATATACCAGAAACTGATTATAATTTTCCGTGTATTTCATGGAATACACAGAAAAGAAACAACCGTATTTTTTTCGCATATCGCCTTAACGCCGCGCCGTCTTATTACAAAACTTGCTACCGAGTTAAAGTGCCGTAATACGAACATAGTAGACTATCTGCCGCGCCAGGGCCGGACCCAGTCGATGCTATTAAGGGGGGGAAATTAGTGCATTATTGACTGATTTCCCTTTCCAACTAGCAGCTAGACGGCACTCGCGGAACTTCGATTAAAAACTAGCTGTCGCTGTTTGCTGCAATTAGCTACGAGCGATAGGTTTCGACAGTATTTTTTTTATTAAGTTAAGTAGTTTTGGTTTGGAGTCTTATTGGGCCTAAATAGAGAGGTAAACTTGAATAAAAGTACATACTGTACTGATCATACTAATTTAAAATGTATAAGAATTTAAAATATGGACATTTTGATACGAAATTCAAAGTATTTAAAATTTGTTAGGATATATAAAAAAAAATTTCTCTTAAACTATATGCATACAAGGTGAAATTTGATAAACCGCCCGAATTCATACTGGAGACTCAGTAAGTGATCAGGAACAAGTTACAACGATCATTTTTTTGTTCTAAAATCATACTAATATTGTTGTTCCCATACGAATTGGACTAGTTCAAATACAATTCCTAGTATAGGCAGTATGGGAGCAAAAAACATTTATTTCGAATTTCACCTGAAGGGTCATTGAACATTGTTCCTAATCACTAACCGAGTCTCCAGTATGAATTTAGGCGGTTGATTAAATTTCGTCTTATATGTGTAGGCATAGGGATGTTAAATTCATGAATTAAATTGGAAGAAGTCATGTTGTCTCAAGGAACGACCCGTGTTTTATTGATATTTCACTGAGCGTTTGCAAAAATTTAAACAGTGTTACATAAAATATTGACGGCAAGTTACACAAAAAAAATGCTTTTTCTTAATCTGGATCTTATCAATCTATGATCTACTTTAATCCATTTATCAGGAATAAGATGAGATACGTTTAGAACTAACAATTTCCACACTTTGTGTTCACTTTTTTCCGCATACGTGGCAAAAAAAACCCAGTGTCCAACGATTTTTATTTATGTATTTGTAAGTTTCTTAAGGCAAGCGCATTTGTGTTTTCCCGTAAACATTCATTTGTACTTTATTTGTTTGTTTTGATACACGATAACTTGCATTTTTTGCATCAAATAAAATCGCCAAAACAGGCCAAAACTATGATACAAATATAATTTCGTTTGCTTTATTTGCTTATATTTCGGACAATAAAACTTATACCAAAACAAACGTTGTAAAAATATGATATAAAACGGGCGTCGTATTATAAACCATCCATATCCTCTAATTCCAAAGTAATAAATAAAACACCTCAAAATCGCAAGTTTTTTTGTGCGGCCCGCCTCCATTGAGCAGGATAGACTAATATAAAATGAAAGCGTTGGTGCAGGACTGATTTCTCTAAATACGCTGGCTTTAAAAATTTATAGCTCGCCCCAAAACACGTAAGTATAAATTACTACTTACCCAACTAGGTACATATAACAAAATAGTGAACTAGAAGGGCAATTATTTCGCCATTAGAACCTTACAGGATATGAGTACAAGCGGTTGGCTATTTGGATTATTAAAAAATTTACTCGATTCGAGGTAACGATCTGGCCCATTTGCGTCTTAAGTACATATTCATTATTTGTTTGGCAAGCCTGAAGCCATAACAGGTTTAAGTTATGTATGAAATCTTACGGCAGTGCTAGTTGTAAATATATGAGTAATAAAATAATAAAAAAAATGATCCTACTGATAAATTGTTTTAGAAACACAAATGAAAAAGAACTCCTCTCAATACTAGAGGTAGCTTATGTAATAGCTATTTACTGTAAAGTATAGGTGTAGCAGGCAAATAGTAAAATTTTGCATTTTACAAACGGCGTCGCTGTTTGTAAAATGACTTCGTGCGACGACGAGCGAAGCTCAGAATATGTGGAATGATGTGCTTTGATAAGAATTAAACAATTTTATCTATAAATAACCATAATAAAGAAATAAATAAATAAATACCAAATCGATTGATGACGGCCACACCGTGGGCCGAAATATGTCGAGTAAAAACATGTTTTTATTGTTTTAATATTAATAAGTAAACCAAAGTAAAAAGCAAAATACCAAAACAGGGTCCAATATGCTAAGGTCCGATTTAATTAATTAAGTATGCAAAGAAACAAACTAAAACTTAGACGATATTATAAAAAAAAATCCTTTGATTATTATTGAAGAATTTTAGCTGCAATTGTTTAAATATATATTTTTTTATTATTTTTAAGCGCCTATTTTGCGCAATCTGGAGACCCAGCGACGTTATTCAGTGCACGCTGATACGAGTAAGAACGTTATTTCATTATAAATTCTTTCGATATTTGTACTGACACAGGTCGACTCAAGGTCGTTAGCGGCTACAACAGCCTTAAGCCCAACCCTGGTACCATCAATGTAGGAAGTAAAACAAAATTTGGCGAATTTAGCAGAAATTATGATTCAAAATTTTTACTGAGGCACTAACCGAGTCTCAGTATGAATTTGATGTCATCGAATATAATTTGATTGCTCCAACTAATAAAATTTTCAATATTTATTATGTTGTTTTTCACTGACTTTTTTTAACCACTAACATTATTGTTTTTGTAAATAAATAAATATATATATCGTCACGACATGAATCCCTGAGGGGGTATAAGGAGTGTTCCGAGTGTAAACTGTGAAATGCAAGTCACAGTCCACACTCGGTACACCCGCGTTTCACTGACGATTATTACATCCCAACGTGATGAATGGTGAATACTATCGCCGTTCTTCGGGCACAAATACACGCTTTTTAGGGCATACAGGTTTCCTTACGATGTTTTCCTTCACCGTTTAGCAAGTGGTAAGACAATACTATGCAATACGACCGGGGATCGAACCTGAATCTCAAGATTGAGAGGCCAGCGTTCTCCCCCTGAGCTACCACTTCTTATACCTAGATAAGTAAATTCTCAAAATAGTAAATTCGACAACATAGTTCTTCAGCTACGCAGAAATGGCGGTAATTTTCTGACCAGTTTTTCCGAGACGCGCGCCAAAACGCATTCCTTTTTCGCGCCAACAGTGGCCAAGACACAATCAGCTGAATACCAACATGCTTACAACATTACAATACATAAAACGTCACATTTCATAGTGCTTTTTTCCATGTTTTAACAAAAAAACACCATCACTACATGAATCCCCGAGGGGGTGCCCGATAATTCAAATTTAAATTTAAATTCAAATAGTTTATTTTGCAAAGTAGGTATATGTAATACACTTTTTTACAAGTCAAATTTAATCTTACAAAAATAATAGATGTACATGAACTATATTAAAGGTTTATTTAATTTATGTAGCAATATACGAGTTAAAATGATAGGTAAAATATATATGATACAAGGTGAAATCCAATCAATCGCCCGAACCAATACCGGAGACCGGGCCAGGGACCAGGCGACCGACGAAATCCCATCCTATATACTACATACTAATATGTTACATATATAAATACACGCCTACCTCCGCCCAAGAGCATGTCCTTTTTAACATAAAACTTATCCTATACAAATGACTTATATTTACTATAACTAAGGGATGAGAAAATATAAGGCAGCAGGAATTCAGGTTAATAAAAAAAGAAAAACATATATATATATTTGTCTACCTGTCTCATATAGTCTATTTCCTTTTCATCCATCCATCCATCAGCCTAGTTCGTCCACTGCTGGTCATTCTGGAAGAATTGCCCATACTCACACACGCTGGGCAGGCGGGTTGGTGAGCGCGGTGCCGGAACCCTTGTACCAGTGACGCCGCTGCCTGTCACCAGTCTGTTCCATATAAGGCCTGGCTATTAGGGATGGATATACCGTCATCTATCGGTCCCAGGCATGGTGGGCCTCCTGGTTTTTTGCCTATGAGCTGTCCTCTTACTCTCCCCCGAATTACTTCGAGGGGGTCTCGAGATCAGCTCTACCACCTGTTTACCACCTTTTAGTCTGTAATTAATTAATATTATTATGTTTTCGAGTGGGGACTGTGAACATCACAGTCCACACTCGCATACCCACGATTCACTGATGATTATTACGTCCCAGATCGGTGGGTCCTCATATTTGGGGCACAAAAAGTACGTAGGGCGAACACAAATGTACTTGTCCGCGATTTGAACAAGTTTAGTTCTTCTTCTTTATTTTTTATTGCACTAAAAACTTGAATACTATAACATACACATGAATAAAAGTTGTACAAGGGCGAGCTTATTCTTGACACCTTCAATGTGGTGAAAAGGTAGTGAGAATGGTGGGCAAATACACTTTAAAACAGAAAACTTAATGGAATAAAAGAAATTTAATGAATAAGCAACAATACATGCCAATATATATATATATATATATATATACTTTTACATATTTAATTATATCCAATAAATAAACAATACTTAATTATTCAAAATAAACAAACGTAAAATAACATTATTTATACATATAATAATATATATTAATAAAATAAATCTTGCCATACAGAGAGGTAATGTGGCAAGTATTTTGGGCACTCTCCCGCAGGGCAGTGATCTAGAGGCAATTTTCTTTTTATAATTATTTATTTAGGATTATTTTGGTTTTAATTATTGTCTTTCACATTTGTTTTACTATTAATAAATTAACTATAAAATATATTAAATACATAAATATTCCAACTAATAAAATGCAGATAGGTAAAAAAAAAAAATTAGCTCTTAGAGAGAAAATGCTGTTCTAGCAATTTCGAGATTAAACTTTTTTTTTTTTCAGCAAAAGTTTTTGCGGTGCGCACGTAATGCTAGCTCTACATTTTCGGTGAGAATATTGCGTCTTCAAAATATGAAAAATACTCACAAGTACGTATTAAAAGCAACATAATCAGTACGTAACGCGAGCTCTAATTTACCAACTCTAGCTAATGGACATAAGTAATAAAGGCACTATTATCATTAGTCGTAATTGCCAGGACGTTTGTATGTGTGCGTATTACGTTTGTATGTGTGCGTATTACTTTTGTACACAAATGAAACTCTTTTCCCGCAACCGCCATAGAGGTTAAGAACGGTCAAACGGTGTTTTTCATTTCCTTGAAATCTCCCTCATTAGATTCAGGTGGATTTATGATTCTATTACACGAATAAACATGGCAACAGTCGTGAAATGCGTCTATTTGAAATTTCTCTTTATGTTTTTTTTTTTTTTAGAAATTTAAGACATTAATTTTCCTTTTGCAGTCTTGTTTAATACTTATTCTATCGTTCGCAGATATTCACGTTTTATTCACAACTTTCAAGATAATTCACTTTCAATGCTTAGTCGTTTTCGTCACAAAAATACGACAGTTATCTCAAACAAAGAGGTCAATCCAAAGAGGTTATACAAAATATTTATTTAAAAAAAATATTATTGGGTGGCAGTATTGTATAACAATAAAGTACTTTATGGTTAAAAACAATACTGGCACCCAATAAATATTTTTTTTAAATCAATCGAACGAGGCTAAGTACGAAACCGGTCTACCCTTGGCAAGAGGCTCCAATTAGTTTTTATGCCACGCTTCATTACAGCCAGTGTTAATTATTATTGTGCTGACAAACGCCTGTTCTCACTCGAAGACCTAATTAATACTGCTGCTGCTTTTTTTCCTTTTTAGGGATCCGTGATTTATTACGAAATTTAATGTGATTCTTTCTATCCTGTCATATGCACAATTATTCCAAATATTGAGGTACCACTTCATTATAGGTACCTGTGTTTTAGTTCATAAATATTTGTCAGAAGGGTCATACATACCCTAAAAAGTAAAAAACCTTTCGAAACGCAGTGGAAAGTGGTCTAATCCTTGAAAACTGTGGCGAGATGTAAAAAGAAAAAGTACGGAGCCCTCAGTTCCTGAGTCGGGTGCAAACTTGACAGGGTTTTTTATGTGCTTGTCAGCAAATATGAGCATTGGGGTGTGAGTGGTGCATTGAACGGAACGTGTGTGGTGCGCGGGAAAATTCAAGCGTTTTGTTTTTCTAATTTGGAACGCATACATAATGCCAGCCGATCAATTATGAGAAAGATTAGGTGCGTTCCAAATTTTAATTACCTAAATATTAAAAAGAAAGGAAGAAAATTTAATTTATGGTTGAAACACACAAAAACTATAATAATAGATAAATTGTCGTGCACTCAGCAAATACTGTCGGGCTATACTCAAACATACATAATGATCCGAACAGCGCTGATTTTCAGCGCATCCCTGTGAGAATACAATAAGATAGAAAGAAGAATTGATTTGGATATTGTTTTTGGTTCAATGCGTAAGTACCCTAAATAATATAGATTTTTATAGTTGCCAAATTTGTTTGAATATACTTTAGTTTAGAATTTATTAGTCTTCAAATAATAATAATGGCTGTGTGATATAAAATGTCAAAGATAATTGATGACGCCACTTTAAATATTTTCATTATTAAAATTTGCTATCGTTATGACGCGATAGAAACAGATTTAAATTAGTTATAAACTCCGGATAGGGAAGTTTATTGATGCTTATGCTAATTTTTATAGAAAAAAAAAAAACTTATCCGTGGCATTTAGACTCGTAACCGACCCGTATGGTTTCAATTTAACTTTAATAAGCGAAACTATAAATTCGGTCACTAATTGGTACGATTAGAGTCTTTAATTATTTTTATGGATTTCTTTTGTAATTTTATCGGGTTCTTTATAGTTGGCCGATTAGTTTTCTCTTTATAGTGAGTGGAATTGATTGTTAACATGTTATTTTGTCGATTTCACCAATTATGACCGAAGTTTTGTTGTTGTGTTTCACACACGGGTGCCTTATAGTGTGGGTTTGTGCTATATGGATACGATGGATATAATTTGATTACATACTTAATATAATATCGTAAGGACGTACGCCGACATTGGTGACATTGGTGACATTGTGAAGAATGAAGAAGGGGAAAGTCAAAAGCACCCAAAATAGAAAAGCTTATATGACTAGATTGAATGCGGAAAAGCCTAAAGAGGCCTGTCAGGATCGTCTTAGATAGAAATCTCTGGGCTCTACCTACCGCTCTAGGAGACACATATGTCATATTGAATTTGTTACTGATCGAAACTATGACAGAAATAAATTTCTATGTTTGAACACTTGGCGATTTATCCATCGCAAGGAGATATAAATTAACATTATATCATTGCAGTATAGAAACGCAGAAAGAAAAGTAAATCTGGATGTGAGGAGCTCCCGGTTCAGAGCTCCTCACATCCAGATTTATTTTTCTTTCTGCGTTTCTATACTGCAATGATATAATGTTAATTTTGTTACTGATCATTTATAAAGTCTTAAGAATGAATTTGGCTCATATACCAGTACAGTATCTTTATAAGAAAATTGTATTTCTAACATGTAAATAATTAAAAATAATCATGCTATTTTAACCATTGCGTAAAGCAAGATCACTTAATGTAATTATTAAAGCATAATCGCGGATATAAACAGAGCTATAATTAATGATTAAAAATAAATAGGTATAATGATGGTGCTGGCCTCAATATGAGATCATGGGTTTTTCCAGACTGATAGCAAAAATTCTCAACTGATCACAAATACGCTCTGTATGGTCCCCAACGGGTTATATGTTTTATAGCGACAACTATCGCTTTGGATACTCTAAATATTATTGGAATGCATTACAAACTAGAAAAGATCACAAATTAGAAACAAATTTCTAGTAAACAAATAAATATCTTGAACAAATTCCTCGGACCAGTAGCCGAACCTGCGACCTCTTGCTTTCACGGCAAGTGCGCTACAGACTGGGCCACCGAGGTACTCATCCTTGACTGTCTAACTTTTCCAACATACCTGTTAAAAATTAGGATTTTTGTCACTAATGCTCATATTGGAGGCTGACAACGGTGTTATGTAAATTCCACGCCTTATTCAATAAAGAAAGAGATTGTTCTCAAACGGATTGTTCTTGTGTTTCCATTATTATTTTTCTCTGGAAGTTTTAAAATGTCGTTGCTAATAATAAATTTACGAAATATTTTTGAAAAAGTCAAAAATAGGTGCAACGATGAGCGAAGTGATGAGGAGCGTTTAGATTGCTGTGTAAGGTATTTAAGAATTCGAGAGCCGGGCGAAGCGGAACGGAGCTTGGCAACCCTTGCAGTTTTAACAGAAATTAAGAGCGGTTTCACAGCCAGATTGTGAAAAATCCGCCTTTTTCTAATTAATCGAAACAGAACACTTAAATTCATAATTGACTCAATAGTTATTCAACAAAACCCTATTATCTGTATTAAAACCGCTCTTAACAGAATTCATGATACAGTCAATTCTACGATTTGGCCACGACACATACACTGATTCCCGCTTGTTCCCCAAATAAATATGCTCGAATGGCAGGATACGCAACTGTGTCTCAATATTGAGAGTACATTGTTCTACCGACTGAGCTACCGCTCCACCGTTTAAATCCGAATCAGATTAACATTTTGATAAAGCGCAGTTTATCAGTTAGGAAAATTGTAAAGATACGACACTACAAGCGATCACGCCTAGTGCGGTGTACACACTTGATTTATTCGCGACGGAATTTGTCTTGACCCACTTTCAAGTATTGCTACTAATTGTTAATAAGCATAATTAAAATGCGCGCTAAAGACATGTGTGTGTATGGAATGTACGCTAAAAATGATAATTTTATGGCTGCTGGATTTTTATTTTGCGCCCGCAATTAGATTAAAAATTTATTATCTATCAGCGAATAATTAGATATTAAAGTTATGAAAGATAAACTAACTTGGATGTTTGGAAAGGGATTTTAGCCTTGAAGTGACACATAATAATTTGTACAGAATCTTAGGACTTTAGGAGGAACCCGTTTTAAAACAATGCGTTTAGTCCTCTTAATTCTCATTTTCGCTAAATAGTAGATTTAACTGGACCAGAATCCAACTTATTGATAAAATACATTTAATTTATTCAAAAAAACTGTATTAAAATATGAAAAACCAAAAACAATATATACCGTCGCCGTTTATTAAAAAATGGAGGAAAATATTCAGACTAAGATATTTTTTCCAGTCGTCCACAATTTGGATCGTCAAAACAACATTTTCATTTCAAAACATAGCATAAAACCCCGTCTACACATACTCGATGGAAAGTCAATACAGCATCGAATAAGGCGAGGCCCTTACATCGAACGCTAGCATGCATTAGCAGCTAATTACACTTCGATTATGATCGCTTCGCGCGACGCTGCATATTTTATCGCGAGCCCGAATTGCCGCGAGTCGCGATGCTTTTGTTCGCGGTGTGTACACACCTTTATAATGGGGTGACTTTTGATCGTTTGTTGTTTGAATGTGAAATTGTGGTTGCATTGAAGGTGTTAATAAAATGAGTTTTTCACCTGACATTGGTGTTTTCATAACTAAACATCAAAATCAGAAAACATTCTTTATTCTGTCGCTTGTTTATGTTTATTTATGCTTTAGTAAAGAATAAGTAAACTAATATTTATGTAGGTAATATACAGTTTTTAAAACTTACATGAGGTGACATAAAAAACCAGCCAAGTGCGAGTCGGACTCGCGTACGAAGTGTTTCGTACCATTATCTATAAAACGGCAAGAAAAAAACATGTCTGTTGTATGGGAGCCCCATAAATTTTTTATTTTATTTTGTTTTTTAGTATTTGTTGGTTAGAGCGGCAACATAAATACATAATTTATGAAAATTTCAACTGTCTAACTATCACGGTTCATGAGATACAGCCTGGTGACAGACGGACAGACGGACGGACAGCGAAGTCTTAGTAATAGGGTCCCGTTGGTTATCCTTTGGGTACGGAACCCTAAAAAATAACAGAAACCGTAGAGCCCTTGGGCAATGACGGTGAAGGCCGCGTTGTCGTCCCAAGAACGTCGAAATTGTGTCGGTGAAACAAATAGCAAGAATCAACAACAATGTGCAATAACCGTTTTTTTATAGCTCCATTAATATTTTCTTCTCCGAAAAGTACTTCTTCTGAGAGCCGAGACTTATTAAGGCATTATATTTTTTGTTTTCCATCGGCAATCCGACAACCGTTACCGATAAAGTCTAGAGCGCTAGGCGCAATCTAAAAAGCCTAATTACAGATAATTACCGCGACTTACAACAAAGTATTCACCTATACATAAGTGCTCACTAATTATACATCATTACCGCTAATTGTACAATATACTGCTAAGAAGTATGCGCTAGTATTAATGACAAAAGTAATTAGGCCTTACGCACACAGCCGCAAGTGTAACGCTTGTTTGTGCGTGTGTGAATGTGTTAATATTTGTATTTGAAGTTTGCTTTATATTTGTGTGCGTTGAAGCCTTTGCGCAATAGTTTTCGATTGCGTGTTATAAATTGTAAATTGAAATTTACAACAAAATTTATGAATAAATGTTTGACGTAATTTAATTGGTATCAGATAGGTAACTTTTGAGTGCATTTCAAAAATGTATGTCGTTTAAAGACACCTGACAAGGACGAGCCAGTCGTTTTTGGGGTTCCGTACCCAAAGGATAACCAACGGGACCCTATTACTAAGACACCGCCGTCCGTCTGTCTGTCCGTCTGTCACCAGGCTGTACCTCTTGACCGTGATAGTTAGATAGTTGAAATATTCACAGATGATGTATTTCTGTTGTCGCTATAACGACAAATACTAAAAAAGAGAATAAAATAAATATTCAAGGGGGCTCCCATACAACAGACATGTTTTTTTTGTCGTTTTTATAGATAATGTTACGGAACCCTTCGTGCGCGAGTCCGACTCGCACTTGACCGGTTTTTAGTTACGCTGCCAATAGACACACATACTGACGTCCTCACTTCATGTATTTACATTGGATACGTGTTGTTTTGTATGTCCCCCAACTGCACTGGGTGTCGTTACTAAGTTTGTTTTGAAATACAGCAGTCGTGTTTTTTAATATTTTTATTATTAATTTTTATTTAAAATAATATTTTAAAGCCTTTTTTGACCTTTTATTGTTTTAAATAGATTATAATATGTAAATAAAAAGTACTAATTTGTTTCGAAATATATTTCGACCAACTTGTAATCGTCGTCAGTCGAATAAGTAAATATTTTCTTTTTATTCAATACTTTTAAACTCTGTACCAATTCAGACGGTATAGAGATTCTAAAGACACCTCATTCATCCAAATTGGTTAAAGCGTTCAGAAGATATGATGGAATAAAGAAAAATACATGAACCCTGAAAACAATACACTCCTTTTTTTGAGGGCAGTCGTGTAAAAAGGCAAAAGTTGTACACTAAAACACATTTAATTACACCTCTTATTTATTGATACAGGTTGCTAAAGCATCTTTAAATGAAACAACATAGTCTAGTGATCATACTGAACAACTGTCACAAGAAACACATCTGAAAAATTGTAAACAAAAATAAATAGATCTGCCCAATCAAAACTCGCGATATTCGTTTCGTAATAGTTTTGCAAGAGTGTCCCAATGTCTAATTATGTTCAATTGCACACAATACTTTATATCAAAAATATCGTCTTAATGAAAAATTAGGAGAACACTCGTTTATGAACCCCAATTGCGTCGGCGCGGCTTATGAAACAAGGTCGGGACTTATTTCTCGTCTCTGTTGTTGAGTGGCTCTCCAGCGGTGTTATAATAAATTGGGCCAATCGCACCGCAGAATCGCGGTGTTATAATGTAATATCATAACATCGGATAAACAATATAGGTACTTATAAAACTGCTTTTGATGTTACAATTACCTTATTGCAGTATGGGAGAAGATATATATTTTTTTATTTCCACAGGTATTATTCTTTGGAAAATAGTTCAGTATGATCAGTATATTATGTGGTATCATTTTAAATACCCGTGTATCTTTTTGCACTAGGTATATCTTGAGCTATGAACTCTTAGACTAACATATGTATTGTGAAGACCTAATTATGTCTGCATTACAATCAAGTAGGTATGTATGTGTGTGTCTGTGTTTGTATGGATGTGTGCAACATATCAATAATAAGTTCTTTTTAATTGAACTAACAGTTGTTAGTGAGTGGAAAGTTTATGTTTCTCTTCTAGGAAAATGTTTGCTTATGTAAATATAGAGTAATTTATCAAGTGGTCACCTTTATTAAAATTAGACTTATTAAATTATTACATTTTTGTCGAAAATGTAATTAATTACATTTTCGACAAAAATGGATACCTTTATGGCAATTACAGGTGGTAGAGCTGATGCTGGTCTCGACTGTGGAGGTACCACCATCTTACTTGGAGACCCCCTCGAAGTAATTCGGGGGAGAGTAAGAGGACAGCTCAGCTATATCCATCCCTAATAGCCGGGCTTTATATGGAACAGACTGGTGACGGGCAGCGGCGTAACTGGTGCGATGGTTCCGGCACCGCGCTCACCAACCCGCCTGCCCAGTGTGTGTGAGTATGGGCAATTCTTCCAGGATGACCGTCGGGAGTGGCAAAGTCCCAGGACTTAAAAGGCTTATGTCCAGCAGTGGACGAACTAGGCTGATGGATGGATGGATGGATAGCAAATAATATAATCTGTGATATAGGCCCGAGCCACGATCAGGGGCCTTATTGTCTAACTTCAACATACACCTATAGCTATCGCTTTTAAAGGTACGCGTGCATGATGTGTCACGTCATTTCTAGCCAACCACGTTACTTTCGAAAGTGATAGCGATAGATGTTGAAGACAGACAAATTGTTGAATAACTATTGAGTGAATTTTGACTTTAAGTGTTCTGTTTCGATTAATTACGAAAAAACGGGTTTTTCACAATCCGGCTGCGAAACCGCTCGTGGATGGTCCAAGGCAATTTTCATAAAAACTTGTGGAACCAATAACGGCGACAGAAGTATTATAAATTTCGTTCTGTTACTTTTTTATACACTTTAAATGTAATGTAAATGTAAATTAATTTCATACTCGCGAATAATCAGTTTTTTACAAACTGAATGTTTTTACAGTCTAATTTTGCTATTTAAAACTTTCATCGTCTCACGCTCTTCGCACTTGTAATCGTCCGCAATTTAGAAATACGGATAGTTTCATTTTGGATCAATCATAAATAATGCCTAATTCCGCTCATTCGATTAGTCTTGCTTGGTAAGGAAAAATAATTCTGATTTTTTTTATTGTCAAGTTTTATATGGTAGAAAAAAGGCGATTGAATGTAGTCTAAACCAGGTCTTCAGTCAAAATTGTATGCATTAAAGAAGCAGCCTTGACCTATGACTAACAATAATTATGCCACTTAATAAATTACTTACAGACGTGTGTGAGTGTGTGTGTGTGTGTGAGAGTGTGAGTGCCGGATATAGGATGGTTACTCATACATAACTCATTACTCGAGCTAATTGTAATTTTCACACTAGAATAACAACGATACTGCTATACAGGGTGTTGAGATAAAGTTGCGGAAGCCGAAAACTGGCGATAGAACTTGTCCACACGAACAACTTTCCGTGAAAAATATTTGAGAAATTGAGAAAAAATAATCTGTTGTTTCATACATTTTTACTATGGACCAGCTGAATTTTTTTCGCGATTCGAGTGTTGGCTCCATAGTATAAGTTGTTCGTATGGACGAGTACTATCGCCAGTTTCCGGCTTCCGTTACTTCATATTAACACTCAGTAGACATTGTTGATAGTGTCGTTCAAGTGTGAAAGAGACACGCAGCAGAGGATATATTTTGTCGCACGTTTATCGAGTACCTAATTTGGCAAAAATATAAACAAAGACTTTTCCCCCTTAATTTCCAAAAGTATGTGACCTTGCAATCGAAAATATTCTAAAAATGTATACCTATACAGCAGAGGCATATCAATAAAACGGGGACACGATTTAGTGCAGTAAGGAACCCCTCGTGCTCACATATACAGTACGGAATTTGCCGTGCTCACATATGCCCTATCTTTTTTCTTTTTTTCTGACTTCTCGGTTTTCTGCCACTGTTCTTAATTCCCCCATATTACTAACTTTCTTCAGTTAAAATCTACCTAAAGTTACAGTTGAATCAACTTAATAAATAACTCAGTAGTGTGTGCGAGGTGTATGTATGTGTGTGTGTCGGTCATAGGACGGGTTCTCATTACTCGAGCTAATGGCACTAAATATGCGGTAAGATCACCGCGGAGCTGGTACTAGCTTACTGGAGAGTTGGGTCGCATTGTACAGCCCAAAACGTCATGATATACCATGGCTCTTATAAATACGAGGGAAAAATTTACTCTAGAGAATAAAAAAGGTATATAGGTGGCTTCACGTGGCTTGCGTTAAATAATAAAAAGCTATTATCGCTTAGTTCTGTTTCTTTTTCAAAAAAGCAATTTTTAATCCAATCACCTATGCTTCAAAAACTGTGTTGTTGGCAGAGGAACTACTAATGTCACATGCCAAACTCATTATCCTATTAGGAAACGGGATTTATAATGACAATTCTTATTATGCTCACATGTATCAAAAAAACAAAAAAGTTAACGCCTCAGAAGTCAAAACTGACAAATATGTTTCTATTATGATTATAAATGGTCATAACTTTGTAACTATTTATACGAAGGCTGGATTAAAATATAGAGTTGAAAAATACAATAACTGTGAAGATAATACGGGGACATTCTACTAAAATTCTTATAAAATATAAAATATTCTCCGCAGAGCTGGCCTGGCCATCTAAAAAGGCCGACTTGGGTGAATTATAAAATGATTTGAAAGTAGGATAGGGTCAGAGTTTTTTCACGCGTGCAAAAGAGACGGCATTGGAACGGAATCATATTGTGATTTTTGCAAAACGGCCTTTTTAGAGGACCAGGGGACCTAAAAAGGCCAACTTGGGTGAATCATGAAATGATTTGTAAGTAGAATAGAGACAAAGTTTCTTCACGCGTACAAAAGAGACGGCATTGGAACATAATCATATTGTGATTTTTGCAAAACGGCCTTTTTAGAGGACCAGGGGACCTAAAAAGGCTAACTTGGGTGAATCATGAAATGATTTGTAAGTAGAATACTCATAGAGACAAAGTTTCTTCATGCGTGCAAAAGAAACGGCATTACAACAGAATCATGATATGATTCATAATATGATTCATCCAAAGCGGCCTTTTTACAGGACCTGAGGCTCGTAACAAAGTTGTGTAATGGAAACGCGTCGCTACCATAGAGGTGGCAGCGGCCGTCTAGACCACGTTAACGACAATCACTCGCTATTAATACTTCATTGTTCATAGAAATAGCCCCAGCTTGCACTTACAGTGTCATTTAACGTAGAAACTACTGCATTTGGTTTGCTTAGCCAAGTTCTTCAGCTATCCTCAACAAAATCTTAGCGAAACTTTGCGTTGCTTGCGTGATTCCCGTTTCTCCCGACCCCGTAGGAATTTCCTAAAATCCCTTCTTAGCACATTTCTACGTCACACAAGGAACATATAGTCCAAATTTCGTGTTCTTAGGTCCAGCCGTTTGGTCTGGGCGTTTACAGATTAGTTCAGTCAGTCAGGGTATTCTTTTGTGTATATAAATTTATGTTTTCGTGCATTTTAGTACGGCCAGTGGATGTTCCAGTTATCTACGGGACACCGAAAAAGCAAGGACAATTTTGCATGACGTTACATAAAAAATATGTTTGGTGTGTCAAATAAAGTGTCTTGTCATACAAGCTCTTCTATTCCGGGTGATTTTGACTTTCCCTTTTCTTAGTATCTCGCCAATTTGGTCAGCATATACAGGTATACGTTTTCTTACGGCGGCTTAGTCGAGCTTTGGGTATTACGTCTGAATGGGCCAGATTGAATGGGGTGAAGCACATTCGAACGTAAACTGAAATCGACTACGTTCAAATGGGGCGGTCGTAAAAATTTCAAAAGGTACTATCACTTACGGAATACATTCTTCTTATATTATTATCTTGACTGATTATGTAATAAGAAATACGTATGTGATTTTGTTTTTTTGATTGATGTTCATGTAGTTATTTAAAATAATACTGATTTATATTTTAAATTGACATAACGTTTGAATTATTAATGTGTTTTATTATACAAATGTGCAAGCAACACACTACTTCTACCCTATTTGATACTGATTTATTAGTTTAAAATAAGACTGATTAGTACTTTAAAATTGTTAATTGTTCAAGTTTTAAATTACAATATTACAAATTTTATAGTGATTGATTATTTATTTAGGTGTTTTATTGTGTAAGTGTGTAATTAACGCAATTAAATAGGTAACTAACCTCTACTACTGTATTTATTTGACCAAATATACACTGAGCTTATTTTAATGTTGATTTATTTGTATATTTAAAAATTGTTTGGGTGCTTAATTCAAATTTGTAATGGTTGATTTTGATTATTTATTTAAGTGTTTTACAATGTTAGTGTGAAATCAACATATTAAAATAACCTACCACTACTTAGAAATTGTTCCTCGATCAAATTTATACAGAACATATTTTAAAGTTGATTTATTATTTAAAATAAGACTGTACTTTATAATTGTTTGTTGATTATTTTTACAACGAAGATAATATAAGTCTATGAAAATATTATGTTCTTTTATTTGTATAAAAATAAATAGTTACATCAAACTATAATTCCCTTGCGGTGTGACTGCACTTTTGTAGGTGACTGTACTTAATTATTGAAACTTTTATGACCACCCCATTCGAACGTAGTCGATTTCAGTTTACATTCGAATGTGCCGCGCCCCATTCAATCTGGCCCATTCAGACGTAATACCCGAGCTTTACCTTCTATTTACCAACCATAAATTTCTTCCGTCACTCTAATCTCATTCAACTTCTCTATATGGCTAAACCACCAAAGCATTCGTTTGTATAATCAATTCATTCACTAAATTCTTCTTTCAAACCGCAACGATGACAACGATCCCTTTATCATTCAATGTCAAAACTCGCACATACTCCGCAATTAACGCATTTCCACTGCATTTACTCTACTTAGGTAACTATTGAAATAATCTGTGACTTAGGTGCTTACGATGACCGGGTATTTCCGAGAAAACACTCGGTGATATTTCCTGATCTCGAGCTCAAAATGTATGGAATATCTCGATTGACACGGATAGGAAATACCCCTTTGATGGACTTTTAAAATAGATAGGAAAAGGGTTTCCCTGACTGTAGAAATTCAATGTGTAACCTGAATTCGTGGACTTAAATAAAATAATGGATAGAAGACTAACCTAAAATAACCCAGAAGAGCCAAACGGTTATATTTAAGCCACCAAAATTAAAGCGAATTAAAAGAGCCTCACCCACACATGCACGCGATCCACACACAGCACTAGTCAACACACACATGCCCAATAAAAAGGCCTAATCAACAGCACGGGTTTTTCTCCTCGCAATCAGGCGTACATATTTCCACGGCCCAGAGGCAATTGGAAAAATATAATTACGAACATAATCCTCGACAAATTGGATTAAAAAATGGGCGAAAAAAGTAAAAAGTGTTTTAGGGCGCGTCATTATTTTTTTTTTGCCGGGAAGGAAGGGTAGCACGCCCTAATTACGGCAGATGAATCGCTCCACGGTATGTAATAACGCTAATTAATCGATCGGCCTGACAACTTTTTTAAAAAGTCGCGTGTTTTACGGCGTGTTTTTTTTCGGAAACTGCCTGGTAACGGGTGCTTTGAATAATGTATTGGATACATTATAATCTCGGGTTATTGGAGAGGATTATCACATAACGCATACATACTATTGAAGTTTGTTTATTAATCTGAAGTATTCGATAACTTTTAAAAAGTGCTGATGTGGCAAACCAAATCTTGTTGTCTTGTCAAAATGTGAGAAATGTAAAGAAATAATTTAGCTAGTAAAATGAGCAGCACGGTGTATTTACTAGCAGGACCCCGTGTCCTACGATGATACAAGTAGTTTACGGATTTAGTTCCAGTTTTTAGGTAGCTCTGTCGGTAATATCTAAAGGCAATATGTAAAAGTTTTAGCGTCCCTGTTACTCCATGTGCGAAAAAACCCTCAGTGCGAGGGGGACGCATTCATGGAAAAGTAGCAAAAAGTCGTTTTTTTATTAATATAAAATGTTCTAATGCTGCTATCAAACTTTCGTTTAACCAGGTCCTAGATACCGTTAAAACCCATCTAATAAAATATAATTGCAGTCCATATGTCATTCTAAATTGTCAAACCAGGAGAATTGTTGTCGAAAAAGACCTCATTTCATTTCTATCGAGCCGAATTTCTCCAATCACGTTTCTGTTTAACAGATCCCTAGAAAAATATTTCAAAAATAATATACTATTTTATCAAAATAATACTTTATTTACTGAAGTAGATATGCAAGTTCTAAAAGTGTCGATTTTTTTTCCGTAGCGCCTTGGTTCGAATCCTGCCGGTGGAATATGCACGAATGAGTTTTTCGGAATTATTGTGCACAGTATTTGTTACATCTTGCTGAACGTTGAGGGAAAACACAGGGACACACATGCCCTAAAGAGCGTGTATTTGTGTCCGAATTTCGGCGATAAGGCTAACCTTCTATATCACGTTGAGACGTAAATATCGTCTGTTAAAAGAGGGTGTACGAGCGTTGACAGTCTACACTCGGAAACACCTTTGAGACACTCCCGAAGATATATTATCTCGTAACAACATGTAGTAAAGCTACCGCTTTATTTTTTAGAGCTTTTGATGTTAAATTAACTTTGTGTTGAACTAGATCCAATTGAACGGTGCATTCCATCGAAATGAGAATGAAATGAACGCAAAATCAAACCTATAGACATTTGTATTTTATTTAGAAATCCATATAGCAACCGAATCGAAGAAATAAACATGCAGATCGAACAATAAAACCCTGTTTAATACAACAACAGAAATAATCTGAAAATTACGATCGCGATCAGTCCACGGCGCGATACCAAGGGTAGTGCCCCTCGTAATTATGTGGCACGCACACAGCGACAACCGCATTTACACTACTATAGCGTGGGCTATTCTTGAGTCACTCACACTGTACCAAGAATAGTGCCAAGATTTTTTTGATTTCATAAATTTTATTTGACAACGTTCTTTTTTACTACCTCGGCGGCCAAGCAAGAAAAACGGGGACACAAACGCAAGCATGTAGGGACGTCTGAAGATTTGTAAACTAAAATTTAATCGGCATTAGATATGTACATAATATGTTATACTCACGCCTATATTTCGGAGTGGTAGGCAGAGTCCACAGATTCGGTCTGCTACGAATCACACTTCTATTCCTAGTGACTTGCACTTCTTTTGTATGCCACTTCAGGACGGCCTGACCAAGCTTCAACTTTCACTTGCGCGATAAATATGTTGTCACTATTCTTTCATACGTCATCGGTGTATTGCCTAAAACACCAATACATTCTGAATATTGTGTCATTAACTCTTATTTAGATGTCAGAGGCATTTAAAAAATACTCTTTTGGTTTTCGCTGTTTTCCAAATGACAATGATGAGCGTCTTTTTTCTTTGTCTAGTCGCTCGTTTGCTTTCTCTAAACATCTATTCTTTATATTAAATTATTTGTAACACTGCCTGTCTTTCTGTTGAAATATAACAACCATACTTAGTTAAACATACATACATACATACTTACATAATTCTTGTATATTTATGTAAGGAAAAACAAAATACAGAATTTCTTGCTAAAAACCTGTGTCCAAATCAAGTGATCAGATAGGAACTCCTCCTATAAAACAAGGCAACTACTTAGCGTTTTCAAATTAAACACACTAATCACGCACACAGAGGCAAACGTATAATGATGTCAGATCGATAGTTTGTCTGTGTGAGTGGTGATTATAATGAAAGGGGTAGAGGGTCGAAATTAAGTGGCTGAGACTTACCCCCTTTGCGATGCTAGAGGTTGTGGACTAATGTCTAAGTTATTTTTGGACTAAAATTACTTTTTTGGACAGAAAGGACTAAGAATGGACTATCGAGAGAAGATTGAGGTTTCTATTATCAGGGTTAGTTTCCGTGTCAATGTTTTTTAAATCTGTTTTTGGTTTCAGCACAAATTCAAAATTGAAACACTGAGATACATTTCTGAAGGTAGAGATTTTGTACTTAGAGAAGTTTGGAATCGGAAAATTGCGCAAGTTTTCTTCTTGTATTTCGATACAAAAATAGCTTTCCTTCTCTTTGTAAAGTTAATGGTCAAACAAAGTTATCTGTATTTAGAAGCTTTGTAAATTATTACTTTTATAAATTTATCTGTAACATTTACTATTCTTTGTATGGTTTCTCTGCGAAGATGAAGCAGTATAATATAATCTACTATTAAAATTATCTATGAAAACTATTTCTATCTCCATAACTGAAAATTATTATGTTAATAACTCTTATATTGTCCACTCTGAATTGACAAATACTAAGCCTACATAATATGGCGACATACAAAATTCATACTAGAAACTCGGTATGTGGTCAGAAATAAGGTTCAAGGACCTTGACTTACCTGGTTCAAGCCCTGGGATTTTGATGAATATTAAAAAGTTCATTATCCAAGATTACACCAAAAATGTTATTGTAGCCCCCAAGTAGGATATAAAATACAAAAACGCAACGAATTGCGACCATCCTTTTTCGGTCGGTTAAAAAGCCAGTGAAGGAGTGAAGAAAGCCCCAACAATGAGCGCTCGCATCAACAATTTGCAACAACACTTATACGGGAGTAATGGCGTCTGTTGTATTATCATAGAGCACTAGTTATTTCGTCCTGGAAGGGTCGCCATGAAGTGAGGCTTAATTAGGACAAACGATTTAGAGCAAATTTTTTGTATTAATATGTAAGAAAGTTTAGAAGAAAGAAGGAAAGAAAGAAAAGGCGTTTATTTTGAAAACCAAATACTGCAAACAATAAACAATTATACAGCCTGCGAGGTAGTTTATAAGATGCAGCCAACAAAAAGGTCTCTGACTCAGCAAAATGCCACAGCAGAACTGTGACGCTAATCTTCCGTCAGGGGCCGCGAGTTGCGACACATGCGATGTAACAAAATTTAAGGGGAACGAAAATACAAACCGAAATAAAATGTCAGCTTTCGGATGATTTTGTTGCAATAATTAGGTTACGTATAGCCATAAAAAAAAATACATGTTTTTGGTTGAACTTTAAGGTATTCATTTTCCACAAACCACGTTAATCGATTCATATTTGTACAGTCAATGAATTTTTTTGTAACCCTCTATTGCACACTTCTTATCGATTTTGTTTCAGGTATCGCTTTCGCGATTTTGTTGGTTTTTTTTAATAAAATTAGTGTGAATGATATCTATTCATTTTCCAAATACCACGTTATTCGGGTCAAAAAAAGTACCCCCTTTTTTCAAAAATACGTAAATCCACTGATGCAGTCAGCGGCAGCAAGATATTGTCAGTCTACGCCTAGCGTTGGCGCCCGTAAGACGTGGAACCTGTGCCCTTTTTTGCAAGCTATAAATATCTCCCAAAACTACTTCAAAACACATTGAAATTAATTTTATAAAGTAATATTTCGAGGAGCATCATATTCCTGCCGTTAAAAACTCAACAAAATATGCGTATGAGTGATTTAGCTACATCGTGCCATAGTCATAACAACAAAACTGAATGAATTTGGAATGAATTCATACTTTTATGCGGGAAAATAATATATGTTACTCTAAAAGAATAATTTTTTGATCAATATTGAAACCCAAATTAATTTACTTATACTTACTGAGATCTGTATCAAAGGTCAATGACCTTTTCGTGAAATTGCCCTCTAGTATTGGCTCACCATTTCAGGTCCAATAAGTGAAGTTTTTTGCAAATTATATAGGTACACTTACTTGGTATAAATCGCCAAGTATTTAAAATATAGAAATTTATTTTGAAATATTTACAGTGCATGGCAAAATTATTAGATCGTAGATAATCCTGTCGGTACATGTTCAGGTTCTGTTACGCAAAATGAAAACAATGAAACTCTATTAGGATTAATTTGTTATCCCTATGTTTGTCTGTCTGTCCGTTTGTCTAGACAATTTTTTCTGGGTAAAATTAATAAATACCAATATTAACGGCCCTCTATAGAGCTGTAAAAACATACTTTTGACGTTTTTATTTATATTACGTTTTTTTTTTTATGTTTTTCATACAAATTTTCCCACTATGAAAATGTAGGGAAAAATGTACAGAAAGGAATTGTTGAACAAATAATTAAAAAAATATGAAAACCATGTTGTTCTATTCTAAAGGGATTAATTATCTACTGTTCAATGTGGCGATAGCTTTGTTTATTTTTTTCCTTGAATTATTTTTTACTAAGATAACAAATAGTTTAATACAAGGTTTTCCTTAAGAGGTCCCTTTACCCCTGTATTTTTCTTAAAATTCATACAATAGGTATAAACCGAATGTGAAGTCTACAGCTTATTTTCTTCATATCTTTTTTCATGAGTATATTCTAGTGACATCTAACTACGTCTAAATACAGCCCAAAAAGCAAAATTTGATAAAACACCATCATAATAGCTGTCAGGATATCGTCAATATTGCCTCGTTTTTACGCAAAGTTTAACAAGTTTGTATATTTTTATCTATATTGGAAATAAAAAAGAGAGAAATACAGGCGTCGTTCATGTTAAGATGACTAAGTTTACACACTTTGCTAAGTATAAACAGTTACCGTTTCATGGAAAACTGTTTTTACCTGAAACCATTTCACAAATTCAATTAACTTATTTTGAATATCTTGTCATATTGCACTTCTTGATGAGAAATACAATGTCAATAAGTAAAAATACAACTTTTAGTTAAGAAAACATATAGTTAAAAGTCTGCTGTATGCATAAACATATTTTTAATTATATTACAATAGTAATAAAATAATTGGCTTATCCGTCGTCGTGATACCAGCCGTAAATTTCTTAAATAATCTGATATCATGCTTATGGAAAACCCAATTATTTTGAAGATACCATAATATCATTAAAATATGTTTATGCATATTGCAAACTTTTAACAATAAATTGTCTTAGCTAAAAGTTGTACTTTACCGTTATAATTATTTCTTAATATTTTGTTACGAATTCGGAGAAATAGCCCTTAAGGAAAACCTTGTATGAAAATATTTGTTATCTTTGTAACAAAGAAAAAAATAATAATAAACAAAGCTATCGCCACATTGAACAAACAGTAAATTATTAATCCCTTTAGAATAGAACGATATGGTTTTTACATTTTTTACATTATTTCTTCTACAGTTTCTTTCTGTGCTTTCTTTCAAATGCAAAATATTATGGCAAGTGTTGATCTGTATATTTTCAGAAGGAGAAAATTTGTATAAAAAGTTAAACAAAAGGATAAAAAACGTTATAATATGTATGTTTTACAGGACTGAAAATATTAGCATTTATTGATTTTACCCAGAAAAATTGCCTAGACAAACGGAAAAACAGACAAACATAGGGACAACAAATTAATCCTAAAAGAGTTTTGTTTTTTCATTTTGCGTAAAGGGACCTGAACATTTCAAACTATGATACAAATAAATTTCTATATTTTAAACACTTGGCGATTTATCCCAAGGGTAAACAGGTGTCCCAAAAGTCAACGCTTTCCCTTGGAAGCCTGGTAGGCCAGCTCATGACTGACCAGAATATCAAATTATGACCTCAGCAAAAAGTAGATAGTCTTCGAGTTGATGGTACTTTTATAAATTCGAATAGATTTTTGAGAGTCAAAGCTAACCAGTTCTAAATTCTAAGAATAAAATTTTTGTTGCGCAACTCTGAATAGTCCTGCTATTGATAAAGTCAAAAATAAACCTTGAAATGCTGTAACATCAGGAAGAAAAAATAAAAACCCAATTTATGAGCAATTTTTTGTAATTAGGTTAGTTCGACACCACACCCTGAAAAAAAATGTTCTATGTTAGTTTTGCAAATTTTTTTAAATAACGGCTCATCAAATATTGTTTTTCAAATGATCTGGCAATTTTAAAAAAAAAAGTTATTGCTATTTTACTACCAAAGGAGCTGCGTATTTTTTTAAATAATCAGAATTTAGAATGAAAGAGTGGCGGGCAGTAAAAATATTTGACGTTCATTAGAAATGCCATTTAATACGCGTTAGAGTGAGATAAATAGTGACGCTATTTAAAATGAGTTGGAATGAGATAGTAACGCAGTTAAACGTGGTTGAATGAGAGATGCATAATTGATATAGGCTACAGTGAGATAGATATTGACGTGGTGCATTCCTTCTGAGAGTATTTGTTAGTTTCCACTTTTTGTAATAACAACTTTAGTAAAAATTTTTTGTAAAGAAATTTTTGGTCCAATTTATTTTCCCGCAAGTGTAGAACCAGCTCAACGGGTGAAAAATATTTAAAGAATGGGTAATGGTGACAATTAACCGTCACGATATTATTATGTATCTCTAAAAGAGTGTCTGAAATGTTCCGAGGGTCAACTGATAAATCAAACACTCAAAAAACCACTTTTAGCCGACCATAATAAATTTAGGTCCCGACGTGATAGCAAGTAGGATCAATGCCGTGTGACGATGATCGAAATACACTAATAAATTAGATAAAATAAAATACGTATTACTTTTGACCCTGCCTCGTCCACTCTATTCGTATTTTTGCTATGGTGACGCGAGCTTAGAGACCGGGACGAATTTCCCCCCGCGCGCAAACGTAACATGAATAAGCCACGCCCGGAACTGGTTTTTGTTTTGGCTATGTCATACTCTTAATGATGAAACTAAAATTGTCTCTGTGTGACATAAGAAAATTTACTAATTTAATAATTTACAGACATAAGAAAATTCACTACAAGAAAATGTGTTTTACTGGTCAATAATATAATTTAATACAAAAAAAAGAAGAAAAAAAAAATAGATTATATAAATTTATTAAAAAAATACTTACGTCAATAACATCAATAATACGTTTAGAAGTATAGCTAGTTTTTTTATTAATTTACCTTTCCGTTCAGTTACGCACATGCGTTTTTTAGTAAAAGTCCGAACTTGTTGATGCTCGTAATTAATTCAAATACAAACGAATTTTTTTATTTGTGATTTTTATTTATGATCTTATTTGTATTTGACACCACAAAGGGGTACAGCAATGACTAGCAATATGTAGCTAACTGTAGCTACGTACACTACATAAAATAACGAGGTATCAAAAGGAATTACAGGGTTGTACAAAAAAGACGTCAAAATATTGAAGCCTCAAACGATTGCTAAAGAAAAAGTGGTTTAAAAATCACATCACATTTATACTCCGAAAAATCTTCTCAAAACCGAGACCTGTCCCATCAAGCCATCTCCTTAGTGGTCACCTTACGCCCGGGGGAGGGCCTTTACAACATTAATTTTACGAAATGAACCTAATTTACATTTAAATAAGAGCTTGCCTTAGCGGGGATAAGTTGCGAAACTAGCGCCCTCCGCCTGCCCAAAGCAACGGGGTATTTCATTACTATAATTGAATTCGAACGGTTCTGTTTATACTTACATATTTGCATGTATAATTATGTATATTTCGTTATTTATGATAAATTTAAGGTCTATGCTAAGACAGTCTTTACAAATATAATATATTAGTCTATGATATGTCATCTTCCAAGATTACATACGTATAGTTTGGCCTGAAACGAATTAATATTCTCAGGTAATAATAAGTCCAATGTGAAATCTATCCAAAAACTTGTTGAAGTGAGATTGAACAATACTTAACCCGTAACATGGATTTGAGTAACGATCTTGCCTGCTATCTATTGAGAACTCAAGAAATTACGAAATGCAGAGCCGAGCGAAACAAAGCGGAGCGAGGCGTCCTTTAAAATCTATCACAACCACGATCTTGCCTGATATCTGTTGAGAACTCAACAAATTAAACAATGCAGAGCCGAGCGAAACAGAGTGGAGCGAGGCGTCCTTTGAAATCTGTCACAACCACGATCTTGCCTGCTATCTGTTGAGAACTCGACAAATTAAACAATGCAGAGCCGAGCGAGACAGAGCGGAGCGCGGCGTCCTTTGAAACCTGTAACAAAACGCTCTAATGCCAGTTTATCGTATATACTAAAAATATGGTTTCAAAATAAAAAAGTTTAGCTGGTAACATATTGAAAATTATGTACCTGTCTATAATCACTACGACGTAAAATTTCCCTACAACAAAACACCCAACTTCATCATTGTCCACAGTTTAATTAAACCCCATCCCAATAATTCAAACAGAAAAATATTTCGTTCTCGACCAAAACTTCTTAACGAGATCGACTTGGCCCCGCGGAAGGGGTCAATCAATAACAATATTAAAAACTCCCCAATTTGAATTTTAATTACGGCAGATTATAATCAAGGCGATCGCGAATTACGAGGCCACTTATCTTTGGTCGCTCGTCCTCTCCCAAGTTTTTAATTCGACGAATCATCTCTTAAATAATTCATTGGAGACCGCGTCGTCGCCGCACTATAGTGATGTTCAAATTTCGAAGGGGGTAAGTTTAATCCTTATAAATTTCCTTTTTACACAAAGCAATATAAGTAATTAGCATAATTTCGTTGAGTAAATGAAATATGGTAATGAGGGGGGTCTAGTCACCCCTTTGGGGGGCAGGGGTTTAGGGGGAGGGGGTTGGGGCTCCTTCTTGTCGCATCCGCGATGCCCGTCACCCGATGTAGTGCTGATTACAATTAAATTATACGGCATTCAGGACGCCTCAGCCATTTTGTTTTGATTTGACGCCTTTGTTGCTGAGTCGGCAGTCGAGCTGGAGAAATGGATGTTGGATTCATAAAATGTTTAGTGATGGTTGTTGGTTGGTCGTTTTATAGTTTTGTTTTATTCAAGTATCTATCTATTTTGTTGTCTGATCTAGCTACCGACGCTTTTGGGAATTCAAATAATAAAAAATAAACGTCTTCCTAATTCTAATCCGCATAATTATTCTAGGTCTTAGCAGCAACAGCTCAGTAGATAGGATGACGGAACCTCAATCCCTGGTTCAAATCCTCTGAAGAGTTTTTAGGAATTTATGTGCCTAGTATTATTTACCACTTGTTGAACGGTTGATTGTGGTAAACATGCATGCCCAAAAAACGTTTCTTTGTGCCCGAAGTATACACTTATAACTGTATACGAACGTGATATAACTGTCTCTTTGACATCAATAAAATATTTCTTTTTTCGTACCCCTGCGAATGCCTATCCTGCGGGCCTATTATGTATCTCTAGTTGCCTTCTGGACAGGGTGTCTATCATCAAAAACGTAGATATACTATCGAATTCCGATTTCCTAAGGATATGTTCGCACTTGAAGTGACGAAACAGATTGTTAATAGTGCAATACCCACTAAAGGCAATTTTGAAATTTCAGTATTTATCTATGTTTTTGATGATAGGCACCTAGTTCAGTTGGCAACTAAAGATACAGAATAGGGGGGCTGGTTATGATCTTGTGATGCAAAAGGAAAGCAAATGACGTCACAAGCAAAAACTTTTTATTATTACTATCGCTAGTTTCCGGCTTCCGCAACTTCATCTTAAGAGGATGGCATACCCTAGCAACTTTTTTACTACCCGTCCAGCACAGTAAGTCTATTGGCAAAGACCTTATTTGCTTTTCATAGAGGCGATGTGTTTTTATGTTTTTTTTTATGTTGACTCTTTGGCCTCTTGTTCTTGGACGCGTAATACTAGTGATCACGCAGCGAAACAACAAATTGGTGTGTTTTTAACTAATACTGAAAGATTTTGTAGGGAAAAAAATATTGGATTTAGGTAACATCCCTTCATATTTGCCTATTTTATAAAAAAAAAACAAGTTGATCTCTTAACCGCGTTTTTGAAACGAACGTTTGAAAAAAAAAAGAGGTTGGAAAACATTTTTTTTATTATAAAGGTACGTATAAATCTTAAAACATTGTTTATAGGTGGAATCTCTAGATAAAAGATGGATAAATCAAATATATTTTCTTCAATATCAGGAGAGACTTAGTTTCTTCCAATGAACCCTTGAAAACCTGGTGTTGTTGATGTTCTAGCGTCAGGTGTCCCGTTAAAACACTGTATATTTTAAGAAAAAAAAAAATTTTATCGAGTTTAATTTTAACTGGTGAGGATGCCGAATTGCTGGAGTCACTGACTCAGATTATGTGAAGTTGTTCAGACTTGTTCAGTAGTTTGGACAAGTATGTAAGGTGCTCGGGTTTAGTCGTTTCCCTTTGTCGGGAATTATGGCAATTTGGGACATTGTTTTGTACCAACTTTACAAAATAGCATTACTAATTGTCCAACTAATGATTTCTTATTATGTGTTTTGGAACATTGAGCACATGAGTTTACTAATCAAACTTTACCTTTTTTCTTATCGCTTCCGAAGTCCACTATCTTATAAATTCAAAAATGATAATGTAAAGAAGAAAATTTATAGGCTTGTAAAGCTATAAAGGCAGAAATTTAACCATAGAGATCAACTGAGAATCGAACCCTGGCCTTCATGTCCGACAAAGACAATCTGCAAAGCGACCCTACGTAGTTCAGATATACCATTGCTGAAATTTCCGGACACTTTTTGGTCTTATTACCACAAAGTGAAGTGAAGTGTATGAGCACACTAAATATTCCACGATATTACGTGTATCTCTATTCGTAACAATACAGTTAAATTTCTTTGAATTGTTGCACGGAATTTGTTTTATTTATTATTATCAAATTATGTTGAAAAGTAGAGCTGTTTAGCAACCGGATTGTGAAAAACCCGTCTTTTTCTAATTAATCGAAATTTTGTTCCTCAACAAAACAAAAAAGAAATTAAGGTGGATGGTCCAAGGCAATCTTCATACAAACTTATGGGAACCAATAACGACGACAGAAGTATTATTATTTAATTCTGTTACCTTTTTCCACACGTTCCATCAACTTTACACCCGCGAATGATCAGTTTTTTTACAAACAAACTTTTTTAGAATCTAATGTTGTTAGTTATTTTAAAATTTTTGTAATCCAATGTATGACAGTTTTAAATTGCAAAATTAGACTATTAAAAAATTTAGTTTTTAAGAAAAACTGATTATTCGCGGGTGTAAAGTTGATGGAACGTGTGGACAAAGGTAACAGGATTAAATAATAATACTTCTGTCAACGTTATTGGTTCTCACAAGTTTTTTATAAAAACTACCTTGGACCATTCACCTTAAAATAATAATTTACAGAAACCAATAGGTAGAAACATAGGCACTAATATTTTGTTCAGGAACTATTGAGTAAATTTTTAATGTACGTGTTTTGTGTCGATTATTGAGTAAAAGGCGGGCTTTTCATAATCTGGCTGCTAAACCTTATTTCATGATTTGATCGGCCATATCGTTAAGTCTGTTCGCTCTGTTCCGCTTCGCTCGGCTTTCGAATTTATGATCACAGCAATCTATTACGCTCCTCTTCGCTTCGCTCGTCATAATTGCATCTATTTTTATATTTTTTTTGAAAGACTATTTCCACTTTCTTATTTCATACTTTATGATATGATCAATTTTACGTTATGGCCACAAAATGCTTTCATCTTTTATCGATTAAGTATCACGCACTTTATCCGTAGCCTTTTCGACTTTTTTAAATAAGCGTTTCAGATAACCAAAAGGAATACCTGGTATAGAAGCTTGCAAATATTGTAAAACACATCCTCTACAAGACATTCACCTTCCTAGGATTGTTCTAACGTTATTTATTAATGGGATTCATCTCTTAATGGGATTCACCTCTTAATAATAATAATTTCAGTACTAACCCAGCATTAATGTAACCTTGCGGTAAATCTGTTCTGAGGCTCAGACTCGAGTTTCTAAATAAATTAGGACTACAACATCCCCGTGAAATGCCTCCATGATAAAAGGTTTTCTAAAACACAACACCGCATTTCTCTACCCCCTTTAGATAAAGATAGAGAGCGAAGGAGATAGAGAGACGGTGTAGGTGTGAAGGAGACAAATGCCAATTGGAATTAATTAATTATAATTAAGTTTTAAGTTGACGCGCCACCGGTTACGACTAAGCGTGGAAAGGGTTTGACTCGAATGGTTATGCGATATTGGTGTAGATTCGGTGCAACACGACGTAACTTATCTGACAGGAGTTACCTTATTTTAAGCGTCCTGTCTTTGTGTTTTCAAAACAAAAAGAATCGCCACAATTATCTTTTTATCTTTTTTTTTGTTCCTTTTCAGTATTGGATAAAGATCTATTGCCACAAGATGTTTAGGAGCCACGATCTGGACTGCGAGCTTTTGTTTTACTACTGTTCTAATAATAAACATAATATTGTTTTATTATATTTTTACTGTTGATACAGGTATTGTGGTTAAACAACATTGGGCTTATGTTGTTTCTATGCATTTAGTATAATTTTACCATTTCAAACGATTAACATATATTATTTTTTTAATACTTGGAACGACATTTTTTAAATATATAGATTATAGTAGATATATAGCACTCCTATTGTACTCCTGACAATGTAATTACTTTGTAAAAAGTAAAAGACTATTTTATTTATAAATTTATGTATTTATAAATGTTTATTTATTATATTCTTTATATTATATTTTTGTGTATGTTTATGTATTAGTTCATTATAGCGTAATGAATCCCCCATTAATAAGTCTATGTAGTTTACTCTTATGTTTCTTCTATATATTTACACGCTCCTTTCTTTATTTTTTCTACCTATATATTTTCTATTTCACCCAAAGGTTGCCTGGAAGATATTGCTATCAGCAATAAGTGCCGCACACTGTACACTGTAAAATATTTTAAATGTTTTTTTTTCATGTTTTTGTGTAAATGTACATTAAGCGTAATAAATAAAAAAATAAAATAAATAGGACTCAGCTAGTCATTATAATGATTCCTAATATAAGACGTAGAATCCAATTAGATCTAAAAAACGCATACTTGTACTATTTATTATTTTTTTCATTATATAATATTATGATGTCATGTAAAATATTTTCATTCAGAAATGATTGCGCTTTACAGTAACAAAAGTTGAGTAAAATTTTCCAAGTTAATTAGGCCCATCTAATTTCACAAGGAGTGATAGCGCTCCATACCCATTGCTAACTATTTTTTTATAGTGTAATTTTATCGAAAATCGGTAACTGAACGGCGGGTCTACCCCGTAATTCTGATTTTCATCAACATCAAATTGAGATTGAAATTTGTCGTGCGTGCGACGACGCCCGCCTAACTTAACATGCCATCTCTTTTGCACGCGTTGAATATCGCATGCATTTGCTTGAAGTTGATACAAATCAGAATTACGCGGTAGACCCGCGGGTTAATACTTGAAATTTCGTTGTGTTTATAGTTTACTGTTTGTCTTTGTTTTAACGGGTATATAACTAATTAATACGAAACTAGCTGTTTATACTTAATTATTTGCTAAATGAGTTGACCTGACGACACAAACCCCGTAGACTTTCGTTTTGTTGCGCGTCCGTGTGCGTTTAGTTTCTGCTTGTGAGCGTGTATCGATTCAGAACTACCCGAGATAATGAGCTCGATGAGGGATGGCGACCCTTAATAAGTTTTGTTACAAGCAATAATTAAACGAAATAATCAATTTTAGTATTTGGCCGTGAAGGCCATAACCCAGGTTTTCGCCTACCTTGGTCTCAAAATGTTACGCAATATATAAAAATGTATTAAGCATTATAAGTAGGTAGACCAGGATTAGTTTGGAATATGTTACTTTTCAAAGGAAATAATATTTTTTTTACTTTGTAAGTATTTTATGTATACTGGGTCTAAGACGATTATTACTCAGAACGATCAGTAGATAATGTGGTATTATTTAAATAAACTTTTCAATTTACATTACCTGAACGATGTTAAAAAAAAGTAAAGTAAAGAAAACGGAATGTCGAGCACATTGATGTATTTAGCTAGATAAACAGATTATTATCTTTCAACCCAGGTTGTATTTGAATATTTACTTTGAAAGCCCCTGTAAAGTGTTTTTTTTTTCATCTATATGTACAAAACAATTCTGAGACAGACAGACAACACTCGCTCTAAACCGATAAAGAATGGAATTCGTATGTAAATAATTTTTGAAAATCACCCTATAAATTGTGTGAAACGGGGTGAAAATGTTTGTGTCAAAAATGCGTTCTCAACGAGCTGTTTATATCCCGAATTCACGCGGGTGAAGTCGCGGGCGTCTTATATATAGTTTGTAATGAAATCGGAAATAAGTCTGATGGAAAACTTCAGTTTATTAGATTGCATCAAATGGCGATAAGATTGAGCTTTTCAAGGGAACTGATGATATTTTCTCTAGAAGACTGTTTTAGTTGCCCCACCAAAACAGTAAGGCATGTAGCTAGCCTCTAATAGTATAGCAATAACAACGATATTTGGTCAACCCTTTCGTCTGATAGTCTTGGTAGGGACGTGTAATTCTTGCGTTGCAAATTTGATATAGACTTTAGAATGTGTGAAGAGGTGCAAAGATTGTTTATCATATTTGATATAAAAAATATAGATCCATTTTTTTATTAAATTATTACTTATAATATATATTCCTATTCAAATTAATCTATTATTAAATTCTTGATAGTCAATTAACGACAAAGTCAAAAGTACCCGCAATAGAAGAGCTTGTATGATAAGATTGATGGATGTGGAAGAAGCGAAAAAGGTGTGTCTGAATCGTAGCAGATGAAAACCTGTAGTCTCCCGTCTGGTAGATAGGCGTGAAAATATACATATATATGTATGTATTAGTAGCATTAGTAGTTTGAGCTTTAACTTTATTAAAAATATTGGCTATTGCTCTTTCTCGTTGTCATAACTTATAAGTTATTGTATTTCCTTATTATAGTACATTTCAGTATATTACCATCAATATGTAAGTTTTTGAAATTCATAGTTTTTTTTTTAGCCTTTTTGATCTTATTTGTATCTGTTTCTTTTTCAAAACCCTTCTGTGAATTGTTCATTTTAAAATGCACCTCTGTCGTCATCGATACATCCACGAACATTGTAAGAACAAATAATTGCCTTATAGACAAACACCTCCATCCATTCTTAACACCTGCTCAGACGTACAAAGATCAGCATACGTAGCGTAGGGGGTCGAATTAGGCGTCGCCGCCGGCCGTCTCCACTATAACAACAAGGGGTAGAATAGCCCCCCGCCCGAGTTACCCCACTATCGATTTTGGATGAAGGAAACTGGACTAGAACATGGGAGGCTTAAATATCAATCGGGATAGCCTTTTGAGCATGTGTCGGGTGGGGTGAGTGCGTCAGTTAGTTATCATTTTCTTTATAATTAGGTATATTTAGATAATTTTGGTGAGGGCCTCAAAAGACCAAACTTTAAATGTGGATAAGTTAAAAGGTGTATCAGGACCGTAGAATATGAAGATTTAGTCTCTGCCTTTCTCTCTGGAAGAGAGCAGAAAACCGATTTCGCTTTTAGAAATTAATAAAGTCTTTGATAGTTTCTGTGGTCTTGTGGTTCGAGAATTCGATCACATATCAGCAGGTTACGGGTTCAAATCGTAGGGGTATGTAGAGTGGAGACAGCATCAAAGACACATTGGACTTTGTACCTATCTTATATTCTTCTCTGTAGGGGCTAATGTCGTACTGCAAGTGTATAGCTTGATGTGGTCTCCACTGTACATTAGTGTTTGGTCTGCGTGTTTTGGAAGTTGTGGTACCATATTTTTGTCTGAAATACGGTGTACGGATCACGCTGGGACGTAATAATCGTCGGTGAAACGTGGGTGTACGAGTTTGAACAATTCGATGAAACCTCTGACACCCCCTCGGATATTTATGCCGTGACGATTCAGAAACAATTTTTTCTGAATTTCAGATTGGTAGTGCGTAGGGCGTAAACATTTTTGGAAGTTACTAAGGTAGCGTTCCTAAACACCTGGGTAAATGTAAAATTTAAACTGTCAAAGTACATTTACATTTCTGACAAGGTTTATGTAGCTGTACGTTTTCACTCGGGTGGTTGTGGAACTGTTGACAGTAATATTTTGCGTTTAGGAACGCAACCCAAGTATGCATTTGAGTTTTTATTCAGGAATCTTTTTTTTTTATTTAACTCTAAATGATGATTTTTCTTTCCTACAACACATGATAATAATAGAAGTCGGCGCACTAAATAGAGGTACTTGTGATCGTTTATAATATGAAATTCACCAACTTCTTGAGAAGAAGACCATTTTCAAACAACAAATTATATAAAGGATATTTTTTTTTTTTTATCGAAGTGTTTATCAGGGACCCGGCACCTGGAATACAGATCTTTCGGTTTAGCTCAGGTGCTAAGGAATTATTTTTGCATAGTTTTTCTTTTAAAAATAAAAATTTGTACTTACAACTAGGCAATAAAAAGTTTGGAAAAAATGAGGGCACTATACCACACATGTGGTCACACTATACACTACGACCAAAACCGTATACTACGATCAAAATAATTATCTCTTTCTGTCACCGCGTCAAACTCTTTTTTGCCAAGCTGTATTTATGATTTATGTGTAGCCATAAGTTTTTTCTTTTGCAAATAAACAATTTTATTATTATTATTTAATTATAAAGATAGTTTAACCCTTACCTTTGAAACTACTGAATTCGTGTTGAGTCGGGGCGTTGACTAAAAAGCGTGTTTGTGTGGAAGGGTGTGTAGACCAACAGACCTTAAGGCGATACGTAATAGTTTTAGCGTCCCTTTAGTCCATATACGAAAAAACCCTCAGTGCGAGTGGGACGGATTCGTGGCAAAGTAGCAAAAAGTCGGTTTTTTATTAATATAAAATATACTAAGCTATTTTGTGTAAAAGATTTTCAAGGAGACTTTACAAATAGATAAATCCACATTTTGAATTCAATTTCACAATGAAATTAGTTAGGATTTCAAAATTACATGTAAAAATAATACAATTTAGAGGTCTTTTCGGAATTAAATTCTATCGAGAAAATTTCATCCAATCGCGTTTTCCTTCAGTGAGAATCTTAATCAAATACTCAATAAAGATATACCGAAAAATGAAATACGTAGATAACGTTATAGTGGAGTAAATGGATTCGAAAAAACCCCATTTTTTTTGGTATCGCCTTAATGTACTAACCTTAGAGAGCAATATTACATATCAAATATAGGTGACTAATGCCGGGCCCGAATGGCCCGAAATATATCTCACAAAAAATTTATTTAACTGTTTTTCTATATATGTATAATCATTTAAAAGACAAAAAGTCAATTTTCAATATTTATTTACATATTAAATATAGATAATTATTGATATTCAAAATTTAACAAAGTCAGTTAAAAAGGTAAGTACGTACTACCATTAAGTTATTTTTATTTAAACTTTATATGGTAAACATTATAGCAATCTTTTCCTTATGAAATACTTTGTTTTATGCTAAATCCAATCAAATGTTTTATATTTACGCGTGATTTATTAGATAAACAACTAAGTATACCTAAACATTTACTAGAAATAATAAATACAATTTGAATGATACCTCATTGACGTCAGACCAATATATAATGAAGCAGATTATTTCTAAGTTAATGTTACTTAACTACCAGACTGTGATATCATTAATTACTTACAATTAACTTTAACTTAGACATTTAGATTATTGACCCAATTCAAATAAAGGAGGTACTTAATTCGAAGCGAATGTGTGGATGTTTGTTTTCCACTTATTTCTCTGAAAATATAAACGATAAAGCATTTTTAATTTTAGCTTGATTACTTGTTTACAAGGTCGCGTACTATGGTCAAGAAAAAAATTAGTTCTTTTCATCTGATTGTTAATATAAAAAATATAAAAAAACCAAGTGCAAGTTGGACTAGAGCACAAAGCGTTCCGTACCACCACACAATACGGGTACAGAACCCTAAAAACATTACCAAATATTATTTTATATTATATATGTTATTTGGACCAAATTAACTTGACACTTACGATCTGTTAAACTCTTGTTAGTCCAAATATATAATGAAATTTTGTGCCATTTTAGGCAAATTTAGCGTGTGTGTATAGGAAAAAAAAGTGGAACTAGACCCATGGGGGGTCATGACCCCCATGACCCCCCCCTCTGGATCCGCCGTTGGCTAGGTATCAGTTTCAACTTGATATCTCATACGAAGCCAGAGCAAAAGGATCTTGCCATACAGACATCCAGATGGACGGACAACAAATTAAACTTATAAGGGTTCCGTTTTTTCATTTTGAGGCGCGTAAAACTAAAAAAAAAAGTGGAAAAAAGGGTTAAAAATCTACGCTGTAAAAATTTTTTTTTTTTGTTTCTGTTTCCTTTGTCACGTTATATTGATAAATCGGCGTTATTTATTATGATAAAATATTAATTTACATAGAAAGCGCCGACTTCTCGAGATGATTCGGCAATAAAAGAAGGAAGTCAATCAAAAAGTTATTATTTTACTTTTTAAACGAACTCTGAAGTCAGTAAAGTTATTTTAAAATCTTTGTATTTTAAATGAAGCTAAGTTCATTCACTGTTAGAACAGACAGAGATTAATTGTTTTTTTTTTTCTAACCATTTACAAGAAGTGTATGAAAAAAGTCTGTAAAGAGATTGCTGACACAGAGTAAGAGTTTTATGTATTTGAAAAGGTATTTCATAAATATCATGTACTCGTATATCTTGCATAATATAGTACAGAATAACTTACAGAATGTATACAAAAACACAACACCACGTCTCCAAAATAAGACATAAAAATAATGGCGCATCTCATCAACACGGAACTGTGTAAACAACACTTCATCCCACTTAAACTCCCTAAAAAGGGAGAAGGGGCAAATTCGTACAACACAAGTATTAGATCCAAATAACCCCTCAAACAGAGAAAAGCAAGTCGAGATCCCAAGTGGCGCCTCGAGCAGGCGTCACACGTTGGCATTGAAAAAAAAAAAAGAAAGTAAAAAAGTTCGTAGACGAAAATGCAAGGGGATTTTGTTCCAAACTCCCGAGTTACGTAAGTTCGGTTGCCCCGCCTCGGGTTAGGAGGTTAACTGAAGTTTAAGTGAACAAAACTTGTTTTAAGAATAAAGTTTCGTATCTCCTTTTTGCCTTTTTTTTGTAAATCAGAGCTTTTGATAAAATTTTAAGAAAGGCAATGTCAAAAGTACCCGGAATAGAAGAGCTTCTATGACTAGATTGATGGAGGTGGAAGAGGCGAAAGAAGTGTGTTAGGATCGTAGCATTTGGAAATCTGTAGTCTCTGCCTAGAACCTCTGGGAGACGGGCATGCGATTATGTGTGTATGTATGTTAAGGTAATTCTATGTTTTAAATCTTGGTCAATAAACTCACTAAAAATATCACAAGAGGTCCGGTCATCTCATACTGTTGATTTAGGAGTCAAAGACGCATAGAAATATAAAGACGTATAGGCAACGCATAGGCTAGAGATCTCCGTCTGCTGCGAACCTGACAACCCATTTTTATAATAAATATCATTACGACAAAATTCCGTTATATCAGAGATGAGCCCTATCGTTGCACTTTCGGCACAAATATGGTTTCACAGCTCAACGTGCCTTCCGAAGCAGACCGAAAACAAGTGTGCCTCTTCGGAATTCAAAGCCGCTACCTCTGTGTTAGTGGTCGAGACGTTCGAAGCACTAGAGGCGGACAATCAATAAATCGCTCGTTAACCAACAGTTAACTGCCAGTAGCGCCGGGCGAGGGTCCCGACGGCTCCTAAAGCACATATTTGTTCGCGCGCCGACGTTTTTGACATTCCTACTCTCACCTCAACTTTCTTTAGGGTTGCCACACCTTGCATAGTAATCCGCTTTGCTTGTTTCAGGGTTGTCGTTATGTATTGAAATTATTTATAATTAAAAGTAATTTTTAAAATTATGAGTTTGAGTTAGATGGGGAGATTATTTAGGAATTATTGATGTTGAAAATTAGTTAGAAAAATAAATGGCTTCCAAAAACAAAGTTATCATCGCATATTGAAAGAAGTACATATTTTTTCAAAATTTCAAGCTATTTAGTATTAAAAATAAAAACCTCGTAGGTAAGAAATGTTACCTACAGTAAGTATCAAGTTAACAACTTGCGAAATAAACGGTTCACTAGCGCGACAACATTAAAATAGTCCCAGCACTCATTAACCGAGTTACCGACTCCGACGACTGTAAAATCATTAAAATAATTTTACAACTACATAACAAGCGAGCGGCAACCCTAACAAAGGCAATGAAAAGTCGGTTAAGCTAATGTTATCGTTAAATAAAAATGTATAATAAAATACAAACCTGCCGGCGAGGAAACAATTTGCCACAGGAGACTGGAAGATTTCATGCCTCCGATATCAGTCGCCGCCACTCAAAAACAAACCCTATTCCTTCACGCTAAACCTCTAAATTCAACACACTTAGTCAACAGAAAATTCCTTAAATTTTCTCAAGCCGAACAATCCAAAATCAACTTAAACCCGCAATCAAAGAGTTGATTTTCGCATGGACGAGCGGTTTCAGCAATTGAGGAAGAAAAGAGAGTTTTCCGGAGCGGTCGGGCCGACTCGGGCCGTCGTGACATTCGTGTTACGATACCACCGTATTAACTTGATTGCTAAAGCAATGAATTATGGACTCTATTCGTAACACATAAGAGTCTTAGCAGTGGATTTTATACTACGGCCCATGTAAGAGGGGCTAAGGGAGGACGCCATTCATAATGTTCCCGACTCCTTGTTCAAGTAAACTTGTTAGATGTACACAGACGACTTTTTTTAGTTGAACGTGTTTCCAACGTTGTTGTTGACGTTTTTACAACGTTTTAACGGACGCTTGCGCTCGGTTTATTAAGTCTTTTGAGATTCTGTTGCAGGATTTTAAGGGATGCAGAGTTAACTGAGAAATTATGGTTTTACGTTTGTAAATTGTTTGCACTTAATTAAAAACTTGTAGGTAGCATTAAAAACAGTTGTCTTGGTACTGACTAAGCTACAAAAAAGACTTACATAACAAACAACCCCAAACGTTACGAATAAAAAACACTGGCCACCACAGCCACGCGCCAACAAAAAATAAAATGAAGGACGACCTGCTACCAAAAAAAAAAGAATCCGAAAAAAGAACACGTTCTTTTTCTAATCTCGTCGGCAAAGGACACGATCGCGAAGCCACCTGTTGCTACGCTCACGTGACTTTTTTACTCAAAGGACTCGAGTGCCTCCTTTGCCCATTCACGGGCGGTTTTCCCCCTCAAGGAAGGGGGGTGCGGGGTATTTTTTGTTCCCCTACGTGCCCCGAGGCGTTGCCGGGCTTTCACCTAACCTACGTGCATTTTAGAGGTCACGGTGAGATGTTGCGAAGTTTTTGTTTTCTTTTTCGATCGGCCGGCCGCTCAGCTTTCGTGTAGGTTTGTGGGTGAAGCGGCCTCTTTCGTGGTCTACCACGTGGTTATGGTGGTGGTGTAGGTCGGCATTTATTGTCTAGGTCAGTGGTTGACTATTTTTTTTACGCTGAATATAATATTTTACTACTGAACTATTATTTATAATGTTTCGTAGGATTTATTACTATTTCGTCCAAAATAACGTGAAATTTTACTTGAAAACATTTAAGAGGTTAAGTTCTTCAACAATAACCCCTGGTGTGTAGAAGAATTGATGGAAGTGAAGGTAAGGCCAAAATCTCATAGAACAGTCAACTTACAGTACTTTTAATGAGTTTCTAAATTCAAATTAAGAGATAAAAACCAGTTAAAAGTGTGCTAACTCAACAATTACAAGCAATTAAGGAAATTTTAATGTGAAATGCGTAAATTAGTTGAAATGTGTGTGGTCTACTACAAATTTCGGGGAATCCTCAAATTCTTCAACGTTGGAAATTCTTTAAAATTAGTAACCGTAACGAATGCTGTGTGTAGCTGGCTTTTATTTATCTTTTTCAACGAATTTAGATCACAGGTAAAGCGTCCTGAAAAAAGATAGGTAATTATCATAAATTACGCTGTTCGGAATTCGGATGCTATTTGATAATTTGCTGTCCACTATGGAAGAGCGGAGTCTCCTTCTACAGGTATTATTTTACTTAAAAGGAGACTCCAACAACCTGTAAATACCTATATGATTGTTTATTTCTTTTATTTTTATTTATTACACTTTTTGTATCTTTACAAACATAATTTACAACACATTTTCACATAAAAGACAGACATTATGTACAAAGGCGGCACTTATTGCTAATAGCAATATCTTCCAGGCAACCTTTGTGTGGAATGAAAAAGATGTTAACGATAAAAAGGGTAGCGTGTTAATTTTAACCAAAATATAATATTAATTAACATAATAATGTGTTAAATTGTGTTCATGAAATAAATAATTTTGTTTCTATTTTGTATTTGTAACTTTGTATTTTTTTTAGAATATTAAATTTACGTATAGAATACTTATTTGTTTAGAATTCATTATCAGTCATACTTATCTCATCCGTCAAATAATACCATTGATTCTAGAAAAATAATCCTGATAGTTCTTGTAATCTCACAGAATAACGGGAATATGATACTACATCTCGATAACATGAATCAAACATTTACATAGATTAATTATATACTGAAATTAGCCTACTTTGATTTAACAAGAAAAACAAGTCCTATAGCATCAATGAGAAAATTTCCATTTAAACTGCAGCGTTTCCCTAACTTGTTATCGCCTGATAACCATGAAATGTGAAAGATTGTTATGATTTTTAAAGAATCATCACTATCAAAAATTATGTTGTCGAATAAATCTTTTACTTCTCATGCTCTAAACAGTACTGGTTTATGCTTGCTACAAGCGGACTAAAACTGCGTTTTATGATCTAGTGCATGAAAGTGTTTACTTCTTCCAAGACTATGGTAATAGGTCATAGCCAGATACACAGTACAACTTCATAGACAAACTTTTTGAAACTCGATAATGTTCACGCTAAGATTCTATCATATTAGTGCGAACTGTCAGGACAGAAACTTCAAATGGTGCTCAAGGATATATACAGTGACTTTAAACAGAGATAATATAAAATAAATAAAAAGACAGACATGTTATTTAGACATGGCTGTATGGGGTAAGTTCCCTTTGCCTTCCCAATTAGTGGAAGAATTAAACGGAAAAGAACTGTTGTTTTTTCTAAATCGGCAGTACATATTTAGTTGTTTGATTATTTAAATTTGCATTAAGTGTTACTGAAAGTTAAATATGTCATACAGTGATGACGAAATAATACTGTTCCATTTCATCGCAATCGAAATGAAAAGTAAAGTGTTGAACTCGGCTACAAACGAGCCATATTACCTCGAACTATAGCTGCCTTCACCAAGGCTCAAGCTGCTAAATATTTCGGGTGATATGGCTCGTTTTATGCACTCGTATATCTACTATTAAAGCCTTATATAGGTAGGTGAAGCAGTCTTCAAATACTGAGCCACTTTTTTGCCTAAGCTTTTCATTGAGCCCTGATTGATTGGTATTTAAAGATATAACGGATTAACTTACATGAAATTTATTTCGTGATACCCGACATGATTTGAATTGTTTACAGTAGTTTCAAATCTGAAATCATGATTGGTTTTCAAACATGGACACTAAAATCCAACTTATCTCTGTTTTGACCCCATACAGGAAATGAGATGGGACTAAAAACGATATAGTTTCAGACTAGACGGTATGTATTTCGAAATCCAATTAAGTGAGCGACTTAACATATAATTTATAGCGTGACAAGACGCGTCGTGAGTCGTGTGAAATGTGTAACCCCTCGGCCACAGCTCCAGGCTTCGAGAGGCGCGCCAAGCGATTCTTTTTGCGACAGCGCCGGAGAGAAAAAATGTATGAAGTTGTATAGAGCCGGCCACCGGCTTATCCGGCTTCGAGTGACTCGATTTTCTGTTGGATTATCGCTGTCTACGTTGAATTTGACAAGGCTCATATATTATGTATCTTACTTAGTCACATTCGACTTTAGATAAGTTCGTCCTGCACTCTCACGGCATGTTTGCCCAACGTCAACTTCATCAATCCTAACCGGTCGGCCACAGCTTCAGGCTTCGAGAGCCAAGCGGTTTTTCTTGCGACGGCGCCGGCGGAGAGAACAAATGTATGAAGTTGTATAGAGCCAGCCATGGGTCGCCAATCGCGCGTTTTGTCTGGCTTCGAGTGACTTGCGCTCTCGGGACGGCGGTGTGCGGGGAGGCGGGCGGTTGAAACAGTGATCGAGCGCACAGGACGAATCTAGTGTCGAGCGCTTTGAGCGAGCGAGCGCGCTATACATCCGATGCGGTGGAAGGCGCCGACGGGTGTCGTGGCAAGGCAAAGGCCGTCGCAAAAACCGCCTGGAAGCGCAGCAAGAAGCGCCGTCAGAAGTCTGAAGCTGTGGCCCTGCCGTGATGTCTGAGTAGTTAGATTGTACCGAAAGAGGATTGTTTGATTCTTCACGAAAGTCTCCCATATAGTATTTCTGAGATATAAATATTTAATACTTTCTTTAATTTGTTTTTAGTTTTGTAAGATTTTCGTATTTGTGTTTGTGTAAAAAAAAATAAAAAATAAAAATAAAAAATAATTAAAAAAAAACGAGTTCCTAGTGGAATCGATTTTATGTTTTAAATTTCGGATATTATATTATTTATCATTAAAACTATGACAGAAATAAATTTCTATGTTTGAACACTTGACGATTTATCCATCGCAAGGAGATATAAATCAACATTATATAATTGATATAATGTAATTATTATTTATTTATTTACATAAAAAATCTTCATTTCTTAATTGTGTCAGTCTGGCAGTTTACATTAATAAGTAGGTAGTACATTTACTTCTTAGTGCGAAAGAGACAGGAATCAGCCCATGTGCGCTGGAGTATGCTTTGTGTGAGCGAGTAGGATGCGAGTATATTTAATTTATACTGTGCAGAAAAATCCAATTCTATCCAAAACGCCGCGTTCAAACCGCGCGTCTCGACGCCGTATATCCACCCTAAAGACGGGCTAACCCCCTTCAGTACATCATCCCATTTGAATTTCTAACTAGGAAACCTCCATGCAATTATTGGATTAATGTAAATTACTTGGGCTGAGCTGCACTATCGGGCGTACGTTTAATTACTATCCACTATCATCTAATAATTGCGCCAAGATGTTTGAAAACCGCACCCAATGTGCGGGGTTTTATAAAAGTTTGAGAATCAAAATTAAGAGAATATTAGGGACTTCATTATATCATCATCAGCCAGTACAATACAATACAATATAGCTTCATTGTCACACCACAAAAGAAAACGAATACAATAAATTGAACTTAAAAATACGAGTACAAAGGGTAAGTACAAATAGGCGATCTTATCAATTAAAGCGATCTCTTCCAGAAAACCTCTAAGTGGAAAAAAAATTACATTAAGATTGCTGAAGAGGCGGTTTACTTGTAAAATAAGTACATGATTTTTGTATATCCTATACCATTATTGCTTTATCCTTTAATAAAGTAATCATAAAAATGTGAAATTTGAACGTATTTAGCCGAAAAACTATCTTCGTCAACCACGTTTCCCTATATGCCGTTTTCGGTATTTTTCGATGGATAATGTTTCATTTTTATGATTACGAAGTCCCTAATCATAAAACATTCAAGTAACATATGCCTTTAAAATACATAAATGAGCAACCAGCTCTTGATTTAAGTAGCAGTAACCCGATTCTCAAGCCCAGAAGCGCGAGTATCGACCACAAATCTCCGGGCTCACATTTGCATAATAATTTAATTAATCAGTCTCCCCCTTAACCGCGTGCTGAGACATACTTCTAGCACTATTTTAGATGTGTAGAAGAATGGGAAGTAAAATCTGAAGGGAAGGAAAAGGTTAAATGTAATAATATTGGGAGTAGAAATATGGACTGTGATAATAATCATATGCCTCCCTTTTAATGGTGTCTTATCTATATCAGTATTAATATACTAATAATAAAGTAGTAACGTGGCAGTACATTGAATGTTTTCACGAAGTTTTAAACAAAAAAACCGGCCAAGTGCGAGTCGGACTCGCGCACGAAGTGTTCCGTACCATTATCTAAAATAATACAGCGCGCCAAACTTCTAGTCATTTTGTTCCTGCTGATGCGAATCGCCCCGTGTTTAGAGGGGACTAAAAGTTTGGCGCGATATGTACTCGTTAACTTGTAAAGCCTACTTAGCTGTTGATAATTTTCCTTTTAATTTCGTTATATATACTACTGCCGTGATTTTTTTCACGTCTCCAAATACAACCGTTTCGCCGGCAGGGGGGGACACTTGACTCTAACAAAAATTAACACTTTTAAGTTTAATATTTCGCAAACGGAACCCTGGGTCGAAAAATGATCTTTTCACACCCCCAATATTTTTAAATTACCTATCCAACGACATACCACACTAGGGGATAGACGAGAAAAAAAATCATCCCCACTTTACGTGTAGGGTAATACACTAAAAAAATTTTTTTCGAAATTTTACTGTATTACTAAATCGGCGTAATAAATATGTATACTCATGACAAATTACAACTTTCTAGTCTCTAAGCTAAGCCGCGGACAGACAGACAGACAGACAGACAGACGGACATGGCGAAACTATAAGGGTTCCTTGTTGTTGACTACGGAACCCTAAAAAGGACTTGTAATGTACTGAGGCAAAAACAATTTCATTCTGTCTGTCTGTCTGCCTTCATGTCAGAATCCATCAACAGAATTGGATGCGATTTTTTTTATTATCATCGTAGTGACCCTAATCAACAATATTATACGCTATAAAGGTTGTTGATAAAAAAAAACACTAAGCTGAAAAATGACAAAAATTTAAAGATACTTCCACGCGTGCAAAGCCTCTAGTACACTATAAAGTTTTATCAAACGATAATACAAAATTATCATTGAACTACAGATCTGAATAAATCCAAACGTCACGATACCCACAACGCACGCATAGAGGTGCATGTGCAAACGCCGCATATTAGGGTAAATGCTACAGTGAGTGACCCTCCACCTTCTACGTAACGCAAGGAAGGGGGGGCGCTACCGTCGGGGCTCAAACCGTCGACGCCTTAGTAATTTCCGAAATCGCCGGCCGGCTGACAATCAGGCTAGTGCTGCGCTAGCACGCCTCGAATAATTAGATCTCGATCTGCATCTAATTGGGCTGTCATCTGAAATGGCGGTTTTGCTTTGACTTTTTAATTAAATTTGTATTATTGAATTCTGATTTAATTTATGCTAATTTTATCAGTTCTTTGAGCTGAAAGCAACAACTCTGAAAGACAAACATAGGCGTTTGACTATTGTAATGAATTTCATAAAATATTAACTGAAATTCCAATTCTATTAATTTGATAGATAAAAAAATTCAAATCTTAGCAGTATCGATAGTCTGGAATAGTGTTGCGCCCCATTCATCGCGTCACTGTTCCAATCAGAAATATAATTAGATTCAGACGGGCTCCTAATTGTGATGGTCTCAAGTTGCGGCCCGCCCCGTGGTGCGGACTTCATGGCTGCCGAGGGATCTGATTTAAAATCGATAGTTAGCACACCGAAACAAAATTATTCAAACCTCTATAATAGAACTGTTTATGTAACATACATTATTTGCGAACGGTCGAATATTGGACGATTTACCCTAATAATTTCTACATGAAAGTTAAGATTTGTCGCAATATAAGTCAGTACTTGTTAAAACCGGAGTTAATTTTAACAGTTGAGCGAGAAAAGTCGTTAGAATAAAATACGCGAGTTGGGAACCCGATAAGTGCCCCCAGCCCGCTAATCACCCCATGAATCGGCCATCGGCCAGTCCGTCATAACTCTCAACTCTAAAAGTAATACCATCAACTCGGTGTTAACTTAATTTGACTCACTTTAACAAGTCCAATTAAAGGAATTTGTGTTTCTCTTATCTTCAATATAACATTGAGCATAATTTCAAATTATATTTCAAACTTTCCGATAATGAAGGGTGGGCGAAGGGGGTCCAAGGGGGGACCTGCGGCGCGCGGGGAGCGGCACTTCGCTTATTACATTAGTTACATAAATTCTGCTATTGAGGATGGCTGGCAGAAAGGGGACGGTTTACCCTTATTACGAGAGTCTCCTTATCAATACAATTATTAATGTAATAATATTATTATTGTAATAATTTCGGAGCCGGAGAGGAGCCGTGGCTTATATTCGCCGGCGATAAGGGGTGGTGGGAGATAATGGAATGGAAAACAGTTTGAAGTTTTATTGGAAAATTGGTACCAACTAATTGGCAGTATTATCGATCGCAGCCGCGCCGAGGTGGGAAGGGGCTAATATTTTCTTTGATAAATGCTTAAGAAAGGGTTTAAGATTAGATTAAATGTTAAAGATCGTTATTGACGTTTTTAACAAGCCAAAAGTTTCAACAGAAAACCTTTCTTAGGAATCGTACTGTCAAAAGAGATTTACGTGTAAATTTTCTGTAAACTCAAACATATGTCACTACAAATAAAACAAAAAAGCAACGAAAAGTTAGAAAGTATTAAAGTATTTGTAGATCTTCTCCACTCAAAGAACAAAATATGTAATTTGAAGTTCAAATGCGAATGTCGCGAAGAAAACCCATTTTAACAACTTGCGAATTCATTCGCATACATAATATATTGTATGCTATATACCACATTGTATAATTGAATTTACAGCTAGATCACAAACAAGTCATACAAGTTCAAATAGCCGCAGCCCGAATATCGTATATTATTCGCAGTAGACAATAGATCTGCCTTGCTTCTCTACTCGTATCATGGCTACTCGATAATTAGCATAGAGCCTCGCCTCCGTTTATCTAGCGAGAATAAAGCCTTCCTTTAGGGTGTGAAGGATAACCCACTGTATCTGAGTCGGCTGTCTGGTGTTGCCAACTGCAACTCATGATTCCTATACATCCCTACTTCTATATTTCTTGGATTTAGGCAGTCACTATAATATGAGCTATCCCTACTTCTAAATTTCTTGGATTTGGGCAGTCACTATAATATGAGTTATCCCTACTTCTATATTTATTGGATTTGGGCAGTCACTATAATATGAGCTATCCCAACTTCTATATTTATTGGATTTGGGCAGTCACTATAATATGAGCTATCCCAACTTCTATATTTCTTGGATTTGGGCAGTCACTATAATATGAGCTATCCCTACTTCTAAATTTCTTGGATTTGGGCAGTCACTATAATATGAGCTATCCCTACTTCTATATTTCTTGGATTTGGGCAGTCACTATAATATGAGCTATCCCTACTTCTATATTTCTTGGATTTGGGCAGTCACTATAATATGAGCTATCCCTACTTCTAAATTTCTTGGATTTGGGCAGTCACTATAATATGAGCTATCCCTACTTCTATATTTCTTGGATTTGGGCAGTCACTATAATATGAGCTATCCCTACTTCTAAATTTCTTGGATTTGGGCAGTCACTATAATATGAGCTATCCCGACTTCTATATTTATTGGATTTGGGCAGTCACTATAATATGAGTTATCCCTACTTCTATATTTCTTAGATTTGGGCAGTCACTATAATATGAGTTATCCCGACTTCTATATTTATTGGATTTGGGCAGTCACTATAATATGAGCTATCCCTACTTCTATATTTCTTAGATTTGGGCAGTCACTATAATATGAGCTATTTTGCGTAAGTAAATGGAAAAGTCAGCAGTAGTTTTCGTGTGAATATTTTTCTTAGAAAAAACTCATCTTTCACTTTAAATTTTTTGAAAGTTATAGTGAAGCATAAATAAAATCCTCATATGCGAAGCGGTAATTTTATTTTGCGCTGTGTGGCAACAAGTGACCCCTTTTGCAGTGTCTTCACCACCCACCGTTTGAGAAGCTCTGCTCTGTAGAGCGGATTGACCTCCCTATTTTGAAGGCTCGATATGGCATCACTAAGTGCGTTTATGTGTGTATCTTGATCCAGTATATTTATGTGTGCGGCGTGGGGGCATGTCCTCTGCATGCCGCACTCTGATAGTACCATCGTATATTTCCCGGTGGTGCGTGCGTTGGCCTGTCTTATTACGTTTTGGCTGGGCACTAGCGATGCGTCCGGATGCTAGCACAAACTACCTCTGTAGAGATGGCACTTGATCTCTAACATTTAAGTGAGGAGTCAGTACAAGAAACACAATGCAAACTTCTGCATTATAAAATTTATAATTATTAATTTTTACTTTTTATAGCTATATTATTGTAAATACTAATATCGATTGTAACTGATGCCGACCAAAACTAGTGGTCGAAATATATTTTACTAACTTATCATTACATATTTTGTGTTTTCGTATATATATATATTTCGTATATATATAGTCAATGGTATACATAGAACAACTTTTACTATAGAACAAAACCTGTATCTCGAAAAAAAAAAAAAAAAACGACTGTTTCATGGAAAAATGCAATGCCGCTCGGCCGAAATGTATGCAAGGGCAAATTTTTTTTTTGAGATTTCAGGCTTGGCTCCATAGTAAAAGTTGTTCTATACCATGGTCTGAACAAGCTCTTCAAATATGGTTACACCTTTCTGTTACACGTTGTATAAATAATCAAATAAAGTGGGTACTCGTGAGTTTTTTTAGTGGAAGCAATGATATTGTCAATGTTGGTTTGAGTGAGTTTTCTGGTTCTGTATCCAAATGTAACTGCTGAAAAACTATTGAAGCGGTACGTACAACAAATGTGGGCGCAGCTTTAAAAGTGAATCCGAGAAAATATTACAAAAAACATTTGATAAAATTCCATTTAGACAATTCAAATTGTGTGGAACTACCTAATTCAGTTAATGAAGATATCGAGAAACCAGTAGAAAACAAACCTAATAAGTCTCGAAGTGTATCATCAAAAAAGATGATACTAGACAACATCGTACGCTATAAATTAATACGCCCGGACACTACTTGGAGTTATTGGACAATGTAAATGAAGGCTATCTCCCATAATGCCTGCCTTCCCCCCTCAGGCGGCCGATGCCCGGAGCGACCCCCACCCACTGGGGTCCTACCCCCCGACCAATGTCTCATCAGTAAGGATTGAACCCTTTAATGTATTCACCGTAACTTTGGGATGAGTCTTGTATTAGTGTTATAATGAGTCCTGGCCCTTAGGAATTATGGGTATACTTGCGATCTCCAGGGTAAGGGATTAATGACGTAGTTTCAATTTCTATCTAAATATGGAGGTTTATTTTGCCTATTTACATTATGTTTAAATGTAGCTTTGTACGAAATCTAGAATTGTGTGTAAATTAATTACATATTTGTCTAGCAACAGCCAAATTCGAGATTCCATTGTAACTTTATTGATTCATCTGAAACAAAAAGACGATTTCAAGACGCATAACAAAAATGCCAAATGGAAGAGTCAAGACTTGTAAGCAACTACTCCATCAATACCTACAAAGACATCGCATTCCCAAATTAAAATAAACACGAGTACCTCTACAGCATACGGTAGCCACGTAGTTGTGCAGCAAATTAACAATAATCCTGACCGGCCTCTCTCACCCCCTTACCTCACCTTCCAGAAACAACCAAGGCATGTCCGAAGTAAACAGTGGGTGCCGATCTTGAGTTACACGAATATGGGTCAATTTGGAGCGAAATAACGTCTATTTGTGGAAGTGGGGCTGGTGGTAACGTATGCTGCAGTGATGCTGATTTTGTATCGGGACGTGGAAGCTGATTGGGATAGATACGACTTCATGGATAAGTGTCTTTGTTCGTGTTATGCATATTTTCATAACAAATATAACCTTTTCTCTACTGGCCGGATTTTAGTCACTGAAAAACTGAAAGCCAGAGATAGTACTCGTCTATACTAACAACTTTTTCTGTGGAGCTAAGCTTGAAATGGCAGAAATATGAATAGTATGTTTCATCCAATCACCCAAGAACCTTACTGGAGCGCTAAATTCCTTAAATAAGGCCATGTCAAAAAAAATAACCTTCAGATTCTTTACCTTTCAAGAGTGATGGACACAGCGATACCTAACCACAGAAAATCGTTACAGGGGTAATAGAGATAAAGATCCATAAAGTCATTTATTTTAGCGTGCGGCTTTCAATGGTGGTTAGCACTCCAGTTTAGTTATAAACTTCTAGGTTTCCAAATAGCTTCTTTGCTGTAATGTTGGTGGCAATGCAATTCAGTTAAGATCATCCAATCTATAGACATAATTTTTTTTATCTAATCATTTCGTTAGGGTCAGTTCCACCAAACATGCTCTCGCGTTTGGATAATTTAGCATAGTGTAATTATTATCTATTAATAAGTGAAGAAGTTAAATTAGGTACGTTATGTATTTTTCAGATTTGACAAGTATCATAATTATCAAGAAAAAGATTCAGAAATATCACTAAAATCACAAAAACTTAATTTGGCGTTGCAAAAAGAATAAAATTTATTTTTTCTTAATTTTTTTTTATTTAAGCTTAAAAAAATTAAAGTTCCTTATCCATTTCATATTTTAATATTTTTTCTTTACGTTATTTTAAAAGAAATTCACAAATATATCTTTTTTGTGCGTGATTTTTCTGTATAGGATAAAATGTTGAATGTTTGAAATAACTTTTAAAATAATGAAAGGAAATAAAAAATTAAAATATCTGGGAAGCCTACTTCCATTTTTTTACTCTATGAAAACTTATTTTATTTTTTAGTTAGATCAGTAGACTGATCATACTAGTTCCAACGCCAATTGACGTTTTCCGTGATTTTAGTGATCTTTCCAAATTTTTTTCTCGATAATACTTGTGTCAAATCTGAAAAATACATAATGTAGTTTAACTTTTTAAACTAATTACACCATATTTATTTCTTAAAAATATTTTGATTTTATTTGCTAAATTGTCCAAACGCGAAAGAATGTTTGGCGGAACCGGTCCTTAAAATTAAACGTCGTGGTAATCGCTAGATCCCCTAATCTAAGTCGTGGACTGGGGAGCCAGCATTACAGGAGAGCTTACTTTAAAAAAAAAAGTTTACGATTTCTTGTTTCATATATTCCGTAGTAACAGTTGTACACGTGTAGGCGTTTTTCAGGCGTGTAGAGTTTCGTTCATAGAAGGCATTTTTATGTCTGACTCTCTTTTTTGGTAATAGTAAGATATTTGTTGAACTAAACAATAACCATAAATAAAAAATGCATTACATCGTATTCACTCTCGATTCTCAGTAACGTTGAATCCCACAATTATTTTTCAGTGAACAAAGCTTTTTCACATTCAAGTCATCCGATACTCCAAACAATATTTATAACTGTCCTCCGGCCCTCCACAAACAAACCCAATATTTCAGCATCGGGCATCCGTCGTGCATCTTCACCGGTGACCTAAACCATAATTTCATTGAGCTCGGACCTGCCGTGATTCACACATGGGCGCACGAGCTCGCCCGACCATACAAACTGACAATTTAATCAAATGATGCCGGGGTATCATTACGTTCAGAGTTTAGATGAGTGATGAGGTTACAAAGAATGTGATTTTGAAGACTTAAGGAGACATCACGAGGTAAATAGACAATTTTTAATTTATGTTAGCTGTATTTGTCAATAAGTAGACACCCTGCAGCGTTACTCGCGTAGATGCTACTAGCGAATGTTTTCATCACACATGAAACTTTCGTCCAAATTTCATGTTCATGGTCCAGCCGTTTAGTCTAGGCGTTGGTAGATCTATCAGTCAGTTAGGGTATTCTTTCGGTACCTAGATATATAGATAAAGTACGTTTATAAGTACTTGCCTATTTGTATTGAATTTAATGGATTTATGAACCCTCTTGATTCTCATTATCGCTATAAAATTAATCGCAGATCAGATCAATACAACTAAAAATTACAAATTTATCTTCAAGTAGCTTTGTACCTATCATAGATACGGTTTTCACACGCATGTTTTAAATCAGTTTTACTTTAACAACACGAACCATGTATTATTCGAACGAGTAAGATTGTTACTCCTCGTTCCAAGAATATACGTGAAGATTCCAAGCAAGCCTCCGAAATACGAGTGAATGGCTTCTCTAAGTATCAGCAACGTCTTCGTAATTCATAACAAGACGATAGCCACCAGACCCGTAGCCAGGATTCGTTTTCGGGAGGGGGGATAAAAGAAAGAAAGACAGAGAGAAAATAAATTTGTTAACGTGTCCTCAAAAAAGAACACACTTAAAATTAACAAAGCAGAAAAGGTTTATTTATATGGAGAGTAATCTATAAATAAAAATGAAAATTAACACAACAAAAGGATGTATAGCTCTTCAGCTACCTCCATTTTCGTTGTTAATGATGAGACTGCAGAGAGCCGGTTTGCTAAATTGAATGTTTGTGAAGAATTGCACGAAAAGATAGATGAGGTAGGTATATGAGATGATGAGTGATAAGCAGATTGACGCTCTGTGTGTGAGTGAGACAAAGAGGAAAGTAAGTGGTAATACTAACTGTGGCCCATAATATTATATTATAAATTTATATTATATTATATATTTATATTATAAAGCCTTTTGGTCTGGTGTGGATTCACACGATCGGGGCTGTCAGGGCGTTGGTGTTATCCTCTCGGAGCATATAGGCCAATGTGTAAATGAATATGATTGCGTGAGTCCAAGATTACTTTGGATAACAATGAAAGTGGGTTTGATAAGGCTATTTTTGTTGGGTGTACACGCACCAGATATGGGAAAGGATGTAAAAGAGAGAGATGCTTTTCGGGAGAGTGCTAAGGAAGTTCTTTTGATATGTGAGGAGAATCAGAGCATAATATTGTTAGGGGATTTTAATGGATGGATAGATGTCAAACGAAACGGACTTGAAAGTGTTCTTAGAAAGTTTGGGGATAAAAGAACGAATGAAAATAGTGAAATTTTATTTTGAGACCTTTTTCTAGATTTGAACTATCAGAAACGCGATTTGAGGAATTTCTCTCGATAGAAATAATCATTGAAATGAAGTCTAAATTTATTTAGATGGGTTTTAAAAATACCAAAATTACTGATTATGGAAATTTTCATAGCTTTTGGTTATTTTTGTATTAATTTAAAACCGACTTTTTGTCAATTTTCCCCGGTTCCGTCCCTCTCGCACTGCGGGTCTTTCCGCCTGGAGTAACGGTGACGATATTTATCAACTTAAGGTGGTTGCGTCAGTTTTCCTTCCCAAACGCATAACATATTATGGCTATCATTATTTTTAAATAAAAAGTATGAAATAAAATAGATTTATGGCATTACGCGACAATAGTTTATTTTTAGTTAAGCTTTCCTGGGAAAATTGTGTTATTAAAATTCAAATTCAAAATATAGTTGCTGTGCAGGATCATGTACAACGTAATTAACACAACATTGCTAAAAAAGCCTAATTGACATTAAATCATTGTCGCGTAATGCCATAAATCACATTTATTTAATGATTTTTATTCAAAAATAAGAAAAACAATAATAAGTTGTGCGTTTGGGAACAAGCCCTGACGCAACCAACCTTTTCATAGAAAACCTTTACAGTGCGACAAGGCTCTTTAGTTTACGTAACCTTCAAATTATTTCATTATACCTCATCAAATGACCACTATAAAGCGTAAGGAATACACACTAAAGGGTGCTAAAGATATTTAACCAGAAAATCTATATCGCCCCAATGGCTTTGTGCCCGAAAAACAGCGATGGGGCTTACCACCCATCACGCTGGAATCGTAGGTGCAACGTGGGTATACCAGTTTGGATTGTGACGTACATTTTTAGAACCCCTCGGAGATTCATATCTTGAAGATGTATTATAATTTTCCTTGTACGACTCGTTTCGCTTTCCCCTTAGGATTTCACACAGGGAAACGCAAGTTGCTAAATATGCCACGTCATACACACGAATATTGCGAATCTATTGCAATAAACGGTGGCCAGCAAGAGCAAGGGGCAGGCAGTCACACACGTCAGCAAACCACGACGGCGGCGTCCGACATTTATCAATGCAGACGTACCCTATACATTACAGCGATACAACGCGCTATAATGAGAGTCCACGCCTACATAACTCATCTCCGTCTCGCAGCCTAAATTATTCAGGAGAGAGTAATCTTATTACATTTACATATTAATCAACGGATTTTAATTATCCCCCCGCCACCCCCCGCAATTTGAAGGGAACGACTGATAATTTGTTTGCGAAATGCGACTTGCCTTGATTGTGGATAGATGGCGCTGCTGGTGTGCGTGCTTTGTTTGTCTTTGTGGTGGTTTAATTTGGTGGGAAACCGGTTAATAGCGGGTTTGGTATTTATGGGTATCGGTTTTATTTATTGTGTTGGACGTAAGTTTGAATTGGAATGATTAGCTTGACCAGTTAAAGGTACTTTGGCTCTAGACTATAGAGTCTAGGAGGTAAGAAGTGCTTAGGTCAATCGCATAGTGAAAGAGTTTAGTGTCTAGAAAAGGGAGTAGTGCAATGAATGCAGAAAGGATCGGAGATGTCTGAGACATTATTGGGATTTGAAATTTAAAGTAACAAAACTCGACTGGTTTAAACTCGAGAAAATAACTTCCGTTTGAATTTTATTATCCTTTTTAGGGTTCCGTTCTCAAAGGGTAACCAACAGGACCCTATTACTAAGAGTCCACTGTCCGTCTGTCTGTCCATATGTCCGTCTGTCACCAGGCTGTTTCTCATGGACCGTGATAGTTAAACAGTTGACATTTTCACAGATGATGTATTTCTGTTGCCGCTATAAAAAAAAATACTAAAAAACAGAATAAAATAAATATTTAAGGGGGCTCCCATACAACAGACATGTATTTTTTGCCGTTTTTATAGATAATGGTACGGAACCCTTCGTGCGCGAGTCTGACTCGCACTTGGCAGGTTTTTTTCTAGAACCAATCTACTATGGCTTAGGAATATAATACTGTTTCGAAAACTACCTACTTGTGCACCTATTGCGGTTAACGCGAATAGGTACGTCAACTTATGGGGGTCCAGCACGCTCCTCCGATACATTGTCTTTCCATCATGTTTGCTCCCTCACACATACATAAGCATATATATATAATGACAAACGTAGTATGCGTACGAGAGCAAATAGGATAGATAAACGTTGTATCTCTAGCCACACAGAACTTTTAAATCTAGAACCACTGCGGTGTTGAACTTCACGAAAACAGCTACAGACCGTATCTAGGTTTTCAACATTTCGATTAGAACATTCCGCAAATGAGCGCTTTTCTCGTTGTTTGTTTTTTCTTAGTTCTTAGCTTTTCTCCAGATGTCACTGTCCATGTCACCATAGATAAAATATGTTTCGTAGCAATCAATGTCGAAGTGGTTTTTAGTTTGTTTGGAAGCTGTGCAAATTTTGTCTTTGATTATGTTGCCGATTATGTTGTGTACGAAAGTGCCATCTAGGGATCTTATTGAATACTTAATTTGACACAAGGAAAAATGCTCAATGACTTGAAATAAAATAATAGCAAAACTCTACCCAAAGACAACGTTAATACTCAAACAAGCAGCGAAACGCTGCGTTCGCGCAGCCACCTAAAACCCTCTACATTGCCTTTCCCAATATAAATAATCCAAGAGCGTCCTCTCATTCTTGGCCGTATTAACATACTTTCAAATTAATTGCTGCCTCCGGGCTTGAGTTGGTAGCTCCTTATAATATTTCTGCCTTGGTTTATGAGCCCCAGCCCCGCCCCGCGCGATGGTGAGCGGATGAAAGAAATTAATGCACCAACGCTCTGTGTACTGGACAAATGGGTATGCTGATTAAACGAGGGAGCTAAGGTTTATTGATGTGTTAGCAAATAATTGGTGGTCAGGAAATGGAAGAAGAGCGGAGTCGACGCTGTTAGTGGTGATTCTAGTTGACGCTAGATGTGCTAGATGTTCTCAGGTTCGGTTGGTTTTCCTTGAAAAGTACGCAGTACGCACACGGATCAAAAGTTCAGTTTAAGTTGGCATCGAACAATAACGCGCAAGTTGACACCCGCGAGTCAAATGTAGAGCTTTGTTAGGGAGCTACTGAAAAATATTTATTTGTAAGCTGTATTTTTAAATAAATAAATCAATAAAATAAAAAGGTTCTTTATTATGTAACAAAGACCCATTGAAAAACACACGTGAAATTACAAACATTTTAAGATTCGATTTAAACTAATTTTAAATTAAATTAAATTAAATAAAATAATTTATCTTTTATTTTATTAGGTGAGCAAAGTTTGACAATCCAATGCTTTTCAGCATGGGATTGTCAGACTTACCAGAAAATGTCTTCAGGGTGTCGTAGTCACTGCCGCTAGTTCTGTGGATAATCGACGCGATTCGTCACCGGTGTGACTTTTCTCACTGCGCAAACATTATCGAGGCACTACAGAACCGAATACATGCCTATGTATTTTTGGTAACCGGTAAACATAGGCATATATTTTTTTGCAAGTGATTTTCCTATCTTCCATTCGAAAAGTGATGTCATCAGGATTATGACGGGTAACATTGGTTGGCTATGGGGATAATTTCGGGGAATTAGTCAAGATATTTTCTGATTGTATGGACCATTAGATGCATGATGAAGTCCATATACTCGTAAAGCTGGGATGCTAAATTCTAGGAGTTGCTGCTAGGGGATGGTAAGAGAGCTAAAAAACAAACCCAACAAGTGATGATCGTACACTGCGTCGTTGATATCGTTTTCACCAAATTGCCACACACAATTTGAAGTATAATCTGACAAGTTGCATTAATTGGGTAAACTTACATGTTTGAGTAAAATGCATGATTTCGAGATAAAAATGTACAAGATGTGACAGATAAAGTAAAAAATTTCCAATGAAGATGTTAATCTTGATACAATAGACGTCCTGACAGATCATGTCGGAAATATGTTCCTTCTACGAGGTACGAGCATCAAAACGTGAAGATGACTCAAAAAGACAAAAATCTTGAAAATGAGAACTGCGGCTTACAAAACCATGCAGTATCCTTAAGCAAATATTATAAAAGTAATTACTATAAATCCACGTGGAATGGCTAGTGTCTTTAGCATAATAATATTGAGTGCATCTTAAAAGGACATGGTTAATAATCTGCGGCCACTGCTTAATCTAAATTGATCGCAGAATAAATCTAGTTCTAGAATAGTTACTTAGACTTGCATAAACGAAATGGATATTGTGAAATTAATATTTTTTTTGTATGTGTGTTTCTTAAGGGTAATTTATTCGGATTTGTAACAAAACATTAAGAAATATTTATAATGGCTAAAATACAACCTTTAGCTAAGACAACTTTTAACTATAGTTTGCTACATGCATTATGCATGGACATAATTGTTAATGATATAACAATAGCTATAAAACAATTGGCTTTTCCATAGTCAGCTGATACCAGCCGTAAATTCCTAAAATAATCGAATATCACGCTTATGGAAAATCCAATTATTTTGAAGCTACCATAATATCCCTAAAATATGTTTATTCGTATAGCAAACTAGTGTTACAAGTTATCTTAGCTAAAAGTTGCATTTTGGCCGTTATATTTCTTAAAATATTGAAAAATAATTTTAACGGCCAAAATACAACCTTTAGCTAAAACACCTTTTGACAATAGTTAGCTAAATTCATAAGCATATTTTTAATGATATTGAAAAAGCTATAAAACAATACTTTTCCATAGTCGTGATACCAGCCGTAAATTCCTAAAATAATCTTATATCACGCTTATGGAAAATCCAATTATTTTAAAGCTACCATATTATTATTAAATATATGTTTATGCATATAGAAAACTATATTGTTAAAAGTTGTCTTAGCTAAAGTTCGTATTTTGGCCGTTATAAATCCGGGGAAGCGACCCATAATACTCATTGTATTATCACATGTGACTTGTAAAATAATGAAACTACATTTTCTACAGATTATACTGAACAAATTTTGATTTACACCGAATCAATTATTTAATTTACCAAACAAATTTGCAAACTCGTACCTGAATTATTTTCGTACCTGAATATATTATTATTTTCAAATGCTAAGAACAAATTGGTGACAAATTGACGAAGAACAAAGTCAAAAGTATCCGGAATAGAAAAGCTTGTAAAAATAACTAGACTGATGGCAAGTAATTTCTAAATAATGTCAGTCGCATAACGTAAGAAATAAACATATCTGAAAAAGTGCATCGTCCGAGTAGTGCGGTGAATCAAGAAGAGATTTGAATAATGCTGTTCTTCATTAACGAAACGTAATATAAATTCACAAAAGTAAGTTATGAAAAAAAAAAACACTCCCCTAGCTTTCCTATGTTTTGGATAACGGGTTTAAATGTCAACATCCATTATTGTTTGTTTTTCTCTTTTTAGTTTATCACTTAGCATTCGACGCAGCGAGCTTTTGTTTATCACGTTGGGCTTCCTGATTGTTTTGGAAGAAGCCTTCTTCCCTATCCATAGTATAAGGATTTTTCAATATTTTTCTATTACTATCTTTTGTAGCTTGGAATAATACTGTTTTAAGAGGATAGGTTCCGCTTGCATACTACCCTGTTACTCCATGCGGAAAGACCCGCAGTGCAAGAGGGACGAATTCTGGAAAAAAGTCAAAATGACAACTTTTTTCACTAATTTTATTATTTAAAAAAAAAACAAAGGTCCTATGAAATATATGTACTGTTAAAAGTTTAATAAAGTTTTTACAGAATTTAATCTATAAATAATATGAACGGGTTTTTACTTAAATAAACTTAAACCTCGACATGAAAACATTTTTAAGAGCCATCTTTGGCATTTTATTTCTCAATATTGGAATGAAATTTAACGATTCTGTTCCGATATGAGTGTGTATTATATTCTCGAAAGAAATAATTTTTTTTTCTTTTTACGTAGTATTGCTATATTCTTCAAGCCAGGAAGAATAAATTATGGTTTTGCGGAAACTATCCTCTTAAAATGTAATTTTTTACTACCTACGTTGTCTTAACACGTTCTAGACATGTTGTATGTTGTTTTTGCACAATCTCGAAAATTTCCTCGGATACGGCTCACGACGTGGCCGCCTCGGGTTTAATTACCTTAGCTATGATTTATTATCGTTAATTTTATGATAATGAGTTTATGAATAGTTGGTCTCTCGCCCGCAGTCTCCCTGCATCAACTGTTATTAATTTATTAAGTAATATTTAATCTTTAGCTCAGTATTTTGTGCTTTGCCTTAAGTTATACTGAACGTGCAAGTTATGACCCAAATATAATAAAACATCGTCACGACATAAATCCCCGGGGGGGTGTCAGAGGTGTCTTCGAGTATGTACAGTGAAATGAATGAAACAGTTCACACTCGTATACCCACGTTTCATCGACGACTGTTACTTCCTAGCGTGATTGTGGTAACTTAGGGCACACAATGGACCCACAGCTTAACGTGCCTTCCAAAACTCGCAGATGGAACACAAATTTGAACCCGCTGCGTACGGATTGGTGGATGAGAGGTTCAAATAACCAAACCACAGAGGTGGTCAAACAATTCCCATAATATCTAAAAGTTTTTTTTTTTTTTGGAGAATTTACGCCATTTTATATCATAGTTTTCATTATTGTGGTATATAATTCGATCGTTATTTTTTTATGATTCTTTAATGAATTTTCAGATATGACGTCACTCGGGGCATTTTAGGTATTATACTGATTGTGGTGTGTGATTAGATTACTTATAAACCCTGCGGTCCGAAATAGAATTACAATGGATCATAAGCCATTCACTTCATACTTTCGTAATCGATTTTAGCGATATAATTCTATTTCGGAACGCAGGGAAAGAAAGTAGTCTGTCTCTGTCTATCTTCTCATCTTTCATCCATCTGTCAAATCAGTCTGAAGCAAATTATTAAAATTTATCTTGATTGCAAAGGACACATTTCTAAACAGCCATTTCTCAACTTCACAGGAAGCCAAATAGATGTTGCAGGTTTTTCGTAAAAATATTCATCATCACGAGATTTTTTTAGACCACAAGTTCTAAAATACCAAAATCTCAAAATGGTTTTCGAATTAACACACCTTAACATAATTTTATCTAAGCGAAATAAATAATATTTAAGGTAAAAAAATTACTGGGTTACTCGTGTTTTATGTTTTGTTCCACTTTAAGAACTTGTGGCAACCAATAACGACGATAGAAGTATTATAATTTCGTTCTGTTACTTTTTTATACACGTTTAATTAATTTTATACTCGCGAATAATCAGTTTTTTACAGACAAAATGTTTCAAGAGACGCCATCACGTGTACAGTGCCACCATCTTATCTGTAGAATGAACTAGCTTTTTCCGGGTCTGTCATTGGCTAATATTCAATATTATCCAATCAGATATGCTAGTTCCACCATTTTCATTCTACAGATAAGTTGGTACACCTGTAAACCTCTTTATAAACGCTGACACAAAATTGTGAGTTGTCTTTGGAATGCTACTATAGTATTTTAGGCTGTTTTTTTTAACATTATCTAGATCAATGTTGAATTAGAACTAAAAATCATAAAATTTGAGTAATACCTTAACAATAAACACCTAAAATATGTAAATTTAAAGGTATTTTTACCAAAAGTGTAGCCGAAGCTTCAATTTTGGTCCCGTTTTATGATAATAAGGTTTGGTTAATTAGTAATGTCGTAGCTATTTGAGAAAATAAAGTTATTTAAATATTTTTCAATGCAAGTGCTCGTAAAGGCCCACTTTTTATGCATCAAAACCGAACAGAAAGTCGATTATTTTGCCCTAGGGCTTTATTATTATTATTTTTTAATTTATTTACAATAGTTGGCTAACCTGTAGCCTTTCCTGTGTACCATAAATGTTATACTTTTTTTCCACTGTTTAACGGCTCTGGATACAGTACTTTTGAGCCAATCATAATTTAAAGTTCACAAGATTATATTTGTTTTATTTCCTCACACTATGCATTGAAAAACGTAGTGTGATACACGGCCGAAAGAGCAATAAATTACTCGGTTACGTTTAAAACACTCGCTACGCTCGTGTTTTAAATCGTCCTCGTAATTTATTTCTTTTCGCCCTTGTAGCATAAACTGCTATTATATAACTTATCTTATATACGGTACCTGTAGGTACCACCTTTTACAATAACGAAACTTCTGGGCTTATACTATCTAATAAAACGACAAACAGCGAGACATCTCAACATTATATTTAAAATAATAATTCATTTGCTTGTCATTTTCCATTAATGTACACTGGCTGCCATCAGTACAGGAGCGCTCTATAATAAGTCCGCATAATTTATGTTTCACGCTATTAAAGTAAGATTGTTGCAGTGTAAGTCGCTCCATAGGCCAGGAGACCGGATCTGCTACATAATTAGAAATAGTTAGGTATTAAAATGCATAGATTATTAAAATTGTTGTCTCTGATTAATCTGAGCGCAGATTTGACACGATAAAATATGATTACATTATACAAACAAATTAAGAAACGTCATTATGTCAACGTATGTACTTTTACACATAAACGTCTAATGAACACAAATTATCACTTGACTTTCTAAGGATAACTATCTCAAATTGGATAAAAACAACAAACTATAGGCTTTGTGTCGAAAAATACAAAGAGCATGGAATTCATTTCGCTTCTGAACAGAAAACCAAACCACCAGTATTGTTCTTAGTTTAAATGTATATCAATAAAACCCTTTCTCAGCTTAACTTGTTTATGTTTACATCACAAATGCCATGTCAATAAACTGACTGGTAACAAGCTCCTGTCCTATAATGTAGGACGCAGTAGTAGGTCTAGTTTCTCGACGGTAAATTATATTATGAAGTACAGATGTGTACAACTGTTTTATAATTAGAATTCCATAAAATATGTACCAGTTTATTATTATTAATGTCAGGTAGTACGTAAACCAAAGGACAACGTAATAGTCATTCAAAGTCTTATGGATGTCATCATTAGATACTCACCAAATAAATCATCATCGTTTTTCTTAGTCTGTATCTATTGTTTTATCGATAACAAGAATTAGGAGGATAATAAAACAAATAGTTGTACCATACATAATCCAAGCATGTTTTTGATTAATTATAATTAAAATAATTTATTCAAAACGGCTATTAAAATAATCTGCCCTCAAGAGTACGCACTCCCTTTCCGCGTACCCGAATGATTCGTCCACCAATACTTAATCAATATGCAAAACGTACCGATAGCTGATCGCGTGAGAGGCCCGATTGCGATTTTTTTCGCTTTATTTAATTAACTTTACGATTAATGTTTCATTACTGAGGCTGAGGGTTTAATTGGTTCGCGCGAGAAACGCTTGTCTCATTAAAAATTTTGATTTTTAATTATTTTTTATGGTGCGCTTCGTTTTTTGGCACGCATTGTAATTTGTGATTAGATTAGGCGTGTGTTTCAATACTTTGTAGACCCATGAGTAAAATATTTTTTTGTTGATTAGAAATTTTTTACTGGTCTTGTTAGGGACGATGGATATCACCGTTGTTTTTACTCGAACTTTGGCCAAATGACTTTGGATGGATTAGGATGTGCAACCAAGGTCTATTACGTCCTTCGTTATCTATGGCTGACACGTATTATTTTAACCCATACTAGCCTTTTCCTACGGCTATGCCTTCCTGAAGGAGTAACAAACTTAGGAGGCTATGCGAATTTTATTTTTGTCATTGTCACTCCAAGCGAAAAATCGCGCAGTGCGAGAGGGGCGGATTCAGGGCGAAAGCGAAAAATGTTAGTTTTATAATTTTTATAAAAAAAAACTAAAATAGCTAGCAAAATTTCAAACAAAAAATCTCTAGATATTGTTAAAACACACCTTATAAAACATGTTTGAGTTCTGTAGATAGTTCCTATTCGTCAAACGAGGAGAAAAAGACCTGTTTGAAGACCTCATTTCAACAATTATTTCTATCGAGGAAAATTTATCTAAACATGTTTTCCAATTTTAAAACCCTAGATTATGTTGTCAAAATGCATATACCAGAAACTGATTATAATTTTCCGTGTATTTCATGAAATACACAGAAATGAAACACATGTATTTTTTTCGCATATCGCCTTAAGTTGAAGTGAAGAGTGTATCACATTCTTTCTTAGCACTACGTCGTCGTGTCAAGAACATACCAAATTTCAAATAGCCCAACAGTTTTAGAAATTCCGTGGTATTGAATGGTATTTCGCTTTTGCAAAGGCTTAGGTTCATTTATATACTTCGGTAGTTTGTTGTATTTTTATTGGGGATTTTTAACAAGAACTACGTCAACCAACGATGTTTATGTCAACTTAACAAAGTTATATGTATTCCTATCATTCCGACACTTGACGAAGGTATGAGCATGGGTATGCTCAGGAAGACAGATAGCTGCCACTGCGCAAGGAATGCAATAGCAGCATATTTAATAATGGCACCTCATTAAGTTTAATACCAAGCAATAACTGTAAAGACAAGCAAAAAGACCACAGAGCCCGCAATCAAGGGCGACAGCAGATTTAATTCTTTTTGCATTATACTAACAAATGCAATTTAATTAATTAATTTCGAAATGCATTTATCTTCCTCGCATGATTCATTTTAATAAGCTCAGAGCCATTATCAAAGATTGCGTTAAGGCCCAGTACCAAGCTAAGCTTCAGTCCTGCTCTAACGCTTTTGTTTTTTTATTGTCTATCCTGCTTTAAGAGGCAGGTAGTCGCCAACGACCTTGGGATGATTTGTGTCGGTAGAAATATCGACATAAACTATATTGAAATAACGTTCATATCAGCACGCACTGGATTACGACGTCACTGGGTCGCCGGATAGCGCAAAATAGGGGAAAAAAATCCATTCATGATTTTTCCAAGTAATATTTTCGTGTATTTTAGTGCAAGAACCATACAAATAGCACCAGTAATTTCAAAGAAAAACCAATTTTACTTAATTTTAGTCTAAAAACAGTTTAAGTTTAAACAATATTTTCATACTGTTCTCTTAACGCAAGAATAATTTTCAGAAATCAATTTATTTTCTTATACTTGAAATAACACCATATATTTTTTTCATAAGAATATCGTTATCAGTAAGAGTAATTTTCGGACAATGCTGGAAGAGGCGCCTTAAACAACTACCACGCACGAAAAACTATTATTTTGAATTTGCGGCTACATTAGGACATGTAATTAATTAATCCTTCGCTTAATGTTTTAGGTAATGTATATATGCAGAAAAATTTCAAGAATTTAGAGATTTATAGCTTTAAAAATTCATGTCATTAACGCCTTTTTTTTCTATTTATAGATCTAAAAATGTCTTTTACCAAATCGATGTAAATATGAACTAAATAACATTTTCATTTGGCTTTGTACAGAGCCTTAAGGGGAGAACGGAATCCATGAGCGCCGGTCGGTATTTTGTCACCATACAGTATGGTTGCGTGGTAACATGATTTAATGGAATGGCTTTCGATAATTGAGTTTATTTCTTCGAGGAATCGTTACTTATTTCATTTTGTAAAAGCTATATTTATTAAAAGACAAAATAAACATGTTTCCGACACAATTTTAATCTACTATCTTTGTTATTGACCCTCTTAATTCTTATTGTCGCTAAAACAATATGTATATGTCGTGAAAATATCGTAGAATTGACCATTTTATGATCTAGTTGGGCAGAGTACGAGTTGGGTAAAGTACGAAATCAAAAATCTTTCACCAAAAGCAAAAAATTGGTGAGACGACGCGCGAAGCGAAGCGGAGCGGACCGAGGAGGAGCGTGTTAGGTTTACATGTAAGATAAAATAAGGAGCCGAGCGAAGCGGAGCGGAGCGAGGCGACCCTCCCAATTTTAATAGAAATACGATATGGCCAACTAGATCATGAAATAGTCAATGCTACGATATGGTCACGACATACACATCGCAGTCCAGAGGGCCTATTACGTATCTTTAGTTGCCGTTTGAACTGGGTGCCTATCATCAAAAACATACATATTCTATCGAATTCCGATTGTCTAAGGATATGTTCGCAGTTGAAGTAACGACACAGTTCGTAAATAGTTCAATACCCACTAATAGCAATTTTGAAAGTTCCGTTTTTAGCTATGTTTTTGATGATAGGCACCTAGTCCAGTTGGCAATTAAAGATACATAATAGGGGGGCTGATCTTGATTCAGATACATCGTGAGCAAAGTTCTCCGAGTCTATGTATGTATGTACGTGTGTATGTTTGTCCAACAATAACTCGAGTATCGTTGATCGGAACGTCATGAAATTTGGTAGGAGAGTAAATGAGACAAAAATATTTTTTTAATTTAAATATAAGCCAAATCGGTCAAGGGGTTGCCGAGATATGGGGTTGAAAGAGGTACATCGCGAGTTCACAGTTCGGGTTGAACTACCTACTAGTGAAATAAACAATTGAGGAATCTCCAGGTGGCGCCAGGTGGCGCAAGAGGTGACGTCAGGCTATGATAAAATCACACTGCACGGCAGGATCGGCAGGTATGTCCTTTTAACGGGACACCTGACGCTAGAACATCAGCAACACCAGGTTTTCAAAGGTTCATTGGAAGAAAGCAGGTCTCTCCTCATATTGAGAAAATATATTTGATTTATCGATCTTTTATCTAGGGATTTCACCTATAAACTATGTTTTAAGATTTATACTTTTGTAAAAAAAATATATTTTCCACCCTTTTTTTTTTGGTTTTCAAACGTTCGTTTCAAAGACGCGGTTAAGAGACCAACTTGTTTTTTTTTTATAAAATAGGCAATAGAAACATAAAGGGACGTTGTTACCTAAATCCAATATTTTTTTTCCCTACAAAATATTTCAGTATTAGCTAAAACACACCAATTTGTTGTTTCGCTGCGTGATCACTAGTATTGCGCGTCCAAGAACAAGAGGCCAAAGAGCCAATATACATTCGCCTCTATGAAAAGCAAATAAGGTGTTTGCCATTAGACTTATTGTGCTGGACGGGTAATAAAAAAAGTTGCTATGGTATGCCATCCTCATGCGTAACGTGGTTGTCACGACCTACGTCATATCACAACAACGCGTCTTTCATCATGACAAAATCAGAGCCGAAATTTTTAAAACGGGGGAACAAATATATTTATCAAATAAATTACTAACATATTTCATTTAATGTTTATTTTACTTAAAAAATAAAAAAATTACTATTATGTAGTAAAGTATTTGTCAAAAATTCCGTCAAAACACAAAAAAGGCTCTCCGTCTATGTGTCTATCTCAAGAAGTTCACTAACCAGACTGGAGCGCTCACCTCCATAGAAAGCCGCAAGATTAAATAAAGGACCCTTATTACTCCCAATACTATTTTCTCTTCGGTTGCTATCGATGTTTCTTTACTCTTGAAAGGTAAAGAATTTGAGTGTCAAATTTTTTGGCGTGGCCTTGTTATAGGAAGTTACAGTATGGTTAATAAGTTTCTTGCTATCTTGTTCTACCCGCAAGACGCCATAATTAATCTCGGAGGTGCAAAAATTACACTTCGAACCCGAGAAAATTAAAATAACTTTGATGGCGTCACACTTTGTAAATGAGGTTTCAAATAAAGCGTCTCTTCTTATAAGCTTGTACTTGACATGATGAGCCTGATTTTCCAAAATTGCCATCAGAAAAGCTACCTGTTTCGTCGAGCTTAAATTCTATAAATCTTTATTCGGTATTAATTTTCGTATCTACCAGATTCTCTAGTCCTGTCTGCGGGTACTTGCGAAATTAATGCGGCTCATTAATCAGCTGTAATTAGATCGTCATCCGGGTCCGGTTGCCGGTCGGGTGTTGGTCTGGGAGTCGCGCCGGGTGTTGGTCCGGGAATCGCGCCGGCAACGAATATTGTTCTAATGATCCTTGTTTCTCTGCAGCTTCTTTCGAATGGTTCAAACATAGAAATTTATTTCTGTCATAGTTAATTTTGTTTTGACATTATTTTATGGTACGACGTCATTTTGGTGATTGAAGGTATCGTAATTTATAGGTCATTCAGTCCTTGGTTGGTAAGCCTCATTGAAGAATACGTTGTAATTTTACTTAGGTTTTTTTATTGTAACAAGGGTTACACTGGTACAAGTGGATGCTCAATATTTTTCTCGATTGTATTACTTAGTCACCCACAGATCGATTTTGACCCTTATGTGACCGTGAAAAGAACTACCATTTTACATAAAACATCTAAGCAAAACGAATCTCACAGCAATTTGCTGTGAAACGTAATTCTTACAACTTAGCTCTACATTTACTCAGATAGCATCTCTGACAGTGGCACAGCTGTTTGAAAAAAGAACACGTCACAGTCTTTTGTTTCTTTGCACTCCTACCACAAATCATTTACCTTTTCCTTATTCTTTATCCTTTTGTAATAAAGGTTATACTGCATTGGGATGAATGAACGGTTGGAATGGTAAGTCAGTGGTCAGTAATTAGAACATTATTATGTGTGCGTTTTAATTGTACAGAAGGCCCAAGGGTCTCGGTGGCGCCTACGGCGGCGTAAGCCAAGGGATAACGAAAACTAGTCTATTGAGAATGTATGAAAGAAAAAACTGCATGCAAAATCATGAAACTACAAATGATTGCTGTTGGAGGTTATCTTTTCAGAGTAACTTTTTTGATGATTTTAGTAAAATTTATAGGGTTTCCCTAAAGCTCGCCAAAGGGTTACTTAAAATTAATTAGTAGTAACATTGTTTTCCTTATCGGCGTGATCGTTATCAGCTTAATTATTATAAAAAGAAGCAAGTATTAAAAGATAAGAACAAAATACGATAAAGATTAATAAAATTTACAATGAAATTCCGTTTTCATTTTAACAATATTGAACATTTACTTAAACGAAAACTTATATACATCGTGAGCGAAGTTTTCCGAGTCTATGTATGTATGTATGTTTGTCCGACGATAACTCTAATATCGTTAATCGGAACGTTATGAAATTTGGTAGGCGAGTAAATGAGACAAAGAATTTTCAAGTTCAAACATGAGCCAAATCTGTCAAGGGGTTGCTGAGATATGGGGTTGTAAGAGGTACAGGCTATGATAAAATCACACTGCACGGCAGGGTCGGCAGGTATGACCTTTTAACGGGACACCTGACGCTAGAACATCAACAACACCAGGTTTTCAAGGGTTCATTGGAAGAAACTAGGTATCTCCTCGTATTGAATAAATTATATATGACTCATCAATCTTTTATTTAGGGATTTCACCTATAAACAATGTATTAATATTTATACTATTGTCAAAAAAAAAATCCACCTTCTTTTTTTTGGTTTTCAAACGTTCGTTTCAAAGACGCGGTTAAGAGATCAACTTGATTTTTTTATATAAAATAGGCAATAGAAATATGAAGGGATGTTACCTAAATCCAATATTTTTTTCCCTACGAAATATTTCAGTATTAGCTAAAACACACCAATTTGTTGTTTCGCTGCGTGATCACTAATATTACGCGTCCAAGAACAAGAGGCCAAAGAGCCAACATATAATCCCTCTATTAAAAGCAAATAAGGTCTTTGCCATTTGACTTATTGTGCTGGACAAGTGAAAAAAAAGTTGCTAGGGTATGGCATCCTCATGCGTAACGTAGTTGTCACGACCTACGTCATCACAACAACGCGTCTTTCATCATGACAATATCAGAGCCGAAATTTTTAAAACGGGGGAAAAAATCTATTTATAAAATAAATTACATGCATAATTCATTTAATATTTATTTTACTTAAAGGAATGATAAAATTAAAAAATGACTATTTTGTGTTAAAGTATTTTTCAAAAGTTCCGTCAAAACACAAAAAAGACACTCTGTCTATGTGTCTATCTCAAAAAGTTCACTAACCAGACTGGAGCGCTCACCTCCATAGAAAGCCGCAAGATTAAATAAAGGACCCTTATTACTCCCAATACTATTTTCTCTTCGGTTGCTATCGATGTTTCTTTACTCTTGAAAGGTAAAGAATTTGAGGGTCAAATTTTTTGGCGTGGCCTTGTTATAGGAAGTTACAGTATGGTTAATAAGTTTCTTGATATCTTGTTCTACCCGCAAGACGCCATAATTAATCTCGGAGGTGCAAAAATTACACTTCGAACCCGAGAAAATTAAAATAACTTTGATGGCGTCACACTTTGTAAATGAGGTTTCAAATAAAGCGTCTCTTCTTATAAGCTTGTACTTGACATGATGAGCCTGATTTTCCAAAATTGCCATCAGAAAAGCTGCCTGTTTCGTCGAGCTTAAATTCTATAAATCTTTATTCGGTATTAATTTTCGTATCTACCAGATTCTCTAGTCCTGTCTGCGGGTACTTGCGAAATTAATGCGGCTCATTAATCAGCTGTAATTAGATCGTCATCCGGGTCCGGTTGCCGGTCGGGTGTTGGTCTGGGAGTCGCGCCGGGTGTTGGTCCGGGAATCGCGCCGGCAACGAATATTGTTCTAATGATCCTTGTTTCTCTGCAGCTTCTTTCGAATGGTTCAAACATAGAAATTAATTTCTGTCATAGTTAATTTTGTTTTGACATTATTTTATGGTACGACGTCATTTTGGTGATTGAAGGTATCGTAATTTATAGGTCATTCAATCCTTAAGAATACGTTGTAATTTTACTTAGGTTTTTTTATTGTAACAAGGGTTACACTGGTACAAGTGGATGCTCAATATTTTTCTCGATTGTATTACTTAGTCACCCACAGATCGATTTTGACCCTTATGTGACCGTGAAAAGAACTACCATTTTACATAAAACATCTAAGCAAAACGAATCTCACAGCAATTTGCTGTGAAACGTAATTCTTATAACTTAGCTCTACATTTACTCAGATAGCATCTCTGACAGTGGCACAGCTGTTTGAAAAAAGAACACGTCACAGTCTTTTGTTTCTTTGCACTCCTACCACAAATCATTTACCTTTTCCTTATTCTTTATCCTTTTGTAATAAAGGTTATACTGCATTGGGATGAAAGAACGGTTGGAATGGTAAGTCAGTGGTCAGTAATTAGAACATTATTATGTGTGCGTTTTAATTGTGCAGAAGGCCCAAGGGTCTCGGCGGCGCCTACGGCGGCGTAAGCCAAGGGATAACGAAAACTAGTCTATTGAGAATGTATGAAAGAAAAAACTGCATGCAAAATCATGAAACTACAAATGATTGCTGTTGGAGGTTATCTTTTCTGAGTAACTTTTTTGATGATTTTAGTAAAATTTATAGGGTTTCCCTAAAGCTCGCCAAAGGGTTACTTAAAATTAATTAGTAGTTACATTGTTTTCCTTATCGGCGTGATCGTTATCAGCTTAATTATTATAAAAAGAAGCAAGTATTAAAAGATAAGAACAAAATACGATAAAGATTAATAAAATTTACAATGAAATTCCGTTTTCATTTTAACAATATTGAACATTTACTTAAACGAAAACGGAGTTTTTCTCAGTATTCAAATAGTAGTTTTGAATAAACTTCGAGGCTTTACATAATCTTAAATTAAGCCGTGCCCTAACGATGGTAAAGAAGAATGCAGGAAGAAACTAGCAAAAGGGTAGTTAAACTATAAAATTGTTCAAAATTACGAGTATTTTAATTTTAACCCTTTCGGCATGACTCGAATGTCCTATGCGTCTGTTTTTTTTGTTTTTCAAGTTAATCTGTTAGATAAACTGAATAATATTTGTTAGATATAATTATTCTTTTAACGTCCAAGCAGTCAGATGTTGGAATGCTTTTCCTCGCGGTATTCGTGAATGTCGTACTATCAGTTCATTCAAGAAAAAGCTGAAAGGTTAACTACCTTTCGCTTTCTGAATAAAATAAAATATATATTTATTTATTTTATTATATCATATGTATACTTATTGTGTTTTTGTGCACGTGTGAACTCTCATTTAAATTTTTGTTGTTTAGCAAGAATATTAATCTGATTTTTCAAAGTGTCAGCTGTAAAAAATTATTATGAATCTTATGATGGAAATGGATGGCATTTAGAACGAACTGTTTTTGAAGATTTAATTTCTATAATCAAAATGAAAATACAAACGAAATAACAAATAATTGAAATAGCTATTGAATTACAAGATTCATGAACTGATTGTTTCCTCAATGGTTTGCTGTAAGAAATTTCTTATTAGAGATATGCTAACCCATATGTATAGGTACATACCTTTTACTGTTATTGTTTGTGTTCCTGTTTACAATAAAGAATAGATCCACGATCTGATTTATTGTTTTAGCAATAATGAGAATTAAGAGGGTTAACTAGTATTTTTATGAATAAAAAACAAGTTAGGTCAAGTCCACAGCGTACGTAGTGTAACCGAGTGGCAACGATTAACCGACGTTAGTAATCGTCTTAAAGATATTTATGGCCTTACTGGTCGCTAATTATAAGAGAATTTTGAGTTTCTCTCTGTTGCTGCTTGAAGATAGTATTTTTGGGATCTCAGAGAAGTCACTTCTAAAGGGCAGGTAGTCGCCAACGACCTTGAGTCGACCTCTGACGGTACAAATATCGACAGAAAAAAATTGAAATGACGCACTGCATTACGACGTCGCTGGGTCTCCGGATAGCGCAATATAGGAGAAAATAATACTTTTCACATGGACGCGATGGACGGAAAAAATCCAGTAATGATTTTTCTAAGCAATATTTTCTTTTTATTTTAGTGCAAGAACCATTTTGACAAGAATTTGAGACATTGGGACACGATTCGTTCGTTTCGTAATAATTTTGAGTGTCCCAATGTCTAATTATGTTCAGTTGCACACAATACTACATCTACGAACATCAACAATATCGTATTTATTTATAATATTTTTAACTAACAATTTCACGAAAAATAAAAAGAAGAACATTCGTTCATGAACCTCGGGTGCATCGTCTCGGTAATGCGGATTGATAACATCGTATAAATAATCTAGGTAATGATAAAACTGCTTTTGATATTCCAATTGCCTTATTGCCATTACATTATGTAAATACCATTAGGGTTTCAAAGAAATAACCAATTTTACTTAATTTTAGTTTAAAAACGGCTTGAGTTTTAACAATATTGTCATGCTGTTTTTAAAACGCTTTGATAATTTCCTTAAATGAAGTTGTTTATCGTAGTTTAACTAACAATATATGTTTCTTTCTTAATTTAACTTTATCAATGGAGTCATTTTCGGATGATGCTGGGAAAAGGCAACCAAAGAGTTTACAGTTCCTGACATGAGCACATCACTTAGTATAAAGTAGAACTAACCTCTATTACGTTTCATTATAGTTTAAAATAGCGCGCTCTGAGCCGTGGCTGTTACGATAATCGAAACATCGCGCGCTCTCAAGAAGCACATGTCAACCAAAAAACGGTGAAAAAAGTGGTTATTTTTTAAATGTAATACATTTTGATCGTGATTTATAAAGATATTATCAATAAGATCGTTATTATTCAAAGGTTCGTGATCTAATTTGAAGTATTAATTGAATGCTAGCGGTTTATTGTAAGGTTTGGAGTTAATTTTGCAATTTTTTCTATAGACAAAATTTTGACGTTCATTACACCGAAATAAGAATTGCTATCGGTTAGATTACGGTACAGGTGACAGTACAGTCACACGTAACAGCATACCATGGTGAAAGTTTTTATCACGTCCACGTAAGGGTTACTTAGAAAAATAAACCAGCTAAAAGAGAAGGCCGAGATCGTGTCGTAACGGAAATTAGGGGAAACGACTAATTACAGAACTTCAGATGGCTGTTCCAGTCTAGATATCTCTTTTAACTTGAATTTGAATTTGAATTGACTGTCTAATCCGATTTGGTTGAAAAATTTGGTTTGGGGTCGGATCCATGTTCTTCCTTTAGAATTACTCCCTTGGTCGTAGAAGGTGCTCACAAACTAGTCAATTCGGTGGGATAACTTCAATCTAGCACAAAGTGCATAGAATTTTACAATAAGTGAAAATAATAAAAAATTACATAAAGAAAGACTTTATTATTTAAAGCAAACTCCAATGGCTGGGAAACTCGAAGTAATATTAGAGTGAATTAATAAAAAAATATTTCGATATAGGAAACGCGGAAGAAAGGTAAATCTCTACGTGAGAAGCTCTGAACCAGGATACAAACCGCTTACCGAGCGATTGCTCAACCAACTGAGCTATCCAAGTTTCACCACAACTCGCGAATTTCTTCATGTGCCTTTTAGATAAACGCTGGGCTACGATCAATAGATATCTTATAATATTATTCTAATGGTACGATTATCAGAAACACGGCTTTGATAAATTTTTCTTGGAGAAAATAAAAATATTTTGTATAGATATATATGTATATACAGGTTGGAAAAAAATTAAGGGCCCTGGAGGGGAAGTACCTTAAATCCTTTAGTTAGCTCATTTTACTAAAGGAAACATTCCTATATTTTTTAAAAGAAACAAAACTGCATTCAAAGATCTTGTAAAATTTGCTTGTCTCACCCGGGAACTGAACCAACAAAAAATTAAAAAAATAAACCCTCGCTATTTTATTATATATAAGAAATAAAGGAAAGTTTCAGTAAAATGAGCTAACTAAAGGATTTAAGGTAGTTCCCCTCCAAGGCCCTTGAATTTTTTCCACCCTGTGTATATACATATATATATATATACACATACGTGTGTTAGATATAACAATAAAATGAACTTATTACTTGGAGATGGGTTGGATTGCATCTTTATGTAGCAACTTACTAAAGACTTTGAAATATAGACCAGAACTGAAATAATAATTCGGAAAATATTATTTTGGACTCCTAAACGTTTTGTTTCAGCCCAGTCAATTAGGGCAGGGAAACCAAAATTTTATTGTGCGTATTTTACTCAAACGGTCATTGAATCTTATAACTATCACTTACCAAGTCTTCAGTATTAATTTGGCAACAAAGGTCAAAGTCAGCAGAATACACATACAAAAAATACAGCATATTTTAAGTGAAGAAGCTTCAAAGAAACAAACTGAAACTGCTATTGAACTTGAAAGCAATCACAAACAAGCTTCCATCGAGTCAGTTTCTTCCTCAACAAAGAACAAAGCGACTCACCTCAGATTCAGCAATCGCGGGATTCCATAACCTTTAAGCCCTTTTTTAACGGAATTTAATTTCCGCTTCTCACGTGTCGGGACCTTAAAACTATTGCGCCTCGCTCAGCCCGTAATATACAAAGCAATCTAAATTGGAAAAATAGGCAACGCTCACACACTGTGCGCCCAAAAACGAGCATTGTGAAAACGACGCGATTAAAAAAAGAAGGCCGATGTCGATCGCGCCGCGGGAGGGGGAGTAGGAACGCCCCCCCTTTTTTAATTTTTTCTTTTTTATTTCGGGAGGGAGGCAGGCCCGGGTGCATGCAGGCAGCACCCACCTTTGTTTCGCATAAACAAATTAATTTCGGCCGCTCTTTTTGATGATGACTAAACGGGTTCCGTGGCGGTAATGCTATGATAATTTTTTGTGTGGCATGCGTGGCTCGCAACGACATCTCAGTCTGAATTGAAGCTAAGGTTCTGCTGAAGAAACTCCAAGGAAACTGAACAATGTAAAATGGGGGGATGTTGTGTTCGGGTATGGTGCACATTGGTACACCCACGTTTTCTCGACGACTATTACATCTCAGCGTGACGGGTAGTGAGCCTCATTGCCGTGATTTGGGCACAAATAATGTCCCACAGCTTAACGTACGTTCCGAAGCTCAGACTCGGATTTGTGGTCGAACGTTCGTGCTACTAGACCACAGGGGCAGTTAACTGAAATAATTTACTATTATATCACTCACGTGTAATATTATTTGGTGTAAATAATCTACAATAATGTCCATTTAAATGCGAATAGAAACGCATCCTGAAAAGCTACGGTGTGCGACACCTTAGCAAACACCATCTGAAGATGGGACAAGAGGGTGCGCGACACGCGAGTAGATTCCGCGGCATCAGATGATAATCAGCGCCGCACGCCACACACGGGCGCGGCGGGCAGACGCCGGCACCCCCCTCCCTACCCGTTCTCATTAAGGGTGGCCGCCCGCCAGGACAATGCATGTTTGTACTGCTTTTTGCCCATTTTTTTCATTATTTCATTTCATTTCGCCCACCCCCTACACGTCCGCACTCGCGATTGTGTGCCTCCGATTTTTTATAATTCGTTACCTTTTTTATCGGCCGTTCCATTTTCAGAGGATGGGTGGCTGCGTGCCGCACAAACGGGCGGGTGAAACGCTGCGTTTTATTGCAGTTTCTAAAGGTAACGTCTAGGTAGAAGTAAAAAAGTGATGGAATTTTAAATAAATTGATGAGGTGTGATTGATGAGAATTATTAGACAAATAACGGTTTTTTTAAGAATGAGTGAACATATTCACATAATTTTAAGTTGGTGTTTCAAATTAAAACCGTTTACATGTGTATTTTTGTTCTCATTATTGGAGTGAATTTTTGACAAAATAAAAGTGAAATCGACAGCGGAGAGGAAAAAAGAATCACGGATACTCTGCTAAGAGAAGAGGAACTCTTAAACTTTGAAAAAATTATCGATAAAATAAACGTTTTAAACGCGGCGTGCAACCCGTCAGTTCACCGAGATATTAGAAGATATCTCGATCTAAGTTGAACATTACAATATTGTTAATAGCTTCTTTGTCCGCGGGATGGACGCTGGTTTATTGCTTGTCGCTTGATGCAGGTTAAAGGCTATCGGATGAAGTTCTAGAATCAGAGCAGAAGCAACCTTCTATATTATATTTGCCTGGTATTCTTATTACAATCACTTGCAGTGAAAGCTTTTTTCAAAGTGGATAATTCTTTGTTTGCACCTCGTATGGGGGGGGACATATTCAGAACTTGGACGTTACTTCCGATACAACCTTTTTTAACGAAAGATAATTTTTTATGTGTCATAGATTATAACGTTTTTTAAACGTTAATTATTGGTTACTTATTCGTGGTAAAGTTAATGCCATGAACAGTGAGGAAGCGTTGATATCATTGTGTTTTCAAAAAATATAATCATGTATGATAAAAAAAAGAAAAAATCGAAGTGTAAAACGCCAATTTTCCGCAATATTTGATTTTACTCTTGCTGCGCAAGATTATAGTATGATATATTATACCTAAGGGGTAAGTGAAAGAAAAAAATGTACGGGTACTGTAAAATGGTTTTGGGTTACGACAGAACCATAAAAATTAACAAATATATCACTGAAGACATGAAACTTCTAACAAGCGTTTTTGTTTTCTCAGAGAGAGTGAGAATTGCAATTTTACTCTCGCGAATGTGCGAAATAGCTTATTGTAGGTGAAAAATATAAGCATCTATGTATTATCTCAGCTTTATTGCTGACCAAATTGGCGACATACTGAAGAAGGGCAATGTCGAAAGTGATTGAAATTGATTGATGTGGAAGATGCGAAAGAGGTGTGTCAGGATCGTAACAGATGAAAATCGGTAGCCTCTGTCTACCTCTCTGGGAGACAGGCGTGAATACAGGTAAGTATGTGTTATAACAGTTTTTATAAGCAATTACTACCTATATGATTATCGGACCACTTGTAAATTGTGGCTGAAATTAGGCCAAAATAGAAAAAAAAAGGTAAAAATCAAACGATTTAAATATTGTATTCGTTGAACGAACACTTAAATCACCATCCAGTCCTCCCAACACGTAATTACAAAAACGAAAACCGTTCAAACAACATTTTGCATTTCACAGCCGTTAAAAGACAATCAGTAAAAAAAGAAACATTTTTCTAAAACAAACAAATGCTAACCCGCTCCACTCATTCTATGTCCACAGTCCGCATTAAGAGTATTGAAAAAAAAAATGTAAAAAAAGCAGTTATGTACGTGATTCCGCATTTTAATTCCACAGTAATGTTGCAGATCTCCCTTTTTAAATGCTTATAGTGACTGTTTTTTTCTACCATCATAATGTTATTAAGTGCCAAAGCATAGGCGTTCGTACGCGCGCATACAATAACGCATTTTGCATTTATAAAATCGTATAAACGTGATAGATAAAGAAATGAATTTATTGATTATAAGTATTGTGTTTGCCCGCGACTTTCGCGTTTGTTGTAGTCGTAAACAAGTCTGATATGTGTCGTCTAATAAACAAAAATACATGAAAAAATCTTCAAAATTCAGCCGCAGTTTTGTACGCAAAATTTATTATGAAGATTCGAACTACGATATGTACTACATAGGTTTTCTAAGAAATTAGTAAAAAGACAAATACCTCTCACGAAAACAAACTTGTTTATTCGATCGATTGTGTTGAATTCTAATACAAAAATATTAAAAATATCATGTAATAAACGAATTATAAAACCTTGGATTACGCCTGGTATTGTAAAATGCATTAAAAATAGAAACAGGTTACAAAAACAACTACAAAAAGATCGAAATAATGAAATTCTCAACATTACTTACCGAAGATACAGAAACTTTTGCAACAATCTGATCAAAAAATTAAAAAGACAGTACGAGCGTGATCAATTAAATAAAAGTAAAAAGAATAATAAATTACTATGGAATACAATTAAAAACATTACTAATCTTAATAAAGTCAAAACAAATAATAATGAACTTCTAAACCTAAAAAAATCTCCTTTAAATTCTGCTGTAATGATTAACAAACATTTTAAAAATGTAGGAAAATCGCTCGCTGAACAAATCATTACTCCTGATCGAAACCAAATTTGTAATAAGTACCTTGCTTCACTTCCTTGTAAACAACAATCCATTGGCGTAATAGAACCAACGACAGGTGAAATAGAATCAATTTTGCTTAATCTTAAATCTGATTCAGCCAGTGGCTGGGATAATATTCCAACGAAATTTTTAAAACTGGCCAAAAATGAACTGGTTCCTATCATAAATTACCTAAGTATTATCTGTTTTAACCAAGGAATTTTCCCCCTAGCCCTTAAAAAATCCATTATTCATCCCGTGCATAAGGGTGGTGACAGAGACGATGTAGATAATTACAGGCCCATATCCGTTCTTCCAGCACTATCCAAAATACTTGAAAAAATTATTAATATAAGATTAGTGAGCTATTTAAAAAACTATAATATAATATCTGAATCACAGTTTGGATTTCAACAAGAAAAAAGTACGGAGGATGCAGTCCTCGAGTTAACTAAAAACATTACAAATTTTCTTGACAATAAAAAAAAAACTCTTTGTATTTTTCTTGACCTCAAAAAAGCATTCGATACTGTCTCTGTCCCCATTCTTATACGAAAACTTGAGAAGCTAGGTATTCGTGGTACTTTCCTGGACCTTCTCTCGGATTATCTTCAACATAGAACACAACGTGTCAAACTAGACGAAAGTACCTTCAGTACGGATGAATCCACCACCCAGTATGGTGTTCCGCAGGGTAGTGTTTTGGGACCTACCCTGTTTCTAATTTATATAAATGATATTACTAATATCAAACTAACAAATGGGAAAGTCTTTTCTTACGCTGATGACACAGCTTTGCTCTTTCATGGAAGCAGTTGGACAGAAGTGTATGCTTTGGCGGAAGATGGTCTTCGTCAAGTTATAAATTGGTTACAAACTAACCTTCTCACATTAAATATTACTAAAACAAATTACATTACCTTTTCTCTATTAAAATCAACACAACCTGATAATCAAATAAAACTTATTGCACACACGTGTAATGGAAATGAAGAAAGTAAATGTAAATGTTCATCTCTGGAAAAAGTTACTACTACCAAATACCTAGGCGTCCACATTGACCAACTGCTTACATGGCACAAGCAAATCGACATGGTCTCAGCTCGTGCTAGAAAACTCATTTGGCTTTTTATGTATCTAAGACACATTGCTGATAAAGAATTGCTCATCTATATCTACAAAACACTGGTTCAGTCCATATTATTGTACTGTTTGCCTATCTGGGGCGGATCACACAAAACTAAACTCATTATGCTAGAACGTAGTCAAAGATCTATACTCAAAGTGATGATGTTTAAAAAAAGAACCTATAGTACTACTAGTATTTTTAATGACACAAATCTGCTGACAGTGAGGCAACTATATATTTTACAGTGTGTCTTAAAATTACATAAACACTTAATACTTAATCCTAAATTAAAAAATAAACGTAACCCATGTATAATTAAATCAACTATTATCAAAACCACTTTTGCATCAAATCAATTCACAGCTAGATCAACTTACTTATACAATAAGATAAATAGATTACTAAACATTTATTCACTAAAATTCACAGAATGTAAAAAGACTGTTATTACCTGGATAAAACAACTTAATTACGATGAAACTGAGGATTTACTGAAGCCAATATCATAAATATTCATATGTTTTAAGTTATCGCAGTCTAACCTTACCGAGTACATGAATCATCGGCACGCCTTACTAACCTACTTAGCTTAGTGTTTATTGTGTTACTCATAAGAGTGAATCTCCATCGGTAACACTTATGAACTGGTTCCATTATCTTTTCTCCTTCTTTGCACCTTAGAATAGTTAATAATTTTTGCCACCTACCCCCCATGCAGTGTGAAGTATAATAGATAATTAACAGTTACTTGTGTCTAAATTAAAACCAAAACACGGGAATTACCTACATAACATTAAAATGAAAACGGCATCTTATTATTATTATTATATTATATAGGTATATCCATGCATATTATTATTATTATATCCATACACATATTTATACCACATAGATTTCAGCACATACACAACACACGCACACAAACCCTCACACACCCTCTCAAACACATACACCAACTCACCCTTTCTCCTACTAACAAAAGCACAAAAACAATGTAACAAGGGAAGAACGGTCCCTCCTAATACAGGTTATTGTTAGCTTAAAAGGAGGGTCCAAAGAATTGTAAAAATTACTTGTGTATAAATAAATTTTTTTGTATTTTGTATTTGTATTTGTATTTGTTGAATTTGTTTTGAATTGCAAGATAATAACGTATTTTTGTGGGGCAATACGCATTACGCATACTTCGATATAATACACTTTTTAAACATATGTATTATTTGTCTTCCAAATTAATAGACATCCATACCAAAACTGTAACTGCTACAATCCTTACACAGCGTTCTCTTCTTACACAGCAATCGAGTCATAAAAGAGTTAGGAGTGTTTTTTAAATTCAGCGAATTTTTCATATCGTAAAATCTGACCAACTTTCCGTATTATTATAGGTTCTTAGTATTTGATCACCATTCAACAGTACATCATTTCGATATAAAAACCTTTGAATATTCATTTGATCCAAATTGGTTTTCTGTAATTTCTTTGGATCGTAAAACCGTGAACACAAAACAATAATTGTTATTATCGACATGATTTTCGTACTTCACTCGCCAGCACTAATTGGCAAAGGAAACGAAAGCTATGGTTATGATAAAATCAAAATTATTACTATAAAATTATGAAGGTGTAGGTAAGTTGAATTTATAGTTTATAGCAGGAAGAATTTTCTTTATGTTACCCTTTATGTCAGGTGTGTTATTCAAAAGGCAGATGCACCCATGAGTATGATTATCTGTAACATCTTCCATCGAACCGAGCCACGATCTGGACTGCAATCTTTTGTTTTACTATTGTTTTAGCGATTAACAATTAAGATGGTTAAAACGTGCCGTAAGTGCCAAACGGGGATCCATCGCATAACCTTGTTTGCCTAAAAAGAAGCTGTACGAATAACAGTGAAACTAGTCAGGCAAAATCTGACTATGTATTATGTAACGTCAGCAACCGTTTATAATCAACTTGCTTTTGTCAGCGGCTTCGCCCGCGCTATAAAGTTACATTTTTTAGGGTAAAACGTAGCCTATGTCACTATGAATGACACATAAACTATCTCTATGGAAAATCACGTCGATCAGTTGCTCCGCTGCTGCTTGAAAGAAGGACAAACTAACAAACATTCTTTCGCATTTATATAGTGTATATAGTACGGATTACGGTTAAAACAAATAATAAGTAGGAATTAGTAGCATAGAAACATTTTTTTTATGAAATTTGTCCTTTAAACCTACTAACCTATTGATTGAAGACATAATAGTTTAAACAACCAGAAAAACGCTCATTGAGCGTTTTTCTGGTTGTTTTTTTTTTCTTAGTTCTTAGCTTTCCTCCAGATGGCACTGTTCATGTCACCATAGATAAAATGTGTTTGTAGCAATCAATGTCAAAGTGGTTTTTCGTTTGTTTGAAATCTGTGCAAATTTTGTCTTTGATTCTGTTGTTAAAGAATACGACAGTGCCATCTAGGAATCTTATATAACACTAAATTTGACATAAGGAAAAACGCTCACTTGGACTTACTCACTTAATTTTTATCACTCCGTAAACAATATTATTTGTTTGTAGCACGTATTTTGCGTTTTTGAAACCTAAAAAGCCTGTGAAAATGAATTAATATTCGAAACCGGGTGGGTGTAGTGTTAATAAAGTAAAAAATAATAATGAAACTGTGGTTTGTGAATTTTCGCTCAGATTGTTTCTTTGAGTAAGTTATTTAGACGCTCTACATAAAAATATGGTTCCAGTAAGCTATTACACTACAACATTTACGTTTTGCAGAGTTTTGTCGCAGTAAGCGATGTTAAAATATGATTTATAAATGATTAAATTACATCATATTACTAAAATCAAGAAACTATGATAAAAATAAATTTCTATGTTTGAATGGAACTTGGCGAATTATCCATCGCAAGGAGATGTACATTAACAGACTATAAGCACCAAGTAGCTCACTCTAACGTTGGTATCTATAGATATCATTGCAGTATGAAAAACCACATAGGTAAATTCGCAAGTTGTGTTGAGATCTGGATAGCTCACTAAGTAGAGCAATCACCCGGTTATCGAGAGGTCCCGAGTTCAAATCCCGGTTCAGAGCTCCTCACATCCAGATTTACTTTTCTTTCTGCGTTTCTATACTGCAATAGTATAATGATAATTAACTAAAATCAGGGTTAGAGTCCATCCCTACTTGGATTTTTACGAGAAACCTCTCAGTTTTGGTAAAAAAATACTGTCTTCGTTAATTTGTTGTATTATATTAACTGAATACATACATACTAAAGAGATGCATGTCTCCACAGGATAAGCCTAAAACAAACCTTCATCTGCCACACAACGATCCCGATATTAATTATGAAAATAATAAAATATCTATACAATAAAGCAGACCGCGCATTAGACGCTAATAGTAGGGCTGGTGCACACAGCGACTCGAGCTTGACAAACGACTTGGATCAATCACGTCTGTCCTTCATACAGCCTGCGGTGCGCTGGCCGCCATTTGTATTTGTGCAACCCTAGCGCTGTATGGACAAAATAAGAATATTGTATCCCATCCAAAACATACATTTGAAAAAGAGGCCAAGTTTGGTTTGAGATCTACATGGGTGCCAAGTTATATGGAGGTTTCTTAAATTATACATTATTCTTCACTTGATTTTGAGACATGGTGGTCGAAAGTAGATCGAAATGGTTCGTGTAAAACACGGGTAGTGCATCGGCATTTCCTTATCCAAACTTGGCTGGACACACTGCCGTGACACGTGGTTGGGAAAGCCGTAGTTCTTGTCTTCGTGGTTTTGCTGTCATTATGCCCGAAAAATCTAATTCGTAGCAATATTAACATACATACATACATATTGTAGCGTTATTTTTTTTAAAAATAATTTAATATTTTTTGCCACTACATATTAACGTACGTAATTTCGACCTAAATTTGGACTGCCACCAGGCAAGCCTGGTGACAGCCAAAAAAAGAGATAAACCTGGATGAATAAACCGTATAATTTATCTTTAAATACACAAAAATAACAAAACCGAAGTAAGAAAAATATGGTACAAAAGAACAATAATATCAGAAGAGTATCGGTACAAAGGAACTTATTAGATCAAAAAAATTATTATGCCAAATTCCACTTATTTAGGATTTTGATTTCCTTTTAGCTTGAACGACGCATTTATTCATAAAATAATGGATTTTAAATTTGGTTGTCGACACTAGTTTATAGGATCCTTTAAACTAAGGTTGCACGGAAGTTTTGATAACTCTTAATCCGAAAGAAAAAGTAATATTAAGGTGTTACGAGCAATCGTTATCTAGCTTTACACTAAGGAATAAAAATAATTGATGCTGAATATTAGGCTACAGATACTAAAAACCTGGTAAGGGTCTCTTCGTGACTTTGGGTGTTTCCGGTGTTCCCGGGAGCAGTCGATGAAGCTTGGCGATTTCTATTTTAATATCGGAAGCTTTAGCTCACCAGGGACGTGGTCCTTACATCAGGCCTCAATAGGTACAACCGTACGAGATGGCGGATGGAATTCAAGTAGAAATGAATAATCAAACTGGGGAGAACCAGAACCCTTAGAAAATCCCGAAGGGTCGCAGGAAATGCAGAAAAACTGGCTTACACAATGCTCAGAGCAAATGCGCTCTGTTTCTATTTTTCAAATACCAAATTTGTTATTTTGTAAAAGATTTATCCTTCCTCTGTCACGATCTTCTTTGATATGAGAAAAAAAAAATCTGACAAGATCATTCTAAATATTCGAATTCGAAAATTCAGAAAAGCAGCCAACGATAAAGAAAGACTAAAAATATATAAAAAGGTTGAATACAATATACTCACGCTTGTCTCCCAGAAGGATAGGTAGACACTACAGATTTTCATCTGCTACTATCCAGACACACCTCTTTCGCCTCTTCCACATCCATTAATTTAGTCCTACAAGCTCTTCTATTCCGGGGACTTTTGACATGGCCCTTCCCGAGCGATATTTGTTTCTTGAAATGTTTAAAAAAAACCTTGTAGTTTATTTACAATTTCAAGTACTTTGTGGTCAAACTTTTTCCGCTTTTTGCAACAAATTTTGTCTCATTTATTAACACAACATGACATGTGTTGTTTTAACAAAAAACGCTATTGCAAATACATAGAGTACATAGACAAGAAAACATCAACGGTGTTACTACAAAACTGTGTTTAACTTTAGACAGTCTTTAAATCTGTCGTTCTCACCTTTTCTTTCATATTGTGAAAGAGTGACAACAACAGATTTAAACACTGTCTAAAGTTAAAAACAGTTTTGCGGTAAGACCGCAAGATTTTAAGTTTAGGAAACAAGCTTTTGTGATAATGTCTGCTCAGATAGATATCATTATTTTATCAGAAATTATCAAAACATATAGTACCTACCTAGTCATATCAACCCAAACAAAACTACATAAATAACACCTAATTTTCTTTTAACCACTACATACATCATCTGATCTGCCGTAATCTCAGTGTTGTCTGCTAATTTGCATCAAAATTCAAATATTAGGGTTCTCCACACGTACTAGAGAACCCTAACGTTGTCCAACCTCTCGACACCTCTTTCATTATAATTTTGCATTTTTTAATGACAATAAATTTCCATTGCGGCGCCTTAATTATGCATGTAGACCGGGCTTGTTATCAGTCACAAGATGGACGAGCGTGCTGGAACTATTCCTACTTAAAATATTAATTAGTCAAGATAAGATCACGACTTCAGTTACTCAAGGTTTGACAGAGATGTAACGAGAGTTATGTGCCGCGACTCGTAATAGTCTTACACTGTTTGATAGAGATGTAACGAGAGATATGTGCCGCGACTAGATGTAACGAGAGTTATGTGCCGCGACTAGATGTAACGAGAGTTATGTGCCGCGACTCATAATAGTCTTACACTGTTTGACAGAGATGTAACGAGAGATATGTGCCGCGACTCGTAATAGTCTTACACTGTTTGACAGAGATGTAACGAGAGTTATGTGCCGCGACTCGTAATAGTCTTACACTGTTTGACAGAGATGTAACGAGAGTTATGTGCCGCGACTAGATGTAACGAGAGATATGTGCCGCGACTCATAATAGTCTTACACTGTTTGACAGAGATGTAACGAGAGATATGTGCCGCGACTCGTAATAGTCTTACACTGTTTGACAGAGATGTAACGAGAGTTATGTGCCGCGACTCGTAATAGTCTTACACTGTTTGACAGAGATGTAACGAGAGTTATGTGCCGCGACTAGATGTAACGAGAGATATGTGCCGCGACTCATAATAGTCTTACACTGTTTGACAGAGATGTAACGAGAGATATGTGCCGCGACTCGTAATAGTCTTACACTGTTTGACAGAGATGTAACGAGAGTTATGTGCCGCGACTCATAATAGTCTTACACTGTTTGACAGAGATGTAACGAGAGATATGTGCCGCGACTCGTAATAGTCTTACACTGTTTGACAGAGATGTAACGAGAGTTATGTGCCGCGACTAGATGTAACGAGAGTTATGTGCCGCGACTCATAATAGTCTTACACTGTTTGACAGAGATGTAACGAGAGATATGTGCCGCGACTCGTAATAGTCTTACACTGTTTGACAGAGATGTAACGAGAGTTATGTGCCGCGACTAGATGTAACGAGAGTTATGTGCCGCGACTCATAATAGTCTTACACTGTTTGACAGAGATGTAACGAGAGATATGTGCCGCGACTCGTAATAGTCTTACACTGTTTGACAGAGATGTAACGAGAGTTATGTGCCGCGACTAGATGTAACGAGAGTTATGTGCCGCGACTCATAATAGTCTTACACTGTTTGACAGAGATGTAACGAGAGATATGTGCCGCGACTCGTAATAGTCTTACACTGTTTGACAGAGATGTAACGAGAGTTATGTGCCGCGACTCGTAATAGTCTTACACTGTTTGACAGAGATGTAACGAGAGTTATGTGCCGCGACTAGATGTAACGAGAGTTATGTGCCGCGACTCATAATAGTCTTACACTGTTTGACAGAGATGTAACGAGAGATATGTGCCGCGACTCGTAATAGTCTTACACTGTTTGACAGAGATGTAACGAGAGTTATGTGCCGCGACTCGTAATAGTCTTACACTGTTTGACAGAGATGTAACGAGAGTTATGTGCCACGACTCGTAATAGTCTTACACTGTTTGACAGAGATGTAACGAGAGTTATGTGCCGCGACTAGATGTAACGAGAGATATGTGCCGCGACTAGATGTAACGAGAGTTATGTGCCGCGACTAGATGTAACGAGAGATATGTGCCGCGACTAGATGTAACGAGAGTTATGTGCCGCGACTAGATGTAACGAGAGTTATGTGCCGCGACTAGATGTAACGAGAGATATGTGCCGCGACTAGATGTAACGAGAGTTATGTGCCGCGACTAGATGTAACGAGAGTTATGTGCCGCGACTCGTAATAGTCTTACACTGTTTGACAGAGATGTAACGAGAGATATGTGCCGCGACTAGATGTAACGAGAGTTATGTGCCGCGACTAGATGTAACGAGAGTTATGTGCCGCGACTAGATGTAACGAGAGTTATGTGCCGCGACTAGATGTAACGAGAGTTATGTGCCGCGACTAGATGTAACGAGAGTTATGTGCCGCGACTCGTCATAGTCTTACACGGTATTTAACTATTGAAGCCTTTTCATAAATTTTTTCATCACATGTTGCGTAATAAACAAAAATAAAGATAGTAAACGTATCTTTCGGTACATGCGGCAGAATATATTGTAATAGTAGTACAAAAAAAAGGTAATTTTCATATTGGATAAAGTAAAACTATCCCTAAATAAAAATTCAGAGCATTAAAATTTAACGAACGCGAACCACCGCATTTTTAATGCATAAATTACTTCAAACCTTTCGATAGAGCGAATGTACTGAATGTAGTCTCACAAAAAGCAGGTTGGTTAGTGAAAAAACTACACGCAGTTCAATATTTGATGAGGATCAATTGAACTGTTCCCACTCTTGTAGACATCGCATAGTTCGTGTATAGTGAAACCGCGTGGTGGCAGCTACCCCACCGCCCGCCAATTTCACCGAAAAAAAGAAAAAACGAAGAAAACAAAAATGGCGTAGAGCCCCGCGTGTGTGCGTCGAAAAAATGCAGATAATGCAAGTGATAATAATAATAATAGGTGATCGTCCACCGCTCGCCCACCCCCACCCAATTTTCATTCAAATGCGTAAGTTTTTTTTACTATTTTTAACGCGATATTTTTCGGGGTTTCCATTAGCGATGTGACTGTCGGAATAGTTGGTTGCGTTGTCCGGTTTGAATAAGTGCTTTGTCCTGCAGCTTTTGTATTCTACTTGTCTAGCGATGATAGTAGATTTTATTAAAAGTTAAACATGATATTTTTACCGTTCCATACGGCAAGCTTTTATAACACTACCGTGTTTTCCCGTTTTATTAGCTGTTACTTTAGTTGATAATTCTATGCAAACTTTGAAATTTTACCTAATATCAATACCTACAACCTACAAACCCAGTATTTGAACGCAAAGGAAAGAAAAAATACTCACAAAACGGAATAGAGCTCGGAAAAAAGTTTCCATACGCGACACGACGCGACATGGCATTCAATTTAAACTTGGACGACGTACTCGCTTTCAATAATTAACATAATACACTTTTTCTCCTTTTTGCACTTTCGTTTGACAGTCCATCACTCACGGAAATTCCATTTGCATTGGTCCTATATGAGGGGGTAGGTGCGGTAGGGGGGACGGTCTTTTGCATCGCACGATGGACATGGCGGTTAAGGGGGAGGGTGGATGAAAAAAAGATTGTTAAAAAGCTGCCCCCGTCTCTTCGGTGTGTGCGTCGAGTGTGCGAGTCGGTAAAAAAGCGCGGCATTAATCGATACTATAGATTTTGAGGCAAGTAGTTGCAGCCCATTGGATCGGTTTTCAAGCGTACTAACGAACCTGAAATTCTGGATTTAACTTTATAGATTTGTAGAAGTACCTAAAACTAGGCTTCATTCTGTGTGAATTATGGAAGGATCACTTTAAAATTGTAAATAAATGAAAAGTATGTTTCATTCAATTAACCTGTTTGCTTGCAAAAGGACGAATTCGTCCAGCAGAGTAACAATAGATTTGTATTTTTTTTTCTGTCAAAGGGTTAATGTATAGATAGAAGAGGCGAAAGAGTAGTGCAAGAGTAGAAGCAAATTAATATTTAGAAGAAGTTTAGTTCTAGAAGAAAAAATTAAATGTTATTTTTTTTTTTTTTTTTATTTATCTAGTTATCATGTTTTGTACATATTTTTATCTTATTAAAAAAAAAACACGCAAACCTTTAGGGGGTTTAAATGTGATTTCTGAGCCACCTCTTAGTGGTACATTACATAACAAAAAATACAAGTAAATAATAAAACATTTAACTGACATAATTAATTAGTTCAAGACAATAGATGTATCTTCATGATTTTTCCCAATCCCGTGGGAAATTCTTGAAATCCCCTCTTAGCGGATATCTACGTCATACAAGGAACCTAAAGTCTAAATTTCATGTTTTAGCAGTTTGGTCTGGGTGTTAGTAGATCAGTCAGTCAGTAAAGGTATTCGTTTATTTATATATGAGTAGAAAGAAGATAGATAATAGTAAGGAATTGCTTCAATTTTAACAAAAAAAAAAAACAATGAAACAATCTTAAAACAACGAGCTTAATTTGTGAAACAACAAAAAGAAAGAAATAAACAAAAAACTAGGCGCAAAAAGAAAAGACAAAATAAAATAGTACAAAGGTGTTGCCCGTAGCGCTACACAACACAAGTGCTACGTGAGAGGGCTCGTAGACGCTGCGTAGACACGTGTAGCGGACGGGTTCGGCGCTACGAATTTTGCAACGTTGGTATATACATAATAAACATGTCTCTCAGAGAGGTAGGCAGAGAATACGGATTTCCATCTGTTACGATCTTGACACACCTTTTTCGTTTCTTCCACATTCACCAATTCAAATAATGAAATATACGGTTATTTATATTATGAATATGTATATATTTATTGAACTCTTTCTGTCAGTTAATGTAGTTAAAGATTTTATCATAATTACACTTTTTTTAAGTCCTCGATTTAGATAAGTAAAAAATATGTAGAAAAAGACGAAGTTCGTGAATTCTTTAAGATTAAACAAATCCCACAAGGTTGAAAACATAAATCTACAAGAACGGCAACCCTAGCTTTTGGGTTGCTTGTGACCCAGCTTTTAGAATGTAGTTAGTAGTTTTTTTTAGAAACAATATTTTTGATTCAGTTTTGCTATTTATAAGTAATTGTTATTATATTTACTAATATAAAACATTTATTTACAAATGCAGAAATAACATGTGATATTTAATATTAAGTACCTATCCTAAGCAGTTAAGAAGCCTACAACAAGAAAATAATGACATTATTAAAAGGGCAAGTTACCCAATACACTGGTGGCCTTACCTCTTTATAAATTGTTATTACCTCAGTGATATTAAATTAAATTTAGTGAGTCAGTATAGAATAAAATAAGATGTGTGTATTCGTATTTTAGTCGGAAAAAAGTTAAACAACTTGCTGCACTAGTAGGTATAAGCCATAGATTTAGTATAAACTATCGCTAGATCGGTAATGTAAAAGATTTCTCAAACATATACAAGGTGACTTTTTGATCATCGTCCAAATTCATACTGGTGGCTTGGTAAGTGATCAGTATCATGGATCAATAACAATTTTGGTGAAATTCGTAAAATTAAATTTCGACTCCCCATAGTGATTCACTCGGGACTGCAACTGAATTTATATGGGAAGCCGAAATTTCATTTTACGAATTTCACAAAAATTGTTACTGATCCAAGATACTGATCACTTATCAAGCCTCCAGTATGAATTTGGACGATGATCAAAAAGTCACCTTGTATACGCGCATGTTAGAGCGAGATAGATAGACGAGACCATTTTTCTAACGCTATGGGCCTGTATGGTCCTACAGTTAATCATAAACGTAACAAATTCTGCTTATTTCTGGTTTTAAAGTATAATTTTTTGTTTATTAGACGTGATTAATTATCGTTACGTGTGCAGAGCCCAAATGCAATTCATTTAAGAAAAAAAATACGACATAATTGTAAATTTCACATGGCCGGACTATTGAAATATTTTTTGTCTAAATGCACCGGTTTAAAACTAACACGCAAGTTTTGTACAGAAATAGGTAGGAATAATTATCGCATTTATTCACATTATTACTCTAAGGGCCTGTTTCACCACTTCCAGATAAGTGATATCCAGAAGATAAGTTTAAAAATGGAACACATTTTGTATGCGTTATATGTCACATATAACTATCAGGCACTTATCTGGAAGTGGTAAAACAGGCCCTAAGTACCTACGGATTAAGGCGTATGACCACGTTAAATAAGCAACACGATGTGTGTCGGTACAAATATCAACGGAAACGACATTGAAATAATGTTCATTTCAGCGTGCCTTGAAAAGTGGCTGTTACGACAACCACTGCGTCTCCGGCTAGCGCAAAATAGGAGAAACAATAATTTTCACATGGACGCCATGAACGGAAAAAAATTTTGAACTTTTGGTGAAATAATAATTAAAATCGCTTTAGGCGTTTGGAAGGAGTAAGAGAATTCTTGTGTTAATCATGTGAAAGTTTCGATGACTTTCGATTTTTTTTTGTCAAAATTTACAATAGAAAAACAGTTTATGAAACTTAAAATTTATTTTTGGCTCTATAATGCCTATCATATATTTTTATGAAAGTTTTTAGACCAACCGTGTTGGAGGAGTAGGCCTTCAAAGACAGGTCCAAATTGCAGTTGGCGTATCCATTCGCCTTAAATTTAAAGTGATCAATAACGTAAATTTCTACTATTCATAACCTTCACTTCGCATACCATTACGTATTACATATTATCATCATACTTGTGGTCTTTTAATGTACAATTCCCTAGATTACAAAATTTACATAAATTTAATTCCATGCTCGGCAGATGTCCACATAAAGCGATTTGCCCTTATCAAGTTTTTTGGTCTCGCTTTCGTTACTCCATAACCGATCTTTTACTCTATGCTACATCTATGGTATTAGTATTGACTACTTGCTCTCTCGCATACACATTGACAATCGCGGTTTGCGGGAGAACGGAAGTAGGATAGATCGCTGTAAATCTGGCACGTGCTAGCCACACTGGAAGTGTAATTGTACTCACCTCGTTCTTAAGGTTGATGGGCTCATGCTGGCTGCGAGGCGGCGAGCGCCGGCCCCCCTCCGCCCCCTCGGACATATCAGCCTCGCATCCCGACTCGTCTGTCAACAATATTATATATACATTAACATCAAAATTATCATCGTGTTCGTCAATGTCTCCGTCATCACCATCGTTAAATTCATCGTCATCGCCAAAGTCATCGTCATCGTCATCAACATCGTCTTCATCATCATCATCACCATGGCTTGATGGTGACTGTATTTAATTTTGTAATAACTAATAAATTATAAATTTTATATTTTATTACGGGCTTGCAATAAGTATTCGAATAATATTCGAATATTCGAAAATATTCAACTTTTCTTTTCAAATATTCGATTGCAAGCCAGCTGGTACATAAAATAAATATTTGCTGACGGAACTTTGAGGTTCCGAAGTTTAAAATGTCTCGTCATGTCATACAGTGCGAAAAGACTATTTTGGCACGTGAATAGTTGTGTCCAAAATCGGAACTAACGCCGCTACCATACTCCTTGTTTCACAGCTGCGCCCCCCTGTCACTGTCATTCACGCGCCATCAGATCTTTGTAGCACTGAGTATCGTCGAGGGAGTGTCAGAGACAGTGTCATACCGTCACTAGAACAGTAAAAAATTCGTAACACCCTCTTTTCATCGACGATTGCCTTATTAGACATTAGCCTTATCACCCGAATTTGATACTCTCTTCTCAGGGCTGCATGCCCTGCTTGCATATAGTTTACTTCACAATGTTTTCCTTAAGCAAGTGGTCAATATACTTATTCAAGCAACGTGAAATTTACCGATACGAACAACTTTTACTATGGAGCCAAACCTCAAATCGCGAAAAAAAGTCAGCTATGTCTCATACATTTTGGTCGGATAACTAACTATGATTTGAGGTTTAGTTCCATAGTAAAAGTTGTTTGTATGAACGAGTACTATCACCAGTTTTCGTTTCCAAAACCAGTTAAATTTCACGGTGTATAAATTCCGAAACACAATTGGTGCATTCTCGACTTGCCGGATTCAAACTCGGGTCTCAAGCTGCTGGCACCGAAGTATAAGTTAATTTCAAGCTCCAAGCCGCGTTGTCAAGCACGGTCCAGGTAAATCATCGCACGCACACTTAAAAGTTTCTCGGAAATCAATAGCAAATAAATTTTCACAAATGATTTTATAATTTACAAAATAAACACACACAGAATTTTTGGCGATGTATTTAGGGATTTTATCATTAGTGGTTTGTATCTATAACATTTTCAGAGGGGTCTGGACCCCTGGACCCACTTAGGTTGCATTTAGTCTTTTTTTACATCTCTTTATAGGACAATATAAGTTTTTCTATAAATTCTCCTTCGGCTAATAAAACATCGATTTAGTAAAATTCCATTTCAAAAACGTTAAAAAACTACTTTTTAACTTCTCATGCTCTAAAAAGTACAGGCTTATGCTTGCTACAAGCGGATTAAAACAACGTTTTATGATCTAGCAAAAGACACGCATGTCTGATCATTTATTTGGGTTATTTAGACATGGCTGTATAGCCCCAAGTTTCCTTTGCCGTCCCACTTAGTGGAATAATAATAAAAAAAAAACGGCGGCGGTAAAAAACTGTTGTTTTTTCCAAGTCAGCAGTACATAATTATTTAGTTGTTTTATTATTTAAATTTGCATTAAGTATTACTGAAATTTAAATATGTCATCCAGTGATGATGAAATAAATCGTACAACAATCTACTATACTATAGCCATATTGGATGGCTAGCAATCATATTTAAATTTAGATTTAGTGCATAAACTGAGATGAGAAGTCTGTGACCGAAAAACTTTTTACATGCGAGTTCATGTCGTGCGGGTATGTGTGTATTTTCATAGGAACGAATCGATCGATCGAAGACAGATATTCAGATCCGATCGAAGCCGCAGGCAAATGCCATTGATAAACTGAACATAATACGAGTTCACAGACAACATAAACAAGTACACTAGTGCATAACAATATACCGTATATGCTTAAGCACTATAAGTGTCTGGTACCGGTAAATTTTCGCAGTCGATCTGAGGCTGGTCTTTGTGCTATTCATTTGTAATGTCCCCTCTCTAGTCGATGCACGTTGGTACACAAAGGGTGGGAGACGCGTCCGAAGATACGATATTTATGTTCACGCGTGAGGTTGAAATTAAATTAAATATTTTGTGAAGTTTTTCAACCTTGAAACCGAACCGAATGTGTATTTTGGTGAGTCAAAAAATCGAAGCCCTTAGTAGATCTTCAACATGAGAAATTTAAGGACCACGTAAAAAAGCATTTCCGAGTGACGTGAAGTAGGCTACAATTACCAAGAATTACCAATTACCTTTTACTCCAAATACGCCTTGTGCACCCTGGACATTTAGACCAAGCCCAACAAGCTGACCACTCTTTAACAGGTTGTAGGCTTCAGGTTAGATCATGGCTTATCACCAGAACCACCCATATGATGAAGCCGTACAACGGTTACAAGTCGTTGCGTTTGCATATACTATTTGGTCCGTTAAGGCGATATATAAAAGTTTTAGCGTCCCTGTTACTCCATATGCGAAAAAACCCTCAGTGCGAGAAGGTTAGATTCGTGGAAAAGTAGCGGACGTGTGTATTTGTACCAGTCGCTTCCGCGCTCGAGTACGGACGTGTGTATTTGTGATCTAATAGTGAAATATACCTACTGCGAAAAATGGTGCAGTGTAAAAAATGTAAACAATTTGTGGCAGTGAAAGAGCCTGATGTGGTTAAGTGTAAAGGCACATGTAAAGGTGTCTTTCATGGCAGATGTGTGAAAAATTTGAAGAGTTTCCAACAGAACGAGTGCTGTGAGGAATGCAACAGAAACACAGGTTCTCCGGTTCCTGTGTCCTGTTCAAAAACAACCGTCAATGTGGAACCAGGAACAACTACCATGGAGGATCTACTGGCCCAAGTAAATCAAAAACTAAACATTGTGTATAAATTAGAAAAAAACTTTGAAGAAATGAAGTCCACGATTGAATTTTATGCAGAACAATATCAACAGATGTTCGAATTCAAAAAAGAATCTGAAAAGAAAATAAAAGACTTAGAGCAAAAAAACGTTCACTTGGAAAAGTGCAACATGGCCTTGGAGGAACGAGTCATTGAATTAGAACAACAAGAAAAAAGGAATAATATTGAAATAATAGGACTGGAGAAGAGAGGTACAGAAGATATTATCAAAGTGGTAAACAGTTTAGCACGGAAGATACAGCTTAATCCGGACGACATTGAGGAAGTGAAGAGGGTAGGAGTCGAAAAACAAAAGAACAACAAAACGATACCGCAGCCTGTGATAATTAGACTACGCTCAAAAGCAGCAAAAGATAAGTGGATGTCTAAAAGAAAACAAAATTTAACGAATGGAGATGTCTATGGAGATAGCAGTGAATCAAGAGTGTACATAAATGAAGATTTGTGTAAGTACCTACGACAATTGTTCTGGATGACAAAAAATGAATTGAAATCAACGTATAATTATAAATGGATTCAGAACTCCCGCATACTAGTTAAAAAAAACGAATCGGAAAAAAAGATTTACTCCGTGAGATGCGAAAAAGACATTCAACATCTATTACAAATCGATAAAGAAAAAAGTCACTAAGAACAATGCGATAGGTGGACACACTACGTGATTTATTTTATAAATAAAATTCGATAGTGTAGAGGAAGGGTCGGATTGCCCATTTACAGAGTTTTTCGAAATGATTAAGTGGAGTAATTACATAAGTGAAAAAAACAGTACTAATTCAGAGATTTCTGTAGTACAACTAAATATACGATCGCTAAGAAAATACTATAATCAAGTATTAGTAATGTTGAAGGCATGTGATCAAAAGGTAGATATATTGATATTATCGGAAGTGAATATTAAGCAAGAAGAAGTAGACATTTACACAATAGAAGGTTACAATACATATGCATATCCAAGAGAAAGCCAGAAAGGGGGAGGTGTAATTATTTACGTGAAGAAAGAATTATATTATGAAACTCTGGAAGTCGAAGTATCAGCTGCAGAATTTGTTAGAGGGAAGATTTGTGTTGAAGATAGTAGTATATATATAATATCACTTTATAGACCTCCCCACAAAAATCAAATAGAATTCAGCAAACAGCTTGAACAACTAATTGAACGTATACCAAAAAAGGAAAACTTAATAGTTATTGGAGACTGCAATATTGATATTAAGGATGGAAAAAATAACTCTTCAATAACTTGCTACAAAAACACCCTGTGTGGCCGCGGCCTCGAGTGCGTCATACCGGAGACGGCGATAACGCGGGAAGCGATAGTGGAAGGGCGAGTGCAGGAGTCGTGCATCGATCATGTGTGGGTGCGCGCCATTCGCGGTGTGCGCTGCGCAAGCGCTCACACGTTTAAATGCAACCTATCTGACCACCGCCTCGTCGGCGTGAAATTTGAATGTGAAGCGCGTAAACGAGCGCAAGGAACTTTCAGTCCACGGGTGTTAGATAACAAATTGGTTAAGAAAAAGTTAGATGACATTAGATGGAAAGAGTTATTACAATTAGACTGCCCTGTATTGTTGTATTATAAGTTGTGCTTTATTTTTTGTACTTTATATTCGGAATGTATTATTAATAAGAAACCGGAAAGAAAACGAGAAACACAGCCTTGGGTAAATAGTAGACTAATAAGTATGATGGACAAGAGAACAGAAATGTTTAGAATTTGGAAAATGGACCCTAATAATATGAATAAAAGGCTGGAATATACTAGATATAGAAATAAGGTTAATAAAGAAATTGTTAATGCCAAGAACAAATACAGGCAAAACCAAATAAGCGATTGTAAAGGTGATCTTAGAAAAGTATGGCAGTTGATGAATGAATGGATAGGCAGGAAGAAAGCTACTATAGACTGCACAGTAAATAAATATTTAGGTAAAACAGATAGCATGTATAATATTTGTACTAAATTCGCAAAAACTTTTACACAAGAGATAGAAAAAATTAAGCATAATTGCAGTTGTAAGTTACTGGATAGAAGTTCCTATATAAATGAAAGTAATGTATCGTTTAGATTTCTTAAAGTGACACCCAGTAAAATAAGCAAAATTATAGATAATTTAGAAAATAGAAAAGCACCAGGCAGTGACAGCATTAGAGTACAAGATTTAAAATATATTAAAGAACCAATAAGTGAAGTCCTTGCACATTTTATAAACATGTGTGTAACAAGAGGTATATACCCTGATGAGTTAAAAAATGCTATAATTAGACCTATATACAAACAGGGTGATCACCTTGACTATACAAATTATAGGCCAGTGGCAATTTTGTCAGTAATCAACAAAATAGTAGAAAAAGTGATCGTGCCTCAAATAAGTGACTTTTTAGAGAGTTTTGGAGTAATAAAAAATGTACAGCATGGGTTTAGAAAAGGAAGGAGCACGAATACCGCATTAACGCAATTTACCGAGTTTGTTAATAGCCAATTGAACGAAGGAAAACAGGTATTAGCCCTCTTCATTGATTTTAAAAAGGCGTTTGATACATTAGAACATAGTCAGTTGCTAAAAGCAATGGAAGAATGCGGTATACGTGGTCCTACCAACAGGTTCTTTCAAAGTTACCTGAGTAACAGATCTTTGTGCACGTCGGTGGCGGGGGTGACAGGAGAGAGCGCCGACGTTACGTTAGGAGTACCTACTGGTTCAGTGTTTGGGCCAGTAGGCTACATAATGCATGTAAACAGCATGGCTAACGTGGTACAACATTGTGGGGTGTTTATGTACGCAGACGACACCTGCTTGCTTATAGCTGACAAAGATGTGCAAAAAATAAAGGAATTATTACAGCAGGATTTCGAAAATATAACAAAATGGGCTCATGACAATGGTATAATTTTAAACAGCAGTAAAACTAAATGTATGCGTATATATTCACCCTACAACAGAGTAGCTAAACAAATAGATAATAAAAATATAAATATTGTAGGACACAACTATGGTTGCTTACATAACAAGAAGAATAATTGTACATGCCAAAGTTTGGAATACGTTGATCATATTAGGTATTTAGGTGTTATCATAGATAGCACATTTAATTGGAAATTACACGTCAATAGTGTTTGTAATAGGTTGCGATCAGTGATGGGAAAGTTTTACCACCTTCAGAAAGTGTTAAATAAAAAGACTTTATACATGGTGTATTACGCATTAGCTGACTCAATACTTAGCTACGGACTAAGTTGCTACGGATTAACTTTTAAAACTTATATACAAGAGATTAAGAAAATTCAAATTAGATTTATTAAGAACCTTGTTTGTAAAAAGATAAAAAAAGACAACAAAGATGATTATAGCAGACTATTTACGATATGTAAGATCTTACCAGTGGATAAGAAAGTGAATTATTTATTAGCACTAGAAACATACTATAGTGAAGAGTTCAAGGAAAAAATCTGCTATAAATACTGTACTAGGTCGAGGAAGCAAGGAAAGTTAATACAGAGAGGAGTTAATAATTACTACGGCCAAAGAACTAGAAAATACTTAATACCAAAAATATGTAATAGGTACACGATGCTGTTGGATGCAAAAAAGGTGAAATGTTTGCTACTTCTAAAACAAAAAATTAAACAATGCATGTTAGAGTAATAGCTAGATAAGATATATAAAATATAAGATATTGTGGTAGGTTTATAGTAAAAGTGGAAGAGCGTTGTCGCCAACAAACTACTCAGTAGTTTGGCGAAGATTACTATTTGTAACTACCTATGATGTGTTGAAAATAAAAAAAAAAATAAAAAAAAAAAAAAAAAGCAAAAAGTCGGTTTTTTATTAATATAAAATGTACTCAAGTTGCTATCAAAATTTTGTTTAACTAGGTTCTAGATGCTGTTTAAACCCATCTTATAAAATATAATTGTAGTTCATATGTCATTCCAAATAGTCAACCCAGGAGAAATGGTGTCAAAAAGGACATAATTTCAATAAATATTTTTGTCGAGCCGAATTTCTTCAATCGCGCTTCTGTTTTACAGATCCCTAGAAAAAGATCCCAAAAATAATATTCTATTTTATCAAAATAATACCTTCTTTACTAAAGTAGATATGCAAGTTCTAAAAGTGTCGATTTTTTTTCCGTAGCGCCTTTACAACTTCAACAGATTTTGCGGAACTCACTTGACAGATTGATTAACGCCTCACCTGCTTTCACTTTTCCACTTTCTGATCGAGCTCTCTTCATACAAGATAGCGTAGCGCATTTTGTATTAGAAAAAACCCGGCCACGTGCCTGTTGAGCTACGCGCAGTGTAGGATTCCGTAGTCACAATATTCATAAACTTATATTATGCTTTACACAACTACCAACTTCATCTAACTAATTTTCAATGAAATTCGTATCAAATTTTCATTTTAAGTTGGTCGTCTGTTGCTCTAAGCTGTGATAATACTATTGCCGTGATTTTTTTCTAATATCAACCGTTTAGCTGTTAGAGGGGGGACACTTCACTCTAACAAAAATTAGCACTTTAAAGTTTAATATTTCACGAATGGATCCGTGAATTGAAAAATGGTTTATACGTACCCACAGTATTTTTAAAAGACCTATCCAACGACACCCCACACCATAAGAAAAAATAATCCTCTTTACGTGTGTGGGATGTACCCAAAAACTTTTTTCAAGATTATACTTTACGGGTTTTTCGGCGTGATTAATATGTATATGCATGCCAATTAACAGCTTTTTAGTACTAAGAGTCTTTGAGTTAAGCCGCAGACAGACTGATAGACAGAAAGACGGACATACAGACAGACGGACATGGCGAAACTATAAGGGTTCCTTGTTGACTACGAAACCCTAAAAAATGCCTACTATGATAACCTTAGGGCATTTGATTCGATTCGTATTCGTGATTTGTTACGAACAACTTAAAAATGGATCCGAATGTCATTTAGGAAAAAAACACGTTAAAAACACGAATGCAAATCGAACACGAGTGAATGCACAAACGCTCTTACAGACCGAAAAGATTTTTTTCTATATGAATCAAGCTCTTTACATATCAAAAAAAGAAAAGTCTCTTCACTTCTCCCAAAGGATTTCACCAGTCGTCTTCGGACGTATCTACGTATGTTACTCTCTAAACGCATGATCTTCGAGGCCCGCGTTTCCGATAGGATTAAGGCAGACTTACTGCTCGGTCAGAACACCGACGCATCCTGCAGTGCCCCCCCTCCTCCTCACCCTATCGGGGCCCGGGGGTGAGGTGGTCAGCCAAACTTGGGAGTCTTACCCTATTATTTGGTTTTAAAGTTATCTAAGAAGAGATTTTAGCCTTTCAATCGTTCTTTTTTATTACAAGTTAAAATGCAATTAATGGGACTTTTATTAATACAACAAAATTCATATCTATCAGAGAATGTGACGTCATAGCTCATACTCGGTTGATCCACCAAGGTTTAATTACCCTTGTTGTAAAAAACTTGTTGTTCTTGGTTTTTCAAGTTCCAAGTTATACCTCAGCCACACGCTCGCCGAGTGGCGAAGGACATCGTGAGAGAAGTGGTGAGGGACATTGTGTGGCTGCGTTATTGACGCTGCCGCTCGCGTTGCCCAACGCTTCCGTTTTTGTCGGTTTTTTTGTGCGCGAGTGAATAAAGCTGTCTGCGTGAAAAACAACGGCCCTCACCACTTCCCTCATCGTGTCCCTCGCCACTTGTCGAGCGTGTGGCTGAGGCAAAAGACAATACAAATTCTCAATCGGTAGTTTTCGGTATATGAAAACCCAAATTTCCGACCGGTTATAAGCGGTTAATTTTGTATGAACATTCTTTTTCGGTATGTCGTCATTTCTGTGATTGAAGGTATTGTAATTTATTGGTTATTCAATCCTTGCATAAAGGGCTTACGATTAGCCAATATCACGCCTTTTGGATAACGTCAATGAGATGTGGGATGACGCGTGTTCACCCAGAAAGTAGGAGAGTGAAAGAAGGCGAGGCGTTCATCAGTCTGTCCTGGGATTAACACAAAATCTGCGAAAGTCTGTAAAACGAATGACTGATACTATGTAAACTCTCCCGGTAGGTATGGGTACCCATGACATCATGCCGGAACACGACGAGTCACTTGGCAGCATGGTTTTGTCATGAGCCTGGTGATAAGCCACGGTTGAAGCCTACCACCAATTAAGGCTTCTACCAACGCCAACGGCCTTGAACTAAGTAACTTTGTAACCATTTTATACCTTAACTATAGCATTTTTCAACAGAAGAAAAATACATAGTAATCTGCATGATACAAATAGTGATGTGGTTTTTCCTAAATTTCATTATAATACACAGAAACGAAGCAAGAAAATTCTAAGTTTACCCTTATTTCTCGATTTTTTGATCACTTGTAACAACATAACTGCTGCAGTTTTTATCGAAACAGTATGAAAATTTATAAACTTCTAGACAAAATAATATAAAATGATTTGGTTTTCTCAGTTATTGGAAACTAGCTTCTGCCCGCGGCTTCGCCCGCGTGGCCTGTAGGAAACAAATTACATTTTTTTCAGAAACAAACATTATAAGTGCTCTCACTTCCTCTGGGAGTCAAGGTGTAGTGCTCGGCCGACAAACGAGCATGCGAGGACGGAGAACGCGCCCTGCTCGGCCTTCGGCCTCGCGGGCGCGTTCTCCGTCCTCGCATGCTCGTTTTTCGGCCTCACCAGAATGCCAAACACGGGGACTCACCGATCAAAGTTTTTCCGAAAGAGTGTCTAAATCCCTATAAGTTGTCAAAAATTTTCAAATTTGAAAACAGCAGCGTAATTGGTGACCCCGAATGCCCCTTGAGTTTTATGCGAATCGATACTTTTTTTGGACCTGTCAAAAAACTGCCAAAACTGTTTAATTTTTTTTTGGTCATGTAGCCCCAGCTTGACCGATCACAAAAGTTGAAACCCGAACTCCCTACGATTCGCCGTTCGGGAGATATGGCCGATCAAATGTATGGCAATTTTTTTTTTTCGACTTTTTTTTTAACGTCATATAGATCTTGCCGAGCCCTTTTCTTAGAGTACCATGAACATGGGTCTATAGCATTAGCTGTTTGGGAGATACGGGCCTGTAAAGTTTTGACACTTTCGGCGAGTAGATCTCGTCGAAACCTTTTCCTAGACACCCATCAACATGGGTCTAAGTCTAGCCGTTTGGGAGAAACAGGCCGTCAAAGTTTTCACATAAAAAAGAACTTTTTTTGGTACCCCGTGGTCCAACCCCTTCAACCTTCCATTCCAAAAATATTTTGCTGGGATATTGAAAGCTATAGATAGATAGATAGATAGATAGATAGATAGATAGATGGACAGATAGATAGATAGATAGATTGTGGATATATAGATAGATAGATACCTCAAAAGGAAAAAATGTAACCCTAATAGGATCACTTGTGTGGCTGTCTGTCTGTTCGTCTGTTACAGCCGATTTGCTCTGGCACACATACTTTCAAGAATTTTCATGTCTACCATATTAAATTTCAAAATCGATGCCATTTTCATAATTAACGTCCCAAAAAACCATAAAAACGACACTCATATTGATATTTACACATTTTAACATATCAACCCCATCGCACCCCAACAGGGGATGATGGTATTTCACGTCCACTACGTTGGATTTAGAAATCGTTGTTGTTTTCGTAATCAGCGACCCGATAAACCATACAAACGATACCCATGTTGGTTTTCAGACTTTGTCACCCCATTTCCCCTTTTTAGGGGTTGAATTCAGGAAATGCCTTTTTTACGTCCACTACGTTGGATTTTAAAATTGTTGTTGTTTTCGTAATCAGCGACCCGATAAACCATACAAACGAAACCCATGTTGATTTTCAGAATTTGTCACTCCATTTCCCCCTTTTAGGGGTGGAAATCTGAAAAAACCTGAAACACATGTTTACTCATTTATAGATAGGAGTACTCTTGTGAAGTCTCGAATAAAATAGTCTAACTAATCTTGTTTCCCCATATAAACTTTGGACCCCCGTTTCACCCCCTTAGAGGGTGAATTTTGAAAAATCCTTTCTTAGTGGATGCCTACACTATATAAGGTATCTATATGCAAAATTTCAAGTCTCTAGGACCAGCGGTTTAGGCTGTGCGTTGATATATCAGTCAGTCAGTCAGTCAGTCAGTCAGTCAGTCAGTCAGGACTTTGAATTTTATATATACAGATTAATTTTACTGTAGATAAAATAAATTAAAAACACACTATTTTCGCACTTGTCAGCCGCAGCAACTGACGTAACAGCCATGTTGCAGTGCGAGCTGATAAGGACTTTATTTTAATATGGTTTTGTTCGAAATTTCAACCACCACGAATCGAGTTGCTAATTATTCCGGCGCAGCCACCTTAAAGTGAAAGGATTCATATTCTTTATTATAGGATCTGTCAGTTAGTTGGGTCGTGGTCTAACTGTTCAGGGTGCAGACGTATTCAATTAATTGAAGTAATCGATGACGTCTCACGCAGCGCGAGCGCTAGCCCGCAGTGCGAGGCGCAACGTCGTCGCGGAAGCGTCTTCACTCGTCGGGAAGAAGGCAGTCTAAATTTGCTGAAACTGGTCGGCTATCTCTAACAAAAATAGTTATTGATTTGAGTCGTTTTGCAGTAATCTTATTAACGTTGTATCTCAATTTAGGCCATTCGGGAGGCTCCTTATACGCACCCCTAAAATGTTTGGGATTACTGTGTTACGATGCACGTATATTTCAAGAAAAGTAAAAAAAAAATCTTGTTGAGAACCCAGGATTATTTCCACCAAGCACCCCAATCACAATTAATCAAAACCTTTCTTTCAATAGTGTACTTTCACACAAAAAATTTAAATAAACTAGCTATAAAATATCCAGTGTGTTTAGTTTGGAAGGTTACAGTTGGCCACCCTGCCCCCCTGCAAGCGCATTAGAAGCAATCATATTCGACGGCTGCTAGTTTTGGCATTGCCCCTACCCTGCCGGCTCAGGGAAGTATTTGTGTGGCTATGTCTAAATTGTCTATCATGTCTTGGTAGGCTATATTCGGAAGGTCGTTTGGATGAGGAGTTCTGACGGTGTTTCGTTTATTAGGCAAGTTGTTATTATGAGAATGAAAGCGTTACCCATGAGCCACGAGTTTGCCTGCTGTATCTATTAATTTAGCGATAATGAAAACTACACAGATTAATGTAGTTAGTTCATGGGTAATTAGTATCTTCGTAGCTCCGCTCTCATTTTAATCCTGTATAAAAGATTCTGACCAAATTACTAATGTCTAATATATTTTTCTTTCTTTGCCTTTTACCGTTTTTGAAAGCATCGATGAGATCTTAAGATGAAGTGTTCTCGTTTTTGGCTTGACAAAGTCTCTATCGGATACTATGTTACAGTTTAATTTTTAATTGCCTCACAAAGTTGTACTATACAACTGTTCGTTAAATTGTTCGTCAAAAAAGCTTATTAATATGTACATTATTTGACGGCAGGTTCATTCATAATTAATGTCATACATACGCAGATATTGTGGTAGATTTTAGAGAAAAATATGTAGAATAATAAGGAAGAATAGTAAAAGTGGAAGAGCATTGTCGCCAACAAACTACTCAGTAGTTTGGCGAAGATTCTTATTTGTATATATAGGAAAGTAAATATATTAAAAGAAATAAGAAAAAAAATATTTGTTTTACATGAAAATAATGGTAACAAAAATAGCTATTTCGAAAAGATTATGTCATGCTTCTGTCAGAGTTTAAAGACCGTGGGTTCAACTAGCACGTGGGCATTCAACATAGAGTTTTAAAGGCCCCTATGCCAAACATTGAGCACTTCATTTTGCATCAAGTAGAATTGACCTCTATGACGTTTTATTATTGTCTAAAATAGCGCGCTCTGAGTCGTGGCTGTTACGACAACCGAAACATTGTGCATTCTCAAAAACACATGTTTAACTAAAAAAACGTTTTAACGGTGAAATTTTCAAGAAAATTTCCGTAAAATTAATTAATAAAGTAATTACATTTTCTTTAATTTCCTGGAATTATCATATCATTTGGTAATGTGAATTTTATATAAAACGAAAAAAACATTAAGATCGAGTAAGTTTCGGATTTTTTTCGATCGAGCAAAGTATCACATATCGCGTGTTGAACCACAAATAAATCTGCAAAAAGGAGGTATCTAAAATACATTTTTTTTTCTGCCAAAAAAATATCACTGTTTAAATGAATAAGAAAATAGAGAAATCGGGATAACTTAAGGGTTTCCTCAAAAAACGGAAATCCATAAAACGAATTTGTCTTCTTTCCGCGGCTACACTCAACAAAACTAAGAAAATTGAGCAGTTTATTATATGAGTCATATCTATAAAAAAACATCTTTTTTTTCGCGTCTCTGATTAACATTTACTCATGTACCTACACTGTTTATCCTTATGAATATAATTACCTTGAAATTTTTCTGAAAAAGGTTGCCTGGAAGATATTGCTGTCAGTAATACCGCCTTTATATACTATGTCCGATAGTACTATATGTTCTTTATTATTGCCTGTTAATTAATTTTAACTTCAATTACGATTAAATGTTTTACTTATTCAATTTGACATGAACATACTTTGATTTCATTTAATTTTTTTGCTATAATGTATGGGTCATTCTAAACTGAAGTGTAGTAAAAATCATCAAAATAAATGACGTAAGTCCTGTATAATGTAGAAAAGTGTACTAAATAAACACCTTGTAGATTTCTGCCGAAAACCACCAACTAAATAGTAGTGATGTTTAACCCTTGACTTTACGCAAGGGTGACAATGCAAGGGGTAAGGGGTGCGTCAGCAACTGGCCAGTCTAATGTAGACCCCTTTGAAACTTGACTTTGGGCCTGTTTGTGACAAAAAGAGCAATATTGGACCTAAATTGGTTTTCAAGAACCGTGGCTTCATTGTGGGATTCTTGAGTGTGAAATGGGAACCCTTTGATTTGTGGTATGTGTGTGTACGTTACATAACGCATAATCACAGGTTATATTTGTAAAATACGGAAAAAATTTAATACAAAAATTGAAATAATAACATCGTTACGGCATGGGAACATGACAACGCGGGGTAGTATGAGGTGTTTTCGAGTAATGAACGTGTAAAATACAAGGCACAGTCCGGAAAAAATTAAGTATTATCCCACTACACTGATTCAAGAGACACAAATCATATAACTGTCAAAAATTTGTTATATGTATCCCAGTGCTGTTATCAGAAGTGATTAAAATTTTAACTAAACTGTAAAACGTGCTTGTAACAATTTTTCACCAGCCCAAGCAGAGTTTTCCTTTATTTTAATTCTTTTGGATACTTTATTTTACCACGATTTATAAATGAAATATGTTACCAACAACCGGCCCCAGTCTAAAGGTCCCACGGGTCCAAAAACTAATGCGTTTGCAGTGGGCGGTCATATCCGTGCGGCTCGTGTACCCCACACTTGATTCTGCCCTGATGCCATGCCACCACCTTTATAAGCAAGACTGGTCTTGTTAACCCCATGGGAGTGATGCGAACCAAGACCCACTTGCACTAGCAACTTAATCCAGGTTAACTAACTTTTTGTTCTATCCCCTTAACACAGATTTTTAAAATAAACATACTACAACAGCTTTTAATATTTTTTGTTTTTTTTTTAAATATATATATACTGACAGATAGGATAATACAAATATAAAGTAATCTCAACATATATTTCGGGTCCGATCTGGATCCGGCATCAGTTAAGTCTTAATTAAGACTTAAGACATATTTAAATTTGGATTATTTTATTTGGTACATAGGTGATAAATCGCTTTTATACACGTCAAAAATTTTACGAATGTACTTATGTAAAATTTAATATTAGTTAATAATAATTATTATTATTATAAGTTTCAAAGGTATGCCTTTTTTACTAATAAATTAAAATTAAAAACAATAGTAGACAAATTATAATATATATAATCGGGTCTACCGCGATCAATTTTTACCTTTTTACGAAAAGGGGGACACCCGACGTTTCGAGACAGTTGCATGTCTCGTGGTCTACGGGAAACTGGCAAGTATGGCGAGGCGCAGTGATGAGATGCAGGTGACGACCGAAGTATTTTCCTTTAGTATTTTCCTATTATTTTACATAGTAGACAAATGTTTAGTAGACAAAATAGTCACAATAATCAGATACGACGTTTATATTTCATTGCGTCCCGAACGGTTTAGGACCGAAATGGAGATTTTTATTCTAAATTTATTACTATATTACTTAAATAAAACTACGATAAAAGTCGAAGCAGTTATAAAATTATATTTAGAAGAAGAAATAAGAAATAAAAGCACTTTATTGATACCACAGACCGGTGAACGCATAATATTCGTAAAAATCAGACACAAGAAAAAAAGGTTTATTTACATTGTTAAATTAAAATTTACATGTAGGTAATCAAGTGTTTATGGTGTATTGCATAAATAAATCACAAATCATACATTCTCATTCTCATTTACACATTTCTTAATATTTAAGTGTCGTCGTGTCGTCAAATTAAACAGAGGTTCAAGAATGAACTTTGTATCATCATAGACATCGACTCAATAACTTATTATATCATCATAGACATCGACTCAATAACTTTGTATCATCATAGACATCGACTCAATAACTTATTATATCATCATAGACATCGACTCAATAACTTTGTATCATCATAGACATCGACTCAATAACTTTGTATCATCATAGACATCGACTCAATAACTTATTATATCATCATAGACATCGACTCAATAACTTTGTATCATTATAGATATCGACTCAATAACTTTGTATCATCATAGACATCGACTCAATAACTTTGTATCATCATAGACATCGACTCAATAACTTATTATATCATCATAGACATCGACTCAATAACTTTGTATCATCATAGACATCGACTCAATAACTTATTATATCATCATAGACATCGACTCAATAACTTTGTATCATCATAGACATCGACTCAATAACTTATTATATCATCATAGACATCGACTCAATAACTTTGTATCATCATAGACATCGACTCAATAACTTTGTATCATCATAGACATCGACTCAATAACTTATTTATTATATCATCATAGACATCGACTCAATAACTTTGTATCATCATAGACATCGACTCAATAACTTATTATATCATCATAGACATCGACTCAATAACTTTGTATCATCATAGACATCGACTCAATAACCAATTCTAATCTGACCTTTTTTTTGTCTTACTTCGTATACGGACGCATAATTGCCGCGTCATAGCCGTTCAAATCTTTAACAAATAGGGGGCTAGAATATATTTGAATTGAATATATTTAACTTTTATTGTAATTTATGGATTTTTTTTAAGGCGAGATATGTACTGTACATGTAGTCGGTAAATTTTGAGAGCATTTTTTCAAAGATTACTCTGCTGCGTTAGTCTAATACCTTAAGGCGATTACCGTCGCCAAATTAGCAGCTCGATATTTGTCGGTACGAATATCAACGGAAACTACATTGCAATAACGTTCATATCAGCGCGCAATGCATAGTGGCTGTTACGACGCTCACTGCGTCCTTGATAGAGCGAAATAGGAGAAAATTATACTTTTTTACTTTTTCGATTGAATAATATTATGTTATGTTTATAGATATCAAGTTTATCTATTTATCAAAGCGTAAATGAATTCAATCGACCAAGCCACTTAGGAGCAGTAGGAAATTCAAGCCAAAAAACACCATTGAGTTAAAAAAATATTTCATGTAGAAGTTTTGGTGGTATGAAAAAGAAAAATGTTGTATATGCTGTCTAAGAGTTGATAATTCATAATACAGTTTTTCATTATTTTTGGTTCGGCCATAAACGAGGAGTAGGCTTTAGAAAGTACCAATTTGGCGATAGTAAGGCCCTTAACAACAGCACCATTGGGATTGGGTTGAACAAATGCTTTTGCGGGCTTTCTTTTTTGCATTCAAATATCATTCGAGTTGAGGCCTAAACGAATGCCTCACAAAAGTAAGCGAACAAATTGCTTCTAAAACAACAAAGCCGGAAAAATTCACAATCGCACGGAATCATTAATCTCAGAAACAAATGAAAATAGGCCGACATCTGCTATACACGCTTTCAAAAAAAAAAAAAAAACGAAAAGCAAGCCATAGTCGACAGTTGTCACGTTATTCTCGCCGGGATTAATTAGAAATGCGATTAAAAGCAAACAAAACAGGGAATGGTGAACTTAAATTAATGAAAAATTACCACCCTCGGAGAGCTCTCGTCAACTCTTTTTTTTTTCGGGGTCGCTCCCGCGCATTAAGCGGCTTTAATTTGAATTCGAAATTAGAATTACTCTCGCTTTATAATTATTGTTTTCAGCCAGCAACAACGGCGTGTTGATTTTTCGTTTTATAATCAGGGACGTTCGAGTGGCTCTGTCAAGAGTTAACTTATTAAGTAAACAGTATGCTTTCATTAATCAGGTCATTCTCATTGTTTAGATTCCTAACTTAAGAAGAAATTTCACTTAGTTTTTGTTATACAGGCCGGATTTTAAGGCGCTGAAAAACCGAAAGCTGTGTACAGATAGTATTAGTCTATACAAACATCTTTTTCTACGGAGGCAATAGTGAAATCGCGAAAGAAAATCTGCCATTTTATTTTTATACATTATAGGCAATTATAGGTGACAAAGCTGATGCTGGTCTCGACTATGAAGGTACCACCATCTTATTCGCAAGCGCCCCCAAAGTTCTTCGGGGGAGAGTAAGACCAGGTGGCCCACCATGCCTGGGACCGATTGACGGCACATCATGAATACGAAGATTGCCTCGCTCTGCTCCGCTTCACTCGGCTCCCCATTTACATGTAAACCTAACACGCTCCTTCCTCGCTCCGCTCGTCGTCATACCTATTTTTGGCTTTCGGTAAAAGATTTTCTATTCCATACTTTCCAATCTGCCCAATTCTACGATCTTCCCACGACATATCCATCACCAATTGAGAGGTGACGTGCAGTGGCGTTACTAGTGCGATGGTATCGGCATTACATATGGGCATTTCTTCCAGGAAGACCACTAAGCGTAGCGAAATATTGCAAAGGCCTATGTCCAGCAGTGGACGAATAAAAACAGGTCGATAGATGGATGGATGGATGGATGAGGTATATACATATACCTTTTCTATGGAACAGCTGTTTTCTTCTACATAAATATAAATAGTTGTTCGTATAGACGAGTAATAATAGGTCTTGATTTATATAAAAACGGCTCACCTCAATACGTGTTATGATCGGGAAAGCCGACCAGTTTCAGCAGATTTAGACTGCCTTCATCTGGGCGAGTAAAGACGTTTACGCGACGACGTTACGCCTCACACTGCGGGCTGCGGCTCGCAGGGCTCGGGATGACATCGATGCAGATGGTATTGGTGGTCGGACCGGTAGGGCGTCCGCACAATTAGTTACTTCCGGGCTTGCGTTATTATTTACCGGAGTGACACCAAACAACGATAAACACGCGGAACTTATAGTATCTACGTCACTTTCAGTAAAGTCTGTGAGTGATTTTACTGAAAGTGACGTAGATACTATAAGTTCCGCGTGTTTATCGTTGTTTGGTGTCACTCCGGTAAATAATAACGCAAGCCCGGAAGTAACTAATTGTGCGGACGCCCTACCGGTCCGACCACCAATACCATCTGCATCGATGTCATCCCGAGCCCTGCGAGCCGCAGCCCGCAGTGTGAGGCGTAACGTCGTCGCGTAAACGTCTTTACTCGCCCAGATGAAGGCAGTCTAAATCTGCTGAAACTGGTCGGCTTTCCCGATCATAACACGTATTGAGGTGAGCCGTTTTTATATAAATCATGAATTATCCTCAAGTCTCATTTAATTCTATAATAATAATAGGTCTTTACATATGAAATTGCCGAAATTTTCTTACAGATTCATGAGTTCATAATTCCTGTAATTGAATAGCTATTCCAATTATTTGTTTTTTGTTTGAAAATTTATTTTAAGGTACTACGTTTAATACGTAATTTACGTATTAAATTTTGATTTTATTGTCAGTTTGATAACCAAAATAAATCTTCAAAAACAGTTCTTTCTAAATGCAATCCATTTCCATGATAAGATTCGTAATATTTTTTTACAGCTGACACTTTTTAAATATTAAATTGATGTTGCTGTTAGTTTAATGTTGTCTCATTCATACACAAAAGAAATCCCATAATTTGGATTTGTCATTCCTAAAAAAAATGCAAAAATGCTAATACTGAATATTAAGTTTTCTTCTAATTATCTATAGAAAAAGGCAATTTCATATATAAAGACATAATATTACCAGCTTACCGCTTTTTAGTGACTTAAAGTCCAGCCTGTAGGTAAAGCCAAAACTGAATGATATTTCTGTATGGGATCTCACTTTATAAAGTGAGGTTTCCTACGGTCGCTACAATTGACAGGCGCTATTGGCAGTTCGTATTGCATCGTCATAGCTGATAAAATCGCTTACAAATAAGGAGTTTGAAATGCAGGCAACTGTACTCAATTTAAAATAATACTCTATGTGGATTCAATAGGCACCATTTAAACAAGCAACAACTTTTAATCCTTGAACAAAGTTGACAACTTTTTTAATTGTGCACGTGACTTCAGAACGCATGTCAGTCATTTAGTGCGTGATTTAAATATTGTAGAACAAAAGCTTGACATGGAAAATAAGTTCAGAAATTGGTATTTTCCATGTTGCTGTAACCTTGGTTTATTCGTCCAAGACTATAACACGTGTCAAAAACTCATTTGAATATTCATACATAATAGGTACATAAATACCTTTATACAAACGCCTGTCTCCGAGAGCGGTAGGCAGAGACTCTTTCGCCTCTTCCACATCTACCAATTACCAACTACCATCTACCAAGCTCTTCTATTCTGGGTACTTTTGACGTTGCCCTTTTTCAGTATATCACCAATTTGGTCAGAATACGTCCTTCTGGGCCGGTCTGGTCAAGCTCCACCTTCCATTTGCCCACCATAAATTTCTATTTTCACTTTACTTTCATTAATCCTCTCTACATTTCCAAACCACTTATAGGAACCAACATCTTTTATGAACCGGCAATCATGCCTTCTACAGGTGGGAGAGCTGATGCCGGGCTCGACTTTGGAGGTACCACCATTTTACTTGGAGACCCCCTCGAAGTAATTCGGGGGAGAGTAAGAGGACAGCTCACAGGCAAAAAACCAGGAGGCCCACGGTGCTTGGGACCGATGGATGGCGGTATATCCATCCCTAATAGCCGGGCCTTATATGGAACAGACTGGTGACGGGCAGGGGCGTCACTGGTACGAGGGTTCCGGCGCCGCGCTCACCAACCCGCCTGTCCAGCGTGTGTGAGTATGGGCAATTCTTCCAGGAAGACCGTTGGGAGTGGCAAAGTCCTGGAAAGGCTTATGTCCAGCAGTGGACAAACTAGGCTGATGGTTGGATGGATGGAATCGTGCCTTTCCAGTCACATTTTGGCTACCCATGCTGTCAGAATATCCTGAATTTTCTCTCGTTATTACGCAAAGTTTAGCAAGTTGTATATTTTTTATCTATACTGGAAATAAAAAAGAGAGAAATACAAACATCGTATTATGTAAAGAACACTTAGTTTGTACACTTTTTTATAAATAAACAGCTACCATTTCATGAAAAACAGTTTTTACCTAAGACCATTTCACTAATTCGGCGCTTTTTAAATATCTCGCCATCTTGCATTTCATGATGAGATATGGGTCCCAGTGCAGTGTGGGGAGAAAGGGAAACACGTATAAAAATGTATGCAAAGTTTCAATTAGATCAAAGCCATCAAGACGTCTCAGAATTTCGTGCTCGTTTAAGGTGGCTCCCAATTCACCTTCGGAGGAATACTCACATATTAAGTCTCCTATATAACGTTTTAAACGATTCCTCTGCTCCTGAATATCTTCGCGACAAATTCAATTATGTCAATTCTTTACGCTGCAGGGAAAGTCACCTGCTTAGTATCCCTAAGCACACTTCTACTGCATATGGGAATTCTTTTGCGGTCAAGGCTGTGTGTCTTTGGAACGAGTTACTTACTGAGATTCGTATGTCGTCTTCTTTGGCGATATTTAAGAGGAAAGTCAGATCTCACTATGAAGTTTCATTAGGTTGGTAGTCTCATCACTTATTTACCCTTATTATATTGATATTTAAATGTATATATATATATATATATATATATATTATAGATGTATTTATTAATATATTCTTGTGTATTTGTTTATGTAAGTCTATGATATCTATTAAAATTAAGTTTAATTTGGTAGGTTATTTGTATTAACACTTTATTGATTTTCATTTAATTTACTCTATCTATTACGTCTATCCCCCTATTTTTACTTTTCTAGTGGTTATTTCTTCACCACCCAAAGGTTGGCTGGAAGAAATCGCTTTAAGTGATAAGTCCGCCTTTGTACAAAATTATGTTTTCAATACTCTGTTTTCTTTTATATGTCTTTTGTGTACAATAAACCCCGCGTTCCGAAATAGAATTATTTCGCTAAAATCGATTACGAATGAATGAGGTGAATGGCTAATAATCCATAAGTGAAGCAAATGTGTTCATTCATTCGTATGACTTTCGTAGCTCATGCGACGGAGGTGAGGCGATGTGAGCGTTGAACGGAATGGAATGTCAAAAATTGTTTTCGCTCCATTATTTCAGCAGTTCAGATCAGATAAACCATGGTATATGTTTTATTCGGTCATGAGAGAAACAAATGGAAAGTCGTGTGGAACTCTTCGTCGAAAAGGAAGAATATATATTTAATATTTTTTTTTGTCACTGTCTGAGTCTACGTTGAAGAACAGTGCTACAAACTCTTCTTGTTCCATCACGAATCACGGCACTTTGACGAAGTAAAATAAAATAATCGTATTGTATTCTGTGGTAAGAGGTTATGGTTAAGATGTATCTTTTTTAATGCGGTCCGAATCATAAGCTATCTTTCACATCGTTTGCTAGCTCACAAATTACGGACCAGTCATCGCTCACACTTGAATTCATTCATAGCTTTTATCTATGAAATTCTATTACGGACCGCAGGGAAAGTGTCAACTCATTCATTCATTCAATTCATTCATTCATTCAATTCATTCATTCATTCATTCATTCACGTTACAAAACCTAAAGCATTTATATGGCAGCTGAGTGGATAGCCCACCTTATGTGTCGCGAATATCAGTGGAGCCTTCTCTGCTATGTTAAGGTTCGGCATCCCTAAATTGGGCAAAAACAGGGTTCGGCTTTCCAACTGAGCTACTCAACTTCTTTAACCATATCAAAATATAAAAATATTTTCAATGCAAGTGCTCGTAAAGGCCCACTTTTTATGCATCAAAACCGAACAGAAAGTCGATTATTTTGCCCTAGGGCTTTATTATTATTATTTTTTTTAATTCATTTGCAATGGTTGGCTAACCTGCAGCCTTTCCTGTGTACCATAGATGTTATACTTTTTTTCCACTGTTTAACGGCTCTGGATACAATCCTTTTGAGCCAATCATAATTTAAAGTTCACAAGATTGTATTTGATTTCATTTCCTCACACTATGCATTGAAAAACGTAGTATGATACACGGGCGTAAAAGCAATAAATTACTTGGTTACGTTTAAAACACTCGAAACGCTCGTATTTTAAATCGTCCTCGTAATTTATTCCTTTGCGCCCTTGTAGCATAAACTACTATTATAGAACAAGGACTTGCTTGTACTGTCTGCCTAAAACTAGATAAGCTTCCTAAGGATATATAAAATGTATAGTACATAAACAGTGACAATTTTAGACATAAGATAAAAAATTACTACATAGAAAACTAAGATAACTACTGAATCTGTTTAAGTGTAAAAATAACATTAAATAAAAAAACCGGTCAAGTGCGAGCCAGACTCGCGTGCCTAGGGTTCCTTAATGCGATAAATTTGGGAATGTTGTCATTTTGTTTTCGTGAATTTCTCAACTGCTATGTTTTCCTGTAATCTATACGTAAGCAAATATTACCATGATCTTTTTCATTTATTTCGGTCCACCAGTTTTTGGAGATAAGGGGGCACATATATTTTTTTCGAGGATTTCACGAAATGTATGCAAGTAAATATAGCCAAACTAAGTATATATTTTTAAATCAACTCATTAATACCTACAGTTTGATACCGATATTGTGTTTTTAGGATAATTTTTTTTTTATTTTTCCATCTTTGGAACTGGGAACATTTTAAACGCTTCAAAAAATTTTTTTTTTTATACCGTGTTACGTGAGCAGATTAATGCTATTTTCTTGCAAAATTTCAAGTCTTTATCTTTAACGATGCTAAAGTTATGAGGCTGTGACATACAGACGGACGGACAACGGAGTCTTACCATAAAGTTCCTTTTGTACCTCTTATAGCGTTAGAGCGGGACTTAACTCCAAGGAATGAAAATCTTGAAAACTTAGATGCCAAAACTACAAAACTTTTAAGGTTAAAAGAGTATATAGATAAATTCAGAGGAGGATTTTCGATGAATAACGTATTTATTTTTACATTTAGTAAATTATTTTACATATTTTTCAGATAAGACTCCTTTTTTGACGTAAAAAATATTGTTTAAAAAATTCTTTACAAATCCAAAGAGATGATCCTTAAATTACCAAATTAAAGCGCATAAATAAACTTTACAGACACTAAAAACAATCACATTGCTTCATTCGAGTGAAACAGCATTAAAATGCATTATTACACATTAAAGTACTGTTCTTAGTAACGCATCAAAAACCACCCTTATTCTGACATCCTAAGAGTCATATTATTCACCTACTTATCATACAGTATATTTCCTAGACATTAAGATGGGACGTCTTTAGATCTCGTAAGCTATAAACTTTTGTTCCTAATATAAAGGGGAGTTCAAACGAATGTAGAAGCACTGCGCCGACCAACGCTAATTTATTTTTGTCAGTGTTTGGAAAATGTCACTGCAATCGACTGCCGTTTTATTATTGAAGACTGTACAAAATACATCGCTTCGATGTCCCCGAGAGGATATCAGAGGTGTTTTCGGGTGTGGACTATGTTATGTACTTTAATGTACTTTAATTATGTACTTTTTACTTTTATTTGCATTAAATTGTAACTGATATTAGATTTAATTGTAAATAGATAATAATGTCATGCATGTTCTATTATTTGCAATACCGACAAGGTCGAATATGTATGTGCCTTTTATTTTTAGCGCCATTGTAAATACTCATGTTCAGCAATAAAGATTTATGATTTATGAATGTAACTACAAGAACAACACCTCTTACCAACCCCATAGTTATAATGTGTTGACAGTACGATGATCTGTCGACCCAAAACAAAGAACTGGATGTCTTTCACAAAAACGCAGCTGTCTTAAAAAGACTAATAAAGCTGCTTATTTGCAACTAGTACTCGTATAAGTAAAAAAGAAGTTATTAATGTTTGCTTTTTGTTTCAATTCTTATCGAATTATTAGTTTCTATTTATTAATCTTATGTACCTTTAAGTAACCTACCTTTAATTGTTTTTTTATTTGTTTTTAGATTTAATTAGCATGCTGTGCGTGCGCGTTTTTGGGTAGCTTATAGTTCTTAACTTTTGTATTTGTAACCTTTACTCATGTCTCTAATTGTTACCTGTTGCGTATGCCTAATAAATAAAATAAAATGTAAGTCACAGCCCATACACGTACAGTACACCCGCGTTTTACCGACAATCATTACGTCCTAGCGTTATGGTGGTGAGCTCAGCGCACTTACAGCGACCTACAGCTTGATGTGCCGCCGTCCGAAGCACGTAAAAGTTCAAAGTAGGTGTTTTGTAAATATAACACAAAACGTGAAACTACGGGATTTGAACCCGAGATCTCCGGATGAGCGATCAACCACAGAGGCGATCTAGTGTCCCTAATAAATTCATTTTGCCGAAGCAAATTCTTAAAATTCTGACGACTTCTAAGGGCATAATAGTACGAATAGGCCTCTTGCCGCTCAGCTACCATATAAATGCTTTAGGTGTTTGTGATGGCTTTGATCTCAATGAAACGTTGCACACATCTTAATATATGTTTCCCTGCCCCCCACGCCGCACTCCGACCCATCTCAGGCCTCTTAAGGCATTCCAGCGTCATCCGAAAATAACTTTGACTGATATTTCTCTTAAATTGACTAAAAATTTTGAAAAATTTACAATAGTCTCATTTCGAGCATCAGAAAAAAAGATGTTTGGTTGCAGTTTTCTTTATTATCATCGTTGTGACCCTGATCAGCATATAGGTTATACGAAGGTGCGTTAATAAAATAACCGCCAAGCCGAAAATGGGGCAGATTAAATAGACGCAGCCGCGGTCGAAAGACTCGTATATTATATGAGATCTCAGGAAATGCGATGCATTACAGAAGAAAACATTGTTGGACTTTTTAGTCGTAGTAATTCGAGGCTACAAGTATAAAATGTTATTATTAAATTTAAATAAATTATCTTCTACACACTATTTTCTATGGTTGCATTTACCGAGCTCTTAATTACATGTAAAGGTTACCCAAATAAAGTCGACAGATATTCCAAAACAAATATTCGTAGCTCATGCAAAATACATTTTGAGATAATAAGAAATAAATCTCTTATAAAAATGTACTACAAAAGGATCAATGAATTTCATACACTACTCCCCAAATAGTTTTACGCGTTTACACTACACGGCGCGAAAACTTCGAAAATATTGATACCTGCCCAATAATATTTAAAAGGTTAAATACCGTCGAATGCGAGCGCCGTGATGAAATACACAAATTAACAATGTGCGCGTTGTTTACAAATATCGGTCAATTAACCAACGAGCGAGATAACAGCTGCACCGGTTTCACTTTCAGTGAGACCGTTTCGCTAAATATGTATAATAAATACATAGATAGGTCGTCAATGGGCTGTTGTTGGTGCGAAACCGCGTTTCAAAACGGTGCCCACTTTCAGTTTTGTGTCCGAGAGCGCGGTGCGACCGACGAGTCGACGTGTCACTCTGATTCAGAATCAAGCTGTGATGTCGAACGTTACGTTTGGTTTATTATTAAAATATCTGTATTTATGTCGTTTATTGCACTGTCAATTTGTTAGTGGGGACTTTTAGTTAGTGTAGAGGTCAGGATAACGAAGGTCTTTTCAAAAAAGAATAGCATGTTACTTAGTTTGTAAGATGATGCATTTATAAATTACGAGGACGATTAAAAACACGAGCGTAGCGAGTGTTTTAAACGTAACCGAGTAATTTATTGCTCTTACGCCTGTGTATCATACTACGTTTTTCAATGCATAGTGTGAGGAAATAAAACAAATATAATCTTGTAAACTTTAAATTATGGTTGGCTCAAAAGGACTTTATCCAGAGCCGTTATACAGTGGAAAAAAAGTATAACATTTATGGTTCACAGGAAAGGCTGAAGGTTAGTCAACCATTGAAAAAAAATAAAAAAATAATAATAAAGCCCTAGGGCAAAGTAATCGACTTTCTGTTCGGTTTTGATGCATAAAAAGTGAGCCTTTACGAGCACTTGCATTGAAAATACATATACTCATGCATGTCTTTACGATTCTGACAGACCTTATCACCTCGTCCACGTCCATGAATCTCGTCCACGAACTTATTTTCCGGGTGCTTTTGACTGTCCTTCTCCAGTATATCGCCAATTTGACTACCCTTCTCCAGTGTAGCCAATTTTACTGCCCTTCTTCAGTATGTTGACAATGTGATATTGAAATAGATATGGGATATGCACAAAAGGCGTGTCAGGGTCGTAGCAGATATAAATCTGTAGTTTCTGCCTACTCCTCTTGGAGACAGGCGGGTGTAGCTTGTTTAACTAGCAACAGCACAAGGAATTCCTGAAATCTACATCAAGGAAAGTACCTTAATAACCACATCTACCTATAGCACAAAAACATCTTTCGCAAGACAACAATATACTAGACAAGCTACGTATCTGTATAAAATAATCAACAAAAAGCTTAATATATATTGCAAAACTTTTTATGAATGTAAAAAATTAGTAACTACTTGGATACAAAAATTGAATTATAACGAGACGGAGAATTTAATAATTGTCATTGAATAGCCTATGTCAATATCGAATAGTCATCATAATTAACAAATTAATTAACAAACTTATTCCAAAATTGCATAAATTGTAAATATGCACACATAGTCACACACATCTCACATACACACATCCCACATACACACACATACCCTCTCACACTTACAAATTCAGCCTAAGTAAGTATATACTAAACTTTTCTTTTCTTTTTTATATTTATAATAATTTGTTAGTCACCTCTGTAAATAATAGTTTTGTTTATCACTTAATTTTGTATTTTAGTTATAGGAGAGCGGGGACTCCTGTTACAGGTATTTTCATACCCAATAGGAGAACTCAAACTCAGTTTATTTAATGAAGTAAGCTTAAGAAATAAATAATTTTTCATTTTCATTTTCAAAATAATTTTTCATTTTTTTCACCTTATTCAGGCTCTTTTTGGTCACGTCAAACAGTGCAACCAAAATTTATTTTCTCTAACTACCTAGCATCAAGGCAAAATCCACTAACAGAATACTTAAAAAACAATCCTCTATGTTTATTCAACGATCAATTAAAACAGCGAAAGTGACCCAGAGCACTGAGCATCATAATAGTATGAGAGCTAGAGAAAATCAAAATGTGAAAAAAAATTTTTAGGAAAGCCCAGCTTTCTTATAGCTGTAGGGGAGGTTAATCAATATTTTTTCCCTTTTTAAATTTATCATATACATCCTTTTTGCAGAGTTTTTTACGGTTGAAAAAAACTGTCGATTTTTACAGATTTTTTCGTTTTAAGTAAAATTTACATCACTAAGTTATATGAAGATTACAGGTACTTAATTAAAAATAAGGAACTTTAGTAAAGTATTTGAAAAGATAATTTGTCTTAAATTTCACAGTAAACCTTTTTTTTTAATGGAAACTCATTTTTTAGGACTCGCCTCATAGCAACCACGACAAAAAGCGTGCTTTTTTAAAACAATAATGAAACGTCATAAAGGTCAGTTCTACTTGGTACAATATAAGATGCTCAGTACCCGAGATAAGGAATTGGTAAATTGACACTTTTTGGAGTCGTTTGACTACTTTCAATATACTCGTAAAACTACTGGTTAGATAAATTAAAAAAACATTTTTGAAATCTTTTTCTAGAATACAGAAACAGAAAATTGAAATGAGGTCTTCATTGACACAGTTTCTCAAAGTTTCACAAATATTTATTAATTATTGTATTTATTTATTATTTACATTTATACTACACAATCCTTACAGACTAACCTAATGCGATTGGTAACAAATTATATTTAAAGCAGTTTTTGCGAACTCCGTCAAAGAACAACTAAACAGATAGGTATGTTTATTAGCTAGTTTTAAACAATATCTTTAATTTTGTAATAAAAAATTTTGCTATTTTAATTTTTTTATATTAAAAGGTTTGGTACTTTTGTCTGTTTCAGCTTGAATTCGTCTTTCGTACGTTTTTCCGCTTGGAGCGACGTGACCGTTTAAAACCCAATTCCTCGTCTTAATCTTAGTTATCCAAATAGGAAAATCTAAGACTGGCTGCGGGTCCTTTGGCTGCTTGGGGTCTAAAAGTTACATTTTTAAAAGTAACTTTAGGCAGCTTAGAATTTATATGAGGTCATAGTTTTTATTTTTATAAACACACATTGTAGAAGCCATCCCGTGCTGGCCTCCAAAATGGCATATATTTTTGATATTTTTCGTGATGGCTCTTCCAAATATATCTTCATAATGATAAAAACTGGTTTAAACCTCTTTAATTATCATTTTCACTGAAGCAACAGATCGCAGACTAAATCGTGGCAAGGATCCATGTTACAGATTAAGTCACTTTTTTCATCGCAAAATAATGCAACTTTGGGTCTACCAGCTGTAGCTGAAGAACAATCTCGCTTAGGTTTTCTCGTTGTGGTAACTAGACATTGCACTTGCCTCAAGTTTAGCCTACATTTTGACGGTCAACAGCTCTCATACTATCATATAAACAGCACATTTACTCTTATTATTGATATTTTACGTGTTTCACCGAATAATACGGCTGATTAACCGGGATCCAATAAGCGGTCAATATGCGAGCTCTCGCCATTCATGACGCAACAGACTTTTGGCGCGAAAACGTGACAGGTGTTATTGGTTTATCAATGTAGTTTGTCGCGATTATTTCATTATGTTGTCTGGGTTATTAAAAGTACTTGCATAATTTACCAAAACACATTTAAGGGCATTTTGACCGCTTTTGTCGCCTAGTTACAATTTACAACAGTGATCATAATATTCGTATGACCTTATGTGGTACCAATTGCAGTTTTCTTCATGTATTCCACAAATTTAATTTTAAGTTCTGGATCCTGCTTTTGGCCTCTGGTGTAAGTTGGTTCAATTTTACCAAACTGTGGACTGGGCACTCTTCGACGATATGGGCCACGGTTTGCACTGGGGCTCCACAGTCATATTCTGGCGAATCATTGATACCCCATTTATGTAAATGGTAGTAAAGCGGGCTACACCAGCCCGGATTAGGTTCAAGGTAGTCCAAATCTTACAGCGCTCCGTGAGCCTAGCCTGCTGCCGGGTCTGGGACGATGTCATTACAGTACGAACCAGCTTTCCATTTTTTTCCCACTGAGTTGGCATATTGATGGGTCAGACCAGATAGGTTTTTGTAACGGGAGCCTATGCCCGTGAAGATCGTCAAGAATTTTCTTGATGGGTCTTTAGTGTGGGACTTCAGTGTTGCAGGCTTTCACCCAATCTTTCGCTATAATTTGTGATCAACGAAGGGCAGTGGGTGTCAAGTTAGCCATTACAGGGAACCATTAGGTCATAGGGCACCCGTAATAACTCGCATGGCTCGGTTTAAGCCAATCTATATTCTTCTTCTCCTGTAAGGGGCTCGGTTTCCGCACCTAGTCTCTTATTTTGACATCTTTCTTCCTAGTGTGCACGTTGCGGTACCAAACTGGGGCGCAGTATTCAGCACTAGAGCAGTGGCGTATTTACCCTAGGGCCAAAAGGGCCATGGCCCGGGGTGGCAGGCTGCACAAGTTGCACCTCGCGCTCAGCTTTGGGCGCCTTTCGTTATCAATCGTTAGGTACCTATCTGGTTTATTCTTCCAAGGTTTATTAATCTACCTATCTTTTAATTTATATAGCTTTTTGTTTTATACTGTCATTTAAAAAAATTGTTCATCGGAAAATATTGCATATATGGTGTTTATTTGTTTGTAAGGTATGTTTAGTTTTTTCATTCATTTATCATCACAGCCCACATCAACACACTGCTGGATTTTATTTTGTAATTTGTAATATTTTTTGCTTTTTTCTCGTTAATTTATAGGGCGACAAACCATACAGGCCCAGAGCGCCAGATCTTAAAATACGCCACTGCAGTAGAGTAGACAAGTGATAATAGATGTGCGGAGCACGTCCCCACGTGCACCCCACCGCGAGTCAGTCCGCGACGTACCAGCTAGGTGGCTTAAGGCGATATGTAAAAGTTTTAGCGTCTTTGTTACTCCATATGTGAAAAAACCCTCAGTGTGAGAAGGACGGATACGTGGAAAAGTAGCATAAAGTCGGTTTTTTATTAATATAAAATTTACTAAAGTTGCTATCAAAATTTCGTTTAATCAGTTCCTAGATACCGTTAAAACCCATCCAATAAAATATAATTGCAGTCCATATGTCATTCTTAATTGTCAAACCAGGAGAATTGGTGTCGAAAAAGACCTCATTTCAATAAATATTTCTATCGAGCCGAATTTCTTCAATCGTGTTTCTGTTTTTAACAGATCTCCAAAAAAAGATTCCAAAAATAATATACCATTTTATCAAAATAATACATTATTTACTGAAGTAGATAATATTATGATTAGATAGATATAATATTAGGTAATATTAGATAATATTGCATATTATGCAAGTGTCGATTTTTTTCCGTAGCGCCTTAAGAGGTTGACCCTCGACTTGAGCTTTTGTGCTGCACACTTAAGTGGGCCTTGAAAGTAAGCTGTAATATATTGATCATACTGAACAAGTTTCCCAAAGAAACAAAATTGTAAAGAAAAGACAAGTTTTTTTTTTCTAGTTCATTAAAGAACAAATACGACGAATTATTTTAGTACCTACACATACATTCATAGACGTATCTATACCTCTATGTATGTATACAAATTACAAAAGCGATTATACTGAACTTAATGTGTATTAGATCATTAATTACTAGTCATTCAAAATTAATACCTATTTTGTCGTTTATAAAGTCTATAATCCGATAGGAAAGAATTTAATTTATGTCTCCTGTGAAAGGGTTGGCAAATCCATGCCCTTTTGTCAGAAGTCACGCGTCACTTTTTAAAGGACTCAGTATAATTATAATAAATAGTTTTTATTTTTTATTTCCGCTTCAAAGAGTTTTCTATTCAAATGCCTTGTGGCATTAATTCGTTTTATAATAAACCGTTATTTGCATATGGCAATAGGATGATAACCGTATGTTTTGAGTTACTACTTACTACATACTGGGCGTCAGTGGCATGCACAGAACTTTTTGCTGGAAAAGCAAGCAATTGGTCAAGCAAACAATAAAAAAAATATGAAAAAATAAAAATATGACTACAAAAAAAATGTGTATGACGCCTGGGTAGACAATGTCTACCCTAGAGTGAAAATTTCCAATACAAACTTCTTTTTTTCAAAGTGATATTTAAATTTTTTCATATTTTTTTATTGTTATTCTTGACCAATTGCTTGCTTTTGCAGCAAAAAGTTCTGTGCACCCCACTGGGGCGTACAGGTAGTGAAATACTGATCATAATGAGCAACTTTTAACAAAGAAACATACCTGTGAAAATTACAAAATACATATTCGCGTTTCAATACTTATTTTGAAAACAATTTGTATGGGCGGGTACAATTTTTTTCATTTGCTCTGTAATGTTTATTCTTTGGGTTTAAACTTCCTTCTTAAGGCGATAAGTAAAAGTTTTAGCGTCCCTGTTACTCCATATGCGAAAAAACCCTCAGTGCGAGTGGGACGGATTAGTGAAAAAGTAGCAAAAAGTCGGTTTTTTATTTTTATAAAATGTGCTAAGCTATTTTGTCAAAAATATTTTCAGGGAGACTTTACAAATACATAATATCCACATTTTGAATGTGATTTCACAATGAAATTAGTTAGGATTTCAAAATTACAGGAAAAAATAAAACAATGTAGAGGTCTTTTCGTAATTAAATTCTTTCGAGAAAATTTCATCCAATCGCGTTTTCTTTCAGTGAGAATCTTTATCAAATACTCAAAAAACATTTACCCAAAAATGAAATACGTAGATGACGTTTTTTTTGGTATCGCCTTGATATGTTATGTGGTTTAGACCAAATAAAAATTCAAGACGAGTATATGTATGTCGTCGCCATATCGTACAATTGGGCATATCATGATCTGCCTGGGCAAATCATATTTTTTTAATACAAATTTAAGCTCCGCTCCGCTTCGCTCGGCTCTCCAAATTTATTTACATGTAACCCTAACACGCTCCTCCTCGCTCCGTTCGTCGTCGCACTTATTTTTGACATTTGGTGAACGATTTTCTATACCATACTTTGAGGCCTGCCCACGACATTTGTATATAAATTCATTAAACCTCGGTGCATGTTCGACCGTCATGATTCGAACCAGGGTCTTAAAGACTGAGAGTCTTTAAATTGCTATTTATTATTTATAAATATTATATATTCCTACGGATATTTAAAAGAATCATGTTTTCCTCACATTGGGCGTAGCATTAATCCTCAACTGTAGCATATATTTCTTTCAGAGTGGTAGGTACAGTATTGTTGACATAACAGAGGATCATCCGAAGCTATCAAACCATGCAAGGTTTTCCTCGAAACGGTTTTCAAATCGTTAATATTAGCGAAACATAGAAGGAGGATAGTTTCCGAAAAACCATAAGTTATTCTTCCTGGTTTAAAGAATTCAGCAATACTACGTAAAAAAAAAAAGATTTTTTTCCGGAAATATAATACACTTTTATAACGAAACAGAGTCCTCAGAAGCCATTCTAATATTGATAAATAAAACACCAAAGATGGATCTAAAAAAAGTTTTCATAACGAGGTTTAAGATTATTAAAAACCCGTTTATATTATTAATGGATTAAATTATGTATAAACTTAATTAAACTTTTAACAGAGCATATATTTCATAGCACCATTGGTTTTTTTTTAATAATAAAATTGGTGAAAAAAGTTGTCATTTTGACTTTTTTTCAGGAACAGGGTAGTATGCAAGCGGAACCTTTCCTCTTAAAGCGATTATGAGAATTAAGAAGGTTTTAAATCATAATCAAAGATAACGCACAGCAATCAAACATTACACCCGCCATCAAAATTGACATAAAAAATACAGACACTAATGGCGTTGACATCTCGTAATTTCGAATCTAATTACATTTAATGTCAGCCGCGTTGTTTTTTCAAGTTTAATGCTCGCTTGCTATAAAAAGATAATTACAAAAATAATTGAAACGAAATAATAAAGGCTGTAAGAAAGGGGGGAGGGGGAGGTATTAATGACAGGGTGGCAGGGGGATAGTCGGCGCATTACGACCGAAATAATCAACATAATTACACTTTTTAGTCCGTCTGCCCCTCTCACCTCCTCCACGGGTAATGATAATACGGTCTATTAAGGGGAAGGTACCCGCCAACGACCTTGAGTCGACCTGTGTCGGTACAAATATCGACAGACTATATGGAAATAACGTTCATATCAACGCACACTACATAGCTACGTAGCTGGGTCTCCGGATAGAGCAAAATAGGAGAAAATAATATTTTTCACATGGACGCTATGGATGAAAAAATAATCTATCCATCTATCCATCCATCAGCCTGTCTTCGTCCACTGCTGAAGGTTTTCCAAGATTTCGCCACTGTTGGCTGTCCTCCTTGAAAAAATGCTCATACTCACACACGCTGTGCAGGTGCGGTGCCGAAACCCTCGCACCAGTGACGCTGCTGCCGGTCACCAGTCTGTTTTATAAGCACAGGTTTTTCGCTGTGCCATCGTGTCGCACAAAGGCGCGATCTAACTCACCCATACCGCGTACTCTTCTCAACGCTCTTCTAAACGCCAATCAGGACTGTGATCTGTTTGCTGATTGATGGCACAAAATATTGTCAGAGTGTTTGTGCTTTTGTGAGAGGGCCTGTTTCTGACTTTATGTGCTATTCTTATTTATTTTAGTAGCTTGTACGCTTTTGTGTTTGTGTTACTATCTTTAATTATTTTAATTGGTTTGTCCGTTTTAATTAAAGTAAATAAATAAATAAGAGGCCGGCAATTGGGGATGGATATTCCGCCATCAATCGGTCAATATGGAAAAGAATTTCACACTTAAAATTATTTTTCTAATCAATATTTTCCTTGTATGTTAGTGGAAGAACCATACAAATACATTTACTGGTTTCAAAGAAATAACCAATTTTAGTCTAAAAACAGCTTGACTTTTAATCATATTTTCATGCCATTTCTTAAACGCGAGAATTATCTCCTTTTTATTCTTTTTAGTTACCAATTTATACTTTTTTTTATAATTTTTTAAACAAACCGTTTAAGAAAAGTAACCTTATCTATTGATTCATTTCCGGATGAAACTGGAAGGAGGCGCCTTAAGGTTCGTTTGTATTGAACGGAAAACAATAGAATGCTTTTTATTGGGCATCAAAGAGCGGTGTAAAGTGAACGAAATGAGTTTGGGGGGGGGGGACGTTATCGATTTTAGTTTTTATCGTAACGCTTAAAAAGCATAAACGAAAACATCTACTATTCGTCTATGCTACAGGTAGATACTATTTAAAACTACTGAACCTGTTATATAAAGTGAACAAATGAAAAAGGTAGAAATAAAAATAGATTTATTTATTGTATGGTGTACCAACTCATATGACATATGACATATGACATGTATGTATATATGCATACACTTCTTAACACGTCAATTTTAAATTGAAAAAGCTATTGATACAGATAAATATAATACGAGAAAATAAAATACATAGTTCACAAAGAAGTTATTAAAAATTTGACATACTTGAATTTAACAGAGTAGGACACTTATTAATTAAGAAAATGTAGGAATAAATAATATTATAAATAAAGGTGATAAATATGAATAATACACTAAACTCAAATGCGGAGAAAAAAATACATGAAGGAAAGACAAAAATATTAATGTAATTGGTTCTTTGACGAATCACCTCATTTCTGATATGATCCATCAAAGAAACTCCGAGCATAGCCCGCTCCATAGCTTGCTGAGCTATTATATGAGTTCGAATCCCGGTTCAGAGCTCCTCACATCCAGATTTACTTTTCTTTCTGCGTTTCTATACTGCAATGATATAATGTTAACAAAAGTATTCCGCAAAGACATGTTTTTATTATTATGAGAATTTTTGATCTCGTCTCTCCCTCTTGGCCGAAAGAATTTAAAGAGAGAGAGACGGTACATCCCTCGGCAGAAGCACAGTCGACCGAGGTTCAGAGCCCCAGGGAAAGAAACCGGCGAACGATGCGAGCAGTATCGAGCAGAACCGCCTTCTGCATCCGCGCTGGAAGCGAACTGCCGCGGAATCCCAAACGTCTCAGGTTGGTTTCAAGACTGGTTGGTATTAACCCGTTCGCGGATAAAACAACTGGGATTATTTCGGTGGATGCCACGCCCCACATGTCGGTAACCTCGTGAGCCAGGTCGAGATACTTCCTCCTTATTATTATTATTATTATTCTTATCAAACAACAACCATTGTTAATGACGTAGGTACCGACTGACATTAGGTATCAAGTCGAAATTATAGTTTGTGTTAATATTATGATAATAATAAATTATTTATTTTGATTTTACTATAGGCGACCGGTTTCGTATGACACATCCTCGGGGCAACAAATTATTAACTTTAACTAGATTATAAATTATAATACAGCTCGTCATTTGCTGTCGGGCGGTCGAGCGGACTACACATTCCGAGGATGCCTTATTTAGAGGCGAAACACGTGTCGATAAGTTTTCTTGCTTGTTATTTAAGATTGCTTTATTTTGTGCTCGTACTGCTTGCTTTGCTTGTGCATGTTTTATGCGGGAGGGCGGGCGGTGCTTGAGTCTGTATTTTGAATAGCATGGTAAGAGTATTTAGCGGAATATTGCAAATTATTAATATATCCACAAATTTAGACTATAATAGTCAAAATGCATAAATCAGAAACTGATTATAACTTTCCGTGTATTTCATGAAATACACAGAAAAGAAACATCCGTATTTTTTTCACATATCGCCTTAACTGTCACCTGCGTACATAGACAAAATTCACTCCGCATAACTAGCGAAAACAGGCGCACGCACACATAATATTATATATATATATATATATATATTGGTCGAATGCCAATACGAAATTCTGCCGAAATCATCATACGTACGCGTCTATACATATGTGCGTCTGTTTTCGCTCGTTGTATGGAGTCGGCCTTCTGGTAGTATCTATTTTGTGGCAGTATTCTGTGATTTCTGTGTTCCACCTTCTTCGTCGAACCTCCGAAAACTAACTAACTTCATGCCTGGCCAACGTGATCCAAGATAGCAATTCCCACACATGCGAAAATTCGCGAAGATGCAAGGCGGCTGATTTTTATGAGCTCTTTAGACACAGTTTTTTTTTAGCCCTTACTGCAGACGGGAAATTTCCGTTTCAAAACGGATCCCCAGACCGTCTGCTGGCAACACCGAGCCTGGGACGAGAATCGCCATATAATTAAAGATAATGAGTCGCTATTCAGATGTCCGCCGTATCCTTTCTAACGTGCAGCTTCGAAAGGCCAGATATCGTTTGGAGTAAGCTTTTTTGGAAGAAGAAAATACAACGTTGACTTCAAATGTGAGCTGAATTATTTTAGAGTGTACGAGTTTTTATACAATACGTCGTAAATTTTGTAATATATTTTTAATTAACATTTATGGAACACATTTTAGATGTGAAAACAACTAAAATTAGTGTTTAAAATAGCATTAGAAAAATGGACATGCAAATTATTATTTATATCTATAGTTATCCTAACGGACCTACTAGGAAATACGCATTATTACGCATAATGTTATGTTTACAATTATTTACATAAACACAGACACATATATATTATTATTTATTTATTTATTAACTGCTTGCTTTAACTATATTAACCTTTAATATCTTTAGTAACTTCCTAATGGTAGAAATTTTATTTTTGTTTTTAACTTTAATATTGCCAACTTAGCAATTATTGTTCACCTTATTTTTGTATATTGCATAAAATCGGTTTTGGAAACGGGCCTCAACTGAAAATTAGCGCAGAGGCTTGCTACTGCATAATGCTGAGTTGAGGACCTTTTCCACTACCACAGCACTTATATTATTTATAAGTTTTAGTTGTGTTTTTTTTTTTCTTTTTTTTTTTTATTGTAAAATGTGTGTTTTTTCTTTTCTTTGTTGTGTAATGCTGTGGAAATGGAATTAAGAAGTTATCTATCTATCTATCTAAATAGTCTAACTTAAATAATTTGAAGCGGCGAAAACTGAAACTACACTGCACCACCACATCTTTGCTAATAGTGGTCGGGCTACGGTATAAAAAAACCGCTAATCGATAACCATTTGGTACACAGGTACTTTAGGTTAAAACAATCATTTTGAACGGTAGTTCTTAATAATATTCCCATGGGCGGCAGTCATGACGTCATCAATTTTTTGTACGGGAATTGTATTTTTTTTTTCAGAAATCTATCGTTGTGGTATAAAATAAAAGAGCTTCGTAAGCCGGTTCTAAAAATATACTACACCATTACCTCCCGGTCACCGGTTTTCAAAAAATCCAAGAAATATTTTCGAAACATACCAAGTTTTGGCTCCTCCAGGTAGGAGACGGCTTAGTAAATTTTTGTAAAACATACGCCAAATGTGTCTTAAGGCGATATGTAAAAGTTTTAGCGTCCCTGTTACTCCATATGCGAAAAAACCCTCAGTGCGAGAGGGACGGATTCGTGAAAAAGTAGCAAAAAGTCGGTTTTTTATTTATATAAAATGTACTAAAGCTGCTATCAAAATTTCGTTTAACAAGGTTCTATATACCGTTAAAACCCATCTGATAAAATATAATTGCAGTCCATATGTCATTCTAAATTGTCAAACTAGGAGAATTGGTGTCGAAAAAGACCTCATTTCAATAAAAATTTCTATCAAACCGAATTTCTCCAATCGATCAGATCAGTGGGTCTACCGCGTAATTCTCATTTTCATCAACATCAACTTGAGATTGAAATTTGTCGTGCGTGCGACGACGCCCGCCTAACATGCCATCTCTTTTGCACGCGTTGAATTTCGCATGCATTTGCTTGAAGTTGATACAAATGAGAATTACGCGGTAGAGCCCCAGATCCCTAGATAATGATTCCAAAAATAATATACTATTTTATCAAAATAATACCTATATATTGTTTACTGGAGTAGATATGCAAGTTCGAAAAGTGCCGATTTTTTTCCGTAGCGCCTTAATATCCTCATATCTAACCTAAATAAGCGATTTTTAAAATATTAAAATCGCGTAATCTTACTCCACGGATTCTTTAGTCTATTTTAATTTTTTTAATTAATTAAATAAATCTAAATACAAAACCTTTTGAGATTTTGAGTTAATTCCAGCATCATTTACTTACTCCAAGGTTCTTACAAGCCCGAGGGAGCTTTCTTTTAACTTACGAGATGACGTCATTTGCTGAACAGGATTAATTCTACAAATTTTAACTCTTGATTTGGCTCAGAGGTGAATGGATTTATATAATTAAATTAGACTTGAGAAGAACACGGCAGTCTTCAATCACCCGAGGAAGGCAGTCGGAACTGCCAAAATATGTATGGTGTTAAGATAAACAATAAAAATATAGGTATATATATTTTTATTTAACAGAACACAACACAAAACACATAATACTTAAAGACTATTTAGGATTAGACAGGTTCTGTTGAAAAGGTCGGTGACTCAGCTTTTGTCCCTTAAGGGCCTTAATATTGCCAAATGGGTACTTTCTAAAGCCTACTCCTCGTTTATGGCCAAACCAAAAATAATGAAAAAATTTATTATGAATAATCAACTCTTAGACAACATATGCAACATTTTTCTTTTTCATACCACCAAAACTTCTACATGAATTTTTTTTTTTACTGAATGGTGTTTTTTGACCTCAAATTCCCTACTGCTCCTGAGTGGCTTGGCCGATTGAATTCATCTATGCTTTGATAAATAGATAAACTTTATAACTATAAATATAACATAAGATTATTCAATCGAGTAATCACGTCCAAGTGAAAAGTATAATTTTCTCCTATTTCGCCCTCTCAAGGACGCAGCGAGCGTCGTAACAGCCACTATGCATTGCGCGCTGATATGAACGTTATTTCAATGTCGTTTCCGTTGATATTTGTAGTGACAAATATCGAGCTGCTAATTTGGCGATGGTAATCGCCTTAAGCCAGAAGCAAAGGGACGCTGTTATTCTGTCACTGCCTGTTCATCCATAAGGATACTTAAAACAATAAACAAAAATTAACACAACTATGATTAAAACACATGAAAAACAATAGCCATTTTTAGGAAGTTGGAACTTCTATTGTTTTGCAGCTAAATTAACGTACCATTTAATAATATTAAGAGTATTATATGTATAATTATCTATATACTCATATATGTATATTACGAGTATATAGACTTAAATGTATTATTAATCCATTTAAATTATATATTAATATATTGATGAAGATGAAGTTGCGGGAACCAAACACTGGCGATAGAACCTTCGATCAACAGATCAACAATTGTTGACTGAAGGATATAACGCGTCCATATGAAAATCATCTCAAAAAAATTATTTGAGAAATCGAGAAATAGTAATTAACTGTTTCATACATTTTGGTCGGGTACAGAAAATGTGACTTTTTTATAGAACAGCTGATGCTTTTTTTCGCGATTCAAGGTTTGGCTCCATAGTAAAAGTGAATGAATGAATGAATAAACACTTTATTGCACACAAATAAGAAGACAAGATACACACAAAGAACAGATAGAAGGCAAGGGCGGATTTTATTTATAAAGATAAATATTGTATCGTATGCAGCACAGTTTAGGGCCTTTGCACACGGTGTATTTTATTGTCTGCGCGTTTACAGTCCTATTGCATATGTATTGCCATAGACTAAGTATTACTACGTATAGACCGACAACTGCCATACATCAAGGCGTAGCAAATTTTTCACGCACCCTTACAACACTAGGTGTCGCCAAGTGTTGCAAATAAGCATAATTCCTTTAATTGGCTGCAAGTAAACTCTCATGGTTACCAAGTAAACATGTGGCTGTAATAGCTTTGCTTAGAAAAACTAGATGTTGCTAAGTTGGCAACACTAACAGTGAATATTTCAGCGCCATCTATTATCGAAGTGGGAATTATTTTTATGTCAAGTGACATCGCTGTGCCACTAGCGTCACCAATCGGTCTTTTTTAGCATTGTGTTCGTTAGGGGATTTAGCAACGCCATCTAGATTTCGTTAGAATTTTACACCTTTTTTGTGGCTACAAACTGATGTATGGGAACTGCTAGTCTATACATAGTAATACTTAGTCTATGGCTGCGGTTTGCGTTAGAATCGCGTCGTCGTCTGCGCGTATAAAATTCGCCGTGTGCATAAGCCCTTAGCTCTTAGTAACTTCATTACGGTTTTCCTCAAAATATCCTGGGAAATCCCTTTTCCCATACAGTTTGTCAGATACCTTGTCTGTTTAGTGATGTATTATTATGCATACTGCCGATTATAATAGCTGTAATATATATGTAAATACATACTTAACAACTTAATTTGTAATTAGCCTCGTGTAAACAATGTCAAACAAAGGAATATGAATCAGTATTCTATAAATTCATTCATTACGCAACATGTTCTTTAAGGCGCTATGTAAGTAATATTTTTCTGTGTATTTCATGAAAAAAAAGTTTTAATCAATTTCTGGTACCTATTTAGTTTTGAGTATAAATTTTGATTTTGGAAAACATGTTTGGATATACATTTTCCTCGATAAAAATAATTACGTGAATTAAATACGTATCATGTACAGAACTCAAACTAATTCACATATAACTAATAACACAAAAATATACTTTTTCCTCTTTTGCCCTGAATTCGTCCCTCCCGCATTGTGCGCTTTTTCGCTTAGAGTGACAGTGACAGAAACAAAGTTAACAGAGCCTCTTAACCACTCGTCTACTTATTTAGTCAAGGATCGATTGCATTCTATATTTTTTATTTACATACGAAGGGTTAAAGGTAAACTTCCCGATTTCCGCAAAAAACAATGTAAAATGTCTCACCGATATTTCCACAATACCTTTATTCATTGCCTCTTTTTTTTATAAACCGTAAATAAACTTTCGAAGACAACAAACAATAAACATCGTACTTGCAATAAACACAATCCTTCTAAACAAAACCACTAAGATTTAAGGGTCGGTTGCGCCAAACATGCTCTCGTGTTTGGACAATTTAACATATTAAATCAAAATATTTTTACCAAATAAAATTTCTGTGAGTAGTTAAGAAATTGAACTACATTATAATTTTTCGCTTTTGCGTTTGCAAATTGCGTTTCTCGTGATTTTAGTGATCTTTCCGATTTTTTTTCTCGATGATTGTGATACTTGTGTCAAATTTGAAAAATTATAATGAAGTTCAACTTTTTAACCACTTGCACAAATTTTATTTGTTAAAAATATTTTGATTTAATATGCTAAATTGTCAAGACGCGATTACATGTTTGGTGCAACCGACCCTTAAGACCAACCAGCTAATCAAAAATCGACTCTATTTTACGCTGATAAAGGTTGTAGTGGTATAATTACGCTCGGTTTTGACTCCACAGTCACAACCCGCGGGTAATAAAAACTCTACACCGGTAAGTGGGTGTCTGACCCGTGCAGAGAAAGGGGTTCCGTATAAGGGTTCTAACATAATAATGATCCTTCTAATTCAGGTACGATCACACCTATAAATCTTATAAAGAATACCAGTTTTATAGCGTTTTGTTACGTTATGAAGTACCAGAATTAAATACCTTACAATTGAAAAACTGCATCAAATATACGCATAAAAGAGGTGGTAGAGCTGATGCCGAGCTCGACTGTGGAGGTACTACCATTTTACTCGCAAACCCCTCTAAGTTATTAGGGAGAGAGTAACCGGACTGCTCTCAAACAGGTTTAAAACCAGGTGCCCCATGATGCCTGGGACCGATTGATGGCGGTATATCCATCCACAATTGCCAGCCCTTATATTAAACAGACTGGTGACGAGAATCGGTGTCACTGGTGCGAGGGTTTCGGCACCGCGTTAACTAACCCGCCTTCCCAGCATGTCTGCGTGAGTATGGGCATCACTTCCAAGAGGAACACCCAGTAGAGCCAAAATCTTGGAGAAGCCTATGTCTTTTTTACATTATACGCATAAAATAACGTCATATATGTAAAATAACGCTGCCTTATTGTTTTTGGAATACATCATAGACAAAAGTTTGTCTATAGAATACATAATTGTTAGGGACATCATGTTCAAAAACTTTTTAAATTTATAAAACTTTTTATAGTCGTTTTTGAACGTACACAAGTGATCATGACATTTTGATCTTTTTAAGTTTCTTGCCCTTCTTCTTAGCAAGACTAATCGAATGGACGGAGGTAGGCATGTATTTATATATGTAACCTATTACTATTAGTATGTAGTACATAGGTTGGTGATCATTGAACCTTGTTCCTGGTCCCTGGCCGGGTCTCCGGTATGGGTTCGGGCGGTTGATTGGATTTCACCTTGTATAATATATATTTTACCTATAATTTTAATATATATATATATATATATATATCATTATATTGCTACATAGATGAAATAAACCTGTAATTTAGTTCATGTACATTTATTATTTTATTACATATATATATTTTTATAAGATGAAATTTGACGTGTAAAAAGTGTATTATATATACCTGCTTTCAAAATAAACTTTATGAATTTGAATTTGTTTAAAATTTGTGATGTCATGAATTATTTTTTTCTAATTTATTATAATTTAGTGGTGTGTCTGATTTTGGCGAAATTTATATTTATTGAAGCCTTAGAAGTTGTTTGAGAATGTTTTGTCTAATAGGTCCAACGACTTCATGACCACAAATAAATTTTACAGTTATATATACCATAGTTTTCCGAGCATGTTCAGTTAATTTAGTATTTAGTAGTATTTAGTATTTAGGCTATAGGGGCTCGAAAATCCTCGAAAATTTAGCATACTTACGTGTAAATGGTGGGTTGGCTAAGACATTTTGGGGGGGATTTGAACCCCAAATTCTCCTTGCCTACAGCCTTGTTAGTAGTAACTTTAGTTAGAATTAACCGCCCTGTACTAGCATCAGCTCAAAGACAGCTGTTAACAGCTACGGAACCACAAAAGAAACAAACGCGCCGTCCAAAGCGGGCTTCTAATTAAAATGATTAACTTAATGGTTTTAGTCATTAGCGATTTTAATTCGGAATACTTATTTATTTATTTTTCGCACAAATTATAAGTGCGCAACCATTTTATGGGTAACAACGCGATTTTTGAACTTTTACGAGCGTATTGTAATGTGTGCTTTTCCTTTGATACTATACACGAACAAGAACTGTGACAAGTGCTGGCGGAGACGAGGTACGGCAGAAAATGTCGCCAATGTCCTTGAGCACTTAACCTCCAAATGACAACCCAGGAAAACAGAGGAAAAAGAGCGAGAATTCACCGGCCACGCAGGTGATAAAAAGCGACAAATAACAATAAAAATATACTAACCAGTAACCACTATGTTAAAACTAACATCAAAATAAAGAAAAAAATAAGGATTGTAGATAATAACGATATCTTTTTGTGTGTGAAGGATTAATTTCAAACGCATGTTCTGTTTCCTAGCGAATTTAGTTTAAATAATGAAATTAGGTAGTTACGAGCGAATATAAAAAGGAATGCTTTGATGGTTTGGACATTGTAGAGAGGATGAATGAGTGACGAAAGAAATTTATGGCGCGCAAGTGGAAGGTACAGTTCGACCAGGCCGCCCTAGAAGGATATATGCTGACCAAATTGGCAACATATTGAGGAAGGGCAATGTCAAAAGTACCCGGAATAGAAGAAGTTTTATGACTAGATTGTTGGATGTGGAAGAGGCAAAAGAGGTGTGTCAGGATCATAGCAAATGGAAATCTGTAGTCTCTGCCTGCTCCTGTGTGACGTTGTGTGTGAGTATATGTATGTATGAGTATTGAGTTTTAAATTAAAAATTGTTACCTACCATTTCTATTTCGCCTCAGTATCGTGTATCTACTACTGTGATAGAATCTGAGCACCAAATGAACACCCTGTACAAAATAATGTTGAAATTTTATATCTTAAGCTTGTTATTATATATATGCTTGTTATTATATATATGTATATTATTGTCATTTTATGTAGTTCTCTAATGTTTTACAATCTTTAACAAGTTTTCAAAGTATAAAATAGATTTTAAGTAATGTATTTAATCACTCAAATTCCATATTTCATTGTGTCAATGGACTCGTCTCCTGTAGGGAGATATCAGTATAGTTTTAAAGTAACTGATTTATTAGTAATAGTAAAGCACATAACCTTTTGAATTTTTGAAAAATTCTCATTATTACCGAAGTTAGCGATAGCAATATTTATCTTTTTTAGTATGAAATCGTGTCAGATGACGTCACGTTAAGCTCACTTTGATTGCTAATACGTTCTTAATTTTTTGAGATATCGAATAATATATTTTACTATTGATTTTAGCTTTTAAAACGAAATTTATTTTCATAAAAATTTTCATGTAAGAGACGAGCTCATTGTTGATACTTTAGACCGACTTACCATGCCTTTGTATAGCACAAAAATAAAACCTAAAAAACACGTGTTTTTTACAGGTTTCATTATCACATAATTAGATGAAAACCGCAAAGAAATCGTTTAGAAGCAGCCGTTGCACAACATTGCGTAGTCTACACTCAGTCAAAAGAAAATGTGATTTTCCACGCACGTCTCAGTTAATTAAGAAAATATAACGCGTCATTAGCGACCGACACCTACTGAAGACATCTCCAAGCCCGAGTTATCCTGCAAAACAAGCCATTTTCACACTTAACACAAGGAAATAAAGACCTCGATTGAAGACTGATGAGGTGGCGCGAAGTATAATAAGTTGTTTACAACGCGATAACATAAGGGTTAATTATGGACGAATTAATAGCTCATTTGCCGTGTTGTTGGTGAATCAAGTAATAAGGCTCATTTGAATTTTCTCGGTAATCGGAATATTTTCCGTTACTGAGTAAACTCACTTTACACACTCAAAACACTTTAGATGTCAGGTATGCATTACCTGACATCTAAAGTGTCGTATGGAAAAATATCAAACACGCCAGGATAGGGACCCTTTTTCACAAGATACCTCCGAAACAAACAGAAATAAGTGGTATGATCGGGTAGAAAGCGTGGACATGACAAATAGTTGCAAAAACGCGTGGATTTTTGTAAGAAAGCTATACAAAAACCCAAAGCTAGCAGACCACCCAATGACATAAAGTGGGGTGCATAGAACTTTTTTCCGGAAAAGTAATCAGAAGGTCAAGTTTGACAATAAAAAAAATATGAAAATATTTAAATAACACTTTGAAAAAAAAAAGTTTGTATGAAAATGTTTTTTCTAGGGTAGGCAGTGCCTACCCTGGCGTCATACAAACTTTCTTTTTTCAAAGTGTTATTTAAATTTTTTCATATTTTTTTAATTGTCAAACCTGACCTTCTGATTACTTTTCCGGAAAAAAGTTCTATGCACGCCACATTAGACCACCAAAAAATGGAAAATCCTAGCAAAGATACAAGCTCGAAAACTTGTCCGTCACATGACTACAGAAACTGAACACCTTAAACAATAATTTGTCGAGGCGGAACTTGAAAAGGCAATTCAGACACTCAAAGATGGCAAGGTGTCCTGAATCGATAACATAAGAGTACAGCAAATAAAGAATTTTGGACCACGTACTAAGAACTGGCTCCTCAAAATGTTCAACTCCTGCATTAGCAAGACTACCATCCCAAATATCTGGCGTAAGTCTCATGTGTTGCATTCCTTAAACCAGGCAAAGAAGCGACGGACCCAAAAGGCTACAGACCTATTTCTTTGCTCTGTCACACATTTAAAATGTTTGAAACTCTGATACTAGACCCCATTACAGGAACCTTGGAAGGCGTACTCATAGAACAGGCTGAATTTAGAGTAGGAAAATCATGCGCATCGCAGATCCTCAATCTAACCCAAAATAAAGAAGACGGATATGAGAAGGTCCGAGTTGCCGGCACTGTAATCGTTGACCTTACCGCAGCCTACGAGTATGACACCGTTAACAAGCATAATAAGCTAATAGCACATTAAGTGTACAATACAACTACAAACTACCAATTATCTCAAATTATTTCTCAGAACTTCAGCAATCGAATGTTCTACGTGTTCTTTCAAGCAAATAATAGCAGGTGGCATAAGCAGAAGAGTGGGTTACCACAAGGCATCGTTCTGGCTCAAAACCTATTCAATATATTCAAATCATTCGCCGATGATTTGACTATGACATCTCAAGAAAAGTAGTGCGAAGCTTTTTTACCATGGTAAAAATACTTTTTACAATAAAATTGCCACTCGAAAGGGGGATATTGGTTTACCGATACGATAACAGTGAAAACGCTCTGCCCTCGTGAGCGAAAAAAAAAAAATTTTGTTCATACAGTTTCTGGGAATGGCATAGGTATCTGTGACCATAAAGCCAAGTATTATATTGTATTTTTTTGTCTTGATTCAAAAGCATCAACGGCCAATTCTGATTTTCTTTATTTCATTATCTATATTAAATTTGTCATTTCTTGTTTCAAACTTTTAAAATAACTCAAAAGCCCACTTTCGCTACTTTAAATAAAAATACAACTATATATATTATTTTTTATATTTTTATATTCTAGACTGATTAAAGCAATGTTGTGTGTGATATATATAATTAATTACAATTAATATTTTGTTCCCTTATTTAATTTTATAGATCATTTGTAAGCATAATAAAATGTTATTCAAATTGTTACTCGTATTATATGTAACTACTATTTATTTTCTTGCAGTCAATGGTAAAAGTAGAACACATAACTCGTGAAAAAAAATCGGCTATTATATTTACTTTACAATCCTTAGCTGCTCTCGAGATCCAACTTTATGCCTCGAAGGGAACTCTTGTTTTTTTCACTTGTTGCGTAATCTACTATTTATTACCAAAAATAGTACCTAAATGATCACCAAAATTTTAATGATTTAAATAGCCAAATTGGTTCTAAGTTGTCATAAAAAAATAACCAAGAAAAGTTGCCATGAGAAGCCGTACCGGTACAGGTAGAGTGGTTATTCTACTTTTATAGGTATTTTCTGGCGAGCACCCTTAATGAATGTATGAACACTTTATTTCACAAAAAAGAAGATGTTTACAAGGATAAATAACACCACCGCTAACTACATAATTAATTAGTTTAAGTGGGTATATCGTCAAAGTTGTCACTTTTTGAAGTTATTTATTTGCTGTTCTAAAGAAATCCCAAGTTAAATAAATTAGTATGACAATTTTGGGTGCTTCTTCTAAATTTTTGATTAGCAAAAACGAGGTTGTAGGAGATTCAATCGATAGAAATAATTATTGAAATGAGGTCTAAATTTACACTTTTTTTTAATATTCTGACAAATTGGGATAGTATACAGACATCAAAAATAATTATTTAGATGGGTTTTAACAATACCTTAATTACTGGTTACGGGAATTTCCATAGCTATTTTAGTTAATTTTGTATTAATTTAAAACCGACTTTTTGTCAACTTTCTCCGAGTCCATCCCTCTCGCACTGCGGGTCTTTCCGCCTGGAGTAACGGGGACCTTTGCACGGAAGATATATCACCTCAAGTTGTAGTGGACCGCCAATACCAACTCCAGGGTTATGAAAGGAAGTCCTCTGTAAGACGAACCCAAACTCGAATAAATCCGAGTCCGAAGCTCAAATAAAGCTCAAATAAAGGATAAAGAAAGGCAATGGCGAACTATACAAGAATTATCATCCTAGGTCACAACGAGTAAATCGGATTTAAGAAAAAAAAAATTAAAGGCAATATTAAAAATTAACAATGATGATGAGTCCCCTACAAATCTTCCAAATACTGTTAACGACCATTAGAATATTGGTTTCGTCAAAAGGGATATGGCTACTTATATTAATTGTGCAATTGGAGCAATAATATCAACAAGTTTCATCCGAGTGGATAATTCAGTGTAATCACTTATAGGAAAACTCTGCTAAAGGGGCCCTAAAACGTTCAGTTTGGGAGAATCGTCTAGTACTGATTCACGAACGCTTCTATTCACTATCCTCGTTGGCAACTACTGCTGCTGGGTATAAACCATCGTGCTGGGCTGTTCTTATCTGGGTTTTACCAAAAATCTCGTCTAAATCATTGGCCCATCTACCTGATGTTCTGCCAACTCTGCGCCTGCCACCACCTCTTGCCTGTCTACGATTTACTCCATTTGCCATTATTTTTACGGACCTAATAAATAGTGAGTACTGTCATTTGTTGACGTTTGTCATTAAGGCGATATGTAAAAGTTTTAGCGTCCCTGTTACTCGATATGCAAAAATACCGTCAGTGCAATAGGCACGGATTCGTGGAAAAGTAGCAAATAGTCGGTTTTTTATTAATTTAAAATGTACTAAAGATGCTATCAAAATTTCGGCGCCTTAACTCAACGACCTTGAAATCAAATAAACAGAGTGTTAAAATGAAGTTGTAGAAGCCAGAAACTGGCGATAGTACTAGGCCATACGAAAAATTTTTCGTGAAAAAAATCTGAGAAATCGAGAAAAAAGAAAACAATTGTTTCATTCATTTTGGTCGAGTAGGTATGTAATTTTGTATAGAATAGCCGATTATTCTTCGTGATTAGAGGCATGTTTCTATAGTAAATGTTGTCTGTATGGACAAGTACTGTCACCGGTTTCTGGCTTCCACAACATCATATTAACAACCTGTACATTGTCCTTTAATTAAATTCAACATCAGCAAAACCAGGAGGAAACAACAACAAAAAATAAACATTTAATCCAGAGTAATCACACGTGCACCAAAAAATAAAAAAAAATACTACAATATTTTACTACAATTTCAAAACTACGTATAAATGCAACTAAAACAACCGGAAACATTATTTTTGTGCTTTTTTACCAATTATCTACAAATATTGCACCAACAACACACATGATGAGTATAAACATCCATTATTTAACAAAGCCATTATACGATCAAATAGCAATACGGAACATCTGCAAGATATACCAATAAATACCTCAAATTACGCAATAATCCCCATAAGAAAACAATTTAGACTCTCATATACAGCCACTCAACAGCTTTTTAGTCACGTTAGAAAATAGACAGTGTTCCACGAAGGCATTTCAGCCATTAATCTATCGGCCAATAACGTTATCGTTAAAAACATTAAGACAACTGTTTAAGAGGCGATAAAAACTATTAATTTTATTACTTATAGTTGTTTATGATGACGATGTAAGCTAAACAAATTCCTAGTACAGAGTAAGCTAGGAGTGTTGGGGATTAAATTGGATGGGTTTAGTTTGGAAGACGATGTAATGATTGATTTTAGTTAGATAACCCTTTTGTATGCATTTTAGACGATTTTTAGATGTATATTTGTTTTATAAGTTTTATTTTTAATTGTTCCTTTTTCATTGTGTAAGCATATGTTGTTGTTATATTATATGTCTACCAATAACTTTATTATCTAGTATATGTTACAAAAATAAACTTTTAACAAAAAAATAGCAACCGACTTCAATAGTAACAGCAGTCATTCACTAAAAAGTTAATAATAATTCTATAAAGACCGATGGTACCGAAGCAACACTTTTGCCGACTTCTTTCTTCCTGCAACGTTATGTTATCTAGAAGTGGGCGTTCTTATATTGGTTCCTATGTTGCTATATCGTAGGAAATACGCCGACTTCTAGATAACATAATGTTTCAGGAAGAAAGAAGTCGGCAAAAGTGTTGCTTCGGTACCATCGGTCTTTATAGAATTATTATTAACTTTTTAGTGAATGACTGCTGTTACTATTGAAGTCGGTTGCTATTTTTTTGTTAAAAGTTCATTTTATTTCACATTTTTTAGTGTTGCTGGGTTAAATTGTGAGGTATAGGTAGTTCTTGCAAACGTGGTGTTAATATGAAACGAAGTTCAAGTGAGTATAAGTAGCCATGTTTGAGTAGCTTCCTGCTATCAGCACCCTAACACAACATGATTACCGCAATCTCGAGTTATGTGCTGTCATCCGTTGAAGAGTTCTACGGTGATGAAGCCAAGATCGAAATTCAGGTGGGTACACTGGCAATTTTCAGCAATGCCCTGCAATGAGCACCCTAACACAAACTGGTTGCTGCAATCTAAAGTTATGTGCTGTCATCCGTTGAGGAGTTCTATGGTGATGAAGCCAGGATCGAAGGTCAGGTGGGTATTCTGATAATCTCCAAGTAATACCCTTGAATCAGCACCCTAACGCAGTGCTCTGATCCGTTGAAGAGTTCTATGGTGAATATGGTGATGAAGCCAGGATCGAAGGTCAGGTGGAAGAATGTCGATTTTCAAGTAATACTTTGTAATCAGCATCCAGGTACAAAGCGATTACCTCAATTTCGAGAGGTATGCTGTCATTTTCTGAGGAGTTCCACTGCCTATCTCTGAAGACCTTCATCAGATCATGACCAAACTTAAAGTGGGACCTACCTGGAAGTACACTCTTTCAAACAAAAAAAGAATTGTTCAAATAGGTTCAGAAATGACGGAGTTATGGAGTAACAACGCCAAAAAAAAAAAAAAAACATACAGTCGAATTGAGAACCGCCTCCTTTTTGAAGTCGGTTAAAAAGTTAATATTTTACTATGGATATTTAATGTACCTAACAGTATTCGCACAAAATAATATTCACTGGTACCCCAAGTTTGGGGACCCCTGGTTGATCAGTATTTTTTAAGTTATTTAAGTTAAGTTATATACATCTGTATATACCAAATGTATTTTTGTTAATTTTGTATTTTTATTTGATTTGTTTTTGCAATAAACTTATTTTTATTTATTTATTTTATTTAGACGTGATGAACACGTCTCCTGTACTGAATCATATATTTCATATCCTAATATCAGTATAAAATTATTATTATATACGGCTTGAACACTCACGTGTGATTGTTGTTGACTTTAAGCCGACCGTTTCAACGATACAATTTCGGCATTATCAAGGCGAGTGTCGTCCTAAGAACGACTAGTAAGAACGTCCTAAAAACGACACTCGCCTTGATAATTCCGAAATTTAATCGGTGAAACGGTTGGCATATTGTCAAAAACAATCACACTTGAGTGTTTAAGCCGTATGGAATAATAATTAAGTATACCATGTCAGCTCACGCGAGTTTTAATGATATTATACGAGTAATATCAGTAAGTATACTATAAATAAGAAACTCGCAGACCCCATCTGATTATAGTCTACAGGATCTTACAAAAAATAAAAAAAGTATACTTCTAGCAAAGCACAAACATTTTTAAATTTTTAAAAAATTACTTTTTTTACCGAAGTTAGCGAAAGCAATATTTATCACTTTTAGTATGAAATCGTCTCAGATGTCGTCACAAGACATGCCGTTAAGCTCACTTTGATTGCCAATAACTTCGTAATTTTTTGAGATATCTAAAAAATAATTTTACTGTTTTGAACTTTTTAAACGCAATTGATTTTCATAAAAGCTTAACATAGGGTACGGGCTCATTACGTTGAAGAAATGTGTAAGAATACAACAATTTGAACACAATGGACTTAGAAAGCTTGACCCTTATAAAGTTATTTTATTTGTCTATTTAAGATTTATGATAGAAACTCTCTGTAATTTCAATTATACATATTGTTTTTTTATTTACGTACTTTAGATTCACTAGTTAAGATGTTACTTAAATTTACAAAAGTGCAAAATCATAAAAAAGTATTTTGAAAAATGTTTGTTGAAATTTTCAAGCTGTAAATTATTTCTACTGATTTAGACCAACTTCAAGGTAGTAGAGCTGATGCCGAGCTCGGCTGTAGAGGAACCACCATCTTACTCGCAAACCTCCCGAAGTTATACGAAGGACAGGAAGAAGACGACTCTCAGACAGGTACAGCCAGGTATAATAGCCCACCTTGCCTGGGACCGATTGATGGCGGTATATCTGTCGAAGTTGGATTGTAGAATTACAAAACCGCTAGCTGTTTTAAAAAATAGCTCCGTTATGTAAAATATCTAAATTAGGCACAGCTGTATTGTCATTCAGTTACGTTCGACAAACGTTTAGATAATGTAAAAAGTCTTCAACCAATAGTCAAAAATAGGTGCGACGATGAGCGAAACGAGAAGGAGCGTGTTAGGTTTACATGAAAGATAAAATAATGAGCCGAGCAAAGCGGAGCGGGGCGACTCCTGTAGTTTTTAACAAAATTTACAATCCAACGTTTAAATTGACGCAGTTTTACAAAACCTCTAAACGTCGCCCCGCTGCATTGAATAACGCAAAACGTTTATAATCCTGCGTGTTATAGTTTAGCGGTTATACATAACAGAGCTGTTTTATAAAACATCTAGCGGTATTGTAAAACCGCGGATTTTACAATCCATCAGCGACATATCCATCCCCGATTACCAAACCGTATATAAAACAGACTGGTGAGGGCACCGGCGCGCGCGTCACTCGTACGACGGTTTCGCCTTTCGGCACCGCGCTCGCGGCAGCGTGTCTTTTGATGCTAATATTTTGTCGCTAAGCTTAATTAAAATAGTCTTTATTGCTATTAAGTTAGAGTTTTAGTACAACTAGATATATTATATTATACAACTGACGACGACCACAAGTTAGCCGAAATATATTTAATACTTTTTTATTTATATTTATAATATGTTTAAAATAATTAGAAAAGCTAAAAAAGGCTTTAAAATAATTGTTATATTTCTAATTTATCGGTTTGCTGACGTTTGAGGCCATTTTGTACTACCAGTTGTAAGTCCATTGACGTAATGACAACAATCTACTTGATTGAAGTATACCGCTAAAGCATTATAAGGCGTCTTTCAAGCTGTTATTTAATGTTTTGAATGAAAATTTCAGTGAATAAATTCTCTAGCGGTTCTATTAAGAATCAAATTTCCAACCGACAGTAACTCCACAAATCCCCGGATCTTCAAACTTAACCCGGTGACGACCGACCTAACTCCGATTTAATAAACAATTTCTAAATACGATACATGAAAATTATATCTTTAGGTCGATCTCCGGCCGAAAGGCACCCGTATTACATTGCAGTGTATAAATACAGCCGATAGCCGCCTCCAAGAACCGTCTATAAATCCTGACCTAAAACAACGGGCCTGTTTAGTTTGGGAGCTCGCATCCCAGTAATTATACAATAATTCATACTTTAATAAATACTAATAAATCCTCTGATACACTCGCATTATCCACCATTATTACGAGATGTAATTACATACAATAAATTACCAAATAATACATCAATCAGATGTGTTATAATTTTCTTAAATTTTTATTGTTTTTATCGGTTACGGCAGGCAATTTTATTATAATTATAATACTGACTGGATGGTTTAAATTGGGGTTGCTTCGGGCTAAGATCGGCTTAATTATATATGTAATGGTTAATGATATATGCTTATAATAAGCTACCTGATGCGAGAGAAGGGCATAAATCAAATATTTCATTAAAATTCGATGCGATGCAACCCTTTTATTTCCGAGCGGCTATTAGGATCGTTCCAGTCTGCTACGATTGCGAACGAAACGTTCTAAAATGCAGGTTTTTCGAAGAAAGCGTTTAGCTCCGACGTTGATTAATGAACTGATTTTCGCGTATGTGGATTTGATTGTGTTTTGAGGAAATTTTGTGTTTTTTTATTTATAGAAAATTGCGAATTCTTATAGGTATATTTCCCTACATCTAAAACAAACAAAGTTATATATTCTTGTAATGTACTAGTTTAAATTTTAAATTATTAATTAATAGGATTACCTTGGATTGTATAATTTACTAAAAAACTAAAACAAACAAAGATATATGCCGCACATAGAGGAGAAAGCCATTCTCCTCTATGAATCCGCATGAGTACATTGTAATGTTAGCAAAATGTCAAAGACTGTTGAAATATTTTTCAAATTAATCGATTCAAGATCTACTACCCAGATAATTTTAAAATGTAAAAAAAAAATATTATAAAAAACATTACCACAAAAAAATATCGACTTCCTTTTTTATTTTTAGGGAAGTGCACGAAAAGCGTCGTATTTGGTACTCCAAATTTAGATCATATTTGAATAATAATAAACTGCAAGTTCCAAACAACATTATTTTATATAATAATAATAGACATGGCACCGTAAGACTGTAAAACCCGGCAGTTTATAATAAATCTAGTTTTATAATAGGTCGTTCATAAAATATCCTCACAAAAACCTACCGTTTTTTCACAATCTTCCTACGGTTATTGTAATTTTCCTACACTGACAATCTTACACGGTGATATATACCTATGCAACGTTAAAAAAGATGGCAAATAAGAGACACGTAACAGAAAAAAGTCATGAAGTAACTGAATCGAAGGTCAAGAGGTCTTTAATGCGAGCGCGCTCCATACAAATGGAGTTCGATCATATTTTGGACAACTTACTCTGTGTAAAAAGTATCGGGAATTGATAAATTACAGAACGCGCGGTAAACATATCGTCCTACTTTTTTTTTCGTAAGTTGGTAGCACTGTACTGAGTTACCGCGCGAACTTTGAGTGCAATATGTCACTCAGTGTAATTACAGCTGCTGTTTTTATATTTTGTTGTTTTAAGTGTTCTGCGATTTTGCTACGGGAGCATTTGTTGAACAAAAAGAGTGCCTTAAATTTTGCGGATCAAAAGAGATTTCCTGTGCCGAATTACTAAAAATGTTGCAGAAGACTTACGGTGATTCGTGTATCTCAAAAACACGGGTTTATGCATGGTATAAAGTATATAAAGAAGGCCGACAAGTTGTAACTGATTTGCCTTGTTCTGGTCGACGCTCAACGCTGCGAATGATGAAAACACCAATCTAATCAAGAGCCTGGTGCTTGAAAATCGTCGTATGTGTCTTAGAGAGTTAGCTCTAGAGGTAGTCCGTTCATAATTTTGTTCATGAAACGCGTCGTCGCACGCTTAGTTCCAAAAGAGCTCAATGTTGTCCAAAAAGAGCATCGAAAACAGGTTGCTGAAGACATGATTTCCCGATCTGGGAACTGACTGACTATATTAGTCATCAAATTACCATCAAATTATCTTTTTTCAAAATGACGCGTAACAAATAGCATTCACGTAACTCAAAAACTCGAATATTTCATACAAAATGATTCAAGTTTAGAAAAGTTTCAAGAAAATCCAAGACAATAAAAGAAGTTTCATATGCGTAACTATGAGCAGTAAGACTGCATAATAAATTTTCTACATTACAAGAATAGAATCCAAATGTATCTACCACAATAGTTCAATAAACACTGAACTAGTGAACTAGTAATGAGCTCGCGCGACCAAGCACTAGAGTCCTCTTAAAATTTAAGAGCCGTACTCACCGGAGCCACTGGCGAACAGGAAGTCCCTGTGGAGGGAGGACGTCTTCAGGTAGGGGTAAAACAGCTTGCTGCCGGTGAAACCCCAGGCACATGAACTGGGGACAAAATACAAATTATAATAAATAAATATCAAATACTTGCGATTGTCGGCACTTGGTGAAACTGAAAACACATCTTGAATGAATTCGCTTGTACTTGTAAGCTTGTAATCCATGCTTCACTGCCGAGGATCGAACAGTGGTAACTGCATCAAAACCAGTTAAGGCGATATGCGAAAAAAATACGGGTGTTTCTTTTCTGTGTATTTCATGAAATACACGGAAAATTATAATCAGTTTCTGGTATATGCATTTTGACTATATAATCTAGGGTTTTGAAATTGGAAAACATGTTTAGATAAATTTTACTCGATAGAAATAATTGTTGAAATGAGGTCTTCCAACACACTTTTTCTCCTCGTTTGACGAATAGGAACCATATACAGAACTCAAACATATTTTATTAGGTGTGTTTTAACAATATCTAGAGATTTGATATTTGAAATTTTGCTAGCTATTTTAGTTTTTTTAATAAAAATATAAAACCAACTTTTTTCCCTTTTGCCCTGAATCTGCCCCTCTCGCAATGCGCGATTTTTCGCTTGGAGTGACAGTGACAAAAATAAAATTTGCATAGCCTCTTAAATAGTTTTTTCGTGTTGCATGAAAAACCGCCAAAAATTACGATTTTGTTTTTGTTTTATTATCCTTGACCACTATTTTTTTGGAAATCATCAATGTACAGACAGACACAGCTCTTTTACAGTTGTTCAATATTTATACTGTACTGTAGTTTCGGAGATGTGCGTGAACAAACAGACAGACAGACAGAAAAGAATTCTAAAAACCACTGATTTGTGTTCCATTACTCTTCTTTAGTCACCCCCTTTCTATTTTTATTACTTTTCTTCAATGTACAGACACACTGGGTTCTACTGTTATATTATATGTATTGATGTTCGCTGTATGAGAAATTGTAATGTTAAGGTTAGATGACAGGTGTCATACAGAAAACATAAATGTTTAATTTTCCTAAGTTAATTCTAATCTACAATAATGTTTTTTAAGTCATAGCAAATAATACGTCATTCATCATTTGATTTTTTCAGAAAAAGTTTCGTCCCCAAACAACTTAAGAGCGGTTTCGCAGCCGGATTGACAGCCGACTTTTGAAATCTTTAGTGAAAAAGCGTTATTAGAAAAATATTAAAAGATAATTTTATTCACACAAAATACAAAAACACAAATTACAAAATTAAGTATAAAGCAATTAAATACATTCATTTCTAGTTTTATATAAAACCTGTTGTTGTCAGTTATTAGAATCAGGTTTCGTTCAAAGCAATCACCGACTAATCTACGCAATGCGTCAGAATTAGAATAATGTAGCTTAGCTATTTACAAATATTTTTGGTATAAAAAATTATATACCAAAATGAATACGAAAATTGGGTTAAAACTGGTACTTCATTATCACGGCATTCTCTGCTATCTCAAAAGCCTATCATAAAACAAAACCACGGAATATTTTATTGCGGCTTTTTATTAAAATAATTATACTCAATATGGACGAAAGATAATTGACAATCAGTGATGCATCATTAATCGTTAATTCGGTTCTCGGAAGATGTTTCATAATTATTTTTAATTCTTGCTTAATGTTTTCGAAAATTATACACACAATGGTAAAGCAATAATGAAATCTTTAGCGGCTTTAAAATCGAATGAATAGCACTGGCTGGTGAGAAAATAACAAAGAAAAAAAAACGAAATCGGCGCAGAAAGAAGCCGGAGAAACGTGTTCGGAATTCAAAAAGTTGGATACCGCGAAAATGCAAGCTAACCTCGATCTACGCGGCGCGTAAAGGACTCTTCAGGAGAGTGAGTGGGTGGGAGCCCCCTCTGGAGGGGGGGCGCAAGAAGCGGGCGGGGGGTGATTTTTCATCCAAGACCACGTGGGTAACACGTGTGCGTGAATAGGGAAAACTTTTTGGCAAAGTTTTTCTCGCGTGCGCGAAGTGTGACGGAAGGAAATGGGCGGAGTCTGATTTGGTTCGGTGCGACTTGTTCTTTTTTCTTTCTTTTTTTAACGCGTTCACGTTTTGGTTGCCCCAGTACCACGTGTCATGTGCCGGAAGAGATTTTTTGGATCCTATCACACAATTTTGAATGACTTGGCTTTTATAAAGATGGTAACAGATCGAAGCAAAGTAGATAGCTGCGTCTAATTCAATACAGCTATTCCAATTTACCTAATAATTCGCGATAAAATGGAACAAATCTGAAATTGCGTTAAAACCCGAGATAATTACCCCAAAAAGTACCATATTCGACACTATCATCAATTCTAATCGATACAACCCGTGTCTAAGTCGTCATAAAATCATCAGACTTCACTGGATTAACAGGAAATCATGCAATGAGAGCAATAAAAAACATACTTTCTCAAGGTACTGTAGCACCACACCAAACCGTATCGCAATCAACATATCAGGCAAAAGCCGTATCTAGAAAATTCTTTAATTGAACTAATGAGAAGTAATTAGAATTTTTATTACAGCCATAATGATTACGATGCCTTAAAAATAATAAAAGCAATTAGGCATTGATAGCCGAAGCTGAAGTCTGACTACCCGTCTCATTCTAACGCGAACAAGACGCGTAGGGTGTGAAGAGTGATGTAAAATGTCTACTGATTAGATGTAATTGCTCAAATGGTTAATAAAACCGTTGGAAGATCTGTTTGTCATAAAGTTGCGAATCTTCCCAGTGTCTTTGTCTACGGATCCCTGAATATAGACAAAGACACACAGATTGATATTTTGATAGTTCTCTGGGGAACCTTGATTTGACTGCACTTTGACAAGACATATTTGACTGCACTTTGACAAGACATATTTGACTGCACTTTGACAAGACATATTTGACTGCACTTTGACAAGACATATTTGACTGCACTTTGACAAGACATATTTGACTGCACTTTGACAAGACATATTTGACTGCACTTTGACAAGACATATTTGACTGCACTTTGACAAGACATATTTACTGTAGTTATAATTTGGGTCGATCTTTTCTTTCATTTTTCGTTTTCATTTAATATCATTAAAATTTGAAATTGCAAGTATCTGTAGTCGTTTCAATAAAACTTGTCTATCTAAATATCTTCTAAAGGAAATAAATATATTGGAAAAATATATTTTAATTTAAGTAATTAAATAATTATTGAGACAACAAAAATATCAATTTTGAGTATTTTCGAGATATATTTCGACCCACTTTCGGCCCATCAGTCGAAAAAATGAAAGATTTGAATACAGAATGAAATGAAATAAAAAAATATATATATAAACTTATGACTAATAAAATAAGCGTAACCTACTTTTGAACAAAAAGAATAAAATATCAAAACATATTATATCTGTATATAAAGTTCATCTATGCACCCTGGTCTTCATATATACACATATATGTGTTAGAGATTGTCCCTGTTTGTCTGGTGTTTAAAAGCAAAAGGAAAGAACTAAAGAATGGAAAAGTCAACGCCTGGTTAACCATGTTAGTTTCTATTATAATGACGTAAAGATCAAAATGGTATATATCTTTACGAGACGTTGATAGAAATAAGACTACATCTGCAATATGTGCCTGCCAAACCACAGACACCATATCAAAAACATATTTCAAAAATAACAAATACTCTTTTTATGAAAAATTATTGCATTTTATAAAAGGTTTTCGTTTAATTTGATACTAAACAAGAAAAATAACAATTTAAGTATTTTCGAGATATATTTTGGCCCACTTTGGGGCCAGCATCAGTCGGATGAGTAAAAAATTTGAATATAACATGACATGAAACAAAAAAATATATATCCTTATGACTGAATAAACTAGCGTAATCTACTTTTAAACAAAAATAAATAAATTAAAAAAAAGTATAAATCAAATGACATGTGGTAGAGCTGATGCCGGGCTCGGTTGTGGAGGTATCACCATCTTACTTGGAGACCACCTCGAAGTTATTCGGGGGAGAGTAAGAGGACAGCTCACAGGCAAAAATCAGGAGGCCTAGCATGTCTGGGACCGATGGACGGCGGTATATCCATCCCTAATAGCCAAGCCTTATATGGAACAGACTGGTGACGGGCAGCGGCGTCACTGGTGCGAGGGTTCCGGCACCGCGCTCACGAACCCGCCTGCCCAGCGTGTGTGAGTATGGGCAATTCTTCCAGGATGACCGCCGGGAGTGGCAAAGTACTGAAAAGGCTTATGTCCAGCAGTGGACGAACTAGGCTGATGGATGGAAATATCAAATACTATATTTAATATAATTGAAAGCAATGACGTTGCATTGCAATATCGGCCATCAATCGCGGTTCAATTAATAAATTGTAGTAATAACATATAGACGGCTTCGATCGAGGTGTTTCTTCAACGCGTGCTGGGGGTTCAATTCATAATATTGTGTGTAATATTAGTAGCGAAATTAATTAACCTTATTATAATATAGCTATTGTACGTGTATCTTTGTATTCGTTTATGAATATATCTTATGTGTCCTTATTTAACCCTAAATCCCATGTGACCCCCGATATTTACAAACCTAACCCTTGAACCCTTACCTAAACCTCGATACTTTACCTTATAAACCTCGATTCCTTACCTAAACCTCGATACCTTACCTAATAAACCTCGATCCCTTACCTAAACCTCGATACCTTACCTAATAAATCTCGATCCCTTACCTTAACCTCGATACCTTACCTAATAAACCTAGACCCCTTACCTAAACCTCGATACTTTACCTAATAAACCTCGATACCTTACCTAAACCTCGATACCTTACCTAATAAACCTCGATCCCTTACCTAAACCTCGATACCTTACCTAATAAACCTCGATCCCTTACCTAAACCTCGATCGATCTCTTACGTAATAAATCTCGATCTCTTACCTGAACCTCGATCGATCCCTTACCTAATAAAACTCGATCCCTTACCTAAACTTCGATACCTTACCTAATAAACCTCGATCACTTACCTTAACCTCGATCCCTTACCCAAATCTCGACCCCTTGCCTAAACCTCGATCGATCCCTTACCTTATAAACCTCGATCCCTTACCTAATAAACCTCGATCCTCTAGTGTCACCATGAAGCACTCCATGAGTGTCACACACCAATCACAATAACAACTTTTAAAGTTTGAATTTTGTTAATAAAGTTAATTTTCCCGCACACGTGCGAGAGGTCTCAATATTCTGATCAATTATTTTATCAAACACAATTGTACGTACCCAGGGACGGGTCTACGGGTTCCAGGGTTCCAGACCCCCCCCCCCACCGGAAATGTTAGAGATAGCTACAACATTATTGTTTTTCTTTTGGTGCACAATAGAGACTATTTATGTTATGTTATTTCCTAAATAATTTGTGAAAACTGATTTGCTTTTTATTTCCGAAACTTTTAAGTGTCCGCGAAATACTTTAATCATTTGCCTTGACCTGGACCCTTTGACAAAAGCCCTGGGTACGTGGTTGTTCGTATCTACGATATTTCGTAGATCATGTCCCGAATACAGTGATTCGTCATAGGACCAAAGTTGTTGACATTAGATGGCGAATCACTGGACTAAAATGGCAATGAGCAGAACAATTGACCTGGCGAAGTGATGGCAGGTGGAGTAAATCCCTGACAGAATGGTGGCCAAGAGATGGCCGCTAAAGAGGCTGACCACCAGCTAGGTGGGCCGATAACATTTACAGGGTAGTTGGTACAATATGGGTGAGAACAGCCCAGGACAGGAATTGGTGGCGTAAAAAAAGGGAGGCTGAATAGCCAGCAGTGGGCGGAAACGAACTGTTGATGAAGGCGCTATGTAAATAATATAGGGCTGCTTTCTTTCCGTGTTTCCGTGTTTCTTTCATTAAATACACCATTGTTTTAATCAATTTCTGGTTCATTTATTTTGACTATTTTATTATATTGGGTTTTGATTTTTGAAAACATGTTTGGATAAATTTTCCTCGTTATTTAAATGAGATCTTCAAACACACTTTTTCTCCTAGTTTGACGAATAGAAATCATGTAAAGAATCCGAACATATTCCAGTTTTTTTCCTTTTTTTTCGTTCACCCTGAATCCCCTTTCTGGCACTGTGCGGTTATTCGCTTAGAGTGACAGTTACAAGATTAAAATTTGAATGATTACTATATCGGTTGAGATACTTATATTTATTAAAACCTCGTCGAAATTGCAATCACTATGAACGCAGGTAGAGAAATTCCGATGTCCCCAACAGAGCTCATTATAAAAATATATACCGTAGTAAGAACATCAAGTCTAGATGCGCCTACGCATCAAAGGAACAGTGTGTTCCGGAGTAAAAATATTCTGCAGCTGTCAATAATGACACAGTTTTACTTCCAATCAAAATATCATTTTGTCCCCCCAAATATTAAGCTGGTTCCGCATCTGTTTGTAGGTCTTACCCTTCTGCCCTACTGTAAACGTTTTTAGTCCTTTTGAAGACCAAAAAATTAGTAGGAGGCCCTTCAATCAAGTACTTAATGGTAGAGCTGAATTCAAATAAAGAGACTTGTCAGAATATTGAATCTTCGGTGATTCTAGATTTATGACAAAAACAACAGAAAATACAGTAGCTTAGACACTGACACATTTAGTAAATTATTTAGATAACTAGCTAACGCACACGGCGCGGCGTTACTCACGGGGAACTCATTTCTCCCAATCTCATGAGAATTTCGTAAAATATGACCTTATACCTTGTCTACATTTCGGGGAATCTCTGTGCAAAATTTCAGCTTTCTACGGTTCGGGCTGGGAATTGATGAGTTAGTCAGGACTTTTATAAGATATATATGATTTATAGTCAGGACTTCTATAAGATATATATGATTTAGTAGTGTACTCTTTTAATTTAATAACTTTGCTGGATCCCTTATACTAGCCAACGGAAAATAATTATGAGAATTCAACGTGTTTAAGTCATAGAGATCAGTGGTTTAAATGAAGAAATCACAAGAAATATGATGGAAATACTCTAAAAAGACCTTACATCTATCCAAAGAAGCAGGCGTTGAACTAAGAAGAAAAATTGGCGTCGCTCGATCACTAAAGTAGCAAAAACCCAGAAGCTGAGCTGAGTAGAACTTCAAACGAATATGCCGAGGACCAATGGCGATCCAGTGTTATCCTTCACCGTTCAGCGAGTGGTAAGTAAACAAATAATATCTTCTTTTTTTTGTCAATATTTACGATTCGAAACATTTATACATCGAAACATACTCACATTTATAACAATGAATTATCATAATTATCAATCAGTTCACATCAGCCTACTTTTGGGAATTTGGTAGGCCGTTTCTTTCCAATCACTTTGGTCTCATCTAGCGTTGCCATCCGCCCAGATAAAGCCACAGTGTTAGGCTTTTGGACCTCTTATCCGGTCAAATTTGACAGCGTCCGGCCCGGCTTTTGTTAGGCTTTTATCGTTCAGTCACTTCAGTCAGAAACGAGCGAGCGAGACACACTACCTACATATTCTGTGTATATACTACCCGAGAAAATTATTAAGGAAATTGGTCTCCTGAAACAGATTTCCTCAAAAGTAAAATATTAAATTGATGATAAAAATTGAAATTAACTTGAAAAATATATGTTTCGTTCGATATTTTTGTACTTTTTTTTTGCGTCCGGCCTGGGGACCCAAAAGTCCGGCTTTTTTAACAGGTAATTCCGGCTTTTCGATTTTTGGAGATGGCAACGCTATGTCTCATCTAAAGCAGTTGAAGCTTCAAAATGGAAATGTGGGGTGCATGAAAGGAGACTCCCCCGAGTGGCGTAAACCAAGATACAACCACTGATTACTCCATACACCTGGTGCACCCTGGACTGTTGGAACAAGACTCAACTAACTGACAAATCCTTTCACTTCAACTGGTGGTTCGGCCGGCTTCGGCCGTGGCTTGTCACCAGCTTCATGACGAAACCAGGCCGCCAAGCGACTCATCGTGATCCGGTATGACGTCATGAGTAGCCGTCCCGAGAGAGTGGTTACAGGCAGTTGCGTAGTATCAATCATTCGTATGTTCAATTATCAACAAAATACTACAGTATGCACTGAATGCACTTGAAATTGAGGACCTTTTTTTGCATCAAGTAGAACTGACCTCTATGACGTTTCATTATAGTTTAAAATAGTGCGCTCTGAACCGTGGCTGTTACGACAACCGAATTATCGCGCGCTACAAAAAATGTTTTTACGGTGAAATTTTTAAGCTATTATCCGCCTTACTAAACTACCTTTTATTTAATGTTCTGCAATTTGGTAAATAATGTAAATTTTTTAAAAAACGAAAAAAAAACATGAAAATCGAAAAAGTTTCAGATATTTTTTTCGATTGAGCAAAGTACATATAATGTATCGCGTATTGAAACGTTAAAAAAACCTGCAAAAAGGACGTGTCGAAAATATTTTAGTTTTCAGATATGAAATATAGCAATTTCATTGTTTAAAATGATTTAGAAAAGAGACTAAATTGGGATACGAGGGCCATCTAAAGGAACGCACACACTTTTAAGTTTTATTACATTTTTGATTAGAATACCGCCGCCATTAATCTTTGCCACAGAATGTAACAGTAACAGATCACTGTTCACAATTGAAATGACCAAATCATAGTCACGAGCTCAGGACAGTTGGAATGACTCATTTCCATGGTTTGTTGTGCGGGTTTTAATTACTTAAATGAAAAACAAACACACTGGTAATTTGAACTCTGTTACAGTGGCTTGGTTAAATGATTTTTGTTCATAATGTGACTCATTGGTTTTAATATTTAATACTAAAATTTATTATTTTGGTGGTTATGTAAATTGCCTAAGGAAAGGTTCATATCAATGGCTTAACAGATGTAAGTCGGTTGAATTACTTCAACCGATTCTAATTTTCAAAAAACAAAATTTTACTTGAAGTCAAGTACACAGGGGCCTTAATTATTTATTTATCTAACTTCAACATTTATCGTCATTGTTTTCAACTTTTATAGTGATTGACTAGAAGTGATGTCACACATTATTTCTAGCCAATCACGATACTTTCTGAAATTTACGGTCTCGGAAATACACAGTTTTGAACTTTACTGCATACGCGTTCGCCTGTGGCCATAATGTGTAACCTATATTATACTCGAAAAATGACTTGTTTTTTCAACTTAAAGTGCAATTGGAATAATGGGATGAATGGACGGCAATTCTGGCGCGTGCGCAAAAATTGCAAAAGCAGAAAAATCAATCATTTCCGAAGAAAATCCCATGTAAAATCACTCGAAATTTGCCGTAGCAAATTTTCTCGCACTTGCCAAAATCGTCGTCCAAGGGGGCCATTCCGGAGAAACAGTTGAAGCTTTACTTCTAAAACTCAAGCTAATGCATGGAGTTCGACAGATAAAATAGGTTTTTACGGTCGAGAAGGCTAATTTGTCAGACTCGCAATTGCCCCCCAGGACTTTTAAATGCTTGAAAATTTTGTGGGATTTGAAGTAAGAAAAGATTTTGGTAATTTTTTAGGTTCAAGTCATAGATTAATGAACAGAATAAGTTACACACTTCAAACTTTTGGAAAATATAAATAAATAAGGATATTATCAGCGAACCGCTCATTAGGAGTTCTGGCTAGCACTGTGCCCTTAATACAAAAGTCTTATCAGCACGTCGAATCACTCAAATTCATATTATTTTAATTATGACTTTGATAAAATCCTTCATCATTAATAATTTAATGCATTTATTATTGCATTTACAATTAGAATTAGTTCGGTAACTTATCAGTTGATGACGTCACTATTTTTCTTTGAGTAGTTTTACGTACTGTAGGTTGTATTATTATACTACATTATAGAATATATTATACGTAACAACATATTTCTTTGGTTTTATTTTTTTTGAGAGGGTTAAGAGGCTATGCGAATTTTATTTTTGTCACTGTCGCTCCAAGCGAAAACACGCTTAGTGCGAGAGGGGCGGATTCAGGGTGAAAGCAAAAAATGTTAGTTTCATAATTTTTATAAAAAAAAACAAAATTGCTAGCAAAATTTCAAATATCAAATCTGAAAAAGTGTGTTTGAAGACCTCATTTCAAAAATTATTTCTATGTGGGAAAATTTATCCAAACGTGTTTTCCTATTTTAAAAACCCTAGATTATATAGTCAAAATACATATACCAGAAATGTATTAAAATTTTCCGTGCATTAAATGAAATACACATAAAAGAAGCACCTCTATTTTTTTTTGGAATACTGTTGGAAACGCTTCGGTACCTGTCTGTAGCTGTATTTTCATCTGCCACAATTCTTCTCTTCGCAGTTCCACTCTCAATTTTATCCTGTAGGTAGATAGAAGTCTAAGGAATTTAAGTTTCAACAAAGGAAACATTAGTACCGATTCGGTGAAGCACATCTTAACTTATTTGACAGGACTAAACTTAATTTAAGCGTTCTGTCCTTGTCTTCTCGATAAAGAAAGAAAAACACAGGACGCTTAAGATAAGATTAGTTCTGTCAAATAAGTTAAGACGTGTTATGCTGAATCGATACCATTATCTGTAAACAGTAAATTAAAAAATTTAGGAAAATGTATAAAAAAATATTATGTTAGATCTATAAAATATAATGACTAGTTATTATGACTAATACCTATTAGTTTTAAATAAAAACAGTGTACTTTGTTTAAATCATAAATAAAATGTATTTATATGAGTTAGTATGTCGATAATGATATCTAGAAATGAAGTAAATAATGAAGAAAATATTGCTGATTTAGGTATTTCCTAATAATATAAATGGATAAATTGACCTAGAAGTACAAATATGGTGACTTTACATGATATAGCCAAATTCATACTAGAGGCTCAGTAAGTGGTCAGGATTGAGGTTCAACGACCCTTTCTGTTAAAAACCCAAGAAAGGCTTCCTACATAGGTACTGATTGCCTTGGGGTTGTTCTTAAACAAGCATAGAGGAATAAATTAAATGTTTCGTATTTTGAAAAAAAGGTCATTGAGCCTAGATCCTGACCACTTACAAAGTCTCCAGTATGAATTTGGCTATATCATGCAAAGTCACCTGATATAAAAAAATACAAACAACATCCTCGAGGGGCAGTCAGGTGTGTTTGGTGAAATATCACTGGAACAGTGAAATATCACTGGAACAGTGAAATACCACTCTAACAGCGAAATATCACTGGTACAGTGAAATATCACTGGAACAGTGAAATATCACTGGAACAGTGAAATATTACTGTAATAGTGAAATATCACTGGCACAGTGAAAAACTGTACGATCTTTTCCACAGATATAGATCTAAATACATTTGTCTCTTATGCTTTAAGTCTTACAATTCCTTCTAAAAATCAAACCGCTGTGAATAGGGTTGCCAGTTGGTCGGGATTCGTCGGGATTGTCCCGAGAATTAATAAGATGTCCAGAGTCCCGACAAATAACAAATAACAACGGTCGGTTGGCAAAAAAGTATTTTGTTGTAATAGATTTAATTTTAAAAATAAAATATTTTTTTTCGATTTGTAATATTTATTTGTCAGGACCATAATCCTAAAATCCCGACTATTTGAAAATTTGCCCAGATATTTTGGTTTTCCAGTCTGGCAACCCTAGCTGTAAACCATGCTCATTGTAAAATGTGACACGTTTGGTTTTCATAGAGATTGACGCACTTGCGTCATCTATTTGGATCCATGTCTGTGATCTCTTCCTTATCGCCGTACTTCGGACACAATACACGGTTTCGAGGAAGGAAAACCAGCCAAGTGCGAGTTGGACAAAGGGTTCCGTGCCATTATCTATAAAAACCGGCCAAGTGCGAGTCGGACTCGCGCACGGAGGGTTCCGTACCATTATCTATAAAAACGGCAAAAAAATCACGTTTCTTCTATGGGAGGCCCCTTAAATATTTATTTTATTCTGTTTTTTAGTATTTGTTCTTATAACGGCAACAGAAATACATCATCTGTAAACATTTCAACTGTATCACGGTTCATGAGATAATTAATCGTAAAAAGTTTTGCTATTAATTACCTACTTATTATCTTTCATCAAACCATTAATGACTGGTATGTGCTATCGATCTTAAGTTATTGAAGTACGAGCAATATTTTAACTTTTTTTTTAATATAAGAAGCTGGAACAAGGAAACAAAGAAGAGGCAGACCGAGACCACCTTAAGAGCGGTTTTGCAGCCGGATCGTGAAAAACCCACGTTTTTCTAATTAATCGAAACAAAACACTTAAATTCAAAATTCACTCAATAAAACCTGATTATAAAACCTATGCTGCCATCGCAAAGTTACCATTGGTTTCTGTAAATTATAATTTCAAAATATTTTGTACCCAAATTTTTTTTTATTTAAAATTGTTTCTGTAAATCAGAATTTCAAAATATTTTTAATTCAAACTTTTTTTTTATTGTTATTTACAGATACCAATGGAAACTTTGCAATGGAAACATACACAACACATAGGTAATAAGGTTTTGTTGAATAATTATTAAGTGAATTTTGAATTTAATTGTTCTGTTTCGATTAATTAGAAAAAGGCGCGTTATTCACAATCCGGCTGCGAAACCGCTCTTAAGGCAAAGGCAGAAGTCCGTAAAAGTCTCAAAAGAAGAATTTCAGGATTTGGCTCGGAACAGAAAACGATGGAAGTTGCTACACCGACAAGAGCTAAGCTCTTAAATAATTGATGATGATGATGATATAAAAAGCTATGTATATTTATTTTACATTTAGTGTCTCTTTGAAAAATAGATCGAAGAACACAACTGATATACCATACCACAAATTAGCATTAACATACCATGCAACCGTTCCTCTCTGTCGCCGGTTCAAAAATAAACTTCTACGGAAAAGTGCTTTAGCTCGTGTGAAAAATGACGCGTGTATCGGAACCAATCAGATGAAGTGACGCGTCGCTCCGCCCATTGAAAAACTTTTCGATTTTGGCGCTCGCAAAAATTTGAATTTGGAAGGCTTTTCAATTATTTTGATTTCATTCCAATTTTGAATAGAGGAATTTTGATAAATCATTCGGTTTTGTGTCTCTATTTTACCATTTACAATTTATCGATTGCATTAATACTCATGTTTTCTCAGTCACAAAGTTTACTAGCTTATTGATTACCAATTATTTCCTTGATACATTTGAAAAAATAAAGTATAACCTCAAAGTATGTATAACTGATTCGTTAAAACTTTATCAAATATTTAAACAACAATGATTTAAAAACAAACGTATTAACGCTAAACAATTCTTAAGATTCACAAAAACACAATTTATACTAATTATGCACAATGTTAGTATGTAGAACTTGAGTGCAAGGCAATCATTTTATACAATTCTAAGAACACTTACAATGGTCAGATGTTTGGGCAATCGAGGACGCGATTTAATTTGTTTTCGAAACAGTGATGTCTGCTAATTAGCCGGCACTCGCTGATTCATCACTTTATAGCGTCTCAACGGCCAGTCCGCCGATAATTACTACCACACTGCAAAATGTCTCAACTTCAACTACAAAACGATCCAAAACGGACACCACAATCACAAATCAGTCAAAATCACGGTAAAAATATCCGAACGCACCCAAAAGTTTGAAAACAGAAGTCCGTAAAAGAAGCGCGAAATTGTTTTTTTTTCAACTGTCAAACGCGACGTGGGGAAACGCTCATGCGGCCGTCCACGTCAGTTCACTGACGTTCACTAGTCGGCGTAAGTCGAGGAGAAGAAGGCAGCGGTCTCGACCAACCCGCCTTTCGTTCGTCTCGCTCTCGCGCGGCGCAGCCCGCAAGCACCATTTTTACGGTATAACCGATTCAATTCAATTCAACTCAACTCAATTGTCGTGGCACAAATGCCTTCGCACTGGACGCTAGAGTGAGATGCATGGTATAACATCTTTCAGGAAAGTCAACTTTTTCAAAAACCTTAGAACGCATCCTCGAAAATTTAGGCCAAATTACTTTGACATTTTCAGAATTAGGTCTTGGGAGCAAACGCCGCTGGCGTGTGCGTTTCGGTCAAGAATCGGCGATCGGAAAAGCGAAATAGAGCCTTAATGTTGGTTTAAGACGCCGAGTATTTGCTGATACGTCTATCTCGCTCGCGCCACTATCGTCCGGCGAGCGATCTTCGCGCGTGTGACAGAGAAATCCGCATGCGTAGAGGCGTTACCGTTTCACTCGGTTTCTACTTTTGGGTGTGTAAAGTTTTTAGGCCGAAACATGTAAAAATGCATCTTGAAAAAAAGTTATGTATTAAAAAAAGAAGCTTATTGCGCGGTGGGGGGACATTAACGCGAGCGGGAGGTGGCGAGTCCGGTACGTTTTTTCGTGTGCTGTAATTTTCGGGGGTGTCCGCGTAACTGGACAATGCATTATAGGGTCTCGGTGACGTTGCGATCGGTGCATCGCCTTAACACTACTGCTTTGGATTCATTGAAAATTTTGGCATCATCCTATATGTTATTGAATTAAAAGGTAGAATACCCGGAAAGAAAACAAAATATAGCAAAAGAAAATTTAAAACGCACACATAAAGGTAGACATAACCTATACAAGACGTGTCCAATATCTCAAACCACTCCTGTTTGGATTTTTTACTTACCAATTACATTGCATCATAAAAAATAAACTTATGATATCAAGCATCAAAAACATTATTCTGTAAAAAAAATATCAAATTACTCGAAATAAGTAGATGTTGTATGATAATAATAATAACCTTCAATACTTATATTTGCATACACTTTTTCGTTTGCGTATGGTGAGTAGGTAGGTAATATACCTATAGTCTTTTTTCTGTAAACTAAAATTTATGTCCAGATCGGTGCTGCTGCCTTAAAGGGTTATAAATTTATGTAAAAAAAATTATATGGAAAAATATTTTGTTCTTATTTAATTTTGTTGTATTATTTTGTTTTATTTTACGTGCAAAATATTTAAATTTCAGCATTTAACTAAATTATCCACGAAGTTCCTTCGTTAACGAGACACCTGACGCTAGAACATCAACAACACCAGGTTTTCAAGGGTTCGTTGGAAGAAAATAGGTCTCTCTTCATATTGAAGAAAATATATTTGATTTATCGATATTTTATCTAGAGATTCCACCTATAAACAATGTTTTAAGATTTATACATTTGTCAAAAAAAAAAAAAGTTTTCCACCCTCTTTTTTTTGTTTTCAAACGTTCGTTTCAAAGACGCGGTTAAGAGATCAACTTGTTTTTTTTATAAAATAGGCAATAGAAATATGAAGGATGTAACCTTAACCCAATATTTTTTTCCCTGCAAAATATTTCAGTATTAGCTAAAAACGCACCAATTTGTTGTTTCGCTGCGTGATCACTAGTATTCAAGAACAAGAGGCCAAAGAGCCAACATATAATCGCCTCTATGAAAAGCAAATAAGGTATTTACCATTAGACTTATTGTGCAGGACGGGTAATAAAAAAGTTGCTAGGGTATGCTATCCTCTTAATTGGTAATGGGGACTGATATGGTATGTACAGAAAAGGTTTTTTTTTCTGAATTCGTGTACTGAATCTTGGCTCCACCTTGGCCCAGACTCGTTCTACAAACTTTTCAGTGTGAATTTGAACAAATAAGTTGATATGGAGGTTGTTATTCAGAAGTCAGTGAACTTGGTCATTTCCACAAACTTTTAGTTTTATCTCATAGTGGAGATGACATCAAGTTAGACACTTGCAGTACTAAACTAGCACCTATATTGAAGTGTATAAGATAGGTACAAAGTCCAATGTGTAAAGCTTAACGTGATCTCCACTGTACTCTTGCCAACCGGTTTCGCTAAAAATGCATCAAAGAGGCTTCAGCTTCAAAAATACATTTTAAAATTATATACCGTACGGGGCGGCGGGGCTATATGGTACGAAATTTTTGGACAAATATTTGTCAAATTGCTTATGGGGTTTCAATTTTTTTTATAAACCAACCCTCATTCTATTTCTAGCAAAGTTATAGGTTGCCAAAACCAATAATTCCTCTTAGGTATACATTTTAATCTTACCCTGTACAAAAATCTAATCTAATCTAATCTAAGATTTGGAACGTTGAGATAAAAAAAAACGCCAATTAAAATTAAAATTAATTTTTATACTAAAAACATTGCCGTAATGCAAACAAAGTTGCCAAAATTATTAAATCGGAAGACTGCTCTGAATAACATAAATTTTTTATAAAATAATGGTTTTTATCAGCTATAAATCCAATTTTAAAATCAACAATGGTGTCCATTTGATGTAACTCGACTTAACTTATTTGACAGAACCAACCTTATTTTAAGCGAACTGTCTTTGTCTTTTCGATACAGAAAGAAATAGACAGAACGTTTAAGGCGGCTTATTCCAATTTTGGCTCTTTTCTGATTCATTTTAATCCATGAAATTGTAACATTTTGGGTCTGAAAAAAAAAATCTTAGATTCATTCTTTTTGCAGATTTTTTTTGCGGTTCAAAACGCGATACGTTATACTTTGATGGATCGAAAAAAAAAACCGAAACTTGGTCGATTTTTTATGTTTTTTTCGTTTTGTATAAAATATATATTACCAAATCGTAGGAAAATTACAGTAAATTAAGGGAAATGTAATTTAGTAGGATTTTAACATAGTTTTCTGAAAATTTTACCGTAAAAACGTTTTTTGAGCGAAAAACGTGTTTTTCAAGAGCGCGCGATGTTCCAGTTGTCGTAACAGTTACGGCTCAGAGCGCGCTATTTTAAACTATAATAAAGGATCATAGAGTTCAGTTCTACTTGATGCAAAATGTGGTGCTCAATGTCAGGGATAATGGGCCCTTTAGTCCTGTAAAATAAGTTAAAACGGGCGTGTTACACCGAATCGACACAAAAGTCCCGTGTTATTTAACAATTAAAAAACAAAATTATAATGAAAAATAAACCAGTTTCAGATATATACCATATAACTTTTCCTGTCTCATCAAAGTTTTCTGGTTATTTAGTACACTAAATACACTGAGCGGCGCGGCGGTAGCTCAGGGGTACAACGCTGACCTCTCAATCTTGAGATCCAGGTTCGTTCTCCGTTCGGGCAGTAATGAGTTTTTCGGAATGCATTAGTATTGTTAAGACTGTACCTGAGCCTAGAGCATAACCAACTCCAGTCTATCTAGGATTCGTTTGAAGAAATTCGGACTATCCTTGTATTGAAAAAAATAAATTTGGTTTATTAATCTTTTCTCTAGGGATTTAACGTATAAACAATGTACTAAGATTTATACTTTTGTCAAAAAAAAATGTTTTGCAACCTCTTTTTTTTTGGTTTTCAAACGTTCGCTTGAAGAACGCGGTTAAGAAATCAACTTGATTTTTTTTTCATAAAATAGGTAATACAAATATGAAGGTGTATCACCTAAATTCAATATTTTTTTCCCTACAAAATATTTCAGTATTAGCTAAAAACACACCAATTTGTTGTTTCGCTGCGTGATCACTAGTACTACTCGTCTAAGAAAAAGAGGCCAAAGAGCCAACATATAATCGCCTCTATGAAAAACAAATAAAGTCTTTGCCATTAGACTTATTGTGCTGGACGGGTAATAAAAAAAGTTGCTAGAGTATGCCATCTTCTTAAGTAAGAACAAATACTATGCACATAATGAATTTAATTATTAATGAATTTATGTGCCAAGTATTTGTTCTTATTTACCACTTGCTGAACAGTGAAGGAAAACATCGTAAGGAAACCGGCATGCCCTAAAAAGCGTGTATTTGTGCCCGAAGTACGGCGAGAGAGCTCACAACATCACACGTTGAGACGTAATAATCGTCAGTGAAACGCGGGTATACCGAGTGTGGGCTGTTACTTGCTATTCATAGTTCACACTTGGAACACCTGACACCCCCTGGGGGATCCATGTCGTGACGATATAACATATCTATTAGTACACTGTGCTAAATACCGTACTAAATAGTGTCATTAGTGGAATTGTTGAGTTTAACTGGATCTAGAGAACGAATTGCGATTTTACTTTCATTAAAATACTAGTAAGTCTATTTCAAAAAAAATTGTTAACGATTTATATCACTTAAGCAGGCAGGCAGACCTTTGGCAGGTGGTAGAGCTGATGCCGGGCTCGACTGTGGAGGTACCACTATGTTACTTGGAGACCCTCTCGAAGTAAGTCGGGGGAGAGTAAGAGGACAGCTCACTGACAAAAAAAACCAGGAGGCCCACCATGCCTGGGACTGATGAATGGCGGTATATCGATCCCTAACAGCCTGGCCTTATATGGAACAGACTGGTGACGGGCAGCGGCGTCACTGGTGCGAGGGTTCCGGCACCGCGCTCACCAACCCACCTGCCCAGCGTGTGTGAGTATAGGCAATTCTTCCAGGATGACCGTCGGGAGTGGCAAAGTCCTGGAAAGCCTTATGTCCAGCAGTGGATGAACTAGGTTGATGGATGAGCGACTATTTTGCGCTATCCGGAATCCTAGCGACTTCTTCGTACGTAATACAGTGCGCACTGATATGAACGTTATTTCAATATGGTTTCTGTCCATATTTACACCGACACAGGTTGACTGAAGGTCGTTGGTGGGTAAAACAGCCTTTAGTATGGCCCGGAGTACCGGTTATCCCTATTCGACTGCCAAATGCTTCCTAAAATAGAAGACAATGAATTAACCGAACACAAACACATCAGTTCTGTAACTAACAAGTTGTAAATAGCGGAGTGACGTTACAGCTTAGACCGAACTAGTCGGCTGAAGCAGCTGTTAATAATTTAACAAGCAGTCCAAGAGAACAGCTGATCTGGTGATGCAGCTCTAAAGCTGTCTTTCCTACTGAGCGACGAGCTACGAAAAAATCCACCAATATGAACGCTTCATTTTCGTGTACCGCGTAGCTTAGAGCGATAATTTTTTTTTGGGTATGATTTAAGCTATCGCCAATTTTATGGGTTTTGAATTTTCAATTCAATTCAATTTTTATTTTGGCAAATGCAGCCGATGTCGACTATTCTGCCAGTGTCACGTGAAAGATTGCAAACGTGTTATGTATTCCATGTGAAAACAAGGTCTAAAAGGAAAGGCTTGTAGGAGCTGGGACAAACTCAAAATAATAGATAATTATCGAAATATATTGTCAAGTATCAAACAAAAAGGTTAGGATTTTACTATAATAAGTTTTTCCTCATGACCGTAAGATCAACTGCGTAAACAAAACGGCTCACCTCATTTATTATTTTCACCTAGAAATTAATTAATTATGTTAAAAACTAGAAGAGGTCGCCTCGCTCCGCTTTGCTTTGCTCGGCTCCCGAATTCATTTACATGGCAATCTAACTCACTTTTCGTTTAAACGATTTATTTGCTGATAGATCTACTACCCTTAGGACAAAACTATTATTTCGTGATAAATATATTATTTTGAGGACCAAGTATGAACTATGATCAAATCCATCTTTTATTCACGATATATACAGTTTACATTAAAAAAAAACCAGCTAAGTGCGAGTCAGACTCGCGTACCTAGGGTTCCGTATTGTGGATGATAAATTTAATTTTGCAATTTTTTTTCGTGAATTTCTCAACCGCTTTATTTTTCCTGTAATGTTTACGTAAACACATAGTACCATGATTTTTTCCACATTTTTCGGTTTACTGGTTTTGAGGATAAGGGGGAATGTCTCGAAATAAATGCAATTAAATCTAGCCAAACTATATATTTTTATAATAAGCCTATTAATACTTACAATTTGATACTCGTATTGTATTTTTATAAAATATTGTTTTTAGTTATTTTACTTCTTTTTTTATATTTCTCATTTTTGAACTTTTTTTTTTAAATTGCTATAGTTTTCTTGTAATTCGCCAAGATATTATGATCTATAAACGACACTTTTTTCATATTTTTCGGTCTACATTTATGGTTTTTTAAAGATTTCTCGAAACCAGTGCCAGTAAGTATTGTAAATGTATATTTGTACAATCCGTTTTTTAATATCTACAATTTAATATCCATATTGTATTTTTAGGATAATATTTTTTTATGTTTCTCACTTTTGTTTTGGAAATACTTTGAACAATTTGACACATTAAATGCTATTTTTGTGCCAAACTTCATGTCTATCCTGAACTGTGCTAAAGTTATGAGCCTGTGACATACGGACGGACGGACGGACAACGGAGTCTCACCATAAAGGTTCCTTTTGTACTTTTCAAGTACTACGGGACCTTGAAAATTGGGAGCCTGTAGTTTTAACAGAATTCATGATATGCTTAGGCAGATCATCATATGGCCAATTCTACGATAAAATCCGCCGAAAGATTGACAAATTTACATTAATTTGGTAATTCAGACCTAAAGACACTTTTTAACCGGTCGATCGTTTTCGGGATGAAAATATGCCCAAGCGTGTGTGCAAAATTCCGAAAGTAGCGCTCAAGGGAAATTTATTTGAGAATGAAAATATTTTGTGGGGACAGATTTATTAATTAGAGGATACAAGTTGATGACCAATATGAACTTTGATGAGAGAAAATATATAGGTAGTTGGTAGCCTGTTGGGTTTAGCTTAGTCTGACTTCCCAAGCACAGCTCTGGTAGAAAAGCAAGGAAAATTGCATTTTGAATTATTGCAGTCATATACTCACACGTTTCTGGCAGAGGTGCTACGATCCCCATACACCTCTTTTGCTTCTCACACAATTATCAACAGAGTACGATAGAGTACAGAGATAAATCGATCATCGTCTACGATCTTGAAAAAAATCGGTCGAGTGCGAACAGAACTCGCGCCCTGAGGATTCCGTACCATTCAAATAAGTTATTAGACTTAAAAAATTGTTTAAAACAAAACAAATTTATCATTTTTATCAACCTACATAATTTATGGAAGAAAACTGCAAAATTATGTATGTCGAGTGTACGGGACCCTAAAACTACATTACAAATAATTGGTGTCAGTATTTGTTATTTAAATCCATTATTTAATATAATAAAAAAAAGAAATTCCAAATTCCTAATTAGTTTAGATTTTAGGATAGAACTAAAAATGGTCTAAAACTGACTACAACAGTTCTCTGTGTTTTTGAATACAAAAAGACTCGCGTAGCTAGGGTTCCGTATCGTGGATAATGAATTTTATTTTGTCATTTCCTTTTTAATCAATTCATCAACCGCTATATTTTTCCTGATATCTTTACGTAAACACATATTACCATGATTTTTTTCATATTTTTTAGTCTACCAGTTTTGGAGATGAGGTGTTGGACATACATTTTTTTGCGGTTTTTCGAGGATTTCTCGAAATAGGTGTACCTAAATATAGCCAAGCTGTATATTTTTACGATCAACTCTTTAATACCTACAATTGGATACCCATATTGTATTTTTATAAAATATTTTTTTTATGTATTCTCTACTTTTTACGGTTCCGTACCCAAAGGGTAACCAAGACTCCGCTGTCCATCTGTCTGTTCGTCTGTCACCAGGCTGTATCTCATGAACCGTGATAGTTAGAAATTTTCACAGATGATGTATTTCTGTTGCCGCTATAACAACTAAAATACTATATACTAAAAAACAGAATAAAATAAATATTGAAAGTGGCTCCCATACAACAAACGTGAATTTTTGCTCTTTTGATAGATAATGGTACGGAACCCTTCGTGCGCGAGTCCGACTTGCACTTGGCCGGTTTTTTTATATTTGTCCTCAACTTTTTTTCAATAGTTTTCCTGTAATTGGCCAACTATGATCTACAATCGCCATTTTTTTTCATATTTTTCCGTCTACCAGTTTCGGAGATAAAGGGGGGGACATACATAGTTTTGTTTTTTTCGCATATCGCCTTAATACACGCGATTATTGGTTGGCTCATTGGCCTATTTGTCTTCGACGGATAATATAATAATCACAGGGTTTTTAGCTTATTACTGAAATATTTTATGGGTAAAAATATTTTGTAGTACGTTTTTTATGAAAAAATAATTACGTCGATCCCGTAACCGCCTTTTCCTGAAGAAGACTTTAAAAACCATAAAAATTAGGGCTGAAATATGGTTTATTTAGACTTTTTAGAAAAAAGTATCCATACTATCATAATATTCCTAAGAAATTTTTTATTACTACCTGCCCTTAATAAAAGATTAACAAATCAATTTTTTTTTCAATATCCCTCATATTGTGCTAATTTCTTTTAACGAAGCCTCGAAACTTTGGCGTTGTTCATTTTTTAGGCTCAGGTCCAGACTTAAGAGCTGCGCTCTTGTCGGTGGCGTAATCGCTATTCTACTCTATCTTCTGCTATTATAATGATTTGACCTCTTGATATGACATAAAATCAACTTTCCTCTTGACTTGAGTAAAGTAGGTGCGTCTGGGTATGGTCTAGGTCTTCCTCTTCCCCTCTTCCCTTTTTTCCCCTCGACCTTCACTTCTATGATATTTTTCAAGAATTTGTCATGTTGAATCAAGTGTCTTATCATCTGCTCTCTTCTATTTTCAATGCTTTTTTAAGAAACATCGTTCTTCATCTACAATTCTCATCACTTCCTCATTGGTCTTCTTCTCCGTCTAGCTAACTCTCTCCATCCTCTATTAGCAACACATTGCAGACGCCTCCAATTTATCCAACTATTATTTATCCAAGTAAATAAAGCCTATACTGAACCACTTCCAAAGCAGAAAAATTGAAACTACGCGAAAAAAGAAACCACTACCCCATATCAATTTTCAATACCTACTCCTCATTTTTTATGGGAAAGTGATTTTTTTTTTGCTAGAAAACTGCGTATCATAGAAAATTTATCCGAAAATAACAAACTACTATTTAAAAGTTATAATCTACAAATACATTCAACTAAGGTAGCGATGCTATGGGTCGATATTCTGACTTGAGGCCCTATGTCCATAAAATTTCAATCTCAATCCCTTAAGAGGCTATGCGAATTTTATTTTTATCACTGTCACTCCAAGCGAAAAAACGCGCAGTGCGAGAGGGGCGGATTCAGGACAAAAGGGAAAAAAGTTGGTTTTATATTTTTATTAAAAAAACTAAACTAGCTGGCAAAATTTCCAATATCAAATATCTAGATATTGTTGAAATCCATCAAACAAATTATGTTTGAGTTCTGTATGCATGGCTGCTACACGTTAAACGAGGAGAAAAAGTGTGTTAGAAGTAGAAGACCTCATTTCAACAATTATTTCTATTGAGGAAAGTTTATCCAAACATGTTTTCCAAAAACAAAACCCTAGTCAAATGCATGTAACAGAAACTAATTATAATTTTCCGTGTATTTCATGAAATACACAGAAAAGTAACACCCGTATTTTTTTTACACATCGCCTTATCCGCGTTCTTGAAACGAAAGTTTGAAAACAAAAAAAGAGGGCGGAAATTGTTTTATTTTAACAATAGAATAAATCTTAATACATTATTAATAAGTAGAATCCCTAGATAAAAATTCAATAAATCAAATATATATTTTTCAATATAAGGAGAGTCTGAATTTTTTCAAACGAATCCTCGAAATTCTGGCGTTGTTCATGCTCTAGGCTCATGTATAGTCTTAAATTAGATGTATCGATTACATTTCGAACGTCCAGTCTAATCGACTCTACAAGAAGCGCTAAAACTTTTGTCTAGCCTTTTTCTGCAGCAGACGCTCGGAGAGAGCTTTAAAACTAGGTCAACAGGTGAGTCTATTCTTATTACATGAAGTCTAGATTCTAAGATCCCTTATATGTGACCTTTTATAACTCTGAAATTATATAGCAGTGATAGTTTAGTCGATAGAAGTTTATATCCATCGAGTATGCTAATAAGTCTTTCGTTTACATTTGGTAATATCCGTGCTTTTTAGGGTTCCGTACCCAAAGGGTAACCAATGGGACCCTACTACTAAGACTCCGCTGTCCGTCTGTCTGTCCGTCTGTCACCAGTATCTCATGTATCTCATGAACCGTGATAGTTAAGACAGTTGAAATTTTCACAGATGATGTATTTCTGTTGCCGCTATATCAAATACTAAAAAACAGAATAAAATAAATATTTAAGGGGGCCCTCATACAACAGACATGTTTTTTTTGCCGTTTTTATAGATAATGGTACGGAACCCTTCGTGCGAGACTGACTCGCATTTGGCCGGTTATTTTTAACTTCATTGTGCAATTTCTGTCTGCTTTTTGGAATAAATAGATCAATTTATTTAGGTATTTAATTACAATAATACATATTTTCGTGCTTTTAAACCGATTTTATATGTATTTTTATATTTACAGGAAGTGACGTAATCATATTAGGTTGAACGGTCGAATCCTTGTTAGAATTAAAGATGCGTTCAAGAAATATATTTTTTTGTATAGAAATGTGTGATGATGACGTCAATGAATGCTTATTTTAATAACTGTATACCAGAAACGGTTACGAAAAGCTGTTCCTCGAAAGAAGACAGTGGTGTCGATTCGGCGTAACACGACTTAGCTTATTTGACAAGACTAACCTTATTTTAAGAGTTCTGTCTTTTTCTTTCTTTATCGAAAAAATAAGAACAGAACGCTTAAACTAAGTGGACACCTGACGCTAGAACATCAACAACACCAGGTTTTCAAGGGTTCAATGGAAGAAACTAGGTCTCTCCTCATATTGAAGAAAATATGTTTGATTTATCATCTTTTATCTAGAGATTCCACCTATAAACAATGTATTAAGATTTATACTCTTGTAAAAAATAAAATGTTTGTCACCCTCTTTTTTTTGGGTTTTCAAACGTTCGTTTCAAAAACGCGGTTAAGAGATCAACTTGATTTTTTTTATATAAAATAGGCAATAGAAATATGAAGGGATTTTACCCAAATACAATATTTTTTCCTTACAAAATATTTCAGTATTAGCTATAAGAACTCACCAATTTGTTGTTTCGCTGCGTGATCACTAGTATTACGCATCCAAGAAAAAGAGGCCAAAGAGCCAACATATAATCGCCTCTATGAAAAGCAAATAAGGTCTTTGCCATTAGACTTATTGTGCTGGACGGGTAATAAAAAAAGTTGCTAGGGTATGCCATCCTCTTAAGTTTAGTTCTGTACACCGAATCGACACCAGTATTTGTTTACTTACCACTCGCTGATTGGTGAAGGAAAACACTGTGAAAGTATGAGATTTAAAGCCTAAGTTACTCCTCCTAGGATATAAAGTTATAAGCAATAGAAAACCCCATCAAAATCCGTTCAGTAGTTTTGAAGTGATGCGTGTTCATACGTACATACATAATACATTCATATGTTACCGGCCAAACCCGATTTGAGGATTAGGATTTTAGGTTTGGCCTAGGCCAAACTAGTTTGCCCTAAATCGGGTTTTGCCCGTGACACATACATACAAACATACAGAAAAAAATTACAAAAAGGTTATATTTGGCCTCCGTAGCGTTAATATAGTAAAGTACACAACATTATTTCTCTTTTTTTTTATTACACACAGTTTCGACATCGTTACGACTGTTACGAGTTTACCACTTTATTATAAAAAGATTTAACTGATAAGATTTAATTCTGTTATTAATTATAAATATTATTAGACTATTCAAATTCAAATTTTTTTTTTATTCATAATTATTGTACGAGGGGCATGCCAAAAGAAGTTAGATACTCTTTACTCCTTTGATTGACACTGGAAAGTTATATATCATCTTATAGGCTGGTTGTTTGTTGATATATCTGAAAATAGAACGCACTTCATTTCTTTTTTTTTTATTTGGATGAGCATCATTTTTCCGAGAATCTGGCGGGAATTCGCTTGCAGCAATGGAGCTCAGTCGAAGTGATTGTCGCGCTATGATTTATTATGACTATAAAAAAGTTTTAAGCCTCAAGAATGTTTTGAACTTTCGGCTACTACTTTTGGTGAGTCTGGTTGCTCGCGAGCAACAGTATTTAATTGGTTCGCTGAATTTAAAAGAGGACGGGGATGTCTCAAAGATGAAGCGAAGACAGTTCGGCTGCCAACCGCGGTCACAGAAGAAAACGTTCGTGCAGTCGAATACTTATTCGCGAAAACCAACGAATTATGTATGTAGAGCTGGAGCGAGAACAGGGAATTGGATCAGCAGCAATGCAAACCATAATTCACGACCACCTTTCTCTCCGTAAATGTTGTTTGAGATGGGTGCCGCACAAACTTACCGATGAACAGAAAGACCGTCGGTTGGATTGGTGCCTGTTCATGATAGATAAATTCGATGGTGGCGAGAAAAAAAATGTGTATGATATACTGACTTGTGATGAAACATGGCTTTATAACTATGATCCCGAAACAAAGTGACATTCGACTGTATGGTGCTTTGAAGATGAGCCAACTCCAACGAAATGTCACCGTTCACGAAGCACACAGAAACAAATGGTCGCCTCGTTTTTCAGCAAAACGGATCATATTGCTACTGTAGTGCTAGAGAATCAAAGAACGATGAACTCCGAATGGTATGTGACAGTTTGTGCTCCAACAGTAATATCAGCTTGGTGTGACAAGCGACCGAAGTCAGGAATCCGACGCCTTCTCGGGCACCACGACAATGCGGCGTCGCACACGTCTGCCAAAACACTTGATTTTTTCGACTCAAAAAATGCGTCAATCCTCCCTCACTCACCAAATTCCCCTGACCTAGCACCTTGTGATTTTACCTGTTTCCAAAAATCAAAAAAAAAAATAAAGGGGAAGAAGTTTGAAAGCAAAGAAGATGCACTGGCTGCCTATATTTTCGAGATTTCTGAGGTGTCTAAAGAAGAGTGGTCAGTGGTATTTTCCAATTAGTTCAGACGTATGGAAAAGTGTATACGTGCTCAGGGTGAATACTTCGAAAAGATCGATACTTGTAATAAAGAATAAATTTTATAATTTTCGAGTATCTAATTTCTTTTGGCATGCCCCTCGTAACATAACAGATAAATCTAAATCATTACAATAATATAGTTCTTAAACTAAAGCACTTACTTTCATACTTCTCTCTAACATTCTCTTACAAACATCTATCAGATAACTAATACGATCCACAAAAATATCACACTCTGGTCTACACACACTATATAACAAAATAGAAAAATCATTATGTAACGAATTCTCCAGATTCTCCAGACCTAACTGCCCTAACTGACCTAACTGGCCTAATTGACCTAACTGACCTAGCTGACCTAGCTGACCTAACTGACCTAACTGACCTAGCTGACCTAACTGACCTAACTGACCTAACTGACCTAACTGACCTAACTGACCTAACTGACCTAGATGACCTAACTGAGCTAATAGACCCAGTTTGATATTTACGAGAAAAGCTCTACGTTTCGGTCAACCCTTCATCGGGATCCGTGGGGTGCCCGGCGCGCCGCGTGCGACTTTATTATAGTGATGTAAGTGTAAGAAAATGGAAAAGCGAAGTTCGATTGCGATTCTCGTCTGAGCTTTATTTTCCTCAGAGAGTTTGTTTCAAGTAGATTTTTCTACACTCTCACAATATTTATAGTTTCCCGAGCGAAGAATTTCGCTGTAAATAATATAATCTTATGATATTTATAGCGGAATAGCCGACGATGGAAATACAAAATTGAAAAGGTAGGTTGTGTGAGCTGATCTATTTTCGGGCAGAGATGCCCCTTAAAACTCATGTATTGCCTTTCTCTAGATTATAAACTAAAAACGGAAATAGCGAATAGTTCATAATATTCTGATTATGACAATTTTAATAGAGCAATCGCCCGGCAAACGAGAGGTCCCGGGTTCGATTCCCGGTTCAGAGCTCCTCACATCCAGATTTACTTTTATTTCTGCGTTTCTATACTGCAATGATATAATGTTAATTAATATGATAATTTTCTCAAAAATACATCGTTATGTTATAATTTCATACCGTAAATAAAGACAAGCCAGTAAGTATTTCATCCTGAGGAGTTATCCCGTCTCCAGTGTCTGTAAACTGTAAACGAGACTATGATATGTGTATATGTATACTGTGATGGGTTGTGCTTCGACATTCTTTCACTTTGACATAGTGATGTCGCTGACGCTAGGGATGGGCTTTGACATTTTTTCACTTCGAAATAGTGATGTTCCCTAGTTCGTGGTGATGTTTTAAGAAATTTCTTTGACAATTTTTGACTTTGGCACTGGGGATGTACCTTTCGTAGTGAAGTGCCTGGCACTAGGCGTGTGCCCAAAACTAGGGATGTGCCTGACATTGCGGTTGTTCCTGACAGTAGGGATGTCCCTGAAACTAGGGATGTGCCAGAAAAAATCAGCCAAAATATTTTTCGGCAAAATTTTGTTTCGGCCATATTTTCGGAATGAAAGGTGGCAGACCCTTAAGGGTTGGACCATAAGGTATCAAAGAAGGTTTATTTTTATTTTTTCATATCAAACCTTTAACGGCTCATATCTCCTAAGCGGCTGAACTAGGACCCATATTGATGTTACTCTAAGATAAGGTCTCGCCGAGATCTACTCGCCCATATCTCCTAAACGGCTGTAGCTAGACCCATGTGCATGGTTGGTACTCTAAGAAAAGGGTTTGCAATGAAAATAAAACGTCATAAAGATTTTTCTTTTGACAAAATTTTGGTCGACCGCATCTCCTGAACGGCTGATGCTAGAGATTTCGGGTTTAAACTTTAATGAATAATTTGACCAAAACAAAAATTTTTACATTTGACAGATTTTGACAGTTTTTTGACAGGTACTAAAAAGTGGTCTGATTCACATGAAACTTGGTATCAAAGGGCATTTGGGATCGTTGATTCCAAAACAAAATATATGAAATAAGGCGAAAAAAAAAACGCGTCCCCATATACATTTTTAATATTAAAATTTTCGAATTCAAATTCAATATTCAATAATACCTATTCATCATTCTCTATCGGGAAGTGATTTCTTTTTCGCCCTGTTTCAAAAGTTTTTTTATGGAAGTGGTACAGTAAAAACAGTAGAGCGTGTGGTAAATTTTTCTAAACACGTCATAATTACTCGGTGTAAATTTAATTAGTGATCAATTAATATTAGAAGAATACTGAAAATGTGTTTTATAATTAAAATTGTCACACTTAAATCACATGATATGGTGCCGTACCTCTAGTGGCGCCATTGTCGCGGGCGCAAAAATAAATATTAGATGTTTATATAAAGAAAAATATTACTTACACGCATTACCAACCATATTATAATAAAGTTGAAAAATGTATGACTAGTTAATTAAATTAATATGTAAACAACACATTTATGTATACAGGGTATAATCGTTAAGTGTGACCAGGCGATTATTCCGTAACTATTACAGATATCAAAAAAAATTAAATTGATATCAAAAAATTTATTTATTAATTTATTATTAATCATTCCCATACATTTAGTATGAAATTATACATTTTTTTTTTTCAAAGTGTTGTTTAAATTTTTTCATATTTTTTTATTGTCAAAGTTGACCTTCTGATTGCTTTTCCGGAAAAAAGTTCTATGCACGCCACCTGTACATGTACTATCACCGGTTTTCGTTTCGAAAACCATGATAAGATGACTTTTGTTTCAGTGTCAAGTGACAAATGGTAACAGAATCAAGTGACAAGTGACAGAATGAGTCTGCAGTATAATTTCGCTGCAAAAAACGAAATAATCCAGTAAAAGATCGGAAAACATAATATATATTTATATATATGTATATATATATATTAAATATCCTATAAACCATAAATAATAAATAAAATAAAATAAAATAAAATGTCTTTATTTCAGGCAATGCAAAACCCATAAAATCAAATCAAATTAAAATCACAAACAAAATTAGAATTAAAATTAAATTAATTATTAAAATTAAGACATACTAAGTAATAAAAAAAAACTATACTAATAAATAATTCAACCATGTGAGAACCAGAATCTATTTCTGGTTCTCACACGTCTGAATGTGCAGCCAGTTCTTATGGAAGCAGTCATATAGCGGTGGACAATATAATTGGGTATCTGTATATATAAAATTCAAAGTCTGACTGACTGACTGATATATCAACGCACAGCCTAAACCGCTGGACTTTGAAATTTCGCATATTTCCCCATACAAATTTCGGACAATCGTTTCACCCCTAAGGGGTTAGTTAGACAATTTTTTTCGAGACTTCACATGGGTACTCTTCTATCCATAAATGAGTAAACATGTGTTTCAGGTTTTTTCAGAATCCAACCCCTAAAAGGGGGAAATGGGGTGACAGAGTCTGAAAATCTACATGGGTATCGTTTGTATGGTTTATCGGGTCGCTGATTACGAAAACAACAAAGATTTTAAAATCCAACGTAGTGGACTTGAAATACCATCATCCCCTGTTGGGGTGCGATGGGGTTAAAATGTTGAAATGTGTAAATATCAATATGGGTGTCGTTTTTATGGTTTTTTGGGACGTTTATTAAGAAAATGGCATCGATTTTGAAATTTAATATAGTGGACATGAAAATTCTTGAAAGTATGTGTGCCAGAGCAAATCGCCTGTAACAGATGGACAAACAGACAGCCACACAAGTTCCATTTTTTCCTTTTGAGGTATCTATCTATGTATGTATCCACAATCTATCTATCTGTCTATCTATCTATCTATCTATATCCGAGCATGCGAGTTTTTCGGCCGAGCACTACACCTTGACTCGCAGAGTTAGTGAGAGCACTTATAATATTTGTTTTAAAAAAAAAATGTAGTTTGTTTCCTGTAGCCACGCGGGCGAAGCCGCGGGCAGAAGCTAGTATCCTATAAACCATAGAGGCAGTTATATAGCGGTGAACAATATAGTTGGGTATATCCTATAAACCATAGAGAAAGTTATATAGCGGTGAACAATATAGTTGGGTATATCCTATAAACCATAGAGGAAGTTATATAGCGGTGAACAATATAGTTGGGTATATCCTATAAACCATAGAGGAAGTTATATAGCGGTCCAGAATACAGTTTGGTATATCCTATTAACCATAGAGGAAGTTATATAGCGGTGAACAATATAGTTGGGTATATCCTATAAACCATAGAGGAAGTTATATAGCGGTGAACAATATAGTTGGGTATATCCTATAAACCATAGAGGAAGTTATATAGCGGTGAACAATATAGTTGGGTATATCCTATAAACCATAGAGGAAGTTATATAGCGGTGAACAATATAGTTGGGTATATCCTATAAACCATAGAGGCAGTTATATAGCGGTCCAGAATACAGTTTGGTATATCCTATAAACCATAGAGGAAGTTATATAGCGGTGAACAATATAGTTGGGTATATCCTATAAACCATAGAGGAAGTTATATAGCGGTGAACAATATAGTTGGGTATATCCTATAAACCATAGAGGCAGTTATATAGCGGTCCAGAATACAGTTTGGTATATCCTATAAACCATAGAGGAAGTTATATAGCGGTGAACAATATAGTTGGGTATATCCTATAAACCATAGAGGCAGTTATATAGCGGTCCAGAATACAGTTTGGTATATCCTATAAACCATAGAGGAAGTTATATAGCGGTGAACAATATAGTTGGGTATATCCTATAAACCATAGAGGCAGTCTTATGGCCTTGAGCAATATAGTTGGGTACTTCCTGTAAACCATAGAGGCAGTCATATAGCGGTTAACAATATAGTTGGGTATATCTTATAAACCATAGAGGCAGCCATACAGCGGTCAACAATACAGTTGGGTATATCCTATCAAAGTCTGAACTTTCAAAGCAACTCAGATATAAAATAACATCGAAATGAACTAAACTCTAAAATGAAACCCGACTTCGTAAAACCCCAACAGCCATTCTCTTTGTCTAAAATATTTAAAACGTCTTCGATCAGATAAAACTGCGAAATTAATCCCCAAGTTCTGCGTCTTATTATAATAAACTAATTAATGATAGAGACGAACAATTCATTATCAGCGAAATTGCCTTCCGAACAATAATGATAATAAGTATAATTAATTACTGGAGTTGGTTCAAGACGACCGGCGGGTGTGTGGTGGAGGGACGAACGAGGTACAGGAAACCTTGATGCTGGAGAAGGTATATTTTAGTTTAGTCAGCAAGGCTTGCCAAACCAAAGAAATATGGGTTAAAAAGGTATGTATGTATGTAAATACTTTATTGCACAAATAATTTACAATGCACAACGGCGAACTTAATGCTAATTAGCATTCTCTGCCAGTTAACATTTGGTGATGTGGAAAGTTTTTAAGGGTAGTGCCAGATAAGTGCCAGTAATTTGACCAAGGAATCATATTGTCATAGATACTAGATACTACATTATATACATTAGATATACTTGAATATTAGAGTAATAATTAGAGCTAAGTAATTATTGTTTTTACATATATAATATAAAGGTATCTACATTATTATAAATAACAATACATAGGTAATTACGAGGAGGACTCAATGACTCAATGAAGTTTTATGACTGATTCTGTAGCTGTAGATAGTGTTGATAGACACTGGTTTTGAAGGTAGAAATAGAGGGAGACTGACGGATCTTAATATTTTTTACGCTTTTTAGTACCAATACATAAAGGTTTTCTTTGATGCTGCCGCACCCCCCGCTACATGCGCTGCCACAGTAACTCCTATGAATATTCCAGTAGCGTTACCCTAAATCCCAACCGCTTTCTGTCTACATTCAAAACAAAGCACTGACAGTATAGATATAAATATATACTGTGGCACTGTCATTATCTAATACCGGTATCGTAACCTTATACCTTACCGCTTTCAAGCCCTGCAGTCGAACTTACAGTCAAGAGCAAACAGGTACTTTCTGGACGAACGTACTGTCTCATTGATGCTTCAAAAAAAGCACTGTTATCAATATTGTTCCCTTTTCATAGACATGAAATAGCGCACGCTGTTTGGCATATCGTAAGAAAGTTATTTCGGGTAGCCTTTGAAATTGATTAATTTACGAGTATCTGTATTTATATTAATAAAAAAGTAGGTGGTAATAAAGTTCTGTCTACATTTAATGTTTTTGGAAAATATTAAATCAAATGGGTTATTTTATTAGTAATCGGTAACTTAATCGGTAGCGGTAATCGGACTAATTAATCATAATAACGTTATAGAAAAACATTATTTCATTCTAACTTGTCAAAAATGTTTTAGTAACGTTATTGGTGTAAAAAAATAGAGGTGCTTCTTTTTTGTGTATTTCATGAAATACACGTAAAATATTAATAAATTTCTGGTATATGCATTTTGACTATATAATCTAGGGTTTTGGAATTGAAAAACATGTTTGGATAAATTTTCCTCGGTAGAAATACTTGTTGAAATGAGGTCTTCAAACACACTTGTTCTCCTCGTTTGACGAATAGGAAAATATTTTATTAGGTGTGTTTTAACAATATCTAGAGATTTGTTATTTGAAATTTTGTAAGCTTTTGCTAGCTATTTTAGTTTTTTTATAAAAATTACAAAATTAACATTTTTCGCTTTCGCTCTGAATCCGCCCCTCTAGCACTGAGCATGTTTTTGCTTGGAGTAACAGTGACAAAAATAAAATTCGCAAAGCCTCTTAAGTTCTGGCGGTAATTCAAGCAGTTCCAATCTGCCGTATCCAGTTGTCTTCAACCCTGCAAGTGAGTGAAGGGTATGAGCTGGGAGGTCAACCCGTTGTCGCGAATCTGATGGCTTTAATCATTGTTGCTGATAATTAAAATTTAGATGGAAATTTCTTCCGCAAGGGTGCATGACTCTTTGTTGTGGCTAAGTATGCAGTCATGAATTTGTTAATAAGGGATGGAGTTAAACCATTTTTATGTCTCTGGCCGTTATATTGGTCACCATAAAATGACGTGTTAAGTTAGGTACATAGGTTTTAGTATCAATTTTAATAAAAAACTGTTTTTTTTTTGTCATACCTAAGTCCAAACCTTTGGTCAGGACCAAGGTTCAATGATCCTTTTTACAAAATACAAACAATTTATTTATGCTCCTATACTAGTACTAGTTCAAGAACAACCCCGTGTCAATTTAGTATAGAAAACCATTGAACCTTGGTGGACCTACCGAGGCCCAAGTATGAATTTGGCTATATCATGCAAAGACACCTTATGTTTCCCAACTGAGACAATAATGTACAGTCGCCAGCTGCTCAAGCTCCCTATGTGTAAGCGATTTGACATGCTATGACGCGGAAATTAGAACTGCCAATAGGTAGCAACTAGCATATCATGCTGGGGTCCGTACATAGACAGGAATTAGTACTGACCAAACTGACTGACCTTTTCTGATAATACTGATCACTTAATTACCAAGCCTACAGTATGAATTTTGCTGTATAAATTAATGTCATCTTGTATACATCATCACGACAGAATTCCCGAAAGATATGTTCCGAGTCACATTCCAAACTCGTACACCCACGTTTCACCGATGATTATTACGTCACAGGATGGTGAGTTCTATCGCCTTTAATGGTCACACATAACGGACCCGCAGTTTATCGTGCCTTTCGAAATTATCTATGCTTTCGAAGCACACAGACCAAAGACAAGAATGCCGTTACGGGATTTTAATGACGTTCGAACCATAGACCACAGATAGTTGCAACCATAGACTTTGATCGAAATAGGTGATGCAAGTACATCAAACTCTATGAAAACCAAGCCTGTCACATTTTACAATGAAAACAGTTGACAGCGGTTTGAATGTTAAAAGGAGTTGTAAGACTTAAGACACAAGTAACATAAGACATAAGAGTCAAAGTTGTAGGAGTCAATATAGCCGATTCTGAAGGCTTTAATTTTAGTTTTAGTGCTAGCAATACTAAATTTTCTTCATGGCATAATAGTCCTTTAGTGTTAAGAATAGAATCGAAATTACTTTCGAAAAAATGTTGTTTTGACAGCACTAAAACTAAAATTAAAGCCTTCAGAATCGGCTTTAATATCTGTAAAGGAAGTGCATTTTATTGCTCTCCCTTTTGGCGCGTTTTTTTGACACGCGAAGTACACACACTCGCGTCATCTATTCAGATCTATAGTCCAATACTAACCCGTCCAAAAATCAACTAGCGTCGCAACACTAACCCGTTCAAAAAACAGCTAGCGTCGCAACAATAATCGTTCAAAAATCAACTCGCGTCGCAACAATGACCGTTCAAAAAAGACAGTGTCGTCGCTGCACCAACATCAACTGGTTCGCAAGGTTTACTTCGATAGGCTTCAAACGTCATATGAAATTTTATCTTAGGTAAAAATTTCAACTGATGTTAAGAGTGGCGCTGACGAATCCCGTCCAAAAACTCAGTGTTGCAACCCGAGTGTTCCTACGCAGGTTTGCTAAGGTTCTATAAAGAACGCACTTTAGAGGTGTTAAAAAGTTGCATAAACGTTTGTAAAAATATCCTGAAAAATCCGTTCACAGTTCTGCTGTTCTATTTAACAAGCTTTATCAACACAACCTGACTCAAGGAACGCAAACTACGTTACCACATAAAGAGGTGTATGAAGGCTCATTAGGTCCGTGGTATCGCCCATAAATACATTATCGTGGGGGGTAATAGGGGGCTTTGTAACCCCGCAAGGGGGTAAGCTCGCCCACGGGCGGTATGTTATCGAATTAAAACTTCACAAGCAATAGGTAGAGTAGTGAGTTGAACACTGTATTAATACACCATGTATAATTCGTTTGCTGGACAGCTTGGTGGCGTTCTACGTGATGAGAGATGCTGGGATGATTTTTTTGCGCAACACGTTTTTTTTCTGGAATAATTATCGAATTAGTGCTGTTTTTGAGTGTGGACGAGTCAAGTAGCGAGTCTACAAACTATGAGGTAGCAAGTCAACAAACTATAACGTAGCGAGTCTTCAAACTATGATGTAGCGAGTCTTCAAACTAAGTATGACGTAGTGAGTCTACAAACTATGACGTAGCGAGTCTACAAACTATGACGTAGCGAGTCTACAAACTATGACGTAGCGAGTCTACAAACTATGACGTAGCGAGTCTACAAAATATGACGTAGCGAGTCTACAAACTATGACGTAGCGAGTCTACAAACTATGACGTAGCGAGTCTACAAACTATGACGTAGCGAGTCTACAAACTATGATGTAGCGAGTCTACAAACTATGACGTAGCGAGTCTACAAACTATGACGTAGCGAGTCTACAAACTATGACGTAGCGAGTCTACAAACTATGACGTAGCGAGTCTACAAACTATGACGTAGCGAGTCTACAAACTATGACGTAGCGAGTCTACAAACTATGATGTAGCGAGTCTACAAACTATGACGTAGCGAGTCTACAAACTATGACGTAGCGAGTCTACAAACTATGACGTAGCGAGTCTACAAACTATGACGTAGCGAGTCTACAAACTATGACGTAGCGAGCCTACAAACTATGACGTAGCGAGTCTACAAACTATGACGTAGCGAGTCTACAAACTATGACGTAGCGAGTCGTAGTAGCGTTAAAATTTACGTTACCAAATGTAATTCAAGTGGATGGTAATTTGCTTTTGCAGGGGTCCAAGCTGGAGTTAGTGAACGAAACCAAGTTTTTAGGCATTACGGTAGACTCTCGTCTTCAGTGGGGTCCCCAGCCCCACATAGAAGCCCTATGTGGTAGACTTAGTTCGGCCGCATACGCTGTTAGACGCATAAGACAAATTACTGATGTAGATACTGCTAGACTAGTCTATTTTAGTAACTTTCACAGCATTTTGTCATACGGCATGCTGTTATGGGGTAGAGCCGCGGATACAGTCTTTGTTTTGCAGAAGAGAGCAATTCGGGCTATTTATAATATGAAGCACCGGGATTCATTAAGAGAAAAGTTCAAAGAAATCAATATACTAACTGTTCCTTGTGAATATATTTACCAAGTCCTTAGATATGTCAGAAAAAATGTTGAGTCTTTCCCAAGGCTTGGTAAGCAACATTGTAAGGAAACCAGAAATAAGCATAAACTGGCTTTTCCAAAAATCAGACTCGCTAAGGTGAGTACTTCTTTCGTAGGAAATGGTATAAGATTTTACAATAAACTTCCAAAGGAGGTCCTTACTTTGTCAGAGAATAAGTTTAAACTGTATATTAAGCAGGGCCTATTGAAAAAGGCATATTATAAAATAAATGAATATTTGGATAATGGTGAAGCATGGTGTTACAGTGATAATGATAGTAAGTTATAATTTAATTAAATAGTATAATTTCCTAACTTATGATTCCTCTAAGGTGTAAACATTAATTGATTACAGACTGTAAAATGAAAAAGACTATATGAGACAGGTAGAAAAAGATATATATGTTTTTCTTTTTTTCATTAACCTGAATTCCTGCTGTCTTGCATTTTCTTATCCCTTGGTTAAAGTAGATATAAGTCATATATTGTATAGTATAAGTTTTATGTTGAAAAAAAAGACATGATCTTTCTAAGTTTCTTGCCCTTCTTCTTAGCAAGACTAATTGAATGGGCGGAGGTAGACATGTATTTATATATGTAACCTTATTAGTATGTAGTATATAGGATGGGATTTGGTCGTCCGCCTGGATTCGTGCTGGGGGCTCGGTTGGTGATCATTGAACCTTGTTCCTGGTCCCTGGCCGGGTCTCCGGTGTGGGTTCGGGCGGTTGATTGGATTTCACCTTGTGTAATATATATTTTACCTTTAATTTTAATCATATATATATATTGCTACATAAATTAAATAAACCTTTAATCTAGTTCATCTACATTATTTTATTAAATATATTTTTTTCTATAAGATTAAATTTTGACTTGTGAAACGTGTATTTTATATACCTACTTTGCAAAATAAACTATTTGAATTTGAATTGAATTTGAATTTGAAAACCATTTTAAGTTGTGCGTTTCGTAGAGGATACGAATCGTCTCCCCTTAACAGATTGGCAAAGTAACTCACCACCATATCTTAAAAGGATCTTATCTATAATAGTTTTGTGGGGAAACTAAAGCCGATTCTGAAGGCTTTCATTTTAATTTTACTTTTGCTTAAATCATTTTTTTTTTAAGTAGTTTAGCTTCTGTTCTTAAAACTTATGTTATGTTAATATGTATTATATTTTACTGTATTTTACAGCAACGCACCATAGCTAATCTGTATGTTTGTCCATCTACAGCACGGGCAACGTAAGTTATGCTAGGTAGAAATCAGAAAGATAGACGCATACAGTTTCTATAATTTTGAGAAAACATAGAATTTTGTCTTTAAGCCATAATTAATAGAATTACAAACGAAGCTAGCATCATGAAGCGGAACACGCTCGACGTCGTAGGACGGCGGCTGGGGGGGAGGAGGGACGGACGGGGGGGTTAAGGAGAGCTCGAGGTAAGGGAACTGGCTACATAATTAGATTTCCAAAGTCCGAATACACTGCTCGTACTTGTCTTCATAATAATGTGAGGGGATGCGATGATCTTGATACTTTCACTCGAATTATCTTTTTGGTGACAGTTACGTGCGTATACAACTAGTAAATGCTACAAAAAGAAACAGAAAATGGACCAATACAACAGCCTTTGGAGGCTTTGTAATTATTAAAATCTAATTTTATTTAACTAAAAATATATCTCAATAAAGTGTTATATTACTTGTTATATGTTATTATATAATATAACTGTGTATATTACTTGCATTATTTAAAATGTTGACAGTTGTAAGTTTAAGATTTGCGGATTCTTTATCCAAATTCTACAGTTTTTATCTATCTTTTACACCATCACGGCTCATGTAGATTTTGTAATTAATAAAAAGCATGTATTTATTACTAACGACTAACCTTCATTTCTTATCCAGTAATTTTTCATATACAAAACTTTTGCTCGCGGTTCCACCCGCGCTGGTTAAAATCAACTTTTCAGCAAGTTTTTCTTCTATTTGTTTCACTGAAGTTGTTGTTCCTTACCTACATGCATTTATTCCTAACGTTATAAATACATTAAACACCATCTCAAAAAAAAATAATTCTTTAAGTGAAAATCGCATCAAAGCCTGTTTGTTGAGTAGTTCTCAAGTTATCAGGTAACATACATACGGATATACACAAATTAAAGTTGCATTTTATATGTAAAGATGAACATATAGCGCTTCTCAATTTTAATCTCTTTCATCAGCTTCATGTTAACAAATCTGTACTCAAGTAACAAGACCGTTTAGTCAACTCACTACATAGAGGTATCGGATATTTAGTTTGCTTTGGCCGCGGCGAGAGGGGGGGTGCTTAAGTCCAACTATAATTTAGGAAGGGTACAGTTTCATTAATCACCCATACGCCGTTATTATTAATTAACCCCCCCCCCCCCTGAATTCAAACTAACGTATTAGGTATCGACCGGCAACTTCAGCCCTTAAATTAGATTGGGATATCGGTGTGTCAATTCTTTAAATTATGTGGATATTTAACAAATAAACACGAGGATCCGTTACGATCTCAGTGAAAAATGCACAACTTATAATAATCGGTTTTCTTGTTCTTGAATAACAAGTTTTAAATAAATGTGATTTATGGTACCCCGCGACCACAGTTTAAGGGTGCACCGAGCGTTTGCCTTTGTCTCTGTCTTTTTCTTTACGTGTAAAGAGTAGATAAAATAACCAATCTTTCGCGCTTTTTCAATGTTTTTAGTTGTTATTTTTATCATCGTGTATAAACGCACCAGTCGTCTATGAACTTTATTTTAGTAAATGAATCATAATGTCAAATTACTTATTTATATAAAAAAGTAGGGAAATAGAGGAAAAAATTACTCGACAAGAGGTAACTTTGCGAATTTATTCTATCGAGCCAACTTTATCAAATCGTGTATACAGTCTGGTAATATATACCAAGTAACACCGATATATTTCCCTAGATTTTAATTTAATTGTTTACTACTTCAAACAAGGGTTATAAAAACGCGTCTGTATGTGTAAAAAGCTCGGTGCGCTCTTAATGTCAATTAGGCTCGTCCACCAAATCTGTTGCATTACTTTGTAAATGAATGTCCACAACAACTTTAAACACGCTTTTAAATTGGTATGGATATTCACGCAAATATCATATTAATTATTATATTATGATCCATAAAATGTCTCAAATCTGAAAAAAAAACCTGGATTTTTATTAAACAATAGGCGTGAAATATGTAATAATAAAAGTTCATACTATTTTAACTATGACAGAAATAAATTTTTATATTTGAACACTTGGTGATTTATCCATCGCAAGGAGATATTAATTAACATTATATCATTGCAGTATAGAAACGCAGAAAGAAAAGTAAATCTGGATGTGAGGAGCTCTGAACCGGTTCAGGGTTCGAATCCCGGTTCAGAGCTCCTCACATCCAGATTTACTTTTCTTTCTGCGTTTCTATACTGTAATGATTATTGATTAATCAATAACAAGAACAATAAGAAGTTGTGCATTTTACACCAAGACCGAAACGAACCACCTTAAGGCGATATGTTAAAAAAAACACGAGTGCTTCTTTTCTGTGTATTTCATGAAATACAATAAAAATTTCAATAAAATTCTGGTATATGCATTTTGACGATATAATCTAGCGTTTTGTTTTTGGAAAACGTGTTTGTATACATTTTCCTTGATCTCTGCTAAAATGTTCTTGGCGAGGCCGAAGGCTGAGCCGCATTTCCAGCCGAAACAATTTTCTTGTTTTCTGTATTGATCCTCTGATAGTGTTGGCGAAGCCGAAGACTAAGCTGCGTTTCCAAACTTTTTTTTTTATAACTAATTCTATCTTGTAGCAAAGAATCTGCGGCTAGGTCGAAAGCCAAAATCCTTTCTTAGAAGATGTCTACGTTATACCAGTATCCTACAGTCCAAATCTCATGTTCCTAGCCAGTCAGTCAGTCTATATAAGTATCAGGTAAATTGTCAGAGCCGTGAAATTATAATTTAACTAGTGAAATTAGTATTTAGTAAACTAAAACAGTAGATTTTTGTAAGGTTTTTATAATCTAACCTAAGCTAGTGAATTTATAATTTCACGGTTTTGACAATTTCCATGGGACATATACAAGGTGTAATAGAAAGGTGTAACCATATTTGAAGAGCTTATTCAGTCAATGGTATAGAACAACTTTTACTATGGAGCCAACCCTGAAATATCAAAAAAAAAACTGCCCTTCCATACATTTCAGCCGAGCGGTATTGAATTTTTCTATGAAACAGTAAATTTTTTTTTTCGAGATACTGGATTTGTTCCATAGTAAAAATTGTTCTATACCATTGACTGAATAAGCTCTTCAAATATGGTTACACTTTTCTGTTACACGTTGTATAATAGGTCATTACCTATGTAATTGCCGATTTCTATGGAGAATTTGAAGGAAACTCAATTTTCAGTACTAACATTTTTGCATTTATTTTGGGAATGACACATCTAAATTGTATAATTTCTTTAGTGTTTGAATGTGCCAACATTTAACTAATAGCAACATTAAATTAATTTTTGTAAAGTGTATGCTGTAAAAATGATAATGAATATTATCATGGAAACGGATGGCATTTAGAACGAACTGTTTTTGAAAATTTAATTTTAGTTATCGAACTGACAATAAAAATAAAATTTAATGCGTAGATGTAAAACCTGGATCAACTTAAAAAAAAAACAAACAATAGAAAAAGCTATAGAATTACAGAAATTATGAACTCATGAATCTGTAAGAAAATTTCGGCAATTTCAGAGGTAATTGCCTATTGTATAGATAGATAGATACCTATAGATTATTTCTTACCAACCTTCAGTGGCATGCATAGAACTTTTTTCCGGAAAAGCAATCAGAATTTAAAATTTGACAATAAAAAAAATATGAAAAAATTTAAAAAACACTTTGAAAAAAAAAAAGTTTGTATGAAGCCAGGGTAGGCCAGCCTTGTCTAGAGTGAACATTTTCATACCAACTCTTTTTTTTCAAAGTGTTATATAAATTTTTTCATATTTTTTTATTGTCAAATTTTAAATTCTGATTGCTTTTCCGGAAAAAAGTTCTATGCACGCCACTGCCAACCTTTATTCTATCGTTATCCTATACATCTTACACCTACAGCGCATTTAAACACCTTTTCTGCTACCCTTTATTAGAACCATCAGTTCCTCGCCATATCAGTAGAGAAGTGATGCAAATCATGACAATCATCTCATGACTCATTCAACAATCTAAGCTGCTAATTGGAGAGATCTACGTTTGTCCAGGATAGGGAGAGTATTCATGTGACTCTTATACACCAGACAATAGGAGTGATGTTATGTCAGTAGAGGGTTCAGGTTCTGAAGGTGGTAGTAAGCTATTCGCGATGTTGTCAGTGCCACATTTAGGCGCCTCCATAAAAGTATTAATTGCGCACCGGCGACATTGCCTATTGTTGTTTATTTGTAGTAAATGGACGATTTTGGGACACTTTTGGTCTCTATAGTACCACAAAATAACCACATACAGAATGTTTACTCCGAATAACTCAGTGAAAGAGGCAAGATTAAAAATCAGGAATTGGCTTCTTGGCTTGTCTTATGATCGGACTGAAGAAATAATAAAAATAAAATCCTGAATGTTTTAAATAAAATATGTTATGCACATGAGTGAAAGTTTATCATCGCGCAAGTGCTTGGTAATACTTAAATTAATGTTATATTAGTTTATTTATATTTATGTACTTATATATTTAATTATCTATCTTTTATTTTATTTTGCCATTTTTTTGTAGTTATTTCTCATGGAGTAAATGTAACCACGACGACAGTTGGTATGTTCAAATAATCGACGCAATATTGTTCTTTTAAGATGTCGTACTTCCTAGGTTCCCGCGGTACAGACCTAATCTAGTTTGGGGACCAATAGATATTGTGTAAATAAGTTATAATTAGAATATTGTTATTTTGAAGTTTTTGTTATCTCTTTTGTATATCTTTTGGTAAAATAAACTATTCTTATTCTTATTCTTATTCTTATTCTTATTCTTAATAACTAGCGAAAACGGCGGCGCACGCACACATAGACGCGTACGTACGACGATCTCGGAGATACTCGGGTGAATGCCAATACGAAATTCTGCCGAGATCATCATACGTACGCGTCTATGTATGTGTGCGTCTGTTTTCGCTCCGTCGTCGAGTCAGCCTTCTGGTTGTATCTATTTTGTGGTAGTACAGCTTGCCAAAAAAGAGTTTGGAAAAAATGAGTGCGCTCGCACGTGTCGCCACCAAAGATTTCAAAAGTTTAGATGAGCCCTGGCACCTAAAATCTATTGCATTGTTTTTGAATGCGTGCGTTAAAATAATGCCGACGCGCGCACACTTATTAGTCTACCTACGGTCAGCAAACTGATCAGACTACTAAAGTTGTTAAAATTATTAACTTTAAGTGCACTTAAGGCGTCCAACTATCACTGTGTTCAGATGAGCACTAATTCCAAACGTGTGAGCGTCGCCCATTTAAAGGTGGATACATTTTGGTTCATTTTGGTCATAGTACGGTAATAAGGGCTTATCTTTACTTTTGAAATCTTTGGTCGCCACCCTCTGTTTTACAAGTACGACTAAAATGGTATACCACGACCAAAATATTTAGTTCCAGGACAAACAAATAACAGTATTTTGTGCAACTGTAACATAATTTGAGACATTGGGACACGAGTTCTTGTTTACGAAACGAACGTCACAATTTCTAATTATGTCCAGCTTCACTTATTATTTTCTACGACCATCAAAAATAATTTCACGAAAAATTATAAAATTAACACTCATCATGATACTGTCGTGATACTCGTCATGACCAATCAGAAGCGAGAAGAGTAAAGGGGCGTGGCTTAAGAAATAAAGACAGGTGTTATAATAAATTCGGCCAATTACAGCGCAATATGCGGTGTTATAATGTAATATTATAACATCGATCAAACAATGTAGGTACTTTTAAAACCGATTTTGATGTTGTAATTATTTTATTTCGGTATGGGTGTAGAAAAACATACTTTAGTATCCATAATTTAGGGCTTATTGATATATGTGTAAATTTTGTTTGTTTCTTACGCACAATTTACGAGAACTGTCAGTTTTCGTTTGACAATCAACATGAATTTCTATTTATTTATATTTAGAGTACTTAGGTCATTGTTTTCTATTTCTTTTCGGAGTTAGATTTCTCTAATTTTAGCGATTGTAAAGTTTCTCTACGAATTTACAAATTCAAATTCATTATAGAATTAAATGAGACTTGAGGATAATTCATGATTTATACGAAAACGGCTCACTTCAATACATGTTATGATCGGGAAAGCCGACCAGTTTCAGCAGATTTAGACTGCCTTCATCTGGGCGAGTGAAGACGTTTACGCGATGACGTTACGCCTTACACTGCGGGCTGCGGCCCACAAGGCTCGGGATGACATCGATGCAGATGGTATTGGTGGTCGGACCGGTAGGGCGTCCGCACAATTACTTACTTCCGGGCTTGCGTTATTAATTACCGGAGTTTTTGGTGACACACCCACACATACATCACAGCCGCCTTAGGTGTCACCTTGGGGACATACCATGTGCGCACTAAAATAAATATTAATTAAGGCTGAGTACTATATGTACCCCTTACTTTAAAGGTAAAGTTGTAAAAGCCAAAAGGCCAACAATAATATAATACAAAAAAAAAAAAAAAAGCAGATTTAGACTGCCTTCATCTAGGCGAGTGAAGACGTTTACGCGACGATCGGCTTTCCCGATCATATTAACACGTATTGAGGTGAGCAGTTTTTATATAAATCTCAAATTCATTATCTAAAACCTAAAATTCCCTTCAAAAGAATATTACAAAAATGAAAGTGTTTCATCTCAAACCATTGCATATCCTAACAAAAGACAAGACATATCAATTAATTGGAATAAGCATACGACAGTCCCCATCATCATAATTGTGCAGAATTATCATCAGTGTGACTCATCGACCTTTCTACTAGATGAAGTTTCATTCTGGCTGAGATGATGATGTCATGGTCTAAGCTTGTTTATGGACTGGTTTGATTTTCTTATCCGTAAAAATATAACAAAGACACGCCATATGATCCCGAGGGTCGTCACAGGTACTACCGTGTGTACACTATAAACCGGCTAAGTGCGAGTCGGACTCGCGCACGAAGGGTTCTGTGCCATTATCTATAAAAACAGCAAAAAAATCACGCTTGTTGTATGGGAGCCCCCTTAAATATTTATTTAATTCTGTTTTTTAATATTTGTTGTTAAAGCGGCAACAGAAAAACATCAAATTTCAACTGTCTAACTATCACGGTTCATGAGATACAGCCTGGTGACAGACGGACAGCGGAGTCTTAGTAATAGGGTCCCGTTGGTTACCCTTTGGGTAGGGAACCCTAAAAACGACCTCTACTTAATTTTTTATCTACTCCTATACTACAATAAGTAATAACAACATTAAAGAATGGTCAAGCGCGAGGAGGATTCGAGCCCTGAGGGTTCCGCATATATTGTTTAAAAGACAATCTTATTCCACTTGCAGTTATGAACGACCAACTTAATCATTAAATTCTATGTATGTAACGGGTCTAATTATGTTGGTCATTAATAACCTCTTAATTATTTAAATAAAGATAATTTTCAGATTTTTTCCCTTTACTTGTGCTTTAAGAACTACTTACGAACGAAATTTCAGGTATTTAAATTTAATTTTCAATGCAAGTGCTCGTAAAGGCCCACTTTTTATGCATCAAAACCGAACAGAAAGTCGATTATTTTGCCCTAGGGCTTTATTATTATTTTTTTTTTATTTGTTTGTAATGGTTGGCTAACCTGCAGCTTTTCCTGTGTACCATAGATGTTATACTTTATTTTTTCCACTGTTTAACGGCTCTGGATACAATCCTTTTGAGCCAATCACAATTTAAAGTTCACAAGATTATATTTGTTTTCATTTCCTCACACTATGCATTGAAAAACGTAGTATGATACACGGGCGTAAAAGCAATAAATTACTCGGTTACGTTTAAAACACTCGCTACGCTCGTGTTTTAAATCGTCCTCGTAATTTATTCCTTTTGGCCCTTGTAGCATAAACTACTATTAATTTATGAAATTGATTATGTAAAGGGCAATCACTTTCTTGCCTGATTTTCTTACAGCAACATGGGGCTGTAAACTTCTGTAGGAGGTATAAATTTCAAATTGACACACATTGAGCCCGAGCAAAAGGGTCTTGACAGACGGACAGACAGACATACGGATAGACGGACAGATGGACAACAAAGTGAACTTTTGTTTGGACCCCAACCCTTTTGCTCGGGCCCAAGATATGGTTTTTTCATTTGGAGGTACGGTACCCTAAAAACGGTTTTATATGTATCTAAATTGTTAGTCCGTTGTTAAAAACCGATGTTCCAAAATACTGTGATTTTGCGCTATGATTGGCCTAATTTTTAACATAACACTGTTTAAACCAATCAGCGACCAATATTTTTTTTTTCTTTGGATTAGGCATAGGTATCTCCGGCATGCAGCCTCGAATGCTCCCACAGAACACCTTCAATAAGGGCTTGTCCGTAAATTACCGACAATGGACGCGTCTCCTGTAGTGAAACATCAGTATATTTTATTATATTGTTAATTTTATATATTTATATATATTATTATTTTTGTAGTAACTGATGAATTATAACAAAGCACAAAACTTTTTGAAATTTTGAAAAATTTCTACTATTACTGAAATGTAATTACTTAATTAAACAGTTTTAAACGCTGTATGTATTTCGACTCCTTAGTGGGGTGGTTGTCATCACACGAATAAAAAAATATTATATGACTAGCTGACCCGGTGAACTTCGTATCACTTACCTCTTAATATAAACCATATTAATTTAAACCATAGGTATGTATTTCAGAGCCGGCAGCTTTATAAAGGCATCATCAGATAGTCTAAGTACCATAGTGGGCGGAAAGAGTGGGCAAATCACGCACACATGTTCAGCTCAATGTTCATAATTATTTTGCATGAGACATTATATTAGATTATAGACACATATATTAACAAATAAGTTACCAGCCTATTTTTTTTGTCTGTATCGTTTACGCCAAATTACTAAACGTAATAGTAACCTGCCAACACTGACTGTCAGTGTCACTGTCACCGAACTTTCCAAGAAAATATAATTGATATTTCAAAACTATTTTTAAGAAGTTATAGTTAACTTTTAACAATGCATTGTCCCTTTTGTAAAAAGTGGATAGAACGGCAGAACAACAGAAGTACCTGTCCTAGATGCACAAACAAATTGTAAAGATGCGACGAATGTTTCACAGTAACCGCTGATACCTTCAAGTTTTGTATAAAGTGCGGTCACAATTTGAGCCGAATAATACGAATTAATAGGGCTAAGTAACAAAAAAATCGAGTGAAACAACAACTGTTATTAAAACCGAAGTTCGTCTCAACAATGCCATCATCATCATCTGTGTCATCATCTGAAGGAATAACATTTTCAGAACTTAATTTAACTGCCGATGAACTAAAGGATTTGGATGAGATTTAAGAAAGTCATGAGCACAACATCGGCAATATTCTGGTTCTACCAGATTTGTCCGAGTCACCGAGGCCTTCCGCCACGCCGTCAAGTCCTGGCGAGGCAAGTCAAGACATCTTTAGCAAGCATGGTTCGCATTTGCTGTTAGATTAATTGATATGTTGCCGATTCAGGTGTCAATCGCGGAAATTTTAGAAAATATGGTTCCTACCGTAAAGGTTGATTTATATATCTTTAGTAAAAAATATTAGAATTGTATTATATTGAATATTATTTCAGACATATATGTATTAGTTACAACAAATATAACCAAATGCACGACACCGTGGTGGCGCGGCCTTCCAATGTAAGTGGCCGGCAAAATTGTCATTTTTCCCACATTGTTTGCATTGCCATCGGCATTAATAGCATCGCGAAGATGAATTTACTCTTCAGATCGAAGCTGCTGTTGGTTTAGACGGATGTACGTCAATCGTTCAGTCTCAATTTTGACATACATGTCAACTGTAAACTGATGAAAAAGCCGTTGACACATCAAAATGTGATTTACTTCACCTTCACGGAGTCTGTTTGAATAAAAATTCATAGCACTGACTTTTTTGTTGGTTTCAGCACCTGTAATCAATTAATTAATCATCCCAAAAACTAATGAGTCTAATGGATCAGGTGGTGGGACTAATTGTGGCAATTTTACTTTACCACCAGCACAACATAATCCTGCAAATTCACCGCTGTATTTAGCTTAAAATTTAGCTGTAAAGCTTTACAATGTTGACAAATGAATGACATTTCCCCAATAGTTACAGATTTGTCGGCACTATAATCTATTTCTTGATCGTAGGAGAATGCTCCTCGTGCCAGGTTCACAGGAACATTGCGTCTGCGGAATCGATCAAATTTCATTTTCCCGTGCTCGCTGCTGTTGTGATCGATGTGCCCGAACTCGTTCCATTCTATGCCTATTATCCACTTCATTGTAATTCACTCTAGAATGCAAATCTGCCATACCAATACGACTGTTATCATTATCAGTCTCTCGCTGGTCATCAGTGCGATTAGCGCGTGAGGTAGCTCGTCGCACATTCAATCGACTACGACGACCTATTTAAGGTCGTTTTCTCCTCGGCATTGTAAGCAGTATCAGAATGACAAATCAAGTTTTGAATCTTTTTTCAGGTGATAATTTCAATCAGGATTTTTTTGAGGGTTTGACAATTTTATAATTGCTAAAAACTAAGAAAAAAGGAAGCAGTTTGATCCCAAAAAACTGTGACGTCATAATGTAAATCTTCATACAAATTTCATAGTATCGGGGCGTTTTGACATTTGATAAAGAGTCGCTGATTTGATTTTTAGGGAAGTACCCAATTTCAGATCGTATAGCGAACTTTACTGTTTCAAAGTATATTTCTGAACGCACCCAACACAACAACCAAGTGTCATTATAGTGTCATTATTTTACATGTTTTAAATCTAAATACGCGATAATCAGACTATTATGGATATATGTTGTCGATTCCAAACCCTTATTTAATCTAGATCTACATGTTTTTATTCCTAAAATACCGAACCGACGCGACTGGGCGAACATCAAATGTTTGACAGGTAAGAACAGTTTGTATGGGAAAATAAAATTGTCGTTTTTAGTATTTTCCTCGCAATTTTTCCACATTTTCTCATCGCTTAAACCTTCCCTGGACTTCCACGAATATTTCAAGACTAAAATTAGTCAAATCGGTTCAGCCGTTCTCGAGTTTTAGCGAGACTAACGAACAGCAATTCATTTTTATTTATATAGATAGATAGATAGATAGATAGATATATAGGTATTTGAAGTTATTTAGTTAGTTAAAAAAAAGAAGTTAACTAACTAACTTTTTGAAGTTAACTAACTAACTAACTTCAAATACCTATATGTCATATAATATTTTTTTATTCGCCTGATGACGACCCCACTGAGGGGTCGAAAAATATCGTTAAAAACTGTTTAATTAAGTAATTACATCTATGTAAAGTGGAAAATACAAAAAATAAAAAGCTATTATACGGTATTTTGTAAAAAAAAAATGTATTAACATATTACTATTACTGAAATTAGCGATAGCGATATTTATCCCTTTTAGTATGCAATCGTGTCAGATGACGTCACGATACATGCTGTTAATCTCACTTTGATTGCCAATAATTTCGTAATTTTTTGAAATATCGAAAAAATTATTTTATTCGGTTCTTTTCTTTTTAAACGCAATTTATTTTCATAAAAATCTGCATGTAGGAGACGGGCTCAATAGGCTAGCAAAAACAGTTACTTAAAAAGTGATATAATTTTCATTCTTTTTGACTTATAGGTGCAACAATTCTAAGAAAAAATCTTTCTTTTAAAGCTGGGACTATCTCAAAGAAAACGTCTTGTGACGGATAGGATTAATTGATTTCATCTCTTGAATCGGACTAAGTTGATTATTTTTGTCAATCTTAATATTTGAATTTTTGAGAAAAGAGATTTGTTTAACACTCTCAATTAATTATTGATTATTGATAACAATTGATATATAAGGTGACTTTTGTTGATATACTATAGCCAAACTCATACTGGAGGCTCAATTCGTGGTCAGGGCGATCCTCCTGAAGAGATTATTATAACTAGTCTGTGCTTGTGTGATTGTTGGCACTTGGTGAAACTTTTTATACATTCTGATTAAAATTCACTTGTACTTGTCTACTGTTAAAAACTTTTATTCACCCAACCAGTTTCACTATTATATAATTTTAAAGGGCTTTTAATAGTTATTTTATTGCTACAAGTTATATGTTTACGTGCGATATTGCATTATGCATTTCCAACAAGCATAACAGTCATGGAAAGTGCGCTTTATAAGAGTGGGTCGACTTTTAGCACACTTATAATTGTTTTGGAACATACCATCACTCCCATATTGGTATCAGACAAGCCAGCATTTCAAAATTCAATTGTGAGCCACTTATAAATAAATAAATAAATAAAAGTAAAATAGCTTAATTGTTCAAGAACAAAGTATTTTCACAAGTTGCAAGGGCCCCTGTACTAGACCTGAAAGACCTGATTTACTGGGTACCCCGCTCTACCACCAAGACAATTAATATTTGAACTTGAATAAACAACAACTCGTTTAGGATCAAAATATAATTTATATGTACGATGTATGTCGGCACTTGGTGAAACTTGGAAAGCATCTTGAAGAAAATATTCTTGTACACAGTTTCACTTTTATAAAATGATTATTACATACATGCGGCTTAAATACTCACGTGGTATTGTTGTTGACTATATGCCAACTGTTTCACCGATACAGTTTTGGCATTATCAAGGCATGTGTTGTTTTTAGGACACTATCACTCGTGAGTGTTCAAGCCGTATGTAATAATAATTTAGTATGTTAGCTCACGCGATTTTAATAATATTATTTCTCTGTTATTTTTTTTTCTCAATACTATACCTAACCGGTTTCGAACAAAAATTAATTTCAACGGGCTTTTTAGGTCTTAAAAACGCAAACTACATGCTATATAAATAAATGATGTTGTTTACTCCGTAATCAAGATAATTTTCCTCAATATTGAAGCCCAACACACGTGATAAGGTAATTTGATTCATTCTTTTCGTTTAGACTTACAACTGCATTAAGCGACCTGGAGCCGTATTTTTGAATCGTTCGTATTCAATTTACGTGCGAAAATATATACCTGTCTCATCTTGCAAATGACAAGTTCTGATGTGCTACGTGAGATGGGTATATACTTTCACACGTGAATTGAAAACGAACGATTCAAAAATACGGCTCCTGCCCTTGAGTCGACCTGTGTCGGTTCAAATATCGACAGAAACTATATTGGAATACGTTCACGTCAGTATTATCACGTCGCTGGGTCTCCGGGTAGCGTAAAATAGGAGAAAATAATACTTTCCATATGGACGCAATAGACGAAAAAGAAATTCCATTAAGAGGATGGCATACTCTAGCAACTTTTTTTATTACCGGTCCAGCACAATAAATCTAATGACAAACACCTTATTTGCTTTTAATAGAGGCGATTATATATTGGCTCTTTGGCCTCTTGTTCTTGGACGCGTAATACTTGTGATCACGCAGCGAAACAACAATTGGTGTGTTTTTAGTCAATACCGAAATAGTTTGCAGGGAAAAAAATATTGGATTTAGGTGACATCCCCTCATTTGCCTATTTTATAAAAAAAAAAACAAGTTGATCTCTTAACCGCGTTTTTGAAACGAACGTTTGAAAACCAAAAAAAATAGGGTGGAAAACATTTCTTTTTGACAAAAGTATAAATCTTAAAACATTGTTTATAGGTGGAATCCCTAGATAAAAGATCGATAAATCAAATATATTTTCTTCAATATGAGGAGACACCTAGTTTCTTCCAATGAACCCTTGAAAACCTGGTGTTGTTGATGTTCTAGCGTCAGGTGTCCCGTTAAAGATTATAAGATTGCTATAAGAGTGATGAAATTGTAGTCTTGAGATAGATACAAACCTAGGTTTTGCTTGTAGGGTTGTCATGAAAACATTTAAAAAACTATTATTACGAAACCGGTCGGATGAATAAAGTATTTTTCAATGCATGTGCTCGTAAAGGCCCACTTTTTATGCATCAAAACCGAACAGAAAGTCGATTATTTTGCCCTAGGGCTTTTATTATTATTATTTTTTTATTTGTTTGCAATGGTTGGCTAACCTGCAGCCTTTCCTGTCTACCATAGATGTTATACTTTTTTTCCACTGTTTAACGGCTCTGGATACAATCCTTTTGAGCCAATCATAATTGAAAGTTCACAAGATTATATTTGTTTTCATTTATTCACACTATGCATTGAAAAACTTAGTATGATACACGGGCGTAAAAGCAATAAATTACTCGGTTACGTTTAAAACACTCGCTACGCTCGTGTTTTAAATCGTCCTCGTAATTTATTCCTTTGCGCCCTTGTAACATAAACTACTATTAAGCAGTGGAGGGCAAGAACAAGTGAATTTTATTCAGAATGATTATGTATAGAGAGTTTTAATCATAAATTAATTACGTAATAGCAAGGAGGTCGTAAACTCGTCGGTCGGTCCAGGCTGCAGTGGTACCGTAACTTCTGAACATCAATATTCTAGTGAAGCGTTTATTATCATATCTCATTATGCGAGTTAGTGCTTGTAGAGGCTAGGAAGGAGTTGCCCCTTCTTAGGTTATGACCTTACACGGTGATCGCTAAATTTGATTCTTAACTTGAATTTGATTTCTAGACTCTACCTCTCAGAAATAGGGGGCGTTTTCGCGCGGCGGGAGACGCAGTTGTAAAGTCGAGATTCGGTTTTGGAATGCAATTTGGAAATGAGATCCGGAGGGTAGTTACCCTTTTGGGGGGAAGGGGGCAGGACGGGCGCCTTGCCACTATTATTTATAAGGGGTGGGTCAGTGGACGGATAGTTGGCTCGATACAGAGGTTTGCTTTGCTGCAATACGCGTTGTACGCCGTATACGGGGTCCTTACAGCGTGTGCCCGTAAATTGTTTTGTCCTAAATTAATTAACACGTTCACCTTAATGCCGGCTGTTGGTCAACGGTCGAGGATTTGTTTTGTTTGGCCAGTATATTCGTTATTTGTTTACTTAACGCCCGCGTCTCTAGGCAGATTGGTTAAAAAAAACGACTCGTGTTTTTAAGGGTTCCATGTTAAATTAGAAACCCTTAGTCTGCAGTGTAACTTATTGAAAATGTCCTGAAATGTTACGTATGGGCGTTGATGTACTAAATGATGATCAAGAAGGTCAAATTTGATCATGTTTAAAATCTAATAAGCGTCTTTTCAACCATTTTGTATCTATATAATACGTATGTAGGTACATTTTCCATAAAAAGTTAACAAATAAAAAATCCCAACCCTATTGCCTAGTTTAAAAAGTACAGTTAGGTACATTACTAGCCAAATGTAAACGATTGTAAGATGGTATATTCATATTCATTTTATTTTGCAAATAAAGCCATACAAAATCATGTATACAAGCATGCAAAATTAAGTAACATAATTGAGTGGAATATTAGTATCAATAAAGATTGCAAAAGAATAAAAAATCGTTAAAGATAATACTTAACATTAAAAAGAAAAATAATTACATTAAACATTAGAACACTTATCAAAGTCTTCTTGTACGAGTTCCACTATTTTATTTCTTTAATTATTAAAGAAATAAAATAGTGGAACTCGTACAAGATTTTTATTAGTGTTAGAATGAAGTTCCATCAAGGAGTCACACCTTACAGTATAAATTCTGAAACAATTAGAAGATAGTATTAAATTTTATTAAGTATGTCATAATATCGTAAGCATATTAAAATTTGTATTATATATAAGATTATAAGGAATATCATATATGTAGGTATATATATAGGTAGCAGTGGCGTGCACAGAACTTTTTTCCGGAAAAGCAATCAGAAGGTCAAGTACGACAATAAAAAAATATATGAAATTTTTTTAATAACACTTTGAAAAAAAAAGTTTGTATGACGCTGGCTTTCCTAGAGTGAACATTTTAATACAAAGTTTTTTTTTTCAAAGTGTTATTTAAATTTTTTCATATTTTTTTTATTGTCGTACTTAACCTTCTGATTGCTTTTCTGGAAAAAAGTTCTGTGCACGCCACTGATAGGTAGGTACTAAGTGTGGTATAGCTATGTAGATGGTTAAAATTCAAAAGCGATAACAGAAGACTCGTTGAATAATAGTTACGCAAGTTACTAAACTCTAGTAAAAGGTGACTATTTTATTTTCAGTTTAACACATTAAAGTCACAATTTGAACTGAAAATACTCCAGACGAAATCCCGCATAATTAATACAGAATGCAGTACTTAACAAGTTAACTGCCACAGTGGCATCAAATATTTAGGCCGTTAAGGAAGTTTTTGTCTTCCCCGTCTGGTTCGAACAATCAGCTTATAGAGATGCCCGCTCGTTAAATCTGCATAAGATTATAAATGTGCTGGCGTTATGGCAACACTGGGATGTTTCATAGGGCAAGATTTGGCTGAGGAAAGGATAGTTTTAACAAAGATAATGATTTAAGGGTTTTCTCAGGAAATCTGACAATGTCAGTGTTGTATGTAAGTTAGGAGCACATATTCGCTCGAACCATACTAGCGCAGCTTGCTGATAATATTCGTACTTATTGGCGTTTGCATAAATTCTAAATTTGTGTAACCTATCCCGTACAATATCCATAACTTAAACCTAAAACATATAGCAAAATCAAATACGTAAAAAGTAACAAGTGTATAAAAGTCCTGGATTTTGTACCTATTTTGGTGAATGTATGTGTACCGAAATGTTTTATGTGAGTGAGAAGTCAGTGATAAAAATGGTGATTGCTTGACGTGAATATCTCATTTTTCAAGCACAAAGCAAAGATTCCTTTATGACTATTAGGATTATTGTTATGAAAGCAGAATTGTTACTTCGTAGGTCCAATAGGAAATTAGTTATGGGGGGTCAAAAGTAGCTCGAAATAGTTCGTGTAATATAACACTCAGCTGGTGCGCCGGCTTTTTCTTTTTTGAACTCGGCCCTGGACGTGCTGCTGAGGTCTAGATGCCATATTTATGTACTTGTGATGCCATGTGTACATATGATGCCATCTGTTATATGATGCCATCTGTAAATAATGATACTATCTATACATATAAAATGTAACGTCTGTTTGTCTGTATGTTACTTTATAACTCACGAAACAGTAAGCGGATTTTGATGCAGTTTTCAGCGTTACTATGCAATTTGTTAGAAATGTATAATTCTACAATTCATAGCTTAAGGCCCTTACTATTGCCAAATGGGTACTTTCTAAAGCCTACTCCTCGTTTATGGCCAAACCAAAAATAATGAAAAAATGTATTATGAATAATCTACTCTTAGACAACATATGCAACAGTTCTCTTTTTCATACCACCAAAACTTCTACATAATATTTTTTTTTTACTGAATGGCGTTTTTTGACCTCAAATTCCCTACTGCTCCTGAGTGGCTTGGCCGATTGAATTCATCTATGCTTTGATAAATAGATAAACTTTATAGCTACAAACATAACATAAGATTATTCAATCGAGTAATCACGTCCAAGTGAAAAGTATAATTTTCCCCTATTTCACTCTATCAAGGACGCAGCGAGCGTCGTAACAGCCACTATGCATTGCGCGCTGATATGAACGTTATTTCAATGTCGTTTTCGTTGATATTTGTAGTGACAAATATCGAGCTGCTAATTTGGCGATGGTAATCGCCTTAATCTATTATGTTAGATCAATAGGAGCTAAGCAATGATTATTTTCGTCTCCATATGTTTTAACTAACAACTACAGAATAGATTTCGATGCGGTTTTCACTTTTATCTTAGATGTCGTATCTGTATAAAGGTTCGAAGTAATTTTCATAACTTTCATTGCACTACAGGCTGAAGCGATTCGTGAAAAGAACTGCAGCTAATGCAGTGCAAGCGAAGCTGTGCGCAAAGCTTGGTTTATTCATGGTAATCGAATCTGGCTTAAGTATATATTTTGTATGTATAATTTGAAATCCTTTTAAAAGCGTAAGCGTGCGCTTAAGGCGATTACCGTCGCCAAATTAGCAGCTCGATGTTTGTCTGTATGAACATCGACGGAAACGACATTGAAATAACGTTCAAATCTATTTGAAATAACGTGCACTACAATGCGTGGTGGCTGTTACGACGCTCGCTGCGTCCTTGAAAGGGCAAAATAGGAGAAAATAATACTTTTCACATGGGCGTCATTGTTCGATTGAATGATTCTATGTTATATTTATAGCTATCAAGTTTATCTATTTATCAAGGCATAAATGAATTAAATCACCTAAGCCGCTTAGGAGCAGTAGGAAATTCAAACCAAAAAGCACCATTCAGTTGAAACAATTTTTCATATAGAAGTTTTGGTGGTACGAAAAAGAAAAATGTTGCATATGTTGTCCTAGAGTTGATAATCCATAATACATTTTTTCAATATTTTTGGTTTGGCCATAAAAGAGGAGTAGGCTTTAGAAAGTACCCATTTGGCGATAGTAAGGGCCTTAAGTATATATTTTGTATGTATAATTTGAAATACTTTTAAAAGCGTAAGCGTGCGTTTAAAGACTCTCGCACAAAGAACCTACCACAATAAATCAAGGATTAATCCTCATTTTGGTCCCCGTGTTCTACAATACAATCAATAAAATGTAAAAAACGTCTTTACAACAAAACTTGGCCCTACGTCACGGGTTGGAGTAGTGTCGACGTTATAGTGGACCCGTAACTACTTGACGCGACGCTATTTGGCGACAGAACGTAATTCAAACTCACATAAAACTCCGGCCAGATAGCTGTGAAGTACGACCAATCGTAGTTCAGCCTAATGGCTAACAAACGCGAAAGAAGGCATTGTCGAGATCGAGACCTTGTAGCCTCACAAATACATGTAGCCTCACAAAACACACAGATCTCAGAGAATTCGTTGCTAAGGCGAATGGATACGCCAACTGCAATTTGGACCTGTCTTTGAAGACCTACTCCTCCCACACAGGTGGTCCAAAAACTTTCATAAAAATATATGATAGGCATTACAGAGTCAAAAATAAATTTTAAGTTTCATAAACTGTTTTTCTATTTTAAGTTTTGACAAAAAAAAATCGAAAGTCATCGAAAGTTTCACATGATTAACACAAGTATTCTCTTTCTCCTTCCAAACGCCTAAAGCGATTTTAATTATTATTTCACCAAATTATAGGAAATTTTTAGATCTAAAAAATTTAAGTTTAAATTTTTTTTCCGTTTATGGCGTCCATGTGAAAAGTATTATTTTCTCCTATTTTGCGCTAACCGGAGACGCAGTGTTTGTCGTAACAGCCACTTTTCAAGGCATGCTAAAATGAACTTTATTTCAATGTTGTTTCTGTTGAAATTTGTACCGACACACATCGGGTTGCTTATTTAGCGTGGTCATACGCCTTAATAAGGCTTGATCCACAGGACAAAATACTCACAATTGAGTGATTTTGAATTTAATTATATTGTCAGAAAGTCTACATTAGAACGCTGGCTTCGTGCGCTGCCGGCACTCAGAGTCAGTAAATTTTTGAGGTTTTTCTGGATTATCCGAAAATGTATTTGTTGTAGGAAATTTTTGTCTTGATAACGGAAAACAAAACATGTTTTCGTGTTGTAGCAGTAATTTTAGACATAAAATAAATACAACTTAAAAAAGCGTTATTTAAAAAAGTTTAATCTATCGAATGAAGTGTGTCCAATTAGTTAAGTGTCTTAACAAAACGGAGGATAAAGGTCCCAAAAAACATGTCTGTGAGTTTGATCGAGTTAGTAGATGACTCCGCATAAGGAAACAAAAAAAATTAAAATACCAAAGGCAAGGCCTTTTCTATCTTATAATGCACTCTATTGTTATATGCATTTTTATTTTTTTTTGCGACTCAAAAGATAATGTTGCATTGTAGGGTACAGGCATAGAGTCTTTGTGAATACAGGAGTTCAGTCTACAACTTGTCTTGGTATACCATGACAGATCTCTGTCGACCTTGGGTGCGTGCGTCACACTTTCCTACACGACTCGTCCCGCACTGCTCTGTCATTTTGTAAATCAACCTGAGAATGCGCTCAAAATAATATACCAAAATAAATAATTACAGTTATTGTCACTACAATTTTTTAATAGTCAGAGTTTCTCATTTGTTGTTATAACATCTTCAGATTGACTAAAACAAAAAATAAAAAAATTGTAAAAAAAAAAATGTTTTCTTGTCTAAGTCTCAATTTGGAATTTGGTCTTAATTTGGACCTCATTTTAGTATTTATTTAGATATCGTTCTTGACAAAAATTCAAAATACTAATTAAGCCTGCTCATTACAGATATTCTGTGCTTTTTCATTTTTCTTTTTTCAACTTTACGTCTGAATTAAACCGGACCTTAAACCGGCTTTTTAAGGTAAGTAGTGGTATTAAAATAGTAGTGGCCATGCGTAGAAGTTCACAGATATCTCGTCTGTATATTAAATACAGTGTATTCACATCAGGAGCTGTTTTATTGCGTATTTTGGTTTAATGAGTAACGACAGTTAATTTGTTGGACTAAGTTGTGCCCATTTGAGTTATTGTTGCCGGATTTATTTTGTTGTTCGAGTAGAGTATACAATAAAATTGTACAGATAACTATTTAAACGGTGAAAATAATTTAAACTAAAGGATAAACTTACTTTAAAATCTAAAGAGTTCAAAAGTAAAGATAAGCCCTTATCGTACTATGACAGCACCAAAATATTTCCACCTTTAAAGGGGTGACGCTCACACGTTTGGAATCAGTGCTCATCTGAACACAGTGATAGTTGGACGCCTTAAGTGCACTTAAAGTTAATCATTTTAACAACTTTAGTAGTCTGATCAGTTTGCTGACCGTAGGTAGACAGATTGCGCACTAATAAGTGTGTGCGCGTCGGCATTATGTTAACGCACGCATTCAAAAACAATGCAATAGATTTTAGGTGCCAGGGCTCATCTAAACTTTTGAAATCTTTGGTTTTTGCGTAGTTTTTGTCTTGAGATTAATGTCTCGCCATCATCATCAGGACCCGCTAGAAGACCGGCGCACAACACAATCAGACGAGAACTTCTGACATGATCTTGCTAAGTTTCTTGCCCTTCTTTTTAGCAAGACTAATCGACTAATCGAGTTATTTAGAGTACGAGTGTAATATGTACAACAAACTGACCAAATTTGAAACTTGTAGGAATGTATTTATTTATTTATTCTGTGAAAATTTCAAATGGTTACCTATAACAGCTAAAACTGTAGACCACAATTTGACAGACGGACGGACAGACGGACAGCGAAGGCTTAGTAAGAGGGTCGGTTTATAGAATCCTAAAAATTTGAGTTCCGATCTCAGAGGGTGCCAAATTGTTTCTTATCATTTTAGCGGCATGGTTGGGTTCCGTACCCATATTTTACCCGTATTGTGTGTTTTTAAGGTTCCGTCTAAAAGGTACAAAAGAAACCTTTATGGTGAGACTCCGTTGTCCGTCCGTCAGTCCGTCCGTATGTCACAGCCTCATAACTTTAGCACAATTAAAGATGAAGACATGAAATTTGGCACAAAAATAGCATTAATTTGCCTACATAACACGGTGTAAAAAAAAATTATATTTGAAATTGTTCAAAATATTTCCAAAACAGTGAGAAAAATAAAAAATATTATCCTAAAAATATAATATGGGTATCAAATTGTAAAAGTGTTAAAAAGCTAATTGTAAAAATATACACTTTTACTATATTGACTGGCACTAAACTCGAGAAATATTTAAAAAAACCACAAAAATATGTATATTTACCCCCTATTTCCGAAATTGGTGGACCAAAAAAATATAAAAAAAATGTCGATCATAACTGGCCAAATAAAAAAAATTCAGCGATTAAAAAAACTAGAGCACAAATGATAAATACAAAAAAAGAAGTAGAATAAATTTTTTTTTTTATTAAAATACAAAATGGGTAACAAATTGTAGGTATTAAAAATTTTATTGTAAAAATATAAAGTTTGGTTATATTTAATTGCATCTATTTCGAGAAATCCTTAAAAAACCATAATACTCGGTACTCGTAAAATGTATATTTCCCCTCCCTTATCTCCAAAACTGGTGTGCAAAAAAATATGAAAAAAATCATGATAATGTATGTTTACGTAAAAATTACAGGAAATTCGCGAAAAAAATGTCCTAGGTCCGCGAGTCTAACTCTCACTTGGCCGGTTTTTTTTTTTATTGTGACTCCCTACCTATGAATTCCTAATTTTAAATTAGCTTTAACCATAATTCCTTAAGGGTTCTTTTATGTAAATTTTGAGTACGATACCCTAGAAATTACGTCATTAAAGATCCTTATTTCTTGACTCCTAATGTCAGGTTTATCCCGGTTATTTGCGTAACACCCGTGACAAACAAACAGACAGGCACTTAAGCTTTTAACGTTATAAATTTATATTATAATTTTTAACGTTTTCCATATTTATGTCGAAACAAAAAAATCATCGAAACTCTAAATACGAATTAAAAAGCAAAAATCCAGTCAAAAAGAAACTTCCAATCCTGAAAATCGCTCAGAAACCGAGGCGTTAACTCCTAAACTCCCAAGTGAAAGTAAGTACACTGGCGGACAGAAAAAGTGCAACACTTCCCATTCTGCCCATTCTCGCCACCCGCACCCCGCCCCGACGCGCCGCGCCGCCGTACACTGGCCAGCAATAAAAGTAGAAGCGAAAACATCGCTCCCGCACACTTACACTAATAAAATAAAAAGTTACATGCAAGGAGCTTGGAACTATAAGGAGCTATTATTTCGATCTCAGATTAAGCTTAATATTTTTAAATTTCATTTTAAAACGGTACTTAAAATCTGTTGCTTTATTGCAAACCAAAGTCTGATTTTAAAGAAAACTAGATAATTTCCTTACAAGATATCTCTTATACAAGTAGGTACATAAAAGATTTTGCAAAAAGCGAGAGTTTTAAGAAAAACCTAAATTCATCAGGGTACAGCTTGTATGAACCAACTTAATTAATAGCGGTTTATGAAACTGGCTCATAAAGAGGTTATTAAAACACGGTTATGAACGTACGGCTCGTCTTTTAACAGTATACACGAGTGTTTAAATATACTACTCTATCTACACTTATGCAATAAGTTACCTACCTATAGTAAAATTTATCGTAATCTTTTCTTGATTTTACACGTTCGTTTTGATTTTTCGTCATTTTTGTTGCTCAGTATATGCTGTCAGACATTTTCGACCAGAATAAAACTTTAAAAAAGCAAAAAAATAATAAATAACGCACAAAATCAATCACAGTCCACCGCGCATGGGTTTAGTCACAAGTATGATCATCATTTAAACCATTTTCTATTAAAACTTCAGACCGTAAAGAACCCATTTCCGCTGCAGTAGAAGTTACTAATTCAATGAAAATAAATAATTATAATGGTAGTGCTTGATTCATAATGAGCCAATTTACTTGTATGTAGCTATCACACTAAAGATAAACCTTTGTCACACCTAACAGCTTCGCATCAATCCAAAGGATCCCGTTGGCGGAGTAAGGCCGGTGGTCTCATATTTCACGGAGCGACTTCTGTTCGCCTTAAGCCGCACTTTTCAGTTCTCCATCGACCGTTTGTTCCATACTTCACGGCATTATAAGGCATATTGTGGTGTAATAAGATTGTTTATAGGTGGCAAATAGGTTTGTGCGGTTACGATCGCTGATAGCTTGTTGTGACAGCTCTCAATAGTTACATCATGTTGAAGAGTGATTTCAGCTAAGGATTATTTTAAATGGGTTTGGCGTGGTTTAGTAGTTTTTTTTTCGTTTTTTGTATTTTTTAAAGGAAGCCTCGTTTTCTCTCTTGTCTATAAATCCGTGGCATATCTAACACAGCTTGAATTAATTAGCTGAAATTTGACTCGTTGAAAGTGTTTTTAATGACGTCATATTTTAATATTATAATATAGCAGCGGTAGATCTGGTGGTAAGACGTCAGGCTCATAACATAAACTTCCTGGTTTAAATCCAAAATTATGTGCTTAGTTTAGTATAAATGAGGTGCTGAGCGCAAAGGTTGTGTTAATCCACGTTTAGCCTTTTCAAATTTTATACGTAAATTTATCAAAAAAATCTCAAAAAGACAATTGGGAATAACACCACTTTTGCGCGCAGTGCCTCAAATTTTTAACACTTTAACATTTAGATGAGCTCAACTCAACCATCCATCAGCCTGGTTCGTTCACTGCTGGACATAGGCCTTTCCAAGATTTTGCCACTGTTGGCGGTCCTCCTGAAAGAAATGCCCATACCCACACACGCTGGGCAGGCGGGTTGGCAAGCGCGGTACCGATACCCTCGCACCAGTGACACCGCTGCCTGTCACCAGTGGCACCGCTGCCCGTCACTAGTGGCACCGCTGCCTGTCACCAGTGACGCCGTTGCCCGTCACCAGTCTATTTTATGTAGGGGATACATATTTCGCAGGCAATTAGTAAAATTCGGCTGTTTACAAACGGGCGTCATCAGTTTCTAAACGCTCGCTTTTTCGGAATTTTCTAATTTGCCTCAGCATATATCAGTAATTCTGTTAGAAGTATTGAGGGTTGCCTCACTACGCACCGCTTTGCTCGACTCGCAATATGGTATACCCCGCTTTACGCGAGGGATGCTTTCCGGACAAAATCACTTTACGCGAAATTCGCGTATAACGGGGTATTAAAGTAATTAAAGTGCTTTTATTGCAAAAATGAAACATAATCAATTGTAACAGAAAAGTTTCAACTTACTTGATCCTTAGAATTAATCACTATCTAATGGTTTTTAACCGACTTCAAAAAGGAGGCGGTTCTCAATTCGACTGTATGTTTTTTTTTTTTTTTTTTTTTTTTTTTTTGGCGTTGTTACTCCATAACTCCGTCATTTCCCAACCGATTTGAACAATTCTTTTTTTGTTTGAAAGAGTATACTTCCAGGTAGGTCCCATTTTGGGTTTGGTCATGATCTGATGAAGGTCTTCAGAGATAGGCAGTGGAATGACAGCATATCTCTCGAAATTGAGGCAATCGCTATGTACTTGGGTGCTGATTACAAGGTATTACTTGAAAATCGACATTCTTCCACCTGACCTTCGATCCTGGCTTCATCAACATATTCACCATAGAACTCTTCAACGGATCAGAGCACATAACTCGAGATTGCGGAAATCACTGCGTTAGGGTGCTGATTCAAGGGTATTACTTGGAGATTATCAGAATACCCACCTGACCTTCGATCCTGGCTTCATCACCATAGAACTCCTCAACGGATGACAGCAAATAACTTTAGATTGCGGCAACCAGTTTGTGTTAGGGTGCTCATTGCAGGGCATTGCTGAAAATTGCCAGTGTACCCACCTGAATTTCGATCTTGGCTTCATCACCGTAGAACTCTTCAACGGATGACAGCACATAACTCGAGATTGCGGTAATCATGTTGTGTTAGGGTGCTGATAGCAGGAAGCTACTCAAACATGGCTACTTATACTCACTTGAACCAAGTTTGCAAGAACTACCTATACCTCACAATTTAACCCAGCAACACTAAAAAATGTGAAATAAAATAAACTTTTAACAAAAAAATAGCAACCGACTTCAATAGTAACAGCAGTCATTCACTAAAAAGTTAATAATAATTCTATAAAGACCGATGGTACCGAAGCAACACTTTTGCCGACTTCTTTCTTCCTGAAACATTATGTTATCTAGAAGTCGGCGTATTTCCTACGATATAGCAACATAGAAACCAATATAAGAACGCCGACTTCTAGATAACATAACGTTTCAGGAAGAAAGAAGTCGGCAAAAGTGTTGCTTCGGTACCATCGGTCTTTATAGAATTATTATTAACTTTTTAGTGAATGACTGCTGTTACTATTGAAGTCGGTTGCTATTTTTTTGTTAAAAGTTTATATTGTTTACCGAAAACTTATAATGCGATTAATAAAAGTTTTCTGAAATTTCACTATTTTGATGTATGCTTCTAAAGCGGGACAAATCAGCGCGAATTTTAAAAATCGCGTTATAACGAATTCGCGCCGTGCGGGGTCGCGTAAAGCGGGCGTTTACTGTACATGTTAACCTAGCACCAAACGGCAAATCGCAAAACAGCGAGCGTTTTGAAACTGACGGCGCTGTTTGTAAACGGCGGAATTTTACTATTTGCCTGCTACAGATATATCACCATCAACCTGGTTGTGACTGTTTGAGACCTGTCTTCTTATTCTCTCCCTCCTATAAACTTCGGGGAGGTTTGCCATTCCATTTAAGATGGTGGTACCTCCACAGTTGAGCCAGGCATCAGCTCTACCACCTAAATCAGAGCTACAGCTCAGTGCTACTCAAACTATCTCAGATTTAAAGCAAAATAAATAGAAATTGAAGAAAACTGCCGCCGCCAGCCAAACAAAAGTCGTAATTTACAATTGCGCTCACGTTACAATTTGCACTAAATTTATCATACAATAACTTTCGTATCTGAAAATTATTATTCAAATCAACCGGCATTAATCAATGCGCTCGATAAAGAAAATGCATTCGATGCTGCTCCCGCGCACCCTAGTGCTGGGACACGCATAAATTAACGGCTCTCGATATCGATTCGGTTTATCAATTTATTTTAACACAACGTTACGACACAATCCATGGAAGGATGTATAGAGTGTGGACTGAAACTGCCTTTTTAACCGACTTCAAAAAAGGAGGCGGTTCTCAATTTGACTACAAATATATATTTTTTTCATTTTTTTTTTGGCGTTGTTACTCCACAACTCCGTCATTTCTGAACCGATTTGAATAATTCTTTTTTTGTTTAGAAGAATTTAATTCTAGGTAGGTTCCATTTTGGGTTTGGTCATGATCTGATGAAGGTCTTCAGAGATAGGCAGTGGAACTGCTCAGAAAATGACAGCATACCTCTCGAAATTGAGGTAATCGCTTTGTACCTGGGTGCTGATTACAAGGTATTACTTGAAAATCGACATTCTTCCACCTGACCTTCGATCCTGGCTTCATCACCATATTCACCATAAAACTCCTCAACGGATCAGAGCACATAACTCGAGATTGCGGCAATCACTGCGTTAGGGTGCTGATTCAAGGGTATTACTTGGAGATAATCAGAATACCCACCTGACCTTCGATCCTGGCTTCATCACCGTAGAACTCTTCAACGGATGACAGCACATAACTCAACATTGCGGTAATCATGTTGTGTTAGGGTGCTGATAGCAGGAAGCTACTCAAACATGGCTAATTGGCTACTTATACTCACTTGAACTTCGTTTCATATTAACACCACGTTTGCAAGAACTACCTATACCTCACAATTTAACCCAGCAACACTAAAAAATGTGAAATAAAATAAACTTTCAACAAAAAATTAGTAACCGACTTCAATAGTAACAGCAGTCATGACTATTGAAGTCGGTTACTATTTTTTTGTTAAAAGTTTATTTTTTTCAATCATGATTTTAACGTTCTCACATCGCCGTATACAACCTGGTTACCGAAAGAATGGGCCTGGCGTCGATGACGTCACTGCGATGCATGGGTATTGGGTACGGTGTGCAAAAAAGCATCAATAAGAATATTTATGAAACTTAAACCAATTTTTGTGAAAACTCTATGTAACTATGTTGTGTAAGATTTGAAAAACATAACAGTGAATGAAAATGGATAACAATATTAGTTTGATTTCAATACATCATTCTATACAGAAAATGCACTTGATTTATACAGCGCTATATATGAATTATGATTATTAATTATATAATTATTGAATTAGGACTATTTTAATATTTTAAGATGAGATTCATAATAAATTATAACAGTTACGACTTTTTAGTTTTTTTATTTCATGTTATTACTAAAAGTACTTAGTTACGATTCATAATTCAGTATCACAGTATTAGTATTCAGTATTCAGTTAAACAGTCCAATAACAAAAACTTAACAAAAATAGCCTAGAAACGTAACAATTATAACAAAACAAAAAATTTAACAAAATAACTAACACAATTTAACAAAAAACTTAACAAGCCTATTCAAAAAACTGCAGAGATGTCACTGAGTTATGTCAGAGATGAAGTAGCTATGTGTATCGGTGACAAACATGCGGACCGTACTGACGCGAAAGGACGACCGCGGGGAGGTAAGCGGAGAAGCGGGAGAGGTGACACATTCCAGCGAGGCCCATTCTCTTAGTAACCGAGTTGTACTTCGGGTACAATACACGCTATTTAGGGCATGCAGATTCAGCTCACAGTGTTTTTCCCTCACTGTGGTGGCACGTCTACACGTCTGCCACATTCTTGATAGATATGAATAATCACGTATCTTTAAGTATATATAAAATATACATTACATAATAAACCATCAAACTGGCAACAACAATTTATTTTATATAAAACCGCCACTTAATTGGTGACCCCGACGTGATACAACGACAGCAGCTCATAGTAAGTAAATTTATTATTATTACAATCACTTAAAATAAACTATTAAAAAACCAAAGAAGTGATGTACAAGTTCTGAACAGCCCCCTCCTATACAAGATGCGAACAAAGAAGTATTCCCTTCAAAAGTTTTATCTGTAGTTTCCAGCGGCGAGGGGTGGGATTATGACGCTGCTAAGTCGATCCAAAAAAAAGCACTCATTTCTAAAAATTCTTAGTGTTTCTTCAGAAGATGTTCTTAAAAATTACACTGGGATAATAGATCGGCCTATTTCCAATTTTGTGCAAACATAGCGCCACGCGAGTTAGTGAGTTTAGGTACGGAAGATTTGCTATTCGGTTGCGTGCAGGCGTTTTTTTCAGTAATACTTGGAAGTTAGAAGCACATGAAAATAATTGTACATTAAAATAATGAATGGTGGATTCAGGATCGGTTGGTTGTGGTTGGAGGTATTTCTGAAAGGCAAACCGGTGGGAATCGGCTTCTATGGACACTTCGCCACTGGTAGTTTCTTCTTCTGTTGCCTGTATTTTTGCATTTTTTGCCTAGATAAATGCATACACATTGTCACGACATGAATCCCAGTGAACTGTTAAATGCAAGTCATAGTCCACACTCACGTTTCACCGAAGATTCTTGCGTTCCAGCCTGATGGGTTGGCCCTATCACCGTACTTCGGGCAAAAATCGGAAGCACGCAGATGAAAATTTGAACCCGAATTAGTAAACCACGAGTAGTTAAGGCTAGACGGTAACTTTTTACCGCGATTTCGTGTCCTAGCTCTTAACGTTTTATTGCTATCCTATTTAGCCTACATACTAAACTACTGCATTTTTCAAATGTTTATGAACTACCACGGGGTCAATATGTATTCAAATTCTTAAAAAAATTTTGTAATTTGAGAAAAATCCGTGTGGAAATGAGACGTTTTGGAGCACAAAATACAAGATTTCTGGGTACTTTGTAAATTTCAATACGGATAGGAAGTATAGGTTAGGCGATAGATAAAGTTATTTTAATTTTTATTCTATTTTATCCATTAGCGTACAACTGAGATGACAACTCTTTTCGTACGCCATCAAAATATGATCCTCTTCTCTTAAACCACCAGACAAGAGAGGTAGTCATTTGTGTAGATGTTTTGAAAACTGGGAATATAGTAATCAAGTCTCATTTATTTTTGTAATTAAAGTATCATTTTTATCGACAAAATCAGTAACCAAATCCGAGTTAATAATAATGAAACTCATCGATACAAGATGCCGTCTCAAATAACTTTGTGTGTGCGGCCATCGCAATGGCGAGATAATGAAATATCTGCACTTATATATTATAAAGTTCATTATAAACAATTATTTATTGTTAGCGTATGTTTATTAATAAGGAGAACCGATCCGGCAGGCTACCGTGCATAGTCGAGTAGTGCTGGCGAGTTAACTTATCGATATATGAAAAAAAGATACCGTAAAGGATTTTTTGGAATATTTTTTAATTTCATTAAGCCTGGGAATACATGATGAAAGTTCTTGACGTCAATTTGCTACAAAACTCAAACCTATGTTTGATTTACGCTATTTACTAAAAAATATAAACACTATATAAAACCTAAAAATATAAAACCTCTTTATTTTTTTCCATGTTTTCTTTTTCACCCAAAGGTTCCCTGGAAGATATTGCTATTAGCAATAAGTGCCGCCTTTGTACACTGTAAAATATTTTATGCTTTTTTTTTCATGTTTTTGTGTAAATGTACATTAAGTGTAATAAATAAAATAAATAAATAAAATAAATATATATTTTTTATCCTTTGAACCTATGCATCTAAAAAAGCGGTTGTACAGTGGAGATAACATCAAGTAATCATTAATTGTACCAGTGGCGTGTCTTCGCTGGAAAAGCAATGACATTGTTAAGTATGACTAGTAAAAAAATATGAAAATAATAAAAAACAATATTGAAAAAATTATCTTTGACTATATCTTTTGATTATACTAGTCAGCAAGAAATCATCAAGATCTTAATAGATAGACGATCTAAGCTTCACTATTCAAATTTTTATATTACCGTATATTATTCTAGTTATATCATTTAGTTTACTTATAGTTTTACTTAAATATAAAGTAGCAATGAAAAAGTATTGAAAAACAAGTAATCATCGCTGTAACTCAGTAAATAAGAGAAATGTTTTAGTTCATTACTTTTCGTTGAATTTCTCCAACTACTTTACTTCATAATTTTTTATAAATATATTAACAATAAAACCATGAACAATGAAAAGAACAAAAAAACAACCAAGTTCTGAAATAAATGTCAATACATCGATTTTCATTCTTCCCAACCAGCCATGTGCCATTCAAAAACCAGATCTATATGTTTTCTACTAAAGTTAAATGTCTCTAAACTTAGGTCCTTATCAATCCTGGCCAGTCTAGAGAGTTACAAAAGCGGTCAAGCTACAATAATTGTGCGTGCATAAATTAGTGTCCGTGCCTTGAGCATTGCAGTTGTTTAAATCGTGTAGTAAGTCTTGGATTTACATGTGTTTACTAAATTAGTAATTAAATAATAATAAAAATTGTTTTAATCTGAAGTAGATCAATTTAAAAGGCTTTATTTAAAGTTATTGTGGTAAATGATAATCGACAGGTTCCGCAGAAATTAATTTATTTTGTATGCATGCAAATTGACTTAGTGTTTTCCTCCACCGTTTAGCAAGTTGTAAAGTAATCAAGCTCTTTTTAAATACTCCCTGCAGACAACTTCATAACACCAAAAGCTTATTATTTCAGAACTCATTGATTAATAGTCGCAGGGAGTCTGTTGAGTGAGCTACCGACGCGTTTTTGGTAGTCTAAATTATATAAAATAAATTGCCACTGCACCTTTTTCCGATTTCTCAGTGGAATTGCTTTATTGCTTGAAATTTTATTCAAAAGTTTTTCAGTGTGGCCCAATTAGTACTCCAAAAGCTTTGTTTTTTTTCAGTAGGATCAAACTTCATCAAACATTTGGGTTGCACAAATGTACCAGGGGGATAATTTAATGGATAAAAGACCAAAATCTGTTGCCACCTGTGGTAAGCAAAAATAAAATATAATTGCTGCATTATGGTAGCGCTAGCATCTCCAACACCATTGGTAGTTCGTTTAGCTCCTGTGCGTATTGCTTAAGCTGGTATGTGTGAAGTGTGCAATAAAATATATATGTATTAGTGGTGTGTAGAGTGAAGACGACTGTTCGTTTTGTCGGCTGAGAATAGATGCTGTGTGAACCGATATATGGATTTTGCTATTGGTTTATACATAGATATCATAAGATAGAGGTTCGTTGCTTATAATTGTTTTTTATCGATATGCCAAAAGTTTGCCTAAGTCATTAGATTTCACCTTGTATAGAAACTATCGATTAAACATTAACTACACTGATAGCCCAAAATATCCTTGCGAAGACTATTCGTTTTCTTTTTGATAAATGTTAATTTCAAAGTGAAGTTGAGCCAAAAATCTAATAGCAATTTCAGGAACTCATTGAATATGGAAAACCTGAAGGATAATCCTGTTAGTTTTTCATACAAAAACTCGTGTCCTCCATATGGGGTAACGCAGAACCCCCCTGAAGTGCCTCACGCCTGTCCCTGTCCAACCCCCACCTCGATAAAAAAACAACTTGGAAAAAAGCACGCCACCCCTAGGCCGTCAAAAAAAAAGAAAAACGAAGTTCGTAATTTAAATGTTGTTCAGATGTCAATAACCGACGGCACGGTTCTGAATCTCATGAAGTTCGGCACCTTTTTCTTTTAATTAATATCTTAATTAAGACTCGTATTGGTAATTACCTCGTTAAATGGTAATTAAGTTAATGAGTTCGAATAAAATTATGCATTGGAAAAACCGCAGGATTTTTATTCGGAGCGCTTTAATTTATGAGAGATTTCTTTTTACTTCCATGCATTTTTACATCTGTAATGTGTTTATATTGTGTTTGCAGACATACTAAAAGTATTCGTTGTGTTTATGTGCTATTTGTCATTCGTTAGCCATCGGTCACGAAGGTTAAGCAAATTTTCCTATCTCAAATAATTTAATGAAACTTTTATACTCATTGTTGTCGATTCGGTGTAACACGACTTAACTAATTTGACAGGACTAACCTTATTTTGAGCGTCCTGTCTTTGTCTTTTTGATACAGAAAGAAAAATACAGAACGCTTAAATTTACCTCAGTCTTGTCAAATACGCCGAATCGACACAAATGTTTACTTATAAACTAAACTACGATGTGCGACTGTCTGGGGAATGCACTATTCAACACAAAGATCTCTGCCATGTTCATTCCTCTGAATAAAAGTAAGTCCATCCATCCATCCATCAGCCTAGTTCGTCCACTGCTGGACATCAGCCTTTCCAGGACTTTGCCACTCCCGACGGTCATCCTGGAAGAATTGCCCATACTCACACACGCTGGGCAGGCGGGTTGGTGAGCGTGGTGCCGGAACCCTCGCACCAGTGACGCCGCTGCCCGTCACCAGTCTGTTCCATATAAGGCCCGGCTTTTAGGGATGGATATACCGCCATCCGTCGGTCCCAGGCATGGTGGGCCTCCTGGTTTTTTGCCTATGAGCTGTCTTCTTACTCTCCCCCGAATTACTTCGAGGGGTCTCCAAGTAAGATGGTGGTACCTCCACAGTTGAGCCTGGCATCAGCTCTACCACCTGTGAATATTTATAATAGTAAAATAATATTTATAGTAGTAAAATAGTAAGTAGGCGTTTTTATTATTGCCAGAATTTATTAACAGAGACACGTATAAAGTGGGAGCCAAAAAAACAACTTTGATGTGAAGACCAATGAAGACTCCGTCAAAAAAGGTTGCCAACACCTCCCACGCGAGAGGCAAATAATTTATAGCGACTTTTTATACTACTACGTGTAGTTGCATCACACTCGCTTGGCGGGGGGTAGGTGGGGAACAGTGCGACTATTTGATAGATATCGTTGAGATGCGAATCATGTCAGCTTTGGTTTTGGAAAAACCTCTGGCATTTTTATAAGCATATCGTCACGACATTTTTCCCGGGGGGTTGTCAGAGCTGAATCAGAGTATAGACTATCACTAGAACGACACCCTCATAAGGGAAAAGCTTTATCGCCGTACTTTGGGCACAAATCCACGCTTTTTTGGGCATGCAGGTTTACCTCAGTGTTTTCCCGCATCGCTCAGCAAGTGGTAAGTATACAAACACCATGCAAACTTATTGGTGCATGCTCGACTGGCATGGCAGGATTCGAATCCGGGTCTCAAGCATGAGAGTCTGATGTTCTAGCAACTAAGCTATCGCAGCTTCTGTTCTTTGCTGGCATTTTTATTTTTGCTCAAATCTGCATCTAATTTACGTCAGTCGAGTCATTGTTACGTGAGTCGAGTCATTATTACGTGAGTCGAGTCATTATTACGTGATTCAAGTCATTATTACGTAAGTCGAGTCATTATTACGGGAGTCGAGTCATTATTACATGAGTCGAGTCATTATTACGTTAGTCGAGTCATTGTTACAAGTAGACACAGCCTAATTATTTATGGTACGGTCGCCTGCGTTTCAAGCTACCTTGAAACGTTAATATTTGGATTTCAACCCTTCAACCACTCCGTGACTGTATAAAAAGAGCTGGCATTGGATAGTTTAATGTGCGGTTGACTGTACACCTGACTGAAGAGAATAAAGACGCTATTGTACTTTTAAACTGGATTGAAAAGATAAATCATTGTTTGACACATTAATTTATGCAGCCAAATTCATATTGCAGGCTTGGTAAGTGATCAGTATCACGGATCGATAACACTTTTTTAAATTATTATAAATAAAATGTTGACCTCCCATAGTAATTGACTCTGGGTTCGCTTGAGGTAGAAGGGACCCCGAAAAAAAATATTTACGAATGTAAAGGTCATCGAACTGATACTGGGCACTTACCGAGTCTTCAGAATGAATTTGGCTTTATATATGAATGTCACCATGAATACAAGGTGTAACAGAAAGGTGTAACCATATTTGAAGAGCTTATTCAGTCAATGGTATAGAACAACTTTTACTATGGAGCCAACAACGAAATCTCAAAAAAAAATCTGCCCTTCCATACATTTCAGCAAAGCGGCATTGCATTTTTCCATGAAAAAGTTTTTTTTTTTTCGAGATACAGGGTTTGTTCCATAGTACAAGTTGTTCTGTACCATTGACTGAATAAGCTCTTCAAATATGGTTACACCTTTCTGTTACACGTTGTATAAACGAAAACCTTGACTGACTGACTGATTGACTGACTGACTGACTGACTGACTGACTGACTGATTGACTGATCTATCAACGTCCAGACCAAACGACTTCACCTGGGAACATGAAATGTGGACTGTAGGTTCCTTGTATGATTTAAATATCCGATAAGAAGGTATTTTTGGAATCTACGCGATCATCGCTGCGGAGCGTCCGCTATTACCAAATATTTTTGAAGTGGGACCAACGCTACGAAAACAGGGCGTCTTAAAAAAATGTCTACAGTGTATGCAAGCGAATCATTAAAAAATTAGGACTGAAATATACAGGACTGTGATTTTAATGCTATAGTAGTTAAAATTAAATAAATAAAATGAATTAATTCAAACTAGTAAATGTTAAGGTGTAAAACATGACCACGTGGACTAAACAATACCACTCTCAAGCTAGTAACTTTACAAAATCTTACTTACCAATAATATGTATAGGATGTTCTGTAAGTAGTGCTCCAAACAAAAACATAAATGAGGCGCTGAGTGCAATAGTGGTGTAACCCATATTATGTATATATTTTTGAGTTTCTTGATAGATTTATCGTAAAAGAGTCTCAAAAAGATAAAAGTGAATAACACCACTTTAGCGCTCAGAACCTCAAGGCACAGAGCGCAATAGTGGCGTAACCTAAATTTAGTCTGAATATATCAATTTAGAAGATTTTAATGTGAGTTACACTACTTTTGCTCTCGCCTCAAATAGAAAAGACCATAGCTTTGAAAACAGTTTTTGAAAATACACAAAAAAAATACAAATATACAAAAATATACAAACAAAAATACACGTCTCATAGGAAAACCTATCAAAAGTAATAATAATTATAACACGAAAAAATAATAAAGTGTCATAAATACAAGAAATTTCACAAACGTTCAAAAAAAAGTACGATTTTCCTTAAATCTATATTGTTTTATTCTGATAGGGCATGGTCTCAGCTATCTATGGTTTTCGTTTGCAGCTCTACTCACAGCCTGTATGTATAAATTTAATGACGGTACTCTGTGACCTCGAACCTATTTAGCAATAATCTAGGTCCAGCTGAGAAGATCTAAACTGTGAATGATCTAGAGCTAGGGGAACATAGCGACTGTATGCTAACGACATTCGCAATGCTACTCTGTGACCCAATAAATGATAATGCACGGCATAAGTGGACCAAATAGACCCTCAGGATCACCTCCCGGCAGCTAATGCCAGGATCTTCTAAACATAGTCACAATAGGGTGGTCATCATCCAATTGTGGTGATGGAAATCGGACCGTTTAGCAGCCACAATGGCGAACAATTTGTTATCTCATTGCATTTCTTTAAGTTTCATACATAATGTATAAGGTGCGTTCCTGTAACGGCCATTTTGTAGAGATTTTATATATTGTAAGTGACGGGGTTTGTGAAATTGATGATATTTTCAAGTGTTTCTCAAGTACACAATGTAGTACAGATATTCTATTTCATGAAGTCCGTATGGCTATGGTTGTAGTAGTGCAAGCACATGCATTTTTTCTAGTGTGCGTAACCTCGGGTGCGTTACAAAACGTGCAACAGACACTAAACCCGCTTATCTTATTCCGAAGCACGCAAACCGAACACAAATGTGCCCCTACGGAATTTGAACCCGCGACCTCCGTATTAGTAGTCCAGTACTCGAACCACTGGTCCAGACAGGCGGTCTATAATTCAGGATATCATAATTTTGTAATTGTCGGCTTATGAGTTACCTTTTCTTTCATGAAATATCGCCAACATTAGCTGATTTCAGCGTTTATTTATGACGTAAATGTAACTTTCCAAATTCGGATCCATCATTTAGAATTTCACCCTTCCATCCATGTCGTATACAAGTACCGATATAATGCAAGGCAACTCTGTACAAATATGTGTTGCTATACCTATAGCTGCTAATTTTATAGGACAGGAGCCTGAAACCTAAACATTGCTCTTGTGTGTAAATAGACACTTTACAAATACATAATATCCACATTCTGAATGCAATTTCACAATGAAATTAGTTAGGATTTCAGATTTACAGGAAAAAATAAAATAATTAAGAGGCTATGCGAATTTTATTTTTGTCACTGTCACTTCAAGCGAAAAATCGCGCAGTGCGAGAGTGGATTCAGGGCAAAAGGGAAAAAAGTTGGTTTTATATTTTTATTAAAAAAACTAAAATAGCTAGGAAAATTCCAAATATCAAATCTCTAGATATTGTTAAAACACACCTAATAATGGTACATTACGATACGAGAGCGATGAAACGTTTTCTGACGAGTGTGAGTTTGCGGCACGAGCCGAAGGCGAGTGCTGCAATCACACGAATCGAGAAAAAATTTCTCGCACGAGTTTCGTATAATTTTTTATAGCACAAGTGCGGAAAATGCCGACTTTACGCACACACAGCGTGCGTAAAGTGGTCATTTTACGCGCGGTGTGCTATAAAATATGTTTGAGTTCTGTATATGGTTCCAAACATGTTTTCCAATTTTAAAACCCTAGATTATATAGTCAAAATGCATAAACCAGAAACTGATTATAATTGTCCGTGTATTTCATGAAATACACAGAAAAGAAACACGCGTATTTTTTTAGCATATCGCCTTGAGAGGTCTTTTCGAAATTAAATTCTATCGAGAAAATTTCATCTAATCGCGTTTTCCTTCAGTGAGAATCTTAATCAATTACTCATTAAACATTTACCTAAAAATAAAATCATAGATGACGTTAAAGTGGAGTAAATGGATTCGAAAAATCACAATTTTTTTTTGGTGTCGCCTTATGTCACAAATGTATTCACCAAAACAAAACAGCAACCAGTAAAAACAATTAATATCATAACATCTCCTGGCACATCACCATGCCGACGACCACGGTGCAAGACATGCGCTATCATCAACACGGACACACAAATCAAAACACACCACACAACCTGTACATACAAATCTCAAGCAAACTGCAACTGCAAAACAAAACACTGCATATACCTACTAGAATGTCGACACTGTTCGGCATTCTACGTAGGAGAAACACGAAATGAACTACACATCCGCATTAATCATCACAGACACACATCAACCATCCACAACAACAATCTCCCTATCCCCGTCCATGTACGCTCTCATAACCAAACATTCAACAACTGTTTCACTGTAAGAATCATAAAACCATTTCACCCACCATTGACAGATATAAAATTAAGGACGTCGGAATACTCGTATATATATGGTCACTTGGTGAGCACTACGGACCAGGACTAAACAAGCAACATTAAATTCAGACTTGACTTACACCAGACCAGACACAATAAAATCCAAAAACAATTTCCATCAAGATCAGGGTACCTTGAGCAGCGATGCCATCTTGCGGGTTTTGCAAATAAACGCCTAATATTGCAAATAAACTTCGGGGTAGCGCTCGATGTACCCGCAGGGTGGCCTCTATATTTATATTTTTCAATTTTTTCTCTTAAAGTAGGTTAAACTCATTCATAATTATGTCATAAGGTTGTATATATATTTTTATTCATATATTAAATGTCATTCATTTAAACTCATAAGTCATAAGGTTGTATATATTTCATGTCATTTACTATGTATAATTCGACTGATGCCGGCCCCAAAGTGGGCCGAAATATATTTCGAAATTAGGTTTTTGTACGCCGTTTTAATTATACAAAAAATAAAAATAAAATATAGATAGATACCGGCAAACAACTTGAACAAAAATTTCGCCTTATGTTCCACCAAATAGAGACAAACTTTTGTAATTTTTTATGTCGGTCTATACCAAGGTTGTGAATGTTCGAAGTGAAGTAAAGAGGCACTCGTGCTACGCTTGAAAAAAGTAAACACCGGTTTTTTCTTGTTTGACGCCGTAGCAAATACTTATTTTGTGTAATTTCTTTCTGCATATTTTCCAGGTTTAAAATAAATGTTGCGTGCTCCCGGTCTAGCGTAGCCCGTATCTACACATTGTTTTATAATCTAAACATATATATCACGCCCTATCATTTTACCCCCGCTTTTCCAAATAAGCTCATTTATAACGTGGAGCTGAACAAAAACAAAAATTTGAATAAGGAGGGCATTATTTATCACTCGCCCCAATGAACGCCGTTAATGTGATTTTTTAATAAAAAAAAACTCAAGCGCGCCAAACGAGCACCATGTATCATCGGTTTTTTCGGCCACTGATTGTCCTCCGTGAAAAAATATATTTTATTTATTTACCAACGATTTTGCGGGTAGCAACGAAAATTAATTACGTCGTAAATTATCTTGAGCTCCCGGTCTGCTTGAGTTTTAAATAGTTTCTGGTGATACTTATTTACTCTTTTTAGGAAAGTACGTTCGCTAACGGCGGCGCGGCGTCTGAAAGTCTGAATAACTAACCTTGTCAGAATCTAACTTAACACTGGCTAAAAGTGGCGCCTAAAATAGCAGCCGTCACCAAGACACAAAAAGAAAAAGTTTTTGCTTTACGCACAAAAAAGTATGAACATATTTTGCCGTAAACATAATCATGGTTTAAAAAACAGCACAAAAAAAATGGCGAAACAAAGGCCGCATCACACGAAAACCCTTGCCTTGCCTAATTAAATAAAAAAAAAACGCTCTCTCAGAACGTGCGATGTCACGTTCCATATTCGCGCGATAATTACACGTCATTCTTTTTTCAAAATGCGCGCCCGATGACGCGCGCAATTAAAGCTGTGTACAGACAACGGGAAGGAGCGACATAAAGCCGGGCGCACACAATGCGTCCTCAGCGAATTTGCCGCAGGCTAGTGAAATTAACAAGGTGATTTACACTTGACACTAGGCACTGTTTTTCTCCACTCCTCAACGGGGCAACTCTACCGTGCACGTTCACATTTACAACCCTCATTTCCGTCTGCTTGACTTGTGTAAAAAGTTCAAGCGTACACATTGCATGCTGCATTTTCTTTAGCCAAAAGTTTGCCTCGTTTTTTAGGCTGTACGGTAAAGTATCGAAGTGCATGCGGTGAGTATAATGTTTCCGCGTCTCTTGTTCCGTAATAATTTCAGTGAAATAAAATGAAGTGTTGTACGTCATTAGGTTGAAAGGACTGTGTTGTTGTATTTGAGTTTCCGGTACTGTAAAAGGTTTTTGACTTTTATGTTAAAATCATTTTTGCCGCTATATTCTTACCTTTACTTATAATACAATCGTAAGTAGCGTTTTGTCCATATAAGGGAAAAAAAATAATGAAATTTAATTCCCTGCGTTACATTTACATTAGACCCGTAAAAATAAATGCTATCACACATTTTCGTCTGTTTGTGTACTTGCGTTTCACATAAAACCTACTGAACGGATTTGGATGAGGTTTTCACAGTTGTGTGGCTTAATCTACCGTGGAAAATAACCAAGAGGATTTTAAATAAAGTAAAATGCTCATCCCTATAGTCCTATTTTTCCCGACTAGTTAGCGCTACATCATGAAACTTATTACACTGTGTTAATTAAGTTCATAGAGTATACAACTCGATGGCGATGTACACTGAGCCACTTACAAGGATTTCAGGGCAGACGAAGTCGCGGGCAGTTTTGTTTAGTCACACAAATTATTACAAATATTGTCTCTAAAAGCAGCTCCTTTTATTTTAGTTCACATACATGTATTGATGTTGATATGAAATGAAACTCACTGAAGATTTCTAGTTTTTATAAATTCTTACACATTCAAGAATTGTAGTAACTGCTTTACAAAAAAGCAAAGTACATAAAGCCTTTTTCACGAAACTAGGTCCAGCTAAACGAGGTGCTAGTAGGTAGCCTCCGGTTATCCCTTCTTATGTTCTTTGTTCACACGAAAGAAATCTTTATGACAGTTGTGATGAACTGTGATTTATGCAGCAGTGTGTGCTTACCTTTATTTGGACACTGTGTTTCAAGTTTTGTAAAAGTGAGAACTGCACAAGTTTCATTTGTTTGGTAACAATTATGAGCACGTTTCGTTTATTTCTTACGGAAACAAATGTAATAGAATTAAAAAATTTAAATCCATAAAAATTTTTTTTTAATTGGTAAGTAAGACCGCTTCTGTGCCCTAGTGGTTAGAACGTCCAGACCTGGGGTCGGCAGGTAATTTTAAATGTGGTCCGGGATACTGTTGAAATTTTTTATCAAGGTCCAGAAAAAAGTTCATAATACTTTTAATTTTTGACTAATATAAGGTAATTATATAAAACACAATATGTATTCTTGAAAATTAATTAATTAAATTAATGCGAGAAATTACATCTACATTCTACGTGGCAGTATATAACCGACTAAAAATATTATTTAAATTTAATAGGTGGGTAAGTTATTTAACAATATTCGGGGGTCCAAGTTTCGACCTTCTGTTGCCGACCGATGATCCAGACCATTAATCCTGACCTTGAACTGAGTAACTTTATAACCATTTTATACGGTAACTATAGCATTTTTTAATAGAAGAAAAATACATAGTAATCTACATGATACAAATAGTGATGTGGTTTTTCCTGAATTTTATTTTAATATACAGAAGTGAAGCAAGAAAATTCTAAGTTGACCCTTTCTCGATTTTTTGTCCACTTTTAACAACATTTACAGTTTTTATCGAAACAGCATAAAAATTTATAAACTTCTAGATGAAATAATATTAGATGATATGGTTTTCTCAGTTCTTGGAAATTAATTTTATTTTAGATAAAATAAATTAAAAACACACTATTTGCACTTGTCAGCCGCAGCGACTGACGTAACAGCCATGTTGCAGTGCGAGCTGATAAGAACTTTGAAATTTCAACCAACACGAATCGAGTTGCTAATTTTTCCGACGGAGCCACCCGCGTTGTCCACATTACGTTGGGACATAATAATCGTCGGTGATGCGGGGGTGTACGGGTGTGGGCTGTCTCGCCTGTCTCTTGAACTTCGCTATGCACAATACTCGCAAAATACCTCTGATTTGGAATTGTGTAAAAAAATCGTATTCTTTTATTAGTCGATCAGCCGATTGACAATTGAAACCGTACGTTTTAGGTTGTCAAATGGATACAATTTTCTTACACAATTGCACCCCTGATGTGGCTGTCAAATCCTAAAATAGGTACTTTTATTTCTGTTAATTTTAGTCTTGAACAGTTTAAATTTTAAGGTTTGCACAACAACAGGATTCATCTTGCATTGGCCACAATGTAGCCGATTCTGAAGGCTTTTAATCTTAGTTACAGTGCAGTCAAAACTGAAATTATTCCAAAATAATTTAGTTTCTGTTCCTCACTCTTAAAGATTATTTTGTAATGAAGAAAATTTTCTTTTTACAGCACTAAGACTAAAATTAAAGCCTTCAGAATTGGCTTAATTGTTTGACTAAGAAATTAAGGTCATATTTACAGAAAACATTCTGTATTTATTTAAAAACATGAAAGGTTTAGAGGACTCAGATTAAGAGGATTTTAGAGGCCGGGTGGAGCGATCCTAGTTCATACAAACGAAATACCAAAACCATTTGTAAATCATAGGTATTCTTAAGATAGTGTGTATTTATTCAGATTGCTTACAGAATATCTAGGTTCCCAAATATTTATATTAAAAAAGAATACTGATGTAAATAATTTTAAATTTTTCAAATATTTTTTTTAAACCGTGTTATGTAGGCAAACTTTTGTGCTATTTTTGTGCCAATTTGAAAGTCTTTAACTGTTCTAAAGTTATGAGGCTGTGACATATGGACGGACGGACGGACGGACGGACGGACAACGGAGTCTTGCCATAAAGGTTCCTTTTGTACCTTTTAGATACTACGGAACCCTAAAAAGACCCCACGTAAATCTGTGCCGGGCACGTGTTAGACGCCACTACTTTTACTTCTTTGGTATGGCGACTATTGACGACACGGCTCTGTTTCTATGTGTCGACCAATCAGAGCTGGCCCATTGTCGCATGACATACAGTTCGAACCTATCCAGAGCTATTGGCCCTTTTGAGTGTTTGGTACTATTTTCGAAAGACAATTCGCTTAGATTAAATTATGTTAAGGTGTGTTAATTCAAAAACCATTTCGAGATTTAGGTTTAATAGGGCGTATTTTAGAACTTGTGATCTAAAAAACCTCAAGATGATGGATATTTTTACGAAAAACCTGCAACTTCCATTTGCTTTCGTGTGACGTGACTTGAGAAATGGCTGTTTAGAAATGTGTCCTTTGCTATCAAGATAAATTTATAATAATTTGCTTCCGATTATTTTGACAGCTGGATGAGAGAGAGAGACAGACCACTTTTTTTACAAGCAATCACACATCACAATCAGTGTAATGTCTAAAATTCTAGAGTGACGTCATATCGGACAATTCTTTAAAAAATCATTTAAAAATAATGGTTAATTTGGTTGGTGATCATTGAACCTTGTTCCTGGTCCCTGGCCGGGTCTCCGGTATGGGTTCGGGCGGTTGATTGGATTTCACCTTGTATAATAATATTTTACCTATAATTTTAATTGTATATATATTGCTACATAAATTAAATAAACATTTAATCTAAGTAGTTCATGTACATTTATTATTTTATTACATATATTTTTATAAGATTAAAATTTGACTTGTGAAACGTGTATCATATATACCTACTTTGCAAAATAAACTTTTTGAATTTTGAATTTAATTTATATACCAAAATAATGTAAACTATGTCCTGAAATGATGTAAGTTTTAGGAAAAAAAATTGAAAAAAATCTTTTATAAATTAAGCCAATGGGAATTTGATAGAAACGCGTTTTCTATGATTTTGTCGTGCGCCGATTTGTGATACAGTACAGACTATAACACGCAATTCCAAAAAAAATTATCATAAATCCTATTGTTACAACGTAAGCAGTAGTCAACTTTACACAATTATGTAGATTTTATGTTTCCCCTAATTGCCAACTTATTTGTTGAGGTTTTTGTTAATTTCTACCGCGGAACTCCGATTGTGAGGGTCCTTAGGTCCCCTCTTTTGTTCAACCGAAGATTTTCTTTTGGAATTGCATACAAATGTGATTTGGCGGGAAAATTTATCGATAGGGTGCCGAAAAAGGGGAAATTGCAATGAAGACTTAATAACACGAGTGAAAGTTGCAAGCAATTGCTGGTGATGTAAATAAAAAAAAAACATAATAATTTGAGAAGTAACATTAACATTTGACATTGATTATATTATTAACGTTAATTTGTATCTTCTTGCGATGGATAAATCACAAAATGCTAAAAATATAAAAAAGTATTTATATCAAAGTTTAAAACATAGTTTATTACTTAGTTCTATAATAAAAGTTAGAAGAAGGCAATAAATTAACATTATATCATTCTCCATACTGGGAAAGCACATCGGTAAATTTACGAGTTGTGTTGAGACCTGGATAGCTCAGTTGGTAGAGCAATCGCCCGGTAAGTGAGAAGTCCCGGGTTCGAATCCCGGTTCAGAGCTCCTCACATCTAGATTTACTTTTCTTTCTGCGTTTCTATACTGCAATAATATAATATTAATTTATATCTCCTCGCAATGGATAACTCGCCAAGTGTTCAAACACAGAATAGTAGTTTATGTTACGAGGGCGAAAAGGAATAAATTACGAGGACGATTTAAAACACGAGCGTAGCGAGTGTTTTAAACGTAACCGAGTAATCTATTGCTCTTACGCCCGTGTATCATACTACGTATTTCAATGCATAGTGTGAGGAAATAAAACAAATATAATCTTGTGAACTTTAAATTATGATTGGCTCAAAAGGACTGTATCCAGAGTCGTTAAACAGTGGAAAAAAAAGTATAAAATATATGGTACACAGGAAAGGTTGCAGGTTAGCCAACCATTGTAAATAAATAAAAAAAAATTATAATAATAAAGCCCTAGGGCAAAATAATCGACTTTCTGTTCGGTTTTGATGTATAAAAAGTGGGCATCTACGAGCACTTGCATTGAAAATTTATTAAATTTATGTCATAGTTTCGAAGGCAATAAAGGTGAAAATTCCCCGTAGTATCGAAGTTTTGATTTTCACCGGCGAATATCTTCCTATCATAATAAGATAAACTAACTTAATTTCAATATAAATTGTGTTGCTACGATACTCACATTGTTCTACTCAACATTATTACAAAGTAATAATGAGAATAATGCTCAAAATACAATTTCGTTTATACTCCTATAAACACCCCTTTCACCCTTCTAATTTCTAAACGAAACTATGTGAACACCCACTAAACCTTTATAACAACATCTAGCAGAATATGGTCTTCAATAGCAGTATTCACCATTTTTTACACGACTGCCCACAAAAAAGGAGTGCATTGTTTTCAGGGTTCATGTATTTTTCTTTATTCCTTCATATCTTCTGAACGCTTTAACCAATTAAATGAATGAGGTGTAATTAGAATCCCTATACCATCTGGATTGGCACTAGGTGTAAACGTATTAAATAAAAAATATTAAAACAAGACTGCCATAATTTTAAAATGAACTTACAAAAAAACACAAATCCAATGTAGAGCGGTCCCCTGACTGCACTGGGTGTCGTTACTAAATTAAAAATTAATTTAGTAACGACGAAAACGAAACGAAACGTTTTAGTAACGAAAATTATGGCAGCCGTGTTTTTAATTTTTTTACTATTCATTTTTCCCACTAAAAACCTCAATTTCAACCCAGATAGAATTTATTGACAGTTAATTTTTTTAAATTCTCTATCGCAATTATAGAGTTTGCATGTATCCTAGAGGAATATAGGCTACCATCTTTGTATGGCTTTTGAACTGTCAATTGTAACCATTTCAGGGTAGTCCAACCATCTGTAAAAACAAACCAGGGTTACGGTGACTTGTGATTTAGCCTTATTTCAAAATACAAATATGATTGGTATTTTTAAAATTTACACACACAAAACTTTTTGCTATTTATACGCAATATATCGTATCTATTAAAAATTTATTGTGACACTGTATTTGTATGACTATGCCACAGACCACCTAAGTGGTCTATGGACTGTGCATAGGTGTTCCATATTTATAATTTTTTGAAATAGAGAAATCACTTTGAAGCTTCTATAAAAAATATAGGGTAACATCTTCTGCCCCGTGCCTTTGATTCAATGTTTTATAATTTACAAGGCATGGAAGAAAAAAATATTTTCAAATCTTGTTTTTTGTTTAAGCCTTTAAATAACGTTATTCATTTAAGTCATTACCAGAGATAAGGATAAGGAAATGAATAACCTACCTATTTATTCAAAATCAAAAACGTCCAAGACATTTCCGAACCCCAACAGCCTGAAACTATCAGCCCCCGCCACCCGAGCTGGGTGAATCTCCCCACAGATCATTTATAATGCCAAAATGTTTTAATTAAGATGCTGTAAAACGTAATTTACATGCAAATTCAGTTTATGTTAATGCCGCTCGTATATATCTGTTTGGGTGCGTGCTATCTAATTTTGCGACAGTGTGTACAGTCATTATCTGCGCCCTAATGAGAAATCTGGCGACGGCGATGTTTGCATAATTAAACTTGCGTTGCGGCTGAGAGTTTTCGTTTTGATCGTTGTTGCGATGGAATATTGTTTAAGGTTTATAGGTACAATATTGGGCGGTTCCGCGTTCTGTATCAACGTTTTGCTCCTTAAGGCGCTCTTATCCCAGAAGAGTGACTCTCTGTCTTTTTCTTTGCGTGTAAGGAGTAAAGAAAATAACCACACTTTTGTAATTTTTCTTTGTTTTTATCGGTTTTTGAATTGTTTAAAAATAAGGGATATGTTTATTAAAACCCACTTACGTGGTCAACCTAGAAAATTTAAAGAGCAATATTACCAGATATGTTATGTTAATAAAAGAGTGGAATTATGGAAATGGCATGATTTGAAAGGTCTTATTACATGCTGTGTTCGTGAATTATTTCTATCGAGCAAAGTTTATCTGATCGTGTAACACATTCGTGGAAGACCTAGATAAAGGTTCGAACTATATTGCGTTTTTTTTTTTTGAAGTTTTAGACGATATTTGAAAGTTCTATTTGACTTTGAAATTACTGATTTTGGGATAAGAGCGCCTTAAGGCTAGACGGTAACTTTTTACCGCGAATTCGTACCCTAGCTCTTAACGTTTTATTGCCATCCTATTTAGCCTACAAACTACTGCATTTTTCAAATATTTATGAACTAGCAACGGGTCAATATGTATTCAAATTCTTAAAAAAAATGTGTTTTTTAAGAAAAATCTGTGTGGAAATAGGACGTTTTGGAGAACAAAATACAAGATTTCGGAATACTTTGTTGTATTTTTGAAACATGTTGTTAAGTCAAAATTTTAAAACGGATAGGAAGTATAGCTTGGGCGATGGATAAAGTAATTTTTATTTTTATTCGATTTTATGCATTAGCGCACAACTGAGACGACAATTTTTTTCTACGGCATCAAAATATGATCCTCTTTCCACTTCTTGGCTCGGAACGGAGCCTTAGCGCCAAAGTGGCCTGTCTTTTCCGGTCTGATTGTGTCTGGGAAGAACACTCTGGCCACAAAAGAACCAGTTACAGAAAGTTCACTCCGCATTACTAGCGAAAACATAGACGCTGCACACATAGACGCGTACGTACGACGATCTCGGTCGAAGTCGGTCGAATGCCAATACGAAATTCTGCCGAGATCATCATACGTACGCAGTTATACATGTGTGCGTCTGTTTTCGCTCGTTGTATGGAGTAGGGTTTCTGGTAGTATCTATTTTGTGCTCTGGCGCTGACCGCTTCGAATATTGGTGATCATGCGCGGGCCCGGGGGCAACGACGTACCCAGGGGGGATCCACAGTGTCCCCCCGGAAATGCTATAGATAAAACACACAAATAACAAAATCCCTAAATACAGCGCCAAAAATGCCGATCTGTCTGTGTTTATTTAGTAAAAATTATTAAATAATTTGTGAAAATGTATTAACTTTTTCATATTCATATCGTTTATTGCATTCATGTTGTAAGTACATAGGTAGGTACATAAGTTGCTATAAATGGGTATAGTACAAGACATGAACCCTGTTTGGGCACAGCAATTATAAAAGTTATATAAATTAAAGTAAATATTAAGAACTTAACAATAAAAAATAAAAAATGTTACTTTTTATTCAACCTAGATTATAAAATTTTAAATTCGTAATAGGTAGCTAGCCATTATTTTTATTTATTTAATCAATTTTAACTGTCATCATTATTAAGAAACTCCTGCAGCGTGTAACAACCTTTTTGTGATAAGTATTTGATTAAGTTAGTTTTAAAAATATTATTTTTCGTGATGTCTTTTATTGAAGTTGGTAATGAGTTATATATTTTTGCGGACATAAGACGGGGGCCAGATTTGACGAATTCTTATCGTGATTTTACTGTTGCTAGTCTGTTTTTGGGTCTTAATTTTCAAAAAACTTTTACATGTCCACGCGATATTTTTATTATTTAGTTGAACCTGGATGCCTGACGACAAAAATCCTGGGTATGTGCTTGCAGGGTGAGAATAAATTCCCCTTAAACCCCTCCCCCAAACATGCTAGATTTTGTATGGAAAACTGAGTACAGTGAACATTTGATGACCATTTTCTTATAAATTTGTTTTATAAAAATTGACAAATAAATAGTTGTTATGTTTTTCTCATAAAGATAAAACAATTCGATTAATTGAACGGTAAAAATTTTGATTATATAAGCTCATGTCATGACCCAGTGGCGTGCACAGAACTTTTTTCCGAAAAAGCAATCAGAAGGTCAAGTACGACAATAAAAAAAATATGAAAAAATTTAAATAACACTTTGAAAAAAAAAAAGTTTGTATGAAAATTTTCACTCTAGGAAAGGCAGTGCCTACCCTAGCGTCATACAAACTTTTTTTTTTCAAAGTGTTATTAAAAAATTTTCATATTTTTTTTATTGTCGTACTTGACCTTCTGATTGCTTTTCCGGAAAAAAGTTCTGTGCACGCCACTGCCATGACCTCCCAAAATTTTGATTCTATAATGTCATGACCTCCCAAAATCCCATTCCTATCAATTATTAATGATAATTATATAATATTTTAATTATAATATTTACGGCATACTTCACTGTTTACCATATCATTTACTAGCGACCCGCCCCGGCTTTGCACGGGCATGTTTTATACTATAAACCTTCCTCTTGAATCACTTTATCTATTAAAAAAACGCGAAAAAAATGCGTAGTTTTAAATATCTAAGCATACATAGGGACAGACAGCGGGAAGCGACTTTGTTTTATACTATGTAGTGATAGTGATTGCACGGAATAACATCCAACTAGTCTTACTAAACCCTTGATGATGGTGTAAAATCGAAACCGGTCGGGTTAAATAAGATTATAAACTGTGAAACGAGTGCAAGTGTATTTATTCTTCAGATTACACACAAGAATCCGAATCATCGAGAAAAAAAATCGGCAAGATCAATAAAATCACGGAAAACATCATTTGGCGTTGGAACTAGTATATTGATCTAACTACAAAATAAAATATATGTCTATAGAGTAAAGAAATGAAAGTATCCTTTCCAGATTTTTATTATTTTTTATTTCCTTTCGTTATTTTAAAATAAATTCCCAAACATTCGACATTTATCCTGATCCTGTACAGAAAAATCACGCAAAAAATGCGAAAATATACGACCACGGCTATCCTCTTAACATTACTTTAATAGTAGTTTATGCTACAAGGTTGAAAAGGAATAAAACAAGAGGACGATTTAAAACACGAGCGTAGCGAGTGTTTTAAACGTAACCGAGTAATTTATTGCTCTTACGCCCGTGTATCATACTACGTTTTTCAATGCATAGTGTGAGGAAATAAAACAAATATAATCTTGCGAAATTTAAATTATGATTGGCTCAAAAGGACTGTATCCAGAGCCATTAAACAGTGGAAAAAAAAGTATGACATTTATGGTACACAGGAAAGGTTGCAGGTTAGCCAACTATTGTAAAAAAATAATAATAATAAAGCCCTAGGGCAAAATAATCGACTTTCTGTTCGGTTTTGATTCATAAAAAGTGAGCCTTTACGAGCACTTGCATTGAAAAATAAAATATATTTCTCTAGAGTAAAGAAATGAAGTATCCTTTCCAGATTTTTATTTTCTTTCGTTATTTTAAAATAAATTCCCAAACATTCGACATTTATCCTGATCCTGTACAGAACAATCACGCAAAAAATGCGAAAATATACGACCACGGCTATCCTCTGAACAACATTGCTATGAATATTTATTAAATACATTAAAATATGTTACGTGTAAGTTGTTTATTTAATAGATGATACATATTGATTCGTTTGTACATAACAATTTCAGATGAGAATATTTTCTTGTTTCATACTTTTTAGAGCGTGATATTACAGTAGTCGGGTTTTAGTTTTTTTACAAGCTATGTTGGAGAGTTTATGCAGGAATCACAGAATCTAATTCTCCCATCCCCAGCGATATAATATGTTGGTTGATGTCGTTACCCATCCCCCGTAAAGTTTCACCCTTATGTTGTCAATATTGCGTTCCTTCGAATCGTACGTAATATCACAGGTACATTTTCAGAGCTGTGAAATTATAATTTTCTCGGTAAATTTTTGTTAGGTTTTTTATAATCTAACCTAACCCAGTGTAATTATAATTGCACGAATTTGACAATTTACCTGCGACATATAATAAAACAGTTCCGTGACTGACTGAGAGACAACGCACAGCCTCTGAAATTTGGAACATGTTTTTGGAATATGTACTCGTATGTTCCTTAAAGGTGCTCTAGAAATTATTTATGGAAATTTATCCCATAAGGGTGAATTTCCTCTAGTCGTACACAAAGTTAACAGATAACAGCTGGTAGAGCTGATGCCGGGCTCGACTGTGGAGGTACCACCATCTTACTTGGAGACCCCCTCGAAGTTATTCGGGGGAGAGTAAACAGCTCACAAGCAAAAAACCAGGAGGCCCACCATGCCTGGGACCGATGGATGGCGGTATATCCATCCCTAATAGCCGGGCCTTATATGGAACAGCCCCGTGACGGGCAGCGGCGTCACTGGTATGAGGGTTCCGGCACCGCGCTCACCAACCCACCTGCCCAGCGTGTGTGAGTATGGCCAATTCTTCCAGTATGACCGCCGGGAGTGGCAAAGTCCTGGAAAGGATTATGTCCAGCAGTGGACGAACTAGGCTGATGGATGGATGAATGGTACACAAAGTTGAGACGTAGAACTCCCTATCAGCGATATTTTAAACTGAGATCCCTTTTAACTCTTAAAAGCATGAATTTTTCTTTCTCAATTAAAGTGAGAATTTATTTGATCTAGAGCCCGCGATGAGACAGACAGGTTGGTATTTGTTTTTCTTTTTATATTTTATATAATTTTAAGTACGTTTTATAAAAAAAATATATCATTATTTATATGTTATTTAAGTTTATCAATCTAGTTGGTAAAAATAAAGTGAGAAAAAAATATGCTAAAAAACAGACATGATCTTGCTAAGTTTCTTGCCCTTCCTCTTAGCAAGACTAATCGAATGGGCGGAGGTAGGCATGTATTTCTATATGTAACTTATTAGTATGTAGTATATAGGGTGGGATTTGGTCGGCCGCCTGGATTCGTGCTGGGGGCTCGGTTGGTGATCATTGAACCTTGTTCCTGGTCCCTGGCCGGGTCTCCGGTGTGGGTTCGGGCGGTGGATTAGATTTCACCTTGTAAAATTATAGATTTTACCTTTCATTTTAATCGTATATTTATTGTTACATAAATTAAATAAACCTTCATGTACATTTATTATTTTATTACATATATTTTTATAAGATTGACCAGAGAACTGTTCAAATGATATGAAAAAATAAAAAATGAAAATAAAACATGATTTTATTCAAATTTGTAAAGAAAATGTTTTAGAAAGGTAACTTTGTGGGCGAGCGCGCTTCATCGTAGGCCTCGTGAAGCTTTACTATAAGCGATGTGTCAAAAAAAAAATAGAAATATAGGTCCAACAAATCAAAGTATCAAAAAAAATGTATCCAAAAAGTTTTATTTCTACTGCAATTTGCTCAGTCAACGATACAATTTGCTCAGTCAACCCTTCAATTATTTTCACTTATTATTGTTCTTTTAAGTACGTTGATTTAATAAAAGACCACCAAACATTTTTTTTTAATGAGGGGTCTATTTCTTCCAAGGAAAGTAAGACAGTAGGTAGTATGTTTTTATCAAATATTCAGAGATGTTAGATAAGATGAGATGTTATGTTGTAATGTTTAAAAAATTAGTTTAGATGTTAGATGAGGTGTTGTTCTGATTATGGCGACATGGTAGCACTTGTATGTTATGTACCACCAAGCTTTCAATAAAAATAAAAGATTTAAAAAGATGGGATATTTAGATGTCAACTCATATTGTGATTAAGTTTCCTAAAAAGTGGAGAATTTTTTTAAAGTCTTAAAGTTATGTAATATTGTTAAAATACAGGTAGGTGCTACAATATATTAATGTTGTTTAAATGTCAAAGAAGTTGAAATTATAAAAAATGTTAATAATAGTTAAAGGAAATTGCCATCTAGTTTTACGAAAATACGACGTATTTTGAAAAACAAAACCAGAATAGGGCAGCAAATAAACCAAGTTTTATTTTTCAACCCTTCGCAGCGGATTCAATTCGACTAAATAAACTGAATTATATGCTACTTGACTGAGTGTCAAGTCTTCCTCACCTCTCTCTCCCTCTCTCTCTCTTCACTCCGAGTTACGACCTCCTTGTTCATGGGTTGCTCCTATCACGCACAGTGTAAAGTGTTAGGAAAATAGACCTGCTTTTTTTTTCGAAGTTATATTTATTTTTGACCCAATCTGTTAGGTTTAATGGTACACAATGTAAAACACAATCGACGAAAAAAATGTCTTACGTTATATTTTGTTGTAGTATAAATTGATATTTCAACTTAATTAAATGTTATTTAGAGCCGTTTACAGGCGGATTGTGAAATACTCGCCTTTTTCTAATTAATCGAAACAGAATACTTAAATTCAAAATTCACTGAATAGTTATTCCACAAAATTATATTATAATATTGTGTATGCTGCATTCGCAAAGTTTCCATTGATAAATTAGAAATTCAACATTCTTTCAATTCAAAATTTCTGAAATTCTAATTTACGGAAACCAATGGAGTCCTTGCGAAAGCATACATAGGTAATAAGGTTTTGTTAAATAACTATTGACTGAATTTTGAATTTAAGTGTTCTGTTTCGATCAATTAGAAAAAATTGGATATTTCCCAATCCGGCTGCAACAGCGCTCTTAAAAAGAAAGTAACGGGTTGTATCAGAGATACAACATTAAGAATTACTGATAGTAGATAATTGGGATCCATTGCTGAAAACTGAAACAGACTAGGATTACATGTAAGTTTTCTTGAAATTCTTAGCAGAGTTTGAGGTTAAAAATACGCAACGATCTAATAATTATTTAAGGTTAGTCCGTCCGAGTTGACTGCCTTTGTGGCCGTGAAGTTCACCTATGTTAAGTCACACGTTCAAATCCCGCGCGATGCACATTCATTTGTATTCTATATGCGTACTTTGCAGGCCCTAGCAGAATAACAGCGTTGCGGGATGTTACTGGTAACACCCGTAGCATATGCTGAGTTGGGGTCCTTTTTATTTGCCACGACACATGACGTTCCATGTTTATATGTATCAGTGTGGTATTTATAAATTTTATTTTTAGTTAAAAAATTTGTATTTAAAATGTGTTTTATTTCGTGTGTGTAAATAAATGATTCTTTATCTTTATCTTTACTTCGGAAGGCACGTTAAGCTGTTGATCTAAGTATGGCGATAGGGCTTACCACCTACCACGTTTGGGCATTGTGTTCTGTGCTGTTTTGTCGTAATCATTGTCAGTGAAAAGCGGGTGGTGATTTACTTAAAATCTAGCAACAAGCTTGGAGGGGTGGGGTAGGGGACTACCCATTGGTACCATGCACTTCCCCCCACCAGGAGGTAAGTAGTTTTTTTCTTGATCTTTGCTGTTTTGGACTAGTAACTTTTGCAAAAATATTATGTTCAACTGGTCCTCTCAAAGGCCGCTTTGGATGAATCATTAATTCATGATTTATGATTACGTTCTAATGCCGTCCCTTTTGCACGCGTGAAAAAGCTATGACTCCATCATACTTTCAAATCATTTTATGATTCGCCCAAGTCGGTCTTTTTAGATCCCCAGCACTCTGTTTCGAGTTTGCCGAGCATGGAGTTGCAGGGACAAGATGCCTTTGCGGCGGCATTGACTCACCGTGCAGTGTATGACTGACTACGGACATCTGCAGTCTCTTTGTGGGGTACCCGCTGTCCAGGTGAGGGCCCAGTTGCGTCTTAAACTCCTAATCAACCACCGAGTCACAAAATAATTATTTATACTATTTATATTAATATTATTTAAAATAATTTTGTTTGATGACATTGACATCAATGTATAGGTACATATAATATAACAGTAGAACCCGGTATATCTGTATATTGAAGAAAAGTAACAGAAATAGAAAGGGGGTGACTAAAGAAGAGTAATAAAACACAAATCAGCGATTTTTAGAATTCTTTTCTATCTGTCTGTCTGTCTGTCTGTTTGTTCACGCACATCTCCGAAACCACTGAACAGATTTGGATGTTTTTTTTATTATCATCATAGTTACCCTATTCAACATATAGGCTATAAGGGGTGTCAATAAAATAACACCCAAACCTAAAACGGGGCAGAGATGAATAGTTGCGGGTGAAGCCGCAGACAAAAGGCTATATAATATATGAAACATTTATCTGTCCTGTCCGTCCGTCCGTTCTAAGGCTAATTATAAACATGATGACCAGGGTCTGATGATGGGACTGGAAGGTGAATAAGGGATTTCCTCAACGGGCAACAGCAGACCCTTCGAGTTTGGGCTTATTGGATTGGTCTTTATTAGTACTTTGGTAAAATATGGCGACCAAAGTCTGATGATGAGATTGGAAGATGGATACGGTATTCTCAACGGACAACAGCAGACCTCTTAAGTTTGGGCTTATTTGGTCGGTCTTGATGAGTGTGTTTGTAAAGCATGGTGACTAGGACCTGATGATGGGACTGGAAGGTGGATACGGGATCTCCTTAACGGACAACAGCAGACCCTTGGAATTTGGGCTTATTTGAGGGGTATTGATTATGTAAAACATGGGAACCAGGGTCTGATGATAGGATATGGGATCATATCAACGGAATAAGATACGGGATCATATCAACGGAAAACGGCGGATCATTTGGTGTTGGGCCTATTTGATTGGTCTTGATTAGTACCTTGGTAAAACATGGTGCGCGACTTTAGTTTATAAAGTTCTTCGCAGCATCGCGGAAGCTGAGAGTATCTAGCGAGGCCGAAAAATGAGCATGCAAACATGCAAGTTTTTCGGCCTCGCTAGCTTTGTTTGGGATATTGTCAGTTTGTATATTCAATTGAGATGGAGTGAGAGCGCCTATAATGTTTATTTAAAAAAAAATGTCATTTGTATCTTGTAGGCCACGCGAAGCGAAGCCGCGGGCGGAAGCTAGTTGACAATGAAAAATAAACTTGCTGTTATTGATGCTGGTGCAAGCATTCGCATACAAAGACTTTTCAATATTTTTATTATTCTGATCAAATAAGCATTAATTTATTGTGAATCAAAACTAATAACAAATAATGAAATTAAAAAAAAAACTTAGTAATCTGTTACAAGAAATTAATTTATCCTTCGTCAAAAAGACATTTTCATAAATTTATTTTCACGAAACAAGTCCCCTGTCAAAATACTCTTATTGTCAAGCACTTACTACAAAAATGCCTTAGTCTGCGAAATTCTTTCCTGAAGTCGATTACGGAAGTGACGTACAAATTCGGAATTGGATTATTGATAAATCAATAAGAGGCGCAAACATAGAAGTATCCACAAAAAAAACGTAATATTTACAATAGACATTAGATATCTGTATAAAAAAATGAGTATGCAATATTTATATCTATAGAATAAAAAAAAATTCTACTCCACGTTGTAAAAAAACATTGTACACGTGGACAGAATGTTGTTTATGGAGTATTAGTAGGTAGTGAAGTCGGTTCGTTTGTTGAGTGTTTGATGGTGGCCAGATCTAAGAGCAGATGTGGAATAAACCGCGGTCACCTTCAGAGGGGCACCCACTTCGCTGGGATGTTCCCGAGATTGTTTTTAGGAGAAAAGGAAATGTGCCAAGCGGCAATTTCTTTTTTACTTAAACTTTATTAAGTTAACCTTTATTTAGTTAACCCTTATTTCTTATTAAGTTTATTCAAAGTAATTTATTTCATGCTTAGTAGTGTATTCCGACACTCGAGAGTTAATAAATAACACCGCTACATATGTGAATTTGCATACACCTGAAGGCGACAAACGAAAGACTTATGTAGACATGTTTGTAAAGAAAAAGTTTGGCTGGAAGAGATTGCTTTTAGTAATAAGCCCGCCTTTGTACAATACTGTGTATGAATTCCTAACTTTGTATTCTTTGTTTTATTTCGTATGTGTACAATAAAGTATCTATTTATTCCAGTCATATGAGTTGTACTTAAAATATTTAAATTTAAATTAGTGCTGGCACAAGTACCGTGAGCACTACATAATATGTATATTATTATACAAGGTGACTTTTTGATCATCGTCCAAATTCATACTGGTGGCTTGGTAAGTGATCAGTATCATGGATCAATAACAATTTTGGTGAAATTCGTAAAATGAAATTTCGACTCCCCATAGTGATTCACTCGGGACTGGAACTGAATTTCTATGGGAAGCTGAAATTTCATTTTACGAATTTCACAAAAATTGTTACTGATCCAAGATACTGATCACTTATCAAGCCTCCAGTATGAATTTAGACGATGCTCAACAAGTCACCTTGTATATATCTGTAACTGAAAAATGCATGAAACTAGAGATACGTGATAGTTCTCGTTTACACGAATAATTAGGGTTCAGTACCTAAATGGTACAAAAGGAACCCTTATGGTGAGACTCCGTTGTCCGTCCGTCCGTATGTCACAGCCTCATAACTTTAGCACCGTTAAAGATAAAAAGTAAAAACATGAAATTTGGCACAATAATAGCATTAATTTGACCACATATCACGGTGTGAAAAAAAATATGAAAAATTTGTAATTGCTCAAAATATTTCCAAAATAAAAGTAAGAAAAATAAAAAATAATATCCTAAAAATACAATATGGGTAACAAATTATAGATATTAAAAATTTGAATGTAAAAATGTATACTTTTACTTTACTGGCACTAGTTTCGAGAAATCTTTAAAAAAACCAAAAAATATGTATGTCCCCCTTTTTATCTCCGAAACTGGTTAACCGAAAAATATGAAAAAAATGACGATTATTCTAGATTATAACTGGCTTATTACAGGAAAACTAAAGCGATTAAAAAAAATTAACACAAATCAAAAATACAATAAAAGAAGAAAAATAAATTTAAAAAATATTTTATAAAAATACAATATGGGTACCAAATTGTAGATATTACAAAAATTATTGTAAAAATATACAGTTTGGATATATTTAGTTGCATCTTTTTCGAGAAACCCTTGAAAAACCATAAAAAATTATTTTCAAAACTGGTAGACCAAAAAATATGAACAAAATCATGGTAATATATTATGTCCTAACGTAAAGATTACAGGAAAATTAAAGCGGTCATAAAATTCATGAAATAAAAATTACAAAATTAAATTTATCATCGACAATACGGAACTCTAGGTACGCGAGTCTGACTCGCACTTGGCTGTTTTTTTTTATATGGGGCCAATCCTGAATTAGTAAGAGTGGGATAGTAAGTAGTAAGTTTTTCATAAAATTGACGTATTAATTGCACGCGACAATAATGTTGTCGTCTTAATGTGCGACTAGAAAGTTTAAATAAAAAGCAACCGTTTTCTGCAAAAAAATTAAAAAAAAAAATGGGGAAGTTAGTCAGTTTTTCCCGCGCGCCTTACAAAGTAGGCGGGCGGCTAGGCTTGCAGAGCTTTTCTCACTCTCTTAAACGCTCTTGTCGGTGTTAAAGGTTCGGTATATGACGACTTGATACTTTTAAAATAAAACTACATTTTAATTGTCGATTCCCCGCATTTGTTCAAAAATATTTAGAAAATACAACTTTGAGCTATATAGATAATAAGCTATAATAATAATATTCATTTATTTCAGATAAATTAATTCATATTTATAAATTGCTAAAATACTAAAATTCAAAAAGAATAAAAAAAAAAAAAAACAAATACACAGAAACAATAATAACCACAAAGTGTTGATGCTGACGCTATCTGCTCTATACTTGGTACGACGGAGGGTGTAGCGCCTGCCAATGTTTCATAAAGGGCCATTTTATATTTTATATTTCTATATTTCATATAATACATAACAATAATTTACTATATACATAAACATATTTTTAATAATATTATGGTGGCTTCAAAATAAGCGGATTTTCCATATGAGTTTAGTTAGAAAAATTCAATCAAAAACTTCGAACTTTCACTCTTATAGAAAATCCTTTGATTCTGAAGCTACCATAATATCATTAAAAACGATTGCAAGTTTCATAGAGCGTGCACCATATAGCGAAATGAAACAACATGGTATTTGGCCATGCAAATGACATGACAAATGAGTTGGTCGCGTCATGATGTCAGTTCTCAGCATAGAACTCAGGTTTTAATTTAAATTTTTACTAATTGCTGTGTTCCGGCCCAAAAATCGCCAAAAATTATTCATATAAGTTAGGTTTTGAGGTTTTACAACTAATTTCAATCAATCTATGGTGACAGTAATTCGTACATTTTAAATTTAGAACACAGTATTTGTCAAAAATTAAAACCTTTGTTATTGCTATGTTATAATTTTTGTGACGACAAAAATGCAAGCATTATGTAAAATTAAATCATTCATAACATTTACGTAGGGAAAAGAATTGGTGCAAGTGCACTGTAGCGTTTAAAAAAATATACAAGTATCTACTCCCAGTTAAAACCGAATCGTTACATAAAAAAACTCTAGTATCAAGACCACTAGTTCTAAGTAGAGCCCGCTCGAGTCGCTCGAGTGTGTCGGCATTGTCGCAGGGACACATAGTCGCATGTCTGCGGCAATAATGTTATATATTATTATACGTCATTCATTATGCGCCGCCTTAAGTGGAGCCATTGTGGCTGCGGGTTAAGTGGAAGTTTCTTCACGGAGGCTAATTTTAAAGGGATAAAAAAGGTGAGGTTTTTACACTTTCACTTTCGTATATAATATAGTGTTTACAGATACACGGTTGGCTCTTTAGGGTTCCGTACCCAAAGGGCAATTCGGAGCCCTATTTATTTCACTCCGCTCTCCGTCTATGCATAGTGTGAGGAAATAAAACAAATATAATTTTGTGAACTTTAAATTGTAATTGGCTCAAAAGGACTGTACCAAGAGCCGTTAAACAGTGAAAAAAAAAGTATGACATTTATGGTACATAGGAAAGGCTGCAGGTTAGCCAATCATTGTAAATAAATAAAAAAAAAATAAAGCCCTAGGGCAAAATAATCCACTTTTTGTTCGGTTTTGATGCATAAAAAGTGGGCCTTTACGAGCACATGCATTGAAAAATACTTTTCACACCACCTGCTCGACAATGTCCAATTACATATCATGCAACCTCAACGTAAAGTAACGCATTATATCTCAAGGGATATAAAGTTATATGAAAATCCCTAGGGAACAAAGTGATTTAAATTTGGAACGTCAAATTCGTGTAGAAACTCGTGGAAAACAAATGCCCATATGGGATTGTAAAGAGGTTTGTTCAAAAATCGAACTGGCCACCATAAGCAGAATTCAACAAAAAGAAAAAAAGCGTTTACAAATAATGTGAAACGAAAGACGGTGTTTGGTGCTGTGATTGTCAGTGAATTTTATTGAATTATTAATGTTGATAAAAAATGTCGAGCTTTTTATTGTCTCGCAGAAGGTGTGAAAAGTAGAGTATGCTCCTCTGGAATAAAGCCTGTCTTTGGCTTGGGCAGCTTGAACCCCTCGCTTTACTCAGGACTCGTCCGTGACGTGAGACACTGCTTTATTCCCTTAGTGCATAATCTACTATTAAATTAAACAAAATCATGACAGTAATATCGCTATACTTGTATAAATCATTAATAGAAATACATAATAACAAACATAATTTTCCAAAATACATGGACCGACACAAATATGACACCCGTAACAAAGAAAAAAATGTTTTACCAAAAACAAGATTAAACAAAACGCAAAAACAGGGACTTCATAACAAAATTGTAATGTATAATAAATTGCCATTAGAAATAGCTAGACTTCCGCTAGCGGATTTTAAAATTAAATTAAAATGTTATTTTGAATCAAATCCGTTTTATTCAATAAATTTAATGAGTACATCGCTAAGCAATTGAATAAATGTTTATTCTCTCTTTGATATAATTATATAATCTCGTCGGCAAATCATTCCCAATCATATTTAACAATTCATATTCTTATAGAATTAAATGAAACTTGAGGATAATTCATGATTTATATAAAAAACGGCTCACGTCAATACGTGTTATGATCGGGAAAGCCGACCACCAATACCATTTGCATCGATGTCATCCCGAGCCCTGCAGGCCGCAGCCCGCAGTGTGATGTGAGGCGTAACGTCGTCGCGTAAACGTCTTTACTCGCCCAGATGAAGGCAGTCTAAATCTGCTGAAACTGGTCGGCTTTCCCGATCATAACACGTATTGAGGTGAGCTGTTTTTATATAAATCAATTCATATTCTATTGACATAACTTTTAAATTTAGTTTTGTAACTAATTTTAATTTAGCATTAAACCTATCTTATCATTAAGATACCTGTATGTAATATTTGACATGCCTCATGTAACATTCTCTGTTATAATGGTCAATAAATGAATTACTGGTTACTGATTACTGTAACGGGTATCTAGCTCTTAGACGAAATGAGATAGAAACCTGAAATTTTGTTGTGTATAATGTTAACCCAAAACCGAATTTTGAATAATGGATTTTTTTTTCAGGGGATGCCTCAACGTGAAAATGGAGTCGAAAAAAAATGTGTTTTTGTAACCCTAGCATGTGGTTTGTTATTGTCTAGAATTCAGTAAAGTAAAATAAGTAAAAAAGTATAAGTAAAATATAAATAAGTAAAAATATATTTTAAAAAAAATTTTTCTTTTAAATTAAAGATATAGGGTGCTATCAAAGTTGCCATTTTTAGACCATTTTTGTTACGTGGTCTATCTCAAAGGCGAAAGCAGTTAGGATGTTGAAATGTCTGTATATTATGTACTATATATGCTGTATTTAAACAACAAAATCAAAAATGCCGATTTATAATGTAGTTTTAGGCAGTGGCTTGCACAGAACTTTTTGCATAAAGTTATATACAGCAAAGTGTTATTTAAATTTTTTTATATATTTTTTATTGTTATTCTTGACCAATTGCTTGCTTTTCCAGCAAAAAATTCTGTGCACGCCACTGGTTTTAGGGTTACGTCCCCGAATACTCATCCAACTTAATTTTGCAGTTTTTATGTCTGACAGAATTAGAGCAGTAACTAAAATTAAATAAATATCTAGTTTGAAATAATTGGTCATATGTACGGAACCCTAAAAGAGCGAGGCCCGACTCGCACTTGGTCAGTTTTTATCTATGAAGGAATGGAGTAGGAATTACGTTTAGGATAGAGGTTCTTTTTACACGATCGGCTTATGCTTGGCCAGTACCACGCCTACTGGAAGCTATCGACGAGACTTAGGATGAAGCACGCTCACCTAGAAAGTGAGAAAGTGAAAGAAGGAATCAACAATCAATCAGATACCAGCATATCTTTTTGACAAAACTTGGGCAAGGGATCACTATGGTCATTACACACGAGCGCAGGATAGAATGGTAATTTTTAGGTATAAACTGCAGGTTGTGAGGTTGGCTTCAAATATGGAGCCAACAAAATATGGGACGATTTGCCTCCACTTTTGCGCAAGCTGATGACTGTAAGAACCTGCAGGTCTATCACGTAATTCTGATTTTCATCAACATCAACTTGAGATTGAAATTTGACGTGCGTGCGACGACGCCCGCCTAACATGCCATCTCTTTTGCACATTCCAAAATCAGAATTACGCTGTAAAACACTTCAGACGAATACTTTTAGACAGACAAAAATAATTGTTATAAATTGTCTTAAGGCCCTACGCATCCAACACAATAATCGTATTAAGTAATTTTGAACTCAATGATATTGTCAGAAAGTCTACATTAGAACGCTCGCTTCGTGCGCTGCGAGCACGCATAATCGGTGAATTTGCGAGGTTTTCTGGAATTTCTGAAAAAGTATTGAGCAATAAATAAAAATGGATCAATAAGTGTCTTTAGTTATCTGTAAAAAAATTCAGGAAATGTTTTAATTCTCTCCGTTGTACACCTTTGCTATAAACACATTTATTCGCAATTTGACGAGCTTACTTTGTGATTTTTTTCTATTGAGTGAAGTTCACTCAATTACGTTTTTAGATCAACTTGTGTTTAGAGTATATCCTCTATTGTAACATATATTTAACTTGTATTTGAATTAGATATTGAACTGACAATATTAATTAAACAAAATGCTCATTTTGGAATGGCAGGGCCTTAATATAGAAATGAATGCAATTAACATACAAGGTGAATTTGTGAACATCGTCCAAATTCATACTTAAGCCTTGGTAAGTGATCAGCATCATGAACCAATAACGATTTTTGTAAAATTCATAAAATTAAATTTCGACTCTCCATAATGATTCACTCAGGACTGGTATTTGATTACTATGGAAAGCCGAAATTTCATTATACGAATTTCACCATTTTTTTTATCGATTTATGATGCTGATCACTTATCAAGCCTCCACTATGAATTTGGACGATGATCAAAAAGTCGACTTGTATACTCGTATCTAATTTCGTAATTGTCTTTAAATTTGTTATCATTTTCTTTATAAATTCTTTATACATGTGTTATACAAACAGTTTTTACAATTTGACATCAATAATTATGGTTATTTTTTCTAGTTGTTTTTGTAATAATAATAAAGCATATAATTAATTCAATTTAATTAAATGTAAAAAAAATATTTTTATTATTTTTAAATATTTTTGGTGCATGAATAGTCTTAAGTGGCGTACCTGCATATTTTATAGATTAATTATAAGTATGAAATGGGGAAAACTGAAATCCAGCGCTGTAAAGTTGCTTGCAAATTTCAGCAAATTCTGAGTTTATCCCATTTTTTCGCATACCCTAATTGTGTACACATTTCGTAAGTAATTATTATGTTTATTTTATTTATTGTATTTCTCTTTCTATTTCAATCAGTCTATCCAGGGGCTTTCGCAAAATCTACGGAAGTTGGTAAGGGGCTAATGACGGATACAACGCAATCGCCTGTAACAATTCCCGATGCGGTTGTTTGTTTCTTCATGTTTGTGCACTTTATTGTCATCTTACTATGTACACTACTTCTGTACTCTTACTATATACTTGGACGAATCCATCACTCGGCCATGCGTATGGTATCTCCCTATCTCAAAGATCGTTTTATCCCCTTTGGTTCCCTTGGATGTCTTCTACGTCCAAGTAAAGCACTGCTTCTCCGTACCCCAGAACATTCTACTCAAATGTATTCGAATTCCTTTACTGTGTCAGCAATTCGACTTTGGAACAATCTTCCACTTCATATACGCGAGGCTACATCGGTGACTACTTTTAAAAACAAGGTATGTTTATTGACTTACTCGAACAAATGTATTGTAACTTGTTCTAAAAAGTGGCTCGGTTGGTGATCATTGAACCTTGTTCCTGGTCCCTGGCTGGGTCTCCGGTATGGGTTCGGGCGGTTGATTGGATTTCACCTTGTATAATAATATTTTACCTATAATTTTAATTGTATATTTATTGCTACATAAATTAAATAAACATTTAATCTAAGTAGTTCATGTACATTTATTATTTTATTACATATATTTTTATAAGATTAAAATTTGACTTGTGAAACGTGTATTATATACACCTACTTTGCAAAATAAACTTTTTGAATTTTGAATTTTGGTCTAAAACTATGGTACCCCTGTTTTGTTATGTTTGTAATGAAACTGTGGTATCTCTGTTTTGTTATGTTTGTAATGAAACTGTGGTATCTCTGTTTTGTTATGTTTGTAATGAAACTGTGGTATCTCTGTTTTGTTATATTTGTAATGAAACTGTGGTATCTCTGTTTTGTTATGTTTGTTATGAAACTGTGGTATCTCTAGTTTGTTCGTTTGTCATGACACTATGGTATCTCTGTTTTGTTATATTTGTAATGCAACTGTGGTATCTCTGTTTTGTTATGTTTGTAATGAAACTGTGGTATCTCTGTTTTGTTATGTTTGTAATGAAACTGCGGTATCTCTGTTTTGTTATATTTGTCATGAAACTGTGGTATCTCTGTTTTGTTATATTTGTCATGAAACTGTGGTATTTCTGTTGTGTTATATTTGTCATGAAACTGTGGTATCTCTGTTTTGTTATATTTGTCATGAAACTGTGGTATCTCTGTTTTGTTATGTTTATCATGAAACTGTGGTATCTCTGTTTTGTTATATTTGTCATGAAACTGTGGTATCTCTGTTTTGTTATGTTTATCATGAAACTGTGGTATCTCTGTTTTTGTTATATTTGTCATGAAACTGTGGTATTTCTGTTGTGTTATATTTGTCATGAAACTGTTGTATCTCTGTATTGTTATATTTGTCATGAAACTGTGGTATTTCTGTTGTGTTATATTTGTCATGAAACTGTGGTATCTCTGTTTTGCTGTTTGTCATGAAAAATACTTAACCCTCACTCTCAGTTTATTTTTATATTAGACAATAATTAATAAAAAATACTCGTTGCTAGTTAAAGCTAAGTTTCTTTAACAAAGTGGAAACACGACAGCAGATTCGGTCCGACCATTAGAACAATAAAATTAAGGAAATATAATTAAATCCCAAATTTCCGTCGCCTACTCCCGAACAAGCCCAATTCTTTTCTTCACTTCAAAGTTTGAAGCCTTTATAAACTTTCCCAACCCTATCTGGAAGGGCCCCTCGGCCAATCAGTGAATGAGTAAAAAATTATAATCAAAAAATAAAGAGCTCCAACTTGGTTAGAAACAAAAATAAATTGAATTACAACCCGATAGACATTTTCGATTTGAAGGCCTAACTCAATTAGACAGAGCGCTGATGGAAAAATAAAATAAATACGAGGAACAAAAAAAAAATTAAAACAAAAAAGCGAGTCCAGATATAATTTGAAATATCTCCGTAAATGTAAAGTGTGAGTGCTGTTATTTTATTCAAATGAGGGGGAATTTTTTCCAACCCTTTCTCTCGTCGCCATCAAAGTGGCCTGATATTCAATTAAAAAAAGAAGAGCGGCCCGACTGAAAATTAATCAGAAAAAATGCTTTTAACTAGATCTACATTTTAATGAAATTATTATTGACGAGTGTTACGTAAAATGGGCACTTTGCCTTTGCACAGATTGTCTCGTAATGTCTGTGACACAGATTCTTACTTACGTTACGATATTCCTGTTTTAATTCGTTTCAATTATATTTATAAATGCTTTTTCCTGCCAATAAAAGAGAAGAGCGGCTATTCATGAATATTTTTTGACTTTGATAATTCCACTAAGTAAAACTCCATATAAGAAATGTTAAGAATCCGGGCAAAAAAAATATTATTTTTCAATGCATGTGCTCGTAAAGGCCCACTTTTTATGCATCAAAACCGAACAGAAAGTCGATTATTTTGCCCTAGAGCTTTATTATTATTATTTTTTAATTTGTTTGCAATGGTTGGCTAACCTGCAGGTTTTCCTGTGTACCATAGATGTTATACTTTTTTTTCCACTGTTTAACGGCTCTGGATACAATCCTTTTGAGCCAATCATAATTTAAAGTTCACAAGATTATATTTGTTTTCATTCCCTCACACTATGCATTGAAAAACGTAGTATGATACACGGGCGTAAAAGCAATAAATTACTCGGTTACGTTGAAAACACTCGCTACGCTCGTGTTTCAAATCGTCCTCGTAATTTATTCCTTTTGGACCTTGTAGCATAAACTTCTATTAAAGTTGTCACATGTGTCAAAATAGCCGCCCTGTGCTACTGACTATAATAGTATGACAAATAACACAATACTAGACGATGCTTGCATGTTTAGTTACTAAATTGGAGGCTAAAACAGTCGTATCCACATGCAAATTTTGAAAATATTCGATCGTATATACTCGCAAATAATTGTATGAATACGACTTAAGAGGCAGCTATTCGCCAACGACCTTGAGTAGACCTGTGTCGATACAAATATCGACAGAAACTATATTGAAATAAGGTTCATAACAGCGCGCACTGCATTCTGACGTCGATGGGTCTCCGGATAGCGCAAAATAGGAGAAAATATACTTTTTACATGGACGCGATGGACGGAAAAACATTTTCATTTATAATTTACCTAAACAATATCTTCTTTGTATTTTAGTGCAAGGACCATATAAATACCATTAGTGGTTTCAAAGAAATTAATACTAATTAGAACTAATTAATACAACTAATTTTACTTAATTTTAGTCCAAAAACAGCTTAAATTTGAACAATATTTTCATGCTGTTTCTTATACGCGAGAATTATTTTCTAAAATGAATTTGTTCTTTATAGTTTAGCTAACAATAAACATCTTTTTCATAATTTTTAAACGTACCGTTTATGAGACATAGGAATATCAATAGAGTTATTTGATGATGTTACTTAGTTGATGATTCACGCTGGAAAGAGGCGCCTTAGATCGTAGATCACCAAGACATAAATAAAGGAAGGATAGATTGCTCACTCCATACATTAGAACAAAGCCCGCGTAAAACTTATTATTTTCGCCGGTACCTAGTAGTTCGACTATTTATTTATTTTTTATGTCGCTACTATACTAGATAAATTGTGACATACCTAGTGCCATCTATCGAACAGTTGATGAAACGAATTCAATGTGTGTGTGTGTAGCAACTTTACTGCGCCCACAAAAACAAAAATTTCCTAGAATACGACAATACGCGACACATGGCATACGATAAATCTGAGGATAAATCGCTCAACCGTGCATGACAGTTGAGTCAAAGAGTAAAGTTATATACTACCGGTATATAGTAGAGTGTGTTAGGTAAATAAATAATGATCGTTGTGCGCCATCTACCGGAATTCAGAATAACCATCTGCACGCTTAGTTAGATTGCCAGCTTACCACCGAAAGTGTAATGAAAAAAATGTTAAAGACACCTGATTAAGAATTCACTATTTTCTGATGCGATGTTATGAAAATGTTGTGATTTTATTCATAAAATAAATAAATATGATAAACCAGAATTGTAAAATGCTATATTTCGTCGATTTCAGACAAATTTTATTTCCAGCGAGACAAGTAACGCCACCTAGCAACGTTATTTTTAGTATTGCGAACAGTACAAGGAGATAGCAATCTATCAAAACAAACGGCTTAAAATCTTCGGGTAAGGATCTTAGCGAAGGCTGTAGATGTGCGCCGATCAAATTAGTGACATACTGGATCAAGGCCAAGTTTCAAATATTTCAGACCTTTTTAATGAATACTCACACGGGAGAAGGTAAAGAGGTGTGTCAGTATCGTAGCAGATCTTAAGTGCCCGTTTTATTATAATATTATTTAATATAATTTTCAATTCAAGTGCTCGTAAAGGCCCACTTTTTTGCATCAAAACCGAACAGAAAGTCGATTATTTTGCCCTAGGGCTTTATTACTTTTTTTTAATGTATTTACGAGAAGTTGGCTAACCTGCAGCCTTTCCTGTGTACCATAAATGTTGTACTTTTTTTCCACTGTTTAACGGCTCTGGATACAGTCCTTTTGAGCCAATCATTACCTTGCAAAATTGTAACAATGTAACTTTCAACTTTAATAATTAAATTGTTTTCTTTGATTATATTTGTTTTATTTCCTCACACTATGCATTGAAAAACATAGTATGACACACGGGCGTAAAAGCAATAAATTACTCGGTTACGTTTAAATTCCTTTTCACCCTTGTAGCATAAACTACTATAGTATGTATTTGAATTTGGTTTATGTTTTAGGTTCAAGTCAATAAGTATATTATCAGCAAGCCACGCCAGTACGGGAGTTCGAGCGAAAACGGCGCCCTTAAATCAAAGTCACTTTATGTTATTTTGTATGCCAAAATTAGGCGCACACATTGAAAGTTTGTCACCGACATACGAATGTCAAATAGCCCAAAATATTGCGTGTGATAATAATGTATGAAAAGTGCTTTTCCTGATCCAACTGAAGGAATTATAATTGTTGATCTACATAATTCAATTCAGAATAAAATTATTCAACGTCAACGGGCGAGATTTAAATGAAGCTGGCTTAAGGGTTCCTTCGAAATGTGGAACCCTTATGTTTATGGAACATGCTGAAAAACAGCGCCGTTCGGAGGAATATTGTGTCTATTTATCTGACGGTGAATGCTGAGCATGCCACCATTTGCCGGAACATCATAATAATATATCTTTTTTAACATTTTTAGTTTAATTTAGTTTTGTTTTTAATTTTATTGTTTTTGAGTAGTTTTGAATATGTACTTTTTATGATATTGTGTTTTTATGTGTTTTGTTAAACTAAATCTGTAATTTTTTGCTTTTATTTTTTGTTCTACGTGTGGAAACTTTGCTGGTTTGTGTGATTTCGTTGTGTATTGTTTTATGTGATGTTAAACTGTTTGTTTCCCAAATTATATAAATATAAATAAATAATTTAATTTGTGTTTTGGCAATAAATACCATTTTCTTTCTTTCTTTGTTTCATTACTTCACTCTGTAGACTTTCTTTGGTTCATAACATAACATATTATTACGACATTGATCAAAGAGGAGGTGGTCCATTTGTGCCCGGAGAACGGCGAACCCATCACGTTTGGGACGTAGCAATAGTCGATTAAAAGCGGGTGTATCAAGCTGACACTTTGGACTTAAGTTAATGTTAGAGATAAATCTAAACATATTCATTCACTACGGAATCCAAACACTAAATTAAGCTTACACTTGCCAGTTTTATTATTCAAAGCTCAGAATGAGATAATTAAAATTTGAATACAAGATTAGATAAAAAGATCGATACGTGATTCGGTTTGCTGGGCATGCTTTGATTTTTTTGAAAGGATTGAGGAAATTGTGCCTTTTTAGCATATTTGACATGTTTATACTTGTGTATAAACAAATAACTTATTTACGTTGTATTCCTAGTGAATGTAAGTTTAGAACAGTCAATTTATTTATTATTTTTGGAATGTTTTTCTACAATGAGCGTTTTTCTCGTTGTTTTTTTTTCTTAGTTCTTATCTTTTCTCCAGATGTCGCTGTCCATGTCACCATAGAGTAACCAAACTTTTAAAAGTTCATTAATTAAGTAATTTTTTGTACGTTTAATATGATTTTGTGATTCTTTTTTTTATTTTTTTCTTTCGTTGTGTTTCGAAATTATTACATTCAATATTTTCTTAATTATAATGTAAATGTATATTAATTATAAGTTTGCTCTTGTTTATTAAACACATATATATATATATTATTTCATTATATAAAATTTACATATGTACATATTAAAATTGGTTACATATATATATATATAAATAATTAATGTTTAAACGAGCAGCACTGGTTGGCGGAGGACGAGACGTCTCCAGAGCCGAGACGGGTGCGTCTCTGCTTCCGCCAACTGGCGTCACACGTCACTCCTCTCATTTTTATTGCATGCAGTGTTTACCTATAATTGGAGTTACACTCTATTCCTACTGTACGATAGATTATATGTATGTTGTTAAGTGTATCATCTGTTGGTAGACCAAATAAATAAATAAATAGATAAAATATGTTCCGTAGCAATCAATGTCAAAGTGGTTTTTAGTTTGTTTGGAATCGGTGCAAATTTTATCTTTGATTCTGTTGCTAAAGAATAGGACAGTGCCATCTAGGAGTCTTATTTAACACTAAATTTGACACAAGGAAAAACGCTCATTTCGAGGTTGAATTTTGGAATTCTCATTTGCAGAAACCAATAGAAACTGTGCGATGGCATCATACACACATAGGTAATAAGTTTTTGTTTAATAACAATTTAGTGAAATTTGAATTTAAGTGTTCTGTTTCGATTAGTTAGAAAAAGGCGAGTTTTTCACAATCCGGCTGCGAACCAGCTCCTAAATACATGCACTAAAAAGTCCCGTTGTTCTTTTGCTGCGCAAACCAGATGGCGCTACGCGTATGTTACATCGCGATATCGTTTCGTTTTTGTCAAAATCCTAGCCAACTAAACAGACTTACCAGAAATAATAATAATAAGAGAAATCTACTTCTAGGTTTTAGTTTTTGAAAGGACTTCTCTATTTTGAGAATCCTAGATCTAATAAGAGATGAAGCAAATTAGAACCTGTCAGGTAGGTGATTATTATACTTGATTATCCAATTTAGATACGACCGATTACGACCTGAAGGTGCGGCAATAGTAAAAAATAACGTAGTTATAAAAACAAAAAAAATTTAAGAAATAAGTAATTCCGCGTAGTCGTAGCACCACAATCTACAGACCCACGCAAAATATAAGGTAACTTATTCATTTTGAGGGACTTAATTCAGTAAGGAAATAAAAATTAATTAGTCATAATACTTACTCAGTCGTTTTATTTATCCGATAGGACTTCACAATAATAATTACTGATGTATAACTTCTTTATTTTTGATAGGTACACTTTTACATTCGTTTCACCACACTTTTTCTCTTTTCGTCTTCGACCGACTGACGTTGGGAGATGGCGCCATTCTCTCTGCCAAACTCGTGTTAGTCAAATGCAAGCCTCTTTACGGATACCTCAGTGGCGGCATCTTCCATCGGAAGTCGTGTCGATGTCGGTACAAATTCATTGTAACAAGCTGACTACTCTTTTTCAACTCCAATAATAATATTTAAAACAAACTATTACATAAGCAAATGCTTACATCCGTCACTCAAAATAAAAAAAACGGTTCCTATATAGGATCACTTTGTTGTCCGTCTGTCTGTCTGTCACAAGTAGTCACGACCCTTTTGCTCGAGACCCGTATGAGATACCAAATTGAAACTGATATCTATTTTGTACTGATACCTCCTATTCGATGCCTCCTACAGAAAAAGATGGTGCTCGAATGCTATCTCTTCCGCATATAATCTTCCATACTATAATTTCCTTTAAGAAAAAGCTGAAAGAACATTGCCTCTCACTGTCTTAATAGGTAAATATAATATTATATATATTTAAATAGTTATATATTCTACAATAAAATATATATACAGGGTGGAAAAAATTTAAGGGCCCTGAAGGGGAGCTACCTTAAATCCTTTAGTTAGCTTATTTTACTGAAAGGAAACATTCCTTTATTTTTTAAAAGAAACAAAACTGCATTCAAATATCTTCTAAAATTTGCTTGTCTCACCCAGGAATTTTTATATTTTTAAAACTTAAAATATTAAGAAATAGTTATAAATAAATAAAAATCAAATAGTTCTTTATTAAGGTTACGAAGACCTATTGCAAAACACATGAAAATACATTAAAAATACACATTTTAAATAACAAAATAAAAAAAAATGAAAAATAATTGGATAAGATTATTTACAATTACTCGTATCATACTAAATTAATTATATTTTTTTATTAGGTAAGCAAAGTTTGACAATCCAATGCTTCAACATAGTTACAACGGGCAAAATAAACATTATGTTAGCACATGTGTTGTGTACCAATAGTTTACATTGCTCTTAGCTTAAAATTATATTTTGTCTGTTATAATTATTTTTTCCGTTATAAATTCGGAGAATTGACCCTTTAGGTACAGAGTTAGATTTTTTAACAGTGCAGGATTTTGGTATAACGGGATATCGAATATAGGTCATAGCTGTCCTGGTTTATTCGTCCAAGTAGCTGTCCAATTACAGGAAAACTAAAGCAATATTTTTTTTTAACACAAATGAGAAATGTAAAAACAAAATTAAAATAAATATAAAAATATTTTATAAAAATATCAAAATGTAGGTATTAAATTAATGGCATTAAATTGTAGGTATTAAAGAGCTGATTGTAAAAACATATAACTAGTGGACCGAAAAATAAGAAAAAAAATCTTGGTAATATGTGCTTACGTAAAGATTACAGGAAAAATATAGCGTTTGAGAAATTCACAAAAAACAAAATTTAATTCAATTAATTTTATCATCCACGATACGGCTAGGTATGCAGGTTTGACTCGCACTTGACCGGTTTTTCTTTTATAGTACTCTGCAGTATCCTATTATAGTATTTTCCGTTGTGCGTTTATACAGGGCGTCCCACGGCTATGACACATGGAAGGAAAGTACCCTAAATATTGTAGATGGAACATTTTACTGAAAGAAGACATTATTTTAATAATAAAAAAAATTTAAACTGCATTCATAGATTTTTATACAGTTACATGGTTGAACCGGGAATCGAACCCGCTACACGAGAAAAAATTAAAAATGTTAAAATTCATGGTCTTCCTTTTATTTCTGACACTGTGTTATTTAGCAAAAAATAATCCTTATGATGAAGCCTTTCGATCGGTATGATAAAGCTACAGGATAATTATTTTTCTCATACAGGGTGTAAAAGCAAAAGCAAGAATCCTTCTAGGGTATGTTAGTATGAATCATACAGTGTTTAAAAAAAATAGCGGCAATTTTTTTTTATGTAGCAGTACCACATAATAACACGATTTGTTAAACTTGAAATACTCTAATCCGGTGGACACTCTCGCTGGTCGTTGACCTCTGATAGCGTCAGTAGCACAGAACATAATTACTCAATGTGATTGGTCGTTACCGCACTACGGGGTGAATGAACTGCATTGATAAGAGTGCGTAGCTGGATCTTAGGAAAACAATATAATTTTTGGTAAAAATTTAAGGTATACTTTTTTATCGTAATCGTATCAGTATCGTGTATACTTTCATACCCTAAAGGGATTCTTGGTTTTGCATTTACATCCTGTATAACGGGTTCAATTCCCGGTTCAACAATGTAACTATTTAAAAAAATCTATGAATGCAGTTTAAATTGTTTTTTTAATTAAAATAATGTCTCCTTTCAGTAAAATGTTCCATTCGCTCCATGTGGCATAGCCATGGGACGCCCTGTATACATGTTAAGAGCGATATCACAGCCGGATTGTGAAAAACTCGCCTTTTTTAACAAAACCTTATTACCTATGTATTATGTATGTTGCCATCGCAAAGTTTTCATTGGATTCTGTAAATTCGAATTTCAAAAATAATTGGATAAATTTGGCTCAATAAAAACATTTATTGAAATGAGGCCTTTTTCAACACCTTCTCTCCTGGTTTGACAACTTGGAATTATTTATGGACTGCGATTATATTTTATGGCACATTTATGCACTGCGATTATATTTTATGGGGTTTTAACAGTATCTAATTTTGATAGCAACTTGAGTACATTTTAAATTAATAAAAAAACAACTTTTTGCTACTTTTCCCCGAATCCATCCCTGTCGCACTGAGGGCTTTTTCGCATATGAGTAACATGGACGCTAAAATATTCACATAATCGCCTATATCAAAATAAATAATCTTATTTCAATCAACCATTATCTAATTAAATAATATTATGTATGTATATATATTGGTACGTATTTTTACGAGTATATTTTCATTTCTTTATTTCCCGACTTATTTATGTATTTAGTATTATCATTATTCCTTATTATTATCATTATTAATTATAATCAAAATTGTACATTTAGTTAAGTTAGGTTTTAGATAGGTCTTTTCTTTAGCGTCACAAAATTTTATAATTTTATATTTTCTCTCTGGGGAAAATGTTGAAGAATGAGTAGATTAACTATTTGTAATTTTTTTTTTTTTGTTAATACCTTTTAGTTATTTCTGCAGTTTACTTCTGTTGTTGTTGTTGTTTATAAATAAATAAATATATAATTTATCGATAAATAAATAAAAAAACAACGCAACTAAAACACTTAACGTTAGCAAACGCTTCTCTGTTTCAACCTAAAGCCAACATTACAACAAATATTTGATCCAAACTATTGTCCAACTAACGCTACAATCTTACCTAACAATGAATTTCAGTCTATTAACACCATCCTAGCCTCACCTAGAACGTACGACCTAGGCTCAAAATTATCGAGAGGGGGGCACCGTAGGGTGGGGGTGCAAGGGGGCAGTCACTAGTCTGATATGTGACCAGAGAGTCTTGTTCAACAAACGATGACGATGATTTAAGCCCGGCCCGTTTTAAGTGTATTAGTAGGGGGTAGAAGTCGGGCTTTTGGCTGGCTCAGATAGATTTGAGCTGCTGCGCTATTACGTACAGGCCTCCTCAATTTATGTGGCCTGTCCATTTGATGACGTAAGGCTGTTAGATGCAGTCTCAGCCATGGGTACGGGGGGTTAAGGCGGGTTCATCCTGGGTACATATCTGTGTTCTTTTTAAGGTGCTTTTTATTAAAAGATTTTTTTGGGACTATGTTGTTGTGCATAGAGTTTATTTATTTTTATTTATTTACTTTAATTAAAACCAATTACAATAATTAAAGATAGTAACACAAAACGGTACAATCTACTAAAATAAATAAGAATAACACATAAAGTCAAAAACAGTCCCTCTCACAAAAGCACAAACACTCTGACAATATTTTCTGCCATCCATCAGCAAACAGATAAAAACTGGAAACCCTTATAAGGCCTTGTTTATGTCTCATGCACTCTTCTGTCTCATCCACTCTTGGCGAGGTCCAAATACGCTTAAATACGATGAAAACGAAAACTATTTCTAACAGATACTGATCACAGTTGAATTTCGTGTCGCACAAGCTATAGGATGTGTAAAATCTACTAAACATTAAAATAACTTTATCTATCGCCCAACCTATACGTCTTAATATTTCGGAAAATCAACACTATTGAAAATTACGACTATGTTCCAGAAATCTTGGATTTTAAGCTCTATACATTATACATGTAGGATAGCAATAAAACGTTTAGAGCTAGGTAGGATTTGAAATCACAGTAAAAAGTTACTGTACAGCCTTAAGTGTAGAAAGTGTTTGATTTTCCTATTAAGGATGATCGTCATGACGCGACCAACTCAGTTGTGGGCGTGGCCAAATGTCATGCTGTTTCATTTCGCTATAAGGTGCATGCTCCATAAAACTTGCGAGGACAATACAATCGTACCAATTTCGTCGCCGGCACAAAATTGAACACTTGTTTCTGGAGAAACCACGTTTTGGACATTTTCAAACATTATTTTTGGTTATTATTAATATATATAACATTTTCGATGTTTGACCGGTACCAATGTTTTGATTTTATCTAACACAAAATCTATTTTGGTAAAAAATCGTTAAATTTACCTGTTTTAGGCGTTTGTTGTTAAGAAATTACTTAAATTTCTCGGTTTTTAGTTTGATATAAACATAGATCTTGATAATTATAATGGACTCAGCCTAAAATATAATAATAACATTCCATAGACACCCCACAATGTGGTGACAGCGTTTGTGTGGAGGTTTGCTAACGACGGCTCTTAATACAATAAGTACTGACAAGGTTTTCAAAACAAACGGTAGTTAGCGTTCATAATTGCGCTAACCACAGCTTATTTTCACGATAGTTTACAGTTTTTATTTACTGATACTGTTTAACATTAAATTAGTGTTGTCTCAATTACGCGTTGGAATTTTTGAGGCTTTGAGTCTATTCAGCAAGCTTACACTAAACGTCAAAAAATTCGAATTTTAGTCTACGGTGATTGCACCCCGGGACTTAAATATATTAAAACACAACCCTGAAGTCTATCGGTCGGTACGATCGGAAAAAATTCACGCTCTTATAGAAAGTGAGTTAGCGGAAATTACTCCGATAGTGTGTCTGAATTACACCAGATGGGATCAGTGGGTCTACCGCGTAATTATCATTTTCATCAACATCAACTTGAGATTGAAATTTTACGTGCGTGCGATGACGACCGCATAACATGCCATCTCTTTTGCACGCGTTGAATTTCGCATACATTTGCTTGAAGTTGATACAAATGAGAATTACGCAGTAGAGCCCCTGGACTGAACTATGAGTAATTCTACCATATAACTTTAAAAGGAATTTTCTAAGGATAATGTGAACGCAGTCCATCTAAACCTAAACCAAAAAGCTAAGGCTACCCTGCAGGGTAAGTTCAGATTAATGTCTTCAGTGAAAATCGACTCCTATCTCCTCAGTTTAGAGCGGAGGATTGCTTGCTCAGTCCTCTGTCATAATCTGCAAATAGTCAGCGAGGCATAATGAAGTGCAGCTACACTAGATATGATTAAGTGTTGGTGGAAACAGACCTATGTCTATTTAGATATATATGTATATATATATATATATGTATATATAAACGAATACCGTGGCTGACTGACTCACTGACAGACTGATCCATTAAAGACCAACGACCAAACAGCTTGACCTAGGGACATAAAATTTGGACTGTAGGTTGTACACCGAGAAAAAATTCTGGTTCCGTTAACCTGAATATAGTTAGTTTAGTATAGTTAGTAATATAGTTAATATAGTTGTTCAGTTTAGTTGAAGAATCTAGTGATATCTTAACAATAAATCAGGTATAATTAAACGTGTTTTTGGTATACTTAATAAACATTTTTGTATGGTGTACACAAAGCCATTTGTGGACATTACTTGTTTTCAATTTTTATTTTAACAAAGGTATTTCAGGTATGCTTTATTTTTATTTCAATTTACTAATATATTTAGAATTTAAAACTAAAAATTCATTTAGTTAAAAAAAGGCCCCCATACCACAATCAATAAGATCCGATGTACCCAATGAGTAATACGTTTACGTACATTTTATTGTTACATTATGCACCGAACTGCTGTAGTTGTACACTTGAACACAACGATGTCGCGATGCATAAGACAGCCAGCGCCATCTAGTGTTATAATAAATAAGTGTTTTGATTAGCAACAACTAGGTACAGCCAACAAATAACTGAAGTACATATTACTATTTTAAGATTAAATAATACCAAAAATACATATCTCGCCATACAATAAAAACCTGTAATAAATAGTTTTTTGTGTTGCTTACTAAAAAAGATTAAAGAGAACAATTTAGCATTAATAAAAAAACCGCGTTGTAATGTTTACAATCTTTCAAGTAAACATAACAAAATTCTGTTTTTGTTAACCGGGTTGTAATTTACAAAACGATCTGGTAGTAATGTATATAAATATTTTTCTCCGTGTATGACGTAGATATATCCGCTAAGAAGGGATTTCAGGAAATTCCCATGGGATCAGGAAAAATGGGATGCATGCGAGCAACGCCGCAAGGCGTCCGCTTGTCTATTTTTATAACTTCTGTAAAAATAAAATAGTTTCTAATCTCAATAATTTGAGAGTTAAAACGAGTAAAATCTTTTCACAGCCAACCTTTTAGCCAGTTTTTAACGGCACCTTTTTAAAGTGTACCAAAAATGCAATTTTTAAATAAAACCACGTAATCTAATGATTATACTGAACAATCCTCTGAAGAAAAATACACGCGTAAAACATCAGAGAAGGAGATATTCAATTGAGTTAGAGCCAGCGGCCGCGATAAACCGTGAGCAGTGGTGATGGAAATCGGAGACTCAACGATCGCTTGAGCAGATAAAGACCAACTTGAAATAACACTGAACAACCACGCTAAGTAGAGGTTTCGGAAGGAGGAATTTTATTCACAAGTTTTATTATTTAAAAAAAAAAACTAAACGTTTTAGGAAAAATATGTTCGTTACAGAGTATAATAAAGTTTATACAGGTTTTAATACATAATTAATATGTATGGAATTTTGCTCAAGTAATCTTTAACCTCGACATGACAACTTTTTTTAAGAGCAATCTTTCAAGAGAGATTCTGTTTCGTTAAGTGTGTGTATTATATTCTAAGGTATTTGTTTGCCAAAAGAAATCAATTCGAATAATAAATGGTCTCCATAGGCGTACTTCTGTCAGAACTTATTTCAAAATCAATAAAATAATGACTGTGACATCTTTATATATACTTAATTCACTACTTGAAATACACTATGACAAAGAAAATTATCCTAAGAAAATGGACATCCATAACATTAATACAAGGAATAAAGAAAAAATATTTATTCCTAAGGCAAGACTGGCAAAAACCCAAAAACAAGGACCAATTTTCAAACTGGCCATGTATAATAAACTCCCCATAGAAATGACCAGACTCACTCGAGCTGACTTTAAATTCAAACTGAAAGAATACTTCTCTTGCAATCCATTTTATTCTGTTGGAGAATTCATGCAAAAGCGACTTACTGTGACCACATTTTCTCTTTAAAATGAATGAAATATAAATGAACAATTAAATTTCTATATTACTCTTTAGGTAACATCATGTTACCTATGAATATATTTTTACATTTTTATTTCTTAGTTATAATTTTGACACTTCTTATTGAAAATATTTGACATTGTATTCTTTTAAATTCAATTATGACATTTACTTTTAATTATTTAGAATTTTTTTTTTCTTTTTAATTATAATGTTAATTGACCATATCAAATTGATATGTCCTACTATTTATATTAAGGTCTTACTGTATGTAACAAATAATGTTTATGTAAATTATTTAACCGTTTAAATGTAATTGTAATGTATTTCAAAATGTAATCTGACCTACCAATGTAACGACCACTGTTACAATTATGGCTAAAATAAATGAATATGAAAAAAATGAATATGAATAGACAGAAATACTTTTTTTTCACTTTTAGTATTGCTAGATTCTTCAAACCATCCATCCATCCATCCATCAGCCTAGTTCGTCCTCTGCTGGACATAAGCCTTTCCAGAACTTTGCCACTCCCAGCGGTCATCCTGGAAGAATTGCCCATACTCAAACACGCTGGGCAGGTGGGTTGGTGAGCGCGGTGCTGGAACCCTCGCACCAGTGACGCCGCTACCCGTCACCAGTCTGTTCCATATAAGGCCGGCTATTAGGGATAGATATACCGCCATCCATCGGTCCCAGGCATGGTGGGTGAGCCTCCTGGTTTTTTGCCTGTGAGCTGTCCTCTTACTCTCCCCCGAATTACTTCGAGGGGGTCTTCAAGTATGATGGTGGTACCTCCACAGTCGAGCCCGGCATCAGCTCTACCACCTTTTTTTTCTTCAAACGACGAAGAATAAATTAGGGAACTTAGATGTTTTTGCGGGGCATATCCTCAATGATAGCCTTAAAGAATAGAAATGTCTATTTTAGAACGCTGCGCGTGAACAGCTGTTTCACTGACGACACTGCCTCAAAAAACGCCCGTATCTCGTTGCGTTAGGGTATACGCATTTTTGTTTGAAACTCAAATATTTCCTAAACTAATGGTTTACGCGGGTATGTTTCTTGGGAAAAGTGATTCAGTATGATCGGTAGAATATGTAATTCCATTTAAACGACATTCTATACCAATGTCATTGCATTTAAAGGTCTGTCTATGGGCCGTAAGATTATGGCTGCCAAATATTTTTATATAAGCTGTGAGATCTATGGGTCTATATTTAAACTCGAAACACGGCGATAGGTCTCACCCATCACACTGGGGCTTAATAACTGTCGGTGAATCGTGGGTGTACGAGATGGATTGTGTTTTAAATCCCAGTTCTGCTCAACAATAGTGGGTAGAGAACGTCGACTCACATTTTGCACTTCGCGCGGTTATTCGCTTACATACATATGTGGTACATACTCCATAGATACCTTCGTCAAGTTATATCTCGTACATATGTGGTACATACTCCGTACATACGTCAAGTTAGATCTCGTATATGCAATGGTCAGAATGCTACGATCGCAAAATCTGTTGGCTTACAAGACATCCTGTGAGAATTTTAGAGTATAGTGCGCGCCAATCTTTTAGTCGCTCTCTTACAATCTTTTGTAAGAAGAGTTTGTTTCACTTTAGTACAGATATTACGATTGTACTAGTGACGTGTTTTGTGTGGTTGCCAGATAGATGGTCGGGATTCGTCGGGGTTGTCCCGATGTTTCATATGTTGTCCAGAGTCCCGACAAAACACAAATTGTCCCGACAAATGGAATAGAATAGAATAGAATATGATTTTATTCATCTAAAAATTACACAATAACATAATAGGATTACCTTGACGCCTACAAGGGTGTATGTACCGGTGCTATAGGCGCCAAGCTCTTCACTTACAGAGTATTACATTAAAAATTAGAAGTAATATAAAATAAACGAGAATACAAAAAAAACAACAGAGCATGCAGCTTAACTTATAATAAAAACAAAAAATACAAAAAATTAAGGGCATATGAGAGGGTGGGTCTGTGTGAAGAGTGTGGATGAGAATGAGAGTGTGTGTGTAGGAAGAGGGTGTGTTTGTGTAGTCCTAAATGTGAGACGTTTTGTCCGTCTACAGACCCAAAAGTGAGGCGCCTGTCAAAGCGAGGCAGTCTCACATTTTTTCATGGTAAATCTGACTTTATTTTCAAAATCTACGGCCTTTGATTGGTCAAAAACATACTTTTGACGACCCAATCAAAGGTATTGAAATTTTCGCCTCGCTTTTCGTAACTTCGACAGGCCGTGTGTGTGTTTATAAAAAAATCCCGAAATAGGTAGTACCAGGGTGTGCCCGCTAGGTGGCATAAGAGTCTCAGGAGTGTAAGTGCTGATCCTAATTCTGAGGCTGTTGTGTGAAATCGGTGTAAAATCGAAAGCGCCTCGGAATATAACAACGATCGGCGGGCAAAAAAGTATTTTGTTGTTATTACTTTAATTTTAATTATACAAAATAATGTTTTGATTCGTAATATTTATGTGTCCCGATCATAGTCCCAAAATCCTGACTTTTTGAAAATATTCGTACAACCGGACTTCGTGAGATAGAACTTATAGGTTTGAAGTTGTTTATGGGATTTTTCTAACTTTTTACTTAATTCAAATTCAAATTCAAATAGTTTATTTTGCAAAGCAGGTATAGATATATACACTTTTTACACGTCAAATTTAATCTAATAAAGAAAATATATGTAATAAAATAATAAATGTACATGAACTAAATTAAAGGTTTATTTAATTTATGTAGCAATATATTTACGATTAAAATGATAGGTAAAATATATATTATACAAGGTAAAATCCAATCAGCCGCCCGAACCCGTACCGGAGACCCGGCCAGGGACCAGGAACAAGGTTCAATGATCACCAACCGAGCCCCCAGCACGAATTCAGGCGGCCGACCAAATCCCATCCTATATACTACATACTAATAGGTTACATATATAAATACATGCCTACCTCCGCCCATTCGATTAGGGGCATACAATACATCCGCCAACGACCTTGATTCGACGTGTGCCGGTACAAATATCGACAAAAACTATATTGAAATAACGTTCATATCAGTGCGCATTGCATTGGACGATCGCTGCGTCTCCGGATAGCGTAAAATAGAAGAAAATAATAAGTTTCAATAGGATGCGATGGAAAAAAAATTAACAATAATTTTGTAGATCTAAAAATTGCCTATAATTTGCTGAAAGAATCATTAAAATCGCTTCAAACATTCGGAAGGAGTAAGAATTATTGTAAAAATCATATGAAACTTTCGATAACTTTCGTTTTTTTTTTTGTCAAAAATAACAACAGAAAATAAAATAAAAATATTTTTGACCTTATCGTGCCATCGTATCATATATTATTTTTAAAGTTTTTGGACTTCCTGTGTGCAGTGGCGTGCACAGAGTTTTTTTCCGGAAAAGCAATCAGAATGTCAAGTAAAAAAAAGTTTGTATGAAAATGTTCACTCTAGAGTAGACAGAGCCTACAGTAACTGTAGTTATTTAAATTTTTTCATACTTTTTTATTGTCAATCTTGACCTTTTGATTGCTATTCCGGAAAAAAGTTTTGTGTACGCCACTGCCCGTCTGAGAGGAGTAGCCCCTCAAAGACAGGTCCAAATTGAAGTTCGTATATTAACGTATGATTAACCTAAAGAACGCTAGATGGAACGTGGACATTGTGAAACATGTTAGTGTAGTCAGTGGTAGTTGCCTAAAATAAATTTTAATGAACTACCTTATAAATTATTATTACAATTTAGCTTTTTGTGCAGCAATTGGTGACATATCACCATCATCTATCTACCTTTCCTTTTACTGATTACACCGATCAACTTTTTTATATAACTTATGATTTCGAGCAAAAGCAAGATATCCCATAAAATAATAAGTATTTATATACTAAAAACGGTCTTTGTTAAAGTATCTTTTTGTTTAGTATGATCACTACGTTCAGCAGTACGTCTGGTACAATAAAGCAGCACTCGGTGTACGCGTGCGCAGACCGTCTAACAGATTTATACTGAACCGCGGGAGTAACACGCAAGACACACTTAGTTTGTATGGAGGCCGTGATGAAGTACTTTAGGGCTACCGAAGCAAAATTTTCCGTCTATAAAGAATGTTTACGTTAGGATGTCCCTTATTTGCCCAAGTATTTAGTTTTTATACGCGTAACCTCTCATTTTATTTAATAGGATCTTTTTTTTTGTGTTATATTATATACTAGATGTTTTGGTATAATTTTTCGGACAACACAATCGTAAGGGAATATATTTTAATCGGGCACGTAAACCCAAATTAAGAAAGAACATGTAACCTTTTATTTATTATAAAATTAACGTTTAAAAACCGCGAATTACATCATTTGTAATTTTGTCATAGGTACTATGGGAGAAATCAAAATTCTTCACCACTTCCTTGCCACTTAATAAAGCTTCCTACATATACCCAGGTTAATTTACGGATAAAAACTGAATTATTTGTCTTTTACCAATTTTATTTGTGTATTCAATAACCGGCAAGTGTCAGCCCTAGAAGCCCGGTAGGTCCTATCGACACAAGATTTATTCTCAGCATCGCATGATTTGCGAGACATTATGATAAGTGGGCGAACCGCACCCGGGCAATTAGAGCAACGCATATAGAGCCTACGGAACTCTAGATTGTGGGACTGTCTGTCTGTCTGTCCGTGTAGAAGTTTACTGAATTGATAAAAATAAAGAAATAATCAAAAAGCATTATCAATACATCAAAATATATCAAAAATACGAGCTAAAGGTTTGTCGTAGTTGTTGCCTAAACAGTAGACTAAAAAGACAAAACTCATTTTTCACCGACGATTTTAACATCCCGAAGTGACAGAGCAGCTTCACAAAATTTTCTTCAAATTTACAACATATTAAATTTATATCTAACTAAATCCTGTTTATGTAAATACATAAAATTCGTGGTTTTTAAAAAATGTATTCAAAAATGTATTATTAACACCTCAAATACAGTGCCTGATAATGTCGTAAAACGACGAAACCGGTAGCAACTTAAAAGGTAATTAAACATTATTATATTTGTGGAACCGAGTACCAAGAAGTTTTATTTAATATTGCAAGATGTCGTTCCATCAAGAAGCAACAACATTCACCGTCAACTATTACAACATATTAGTTTCGACTTTATCAGAAAACCAATTTTTTATATACCATCAGCAATCGTCTTAAACGAAAATAGTTTTCAGGTTTTCATAAATAGGTGAAGCAAAACTTTACAGATTTGTCTCTAAAGGTAGCAAGTGAAGCCGAGAACAAACGTTTATAGTGTATTATAGTGGAATATATTAATGTTATTAGAGAATTGACGCCGCAGCAAAGTTATATCGTGCGTTCTTAACGGTAGCGAGGTTTTGACTTTAAATTTTGACGTTGCATTTTATGATCGCTTTAATAGTAATTAATGGGTAAATAGTTTATGTTTAATACTAGTTTGTACAGTTTACATCGCATTATATTATTTTATATCGCAAGGCCAGTTTGCTAATTTCCATAGATGTAAAAAATATTCGAATTGACTTTGAGGACTCCTTTAAGGCGATACCAAAAAAAAAGGGGTTTTTTCGAATCCATTTACTCCACTATAACGTCATCTACGTATTTCATTTTTGGTTAAATGTTTATGGATTATTTGATTAAGGTTCTCACTGAAGGAAAACGCGATTGGATGAAATTTTCCCGATAGAATTTAATTCCGAAAAGACCTCTAAATTGTTTTATTTTTTCCTGTATTTTTTGTTTGTTTTTTATTTAAAAAAAAATATATACATTATATAGGTACATAAGAGTGTATCGGAAACCTTTTGAGGTTTTTATGTACACTCAGTTTCAACATTCGTCTAATAACATTATTTCAACTGACTGTCTCCTAGATACTTAAATAACATTGATTCTGAAATCGTAACTAATTTCATTGTGAAATTGCATTCAAAATGTAAATATTATATATTTGTAAAGTCTCCTCGAAAATCTTTTTGACAAAATAGCTTAGTACATTTTATATTAATAAGAAAAAACAACTTTTCCACGAATCCGTCCCAGTGGCACTGAGGGTTTTTTCGTATATGGAGTAACAGGGAGGCTTAAACTTTTACATATCGCCTTAATCAATAATGTACGGACGCCAGCATGACAGGCCACCTATTGACTGTTCTTATTGCGGCGTCATATCCGTTAAAATTGATATATTCTGTGTTTAAAATTAACTTGAAATAAATATATATATATTGCTACATAGAGCACTTATTATATTTAACTTTTTGTTTAATTTTAACATTATATAAAAATTATTTTCGAAATATATTTCGGCCCACTTTGGGGCCGGCGTCAGTCGAATTAAAAACGGTAAATGACATAAAATATATACAACCTTATAACTATTGATTTTAAATGAATGACATTTGAGTATGAATATAAAATATATATACAACCTTATGACATGAATGAGCTTAACCTACTTTAACAGAAAAAATAAAAATAAAAAAATGAAAAAATGTAGAGGCCACCCTGCGGGTACTTTATGCGCTACCCTAAAGTTTATTTACAATATTGGGCGCACTCAAACCCGCAAGATGGCATTGCTGCCCAGGTACCCTGGTCTTGATGGTAATTGTTTCTGTTGTAAGTCAAGTCCTGGTCGAGTCGAGTCGAGTCAGTCAAAGTGGAGTCAGTGTTGTTTGTTTAGTCCTGGTCCGTAGTGCGCACCAAGTGACCATATTTAAAATTATATACAAATAGGGAGCTTGAACTGCTGGCGACTATACCTAGTTTCATCACAATTGACATGTCATGAATCTCAATAATAAAGCAATTATTGATAGCTCAATATTGGACATGTAGAGAAGATGAATGAAAGTTGAGTGACGAAAGAAATTGATGGTGCGCAAGTGGAAGGTATACAGCTCGACCAGGCCGCCCTAAAAGGACGTATACGCTGACCAAATTGGCGACGTACTGAAGAAGGGCAATGTCAAAAGTATCCGGAAATGCCCGGAATAGAAGAGCTTGAATAACTAGATCGATGGATGTGTAAGAGTCGAAGAGGTGTAATCCAACCAATGAAACTTATGTGTTAGCTTTTTAGGAAAAAGAATCAAAAAATGCAATTTTTTCGGGGCTTTTTGCAGGCCTCCCTTGGGTTTAAATTTTTTGAACATTTTATTATTTGTCGTGATAGAGGCCATAAAGTCATAAGGTACTCAGTGAAAATTTCGACTAGCTCCCTATTTATTTGGTAGATAGTCAAAATTTTCGATAGTCTAAGCTACAAAGTGACAAGACAAACGGACGGATGGACAGACAGGTTCCGTTTGGCACCCTTTTAGTACAGAACCTCAGAAACAAATTGCTATAATTTGGTGGTATATAGGCAGTTTTTGCCGATTTGATTTCCAGTTTAATCTAGTATCTCGACGATTCCATTTAAAAAGTCCGCCCTTGTCCAATTCTACTGAAACTTCGCATTGGGAAAATGTCATCAGCCACTTTTCAATCCTATTACATAACATAAATACTTTTTATTGTGCACCAAAACAAGAATTTATAAAATATTTTTAACAGAGTGTGTACAATAGGCGGTCTTATCGCTTAAGCGATTTCTTCCAGACAACCTTTTAATACTAATACATAGTTTACAATATTATATATATACTAATATACAACGTGTAACAGAAAGCTGTAACCATATTTGAAGAGCTTATTCAGTCAATGGTATGGAACAACTTTTACTATGGAACAAAACCTGCATCTCGAATTTTTTTTTTACTGTTTCATAGAAAAATGCAATGCCGCTCGGCCGAAATGTATGGAAGGGCAGAATTTTTTTTGAGATTTCGTGGTTGGCTCCATAGTAAAGGTTTTCTATACCATTGACTGAATAAGCTCTTGAAATATGGTTACACCTTTATGTTACACGTTGTATATATATTACAAACGGAGAGTGCGTCAACGCAACTAGCCTCGACAGTACAAAACCCCATATACCAAGGAGCGCGAGTCCCGCTATTTAATAAAGGCGGAACCGTAGATTCATTAGGGCGCAATTAAGGCACGATAAGGCGCTCGTCATTACGTATGCTAATGTGGAGTTAATTCGCGATACTTGTACCGTGCTGACCGCCTGGTACACTCCGCGAGGGGTCAACGTGGCCGGGTAGCCTAAAACACAAAAATTATTATAATATTTTTATATACAGAGCGTCCCACGGCTATGCCACATGGAGGGAAAGTACCTTAAATATTGTAGATGGAACATTTTACTGATAGAAGACAATAAAGCCGATTCTGAAGGCTTTAATTTTAGTTTTAGTGCTGTCAAAACTAAATATTCTTCGATACAAAATGGTCCTTAAGAGTAAGGATTAGAAGCTAAATTTCAGCACTAAAACTAAAATTAAAGCCTTCAGAATTGACTTTATTATTTAATTTAAAAAACAATTTAAACTGCATTTATAGAATTTTAAATAGTTACATGGGAATCGAAACCGCTTCACGAGAAAAAAAATATTAATTTTGTCTTAAAAATGTTAAAATTCATGGTCTTCCTTTTATTTCTGACACTATGTTATTTAGCAAAAAATAATCCTTATGATGAAGCCTTTCGATCTGTATAATAAAGCTACAGAGTAATTATTTTTCTCATGTACCCGTTACAACCGATTCCCGGTTCAACCATGTAACTATTTAAAAAATCTATGAATGCAGTTTAAATTGTTTTTTATATTAAAATAATGTCTTCTTTTTAGTAAAATGTTCCATCTACAATATTCAAGATACTTTCACTCTATGTAGCATAGCCGTGGGACGCCCTGTATACGAAGAAAAAAATTTCTTGCCCTTCTTCTTAGCAAGACTACTCGAATGGACGGAGATAGGCATGTATTTATACATGTAACCTATTAGTATGTTTACCTTCCACGAGCACATTACGAGTCTTGCTGTAGACAGTTATGGAAAACTTGGCTTTGTCAAACGTAATGCTAGGGACTTCTGTAACACCAGTGTAATCCAATTACTCTATACTGCGTTTGTCAGGAGTAGGATTGAAGCAAGCGCCATCGTGTGGAGCAAGAATGAAATAAAATATGCCGTCATGATTGAAAAGGTGCAATAAGCTTTCTTGAGGTTTTTGTACACAAAATGTTTGGTTTATACCCTTTTATGTACCCTACAAAATACCTGCTAGGCATGCTCGGATTGAAGGCTCTGGAGGTGAGGCAAGCTTATGAGTTGTTAAGATATCCATCAGAGATCGAAGGTGACCGACATAGCCTACCGAATCAGTAAGTTGAAATGGCAGTGGACTGGCCATATTTGTCGCCGACGTGGTAACCGTTGGGGCCGTAAGGTATTGGAATGGAGACCACGTACAGCAAAGCGCAGCGTAGGCCGCCCTCGTGCCCGCTGGACTGACGATCTGAAGGACGTTGCGGTTGGCGACTGGATGAGGATGACTGAGGACCGCCAAGAGTGGCGTAATATGGGGGAGGCGTCCAGCAGTGGACGAATACGGGCTGATGGATGGATGATCATTGCAGAAAGGATAACGAATTTATAGACTTAGTAATTATTTATAATAAATAAATAACGTTTAAATAAAATATATACTTTTCAATTTAAGTAACTCCCAACTCGAAGTTTTCGCAGATTTATCGTAAATTGAACAAGTTTTTTTTGTATACAGGTTGATAATAATGATACCCCTAGCCACATCAAAGGAAACTATTCTATGTTCGAAATAAAAAGTAAATGTTTTGTTACTTTTGTCTTGTTTCATAATAAAAAATTAAGATATCGACCGTCAAAGTAGATCGCGGGCGGGAGGGTGGATTGCGGGGGCGGGTGCCAAGGGCGTCGGGAATGTTTATCATTGATGGCTGGGGGTCGCAGGCTCGTTGCGGGGAAGGCCCTACGGTCTATTGTCATTCACATGTCGCGTCGCGTATGTTAGCCATTTATTCGAAAATAAAAACTATAAGAAAAAAAAAACTTTTTTTTCAGCGATTCTGTGTTTTATAAGTGATTCTGATTCTATTTTCAACCTGTATATTTTTATTGTGTTCATTATATTTTTAATTACCCCTAATCCTCATGATTGCTGAAACTATAGATCGCAGTACAATTGAGGACGGAAACATCTTACAGATAAATAGAACTATATATATCTTTAAATTTCTATTTTATCATCACTGAGTCTGTTTACATTACAGTATCAATTTATCTACATTGATGAAGGAAGGCGGAAATTCGTGGTTCGAGTAAATGATAAATCTTTCCCCTGGTTTTTCGATTCATAACCAAATGTTCCAAATGACACAAAAAGATTTTGCGTTTTCATTTTATAATGGACATTTTATAAAAAGCAAAAAAACCAAGTTATTCCGTACAGCAAGCCTGTCGTCGACTATACCCGCGATGTATATTCATTTCATTACAATTATATCGTTATATTGGTTATACTTTAACTTGTAGCTAGGTTACAATTTCTAGATTTCATCCATACTTACGAGTACAGTAATACCCCGATTTACGCGAGGGATGCGTCCGGAAATTCGCGTATAACGAGGTATGATGAAATAACAACCCCAAAACTGAAACAGAATCAGTCTATTAATTTTTACAGAAAATTTTAAACTTATTTAATCCTTAGAATTAATCACTGAGAAATAGCTACATATCTAATGTCTTTTTAGTAGCATTTTGTTTGCGTTCTTGCAAAAGTCTTTCAGAGCAAACAACACTGTTTTTTATAGCTTGCCGAACATACTTTTAATGTTATTAATGTCCGAATTTTTTTAAATTTCACTATTTTTGTATGTTGCATCCGTGTCAAGGTGGTAGATAGAGAATCCAATCCCGCATCAAAATCGCGATCCCGCAAGCCTGCGGGATTAAGATCATCAATCCCGCGGATCCCGCGGGATTTGCGGGATTGATTTTAATTATTATTATTTTTGTTTCATGTAATTTAAAGAAAGAAAATACACACAAATATTTTTAATTATTCTTATCAACATGAAGCAAAGTTATCACTTATATTATAAATTAAATATAATGATGTTTAAGACAATACAATATTCACAATATTTCACGTTTCATATTTAGATTTTTATTTGAAATAGAACATATTCATTGGTTTTAGAGGCATTTAAAATCAGCTTATTTTTTTTGAAAATACTTTCGAAGAAATGATAAAGTATCTAACGTTTCATCTTTTAGATTTGATCTTATCTTGTTGCATAAATAGCCAGCGGCGGAAAAAGCGGCGGAAAAAAAAATCGGCATAATATTTTTCGATTTTTTTTTCTTTTGGCTATATCTTTGGAACGGAATGTGGTACACCCTTAAGGGTCGGACCATAGGGTGCAAAAAAAAGTAAATTTCTTTTTAGATGTCAAAACTTTGGAGGCCTGTATCTCCTAAACGGCTGAAGGTAGACCCATGTTCATGGTACTCTAAGAAAAGAGCTCGACGAGATCTATCTACTAAAAAAAAAAAAAATATAATAAAAAAAAAATTCTATCTGCTGTATCTCCCGAACGGCTTAAGCTACTGACTCCGGGTTTAGACTATAATGATTGGTTTGACAGGGGCTACATGGCCAAATTAAAAAAGTTGACATTTGACAGCTTTTGACAGTTTTTTGACACGTCTTAAAAAGTGGTCCAATTTGCATTTAATTCGGTATCAAGGGGTGTGTAGGGTCGCTGATTACGGTACCGTTTTAAAATTTGACACTTCTTAAGAATTGACAGTTTTTTTGACATTTTTTGGATATAAAAAATGCTATGCAATAGCTTTACCGCGGCAGTCCCCGAGTGCCACACGTCTTTTTTTTTTTCAATCCCGCGAACGTGCGGGATCCCGCATGAGTAATCCCGCATTTTTGATCCCGCAAAAAAGGTGCGGTATCCCGCATTAGCGGGATACCGCGTTTGCGGGATTGGATTCCCTAGTGGTAGAGCTGATGCCGGGCTCGATTAGGGAGGTACCACCATCTTACTTGGAGACCCCCTCGAAGTAATTCGGGGGAGAGTAAGAGGACAGCTCACAGGCAAAAAACCAGGTGGCCCACTATGCCTGGGACCGATGGATGGCGGTATATCCATCCCTTATAGCCAGGCCTTATATGGAACAGACTGTGATGGGCAGCGGCGTCACTGGTGCGAGGGTTTCGGCACCGCGCTCACCAACCCGCCTACCCAGCGTGTGTGAGTATGGGCAATTCTTCCAGGATGACCGCCGGGAGTGGCAAAGTCCTGGAAAGGCTTATGTCCAGCAGTGGACGAACTAGGCTGATGGATGGATGGATGATCCGCGTTAAGCGGGGCATATTAGTGCGAATTGGAAAAATTGCGTCATAACGAATTCACTCCGTGTGAGGTCGCGTAAAGCGGGAGGTTACTTATATATATAATTTTGCAATGCAAGTGCTCGTAAAGGCCAACTTTTTATGCATCAAAACCGAACAGAAAGTCGATTATTTTTATTTTGACTATGATTATTATTTTTTTATTTACAATGATTGGCTTACCTGCAGCCTTTCCTTTATACCATAAATGCTATACTTTTTTTTCCACTGTTTAACGGCTCTGGATAGAGTCCTTTTGAGCCAAACATAATTTAAAGTTCATAAGATTATATTTGTTTTATTTCCTCACACTATGTATTGAAAAACGTAGTATGATATACGGGCGTAAGAGCAATAAATTACTCTGTTTCGTTTAAAACACTCGCTACGCTCGTGTTTTAAATCGTCCTCGTAATTTATTCCTTTTCGCGCTTGTAGCATAAACTAATATGAACGGTTGGCATTTCGCGAAACTCGGCATAAAGCGAAGAAATCATTTTTCTTCTGGTAAAGACAAGTATACATATATAATATAATAAATAAACCATGTATTATTAGAGTGAAACTAGAAAAGATCAATTAGAAACAAATTTCAAGTAAGACAAATATTTTGAAAAAATTTCTTGTTCCAGGATTCCTACCTGCGACTTCTTGCTTTCACGCCAAATGCGCTACCAAATGTGCCACCGAGGTACTCAACCTAGACCGTTGAATTTTTCCATCATATCTATACACCGAAGTTTTGTAACTACTTGATACACCAGCTAGAAATGCACATACTGAACGCTCACGAGGGCATTTTGTGATTTTAATAATTTTTAAAATATTCAAAACGAAGCCGCGATAAAACATAAATAATGTGTATTTCATGAGACCTTACTTGCAGTCTCAACTCAACCATCTAATTTACGAATCAATAAAACCGTTATGAGATACTTTCTGCTGGAGTTTCTGCTGAAGTCCTGCACCGTTGGAGTAGAGGAGTTTTCCAGCGGAGAACAAGTAGTGTAGACGATCTTCAACCAAGTGGTGTAAATATAGATCTAAATAAATATCAATATAATTATGATTATGTTTATTTTGTGAAATCCATCGCTATGAATACTCTAAATATTATTAGAGTGCATTACAAACTAAAAAAGATCAATCAGAAACAAATCCAAAGACAAGAATTTGAAAAAAATCCCCGGGGCAGGATTCGAACCTGCGACCTCTTTTTATCAAGACAAGCGCGCTACCAATCGCGCCACCGAGGTTCCCACCCAGAGCGGTGAATTATTCCAATGATGGGTAGTATGAAAAGTATGAACTTTTCCACTATTATTTTTGCATCTGCTTGATTTACTAACTTGTACTGCACATACAGACCGCTCACGAGGGCGTTATGGATATTTTTCAAATTCTTGTCTATGGATTTGTTTCTGATTGATCTTTTCTTTGTAATGCACTCTAATAATATTTAGAATATTTTTATGGTTGAAAAAGAAACATCATGACATAAATGTAATTGAAAACAGGTGAGGGAAGACATTCGGGTACCTACTTAGGCTTGATCCTTTTATAAATTCTTACTCATAATCGAGGGGAGGATAGAAAGGAATAGAGAGAGGAGATAGAAGGATTCCATAGTTGCCCATCACAATATGCAGACTTTGAAGGGGGCTTTTTGTTTGGATGAATGTTATGATTCTATTTTTCCATAATTTTACAAGGTTCATAAACTCATATTTACTACCTGTGGGTCTACCGCGTAATTCTCATTTTCATCAACATTAACTTGAGATTGAAATTTGACGTGCGTGCGACGACGCCCGCCTAACATGCCATCTCTTTTGCACGCGTTGAATTTCACATGCATTTGCTTGAAGTTGATACAAATTAGAATTACGCGGTAGAGCCCCTGTTTTACACAACAAACAACTTCATCGAAGTAATTTTCAATGGAATTTGTACGAAAATTTCCTTTTTACTTATCCAAGTACATTTCATAAGTTGGTTGACTATTACTTACTCGTTATTTTGTAAACCCTACTTGAAATTTATTGAAAAAGGTGTTACTTTGCGGAAGTCCATCATGAATTTGTGGATATATTAATAATTTGCAATATTCCGCTAAACACTCTTACCATGCTATTCAAAATGCAGACTCAAGCACCGCCCGCCCTCCCGCATAAAACATGCACAAGCAAAGCAAGCAGTACGAGCACAAAATAAAGCAATCTTAAATAACAAGCAAGAAAACTTATCGACACGTGTTTCGCCTCTAAACGAGGCATCCTCGGGATGTGTTGTCCACCCAGCCGCTGGACAGCAAAATATTTGCATTTTGAATAGCATGGTTAGAGTGTTTAGCGGAATATTGCAAATTATTAATATACCCACAAATTTAAAAAAAAGCCTACTTAGCTGTGATAGTTTTCCTTTCAACTTTGTGACATATTGTGAAAGCCGGATTGTATAACACGCCGTATTGTAGGCGCGCAAGATTGAAAAATGTCACTGTATTGTAATGCGGCTGATGACATTCACCTAAAACGTCGAAATCATATGTTCACCAAAACGGTAGCCAACTTTTAGTGGAGCGAGGCGACCGCCCTAGTTTGAGCAGAATTCACAATATGTACAAAAAAAAATAGGGCTAAAGGTTAGCCATACAAACGGTTAAGAAAACCTATTTCTCGAAACGGTTTTCGAATCGTAAATTTTGACGAAAAAAGAAGAGGCCAAATTGCAAGTTCTACCTACAGGATTCTAACCCGGGTCTCAAGATTGAGAGTCAGGCGTTCTACCGACTGAGCTTATAGGTCTAAACGAAATATTTCAAAAGTAAAGATCAGCCCTTACCGTAGTATGACAGCACCAAAATTTTTCCACCTTTAAATGGGTGACGCTCACACGTTTGGAATCAGTGCTCATCTGAACACAGTGGTAGTTGGACGCCTTCAGTGCACTTAAAGTTTTGAATTTTTACAAAATTCAAAATTCAAAAGTTTATTTGGCAAAGTAGGTATATATAATACACGTTTCACAAGTCAAATTTTAATCTTATAAAAATATATGTAATAAAATAATAAATGTACATGAACTACTTAGATTAAATGTTTTTTTTAATTTATGTAGCAATATATATACGATTAAAATTATAGGTAAAATATTATTATACAAGGTGAAATCCAATCAACCGCCCGAACCCATACCGGAGACCCGGCCAGGGACCAGGAACAGGTTCAATGATCACCAACCGAGCCCCCAGCACGAATCCAGGCAGCCGACCAAATCCCATCCTATATACTACATAGTAATAGGTTACATATATAAATACATGCCTACCTCCGCCCATTCGATTAGTCTTGCTAAGAAGAACGGGCAAGAAACTTGGCAAGATCATGTCTTTTTTTTTAACATAAACTTATACTACAATAAAGGCATATTATAAAATAAATGAATATTTGGATGATGGTGAAGCATGGTGTTACAGTGATAATGATAGTAAGTTATAATTTAATTAAATAATATAATTTCTTAACTTATGATTCCTCTAAGGTGTAAACATTAATTGATTACAGACTGTAAAAGGAGAAAGACTATATGAGACATGTAGACAAAAGATATATATGTTTTTCTTTTTTTCATTAACCTGAATTCCTGCTGTCTTGTATTTTCTTATCCCTTGGTTAAAGTAGATATAAGTCATATATTGTATAGTATAAGTTTTATGTTGAAAAAAAAGACATGATCTTGCTAAGTTTCTTGCCCTTCTTCTTAGCAAGACTAATCGAATGGGCGGAGGCAGGCATGTATTTATATATGTAACCTATTAGTATGTAGTATATAGGATGGGATTTGGTCGGCCGCCTGGATTCGTGCTGGGGGCTCGGTTGGTGATCATTGAACCTTGTTCCTGGTCCCTGGCCGGGTCTCCGGTATGGGTTCGGGCGGCTGATTGGATTTTACCTTGTATAATATATATTTTACCTATCATTTTAATCGTAAATATATTGCTACATAAATTAAATAAACCTTTAAATTAGTTCATGTACATTTATTATTTTATTACATATATTTTCTTTATTAGATTAAATTTGACGTGTAAAAAGTGTATATATCTATACCTGCTTTGCAAAATAAACTATTTGAATTTGAATTGAATTTTGAACTATACATCAAATTACTTATATCTACTTTAACCAAGGGATAAGAAAATACAAGACAGCAGGAATTCAGGTTAATGAAAAAAGAAAAACATATATATCTTTGCCTACCTGTCTCATATAGTCTATTTCCTTTTACAGTCTATAATTAATTAATGTTAACTCTTAAGAGGAATCAAAAGTTAGGAAATTATATTAATTAATTAAATTATTATCTACTATCAAAATCAGTATCACTATAACACCATGCTTCACCATCATCCAAATATTCATTTATTTTATAATATGCCTTTTTCAGTAGGCCCTGCTTACTTATTCTCTGACAAAGTAAGGACCTCCTTTGGAAGTTTATTGTAAAATCTTATACCATGTCCTACGAAAGAGGTACTCACTTTGGCGAGTCTGATTTTTGGAAAAGCCAGTTTATACTTATTTCTGGTTTCCTTACAATGTTGCTCACCAAGCCTTGGGAGAGACTCAACATTTTTTCTGACATATCTAAGGACTTGGTAAATATATTCACAAGGAACAGTTAATATATTAATTTCTTTGAACTTTTCTCTTAATGAATCCCGGTGCTTCATATTATAAATAGCCCGGATTGCTCTCTTCTGCAAAACAAAGACTGCGTCTGTATCCGCGGCTCTACCCCATAACAGCATGCCGTATGACATAATGCTGTGAAAGTAACTAAAATAGACTAGTCTAGCAGTATCTACATCAGTAATTTGCCTTATGCGTCTAACAGCGTATGCGGCCGAACTAAGTCTACCACATAGGGCTTCTATGTGGGGACCCCACTGAAGACGAGAGTCTACCGTAATGCCCAAAAACTTAGTTTCGTTAACTAACTCCAGCTTGGACCCCTGCAAAAGCAACTTTAGTAGTCTGATCAGTTTGCTGACCGTAGGTAGACAGATTGCGCATTCATATTGTGCGCGCGTCGGCATAATTAACGCACTCATTCAAAAACAATGCAATAGATTTTAGGTGCCAGGGCTCATCTAAACTTTTGAAATCTTTGGTATAAACAAGATGTTCCCTACAGTATGGACGTGGACGTATACTCAAATATTAATTTGATCGCATAACACACGTCAGCATGTGTGACAAGTACATACTACAGGTAGCCAGTTCAATATCCAAATACGACCGCACGTAAATATTTGAAATCTCAATATAAATTCATTTACAATTATAGGGGTCAGTTTGGGGAAACATTGGAAATGCATTGCCATTCGACGGCTGCTCAAAGAATTGATTAGCGCTCAATTAGAGTGGCATATTGGTTCCGTAGCATTAAGCGTGTGCGGCATTTGAGGGTTTGCTGGGGCTGGGAATTTAACGTCTTTTGATAAAATGTGACCGGGTTTTAATTGGCTGTTATTATCTGCAATGTATTTTTTTCTCGAAAAAATAGGGGCTTATATGCTGCGAAAGCAGCATACTATTACCGGCAACATATTTATTCACACTTTTTATTGAAGGCCCTACGTATGATCAAGGCTTTATATGCTGCAAAAGACCTGCCACTTTAGAAAAGAATCATTACTTCGGAATGGTTTTTGAAAGTCTACGCAATTAAATGTCTATAAATAGCAATGAACTGTTTTTAAATACAATAGTTTTTATGGACAACGTCTTCGATAAGCTACAATTTTTCATTTTTGCTAAAAACGGCCTCTTTTGGCATACGTTAGTTAAAATTCTAGCTATAAAATGACGTTGTTTCAGAAAGCATTGCTATGTAAAAATAGTTGATTACTTTTTTAGGCATTTACGCCGTAATTAAAGAGTTATATGATATTTGCATATAAAAACCGATGTCTACTCATTATCAATTTATAATGAACGCCCCTCGTATACTGATCATCTTATGCAATAAAATATGAATGCGGAAAAAAAATATCACGCTTCTTTATTCTTTTGAAAAGCTACTGTGATTTTTGTATAGGCATCCCCATTTTTTTTCGCATACTTATATTTCTCGGGGAAAGTTTGTTTAGCATGATGAGTAGATTATGTTGTTTTATTAAAAGATAACTGTCCATTTACACCCAGTATTATAAAAGAAATCAATAAAAAAAAATAGCCGGTGTTCCTTTCTAAAAAAACAAAGACTACAATAAAGGCATCTGAACTCTTTGATAGCCTCCGAAACAAAACACAATCGCAGCTACAAACGGCACTAGCGGTGGTCGGCAAATGGTCGGCAACCGCAAAAAACTATCGATACATTGGCTTTATCATGAAAAAAATGACAAAAACATGAGTGGATCTCAAAAAGGCGCGCAGATTGCCGCGGTTTCGGCCCCATACTGGCCGTTATTAATCCTTGGACAGTCGGCTCGGCAAGAACCACAGCACAATCGAAAAATAAAATAACTATCATTCATTTCATTTGCGTGAGCGATCATTTTATCGATACTCGGCGGGAGCTTCACTTAATAGTTCAAGCTGTAAAAAAAGCTGCAGGTTGTGCCAGAGATGCAACCGTAAATTATTGAAGTGGACACTTCTTAAGTCGCCTAGTACAGAGGAAGGAACTAATGGCGGCCATAGATATTATTATATTATGTCAGTGATGGCAGCGCATTCGCTTACGAGGTAATTTTTTATTATTCCGATCAAATAAGCAATTACTTATCTTAAATTCTTAATAACTAAATATTAACTAAATAAAAGTTAGTCCCTTAATTGACGTTTATACGAGATACAAACAAGTAAGTATTCACCATGAAACTTTTTTTACGTTCATGGTATAGTAGTACACTTCAAAAAGGATGTCTGTGCTTTGGTCGCTGTAGCATAGAAGATTCTGTGTGACCATTTTACTTTTCCCAATCTCAGTAATCAATTTTTTCATCATGGTAAAAAAAATCGAACAATCCACTTTAATTTTTTAAAATAGCTTTTGTGATTATTTTCCTTATTTTTCATTAATTAACTCAGCCGTTTTATCTGCTTCATATAAGGTATCCAATTTGTTACGAAACTAGTATAGTTTATATATAGTATATAAACTATAGTTACTATACTATAGTTATAGTTATACTATAGTTGTAAGAAAAAAAATATTTTTATAAAATAAAAAATATGGTCTTCCTTTGAATCTCTTCTTGCCTGCAATGCAATAAACTAAATTAATTCATTAAAAAATGAAGGTATTTAAAAATTAAACGATGAATGTCACATTTTTTACAATTCTTTTTTTTTGTTTTTTTGAGTTGATCTTTTTTGCTGTCGGCCTTTTGGCCTTTTCAGCTTTACCTTGAAGAGGGGGACAGAGAGTACCCAACCTCTGTAAAAGTTTATTTATTTATTTTTGTTTTTAAAGGTCCTTTAAAAGTCTATTTAAAGAGTCTGAGAGAACAATTCTTTTTGTATGTTAAAACCGCGGTTTTCTAACTTCAAATACCTATATAATGTCATATAATATTTCTCTATTCGCCTGATGACGACCCCACTGAGAGGTCGAGATATAGCGACTAAAACTATCTAATTAAGTATTTATATTTATATGGAATATAAATATAACATACAAAAAATAAAAAGGCCCTTAAACGGTATTTTATAAAAAATATTTTAGTAACATATTTTTTATAATTATTGATAATTGAGTTAAATCTTGAAATAGTCTTATATGTTAATTGTTTTTGAAACATTATTTATATTGCAACTTTAATTAGGAAAATAATTTTTAAATAATTTTGGACCTTCATGGTTTTAGCCTTGTCGTTTAATTCGAACAACACAATCGAACCGACACTATATCTCAAAACGTTTTAACTCCTGAACAGGCATTCCGAAACTTTTTCACTGTTTTGTAAATAATTAAGTTTTAACCCAAAAAATGTCATTCGCAATCGGCGTCCGCGTACATTGAGTGGAAAACAATTGAAAATTTCACGAATCATGCAATGATGATGCTTGTGTTCAATGGACATTGGACAGTGTCCGTAGGCTTTTGGTTATTTATTATTTAAGTATTGAAGTGTCATTCCGACTCGGGGTTTTGTGAAAACACTGATTGATTTTGTGCGGTGTAAAAGCCCTGTAACCCGATTTGGCTGACAATAATATTTACTCGAATTATCGACTATATTGGGTGGTGTGGTAGGCAGTTTCCGATCTGACTAAACTTCTTTTTAACGAAGACGTCCCTTGTCAAAAAACTTATTTAAAAAAATACAGTGTGTCCCTTCTTAGAGTGCATATCTGAAAGGGGGCGGAACTAGACCCAATTTAATCGACAAAAAAAAGAAAAAAAAAAGTTAGATTATTTTTAATTTAAATTGAAGTTTTAAAGTTTTTGTTGCCTACCAAAGACACTATGTATAAAATATGTCATAACTTTTAAATTAAAAGTTTTAATACACCACAAGTAATGCAATGAAATAAAATCTGTAGTGCACCTTAAGAATAGACGTTGCATACTTAAGACATGCAAACCATAATGGTACGGGACCCTTCGTGCGCGAAGTTTGTTAAAATTCGCAAAATTGTTTATTTACCATACTAATTATTCGGATTTAGGCTAAAAAAACATGACAATAAGAGGCCTTGTTGTCATACCAAGTATCCAATACAACATTTGAAAATATCTACCAGAGTCACCGTATGTACCCACTTCCTTACGCCAGGGCCATAGTTTCAGGCTTCTAGCGGCACTTCTTGCTGCGCTTCCAGGCGGTTTTTGCAACTGGCTTTGGCCTGCTACGACACCCGTCGGCGCCTTCCACCGCATCGGTTCGTCCTGTGCGCTCGATCACTGTTTCAACCGCCCGCCTCCCCGCACACCACCGTCCCAAGAGCGCAAGTCACTCGAAGCAGAACAAGACGCGCGAGCGGCGACCCATGGCCGGCTTTATACAACTTCATACATTTGTTCTCCCCGCCGGCGCCGTCGCAAGAAGAACCGCTTGGCGCGCCTCTCGAAGCCTGAAGCTGTGGCCGACCGGTTAGAGCATGTACCAACCTACTTCGATGTAAGTAAATTTCTATAGCAAACTTTGCAATGGACGCCGGTCCGTTACGCACCGCTCGGCTTTGTATTATTGTGTTTATTTATTACCAAGTTTTGGTCTTCCGAGTACCTAACCTAGCTTTTGTACAGATTTTGACTTATTTCCTTAAATAATTTTGACATTTTCTGTCCTACAAGTTTGGCGTAGACTTTATTAAGGTGGCTCCGTCGGAAAAAATAGCTACTCGATTCGTTGTGGTTGAAATTTCGAACAAAACCATATTAAAATAAAGCTCTTATCAGCCCGCACCGCAACATGGCTGTTACGTCAGTCGCTGCGGCGAAGATAGTATGTTTTTAATTTATTTTAGCTAAAATAAAATGAATTTCCAAAAACTGAGAAAACCATATCATTGAATATTATTTTTTCAAGAAGTTTATAAATTTTTATACTGTTTCGATAAAAACTGTAGCAGTTATATTGTTACAAGTGGACAAAAAATTGAGAAATAAGGTTAAACTTGGAATTTTCTTGCTTCACTTCTGTATATTAAAATTAAATTCAGGAAAAACCACATCACTATTTATTTATATCATGTAGATTACTATGTATTTTTCTTCTATTAAAAAATGCTATAGTTACCGTATAAAATGGTTATAAAGTTACTCAGTTCAAGGTCGTTGGCGTTGGAAGAAACCTTAATATGTTCTGTGGCGGAGACCAATCTAAATTATCCTTAGATCAGGTTGGCTTATAAGATAACATAATAAACAACTTGCTCATTATAAACATTGTATAATAACACGAGGTTTGCAGGAAATTGTTATCAATAACATAAATTATATCGTCGTGACTTACACTACATGAGGTATTATGCAAAGTTGATAAACCCACCATGAATTAATAAATCTTTGCTCGAGCAAAATCAACTCAATTACCAGCTAATAAAGCTTTATTTGTTGTTCTATTTGTTAAAGTTCCGTACTTGTAGGTAGGAAAGTCGGCCGGTATGGGAGCAAGTGGTGAATTAATTGCAAATAATTGTAATTGCAATAAAATGGTTTAGTTTTCTAGAAAACAAACTTTAATGTAAACTGCGGAACCCTAAAAGTCTCATGCAAGTAGTTATTACATGATTCTAGAACCTATTTCTTATTCAGCTCCTCAATTCAACTGCGTTTCCTTTTTCTTCTCGATATCAGCATCCTGAGTGCCTGATGATGATTTCTCTTCTTTGATCTCTTTTCCTCTTCCAAGGAGGGTGCTGACTCGAGGTTGGCTATTTGTAGCCAGCGTAGAGAGCTAAACAAGACATCCTTTGACTAAAGTTAGTCAAAGAAGACATCCTTTTCATCATGACCTCGTAATAACAGATATCTTATTGTTTATTCTTATTACACACAGAAAACTTAATTCTAAATTATATAATAAAAGTTATGTACAATGGCGTGCTTATCTCAATAATGAGATATCCTCCAGCAAACCAAGGGTGATAAGGATATTTGAAATAAATAAGATATTCATATTGTGCACGATAATACTTATACAGAAACAAGATTAAATTAATAGTAGATACCTAATCGGTTAAAAATAATAACAAACTACATAAAATGTACATGCCTACATAGTATAAATAAATATAACAATACATTCCAATTGTTCCTTTCTACAGGCGTAAAATCCTATCTAGGATAACAGCGTACATTTGTTATTAGTACTTTATGTGTATCTTAGATTTTAAGCTTAAATTCTTGTAACTTGTACTGTACTCCCTTCTTGCGAAATAAAATAATATTCTATTCTATTCTAATATTCTATTCTATTCTATATTCAGTAAATAAATACACAATAAATTATATATATACATACACCTACAGGATAGGTTGTCGAAGATAGTGCTCTTTTATTTTCCTTTTGAATACACCAATGGAGGGGCTATCCCTGATAGTGTGAGGAAGGGAGTTCCACAGTTTGATGGACTTAACAGTGAAAGAGTTTCCATACTTATCTTCCAGGTGTTGGTTGGCTCTCATTGGTCGAACTGTTCAGGTGGTAGAGCTGATGCCGTGCTCGACTGTGGAGGTACCACCGTCTTACTTGGAGACCCTCTCGAAGTAATTCGGGGGAGAGTAAGAGGACAGCTCACAGGCAAAAAACCAGGGGGCTCACCATGCCTGTGATCGATGGATGGCGGTATATCCATCCCTAATAGCCGGGCCTTATATGAAACAGACTGGTAAAGTGCAGCGGCGTCACTGGTGCGAGAGTTCCGGCACCGCGCTTACCAACCCGCCTGCCCAGTGTGTGTGTGTGGCAATTCTTCCAGGATGACCGCCGGGAGTGGCAAAGTCCTGGAAAGGCTTATGTCCAGCAGTGCACGAACTAGGCTGATGGATGGATGGATGGTCGAACTGCAGGTGGGCTTTCATTCAAAAATTTCTTGGTATATGATCTGCAGGTCTTAGCAAGTGACCCAACCAGCGCCGTTTTCGTTCCGCAAGTTTTGTTGTAGCTTCATCCTTTTGAACATCTACAAAGTTGTCATTGGCAAATAGCCTCCTTTCAAGTTTCAAAGGTTTCTTTAATTGCAACGTGCTACAAAACTAAACAAATGTAACGTGCTACAAAACTATAAACTAATTGCCTACTAATAATAGTGAACAATCTGGGAATACCAGACTATACATATACATATACATCAAAATTGCTACAGCCCGAAGTTCTGCATTTAGTCGAGCTGTCTTCATGTGTATTACACCCCACAAATAGTCGCAAAGGCCCATAACGAGCAGGTGACATTATGGGTGAAACAAACTTTTCTAGTTGCCTTCAACTTTGTTATAGCAAATCAATAAGTGGGTCTCGGAGAGGGCAATTTTTTTGTCCCTTTTACCGTGGAGGCCATCCGTCCGTAGGGACCAGACGGAGAAATTTTCGAGGTTGGTTGTTAATTCCGGGGATCCAAGAGCTGTGGCCAATTGTAGGCAGAGAATTAGCCTCGTAATATAGTCAGGCAACACCGCCAGGCTATTGGGTATACTCGCTCCACTGACTGCGGTGATTTGGCTAATTCTACTAAGTATTTTAGTAGAATTAATCATAAAAAATCTTTTTATTCATAAAAAAGATTTTTCAAAAACAAACAGCTTCCAAAGAGAAATTTCTCTTGAACGGTTCTATGTTTCGTGATGTAGGTACTAGGAGCTCAGAAGCCAGGTAGCGGTAGCGGTCTACATGCATAGGGAGATAGGCCGGAGCTCATTAAAATATGTAAATGGCCTGCGCCGAGACATTACGCAGATAGGTGCTTCTGACTTATTGACTGAACTGCATTCGACCGTATTGGACTATTTGGGAAAACTTGGGCATTTTCCACCAGATTCTGTTTTCATGATGGGACGTTGCAGGAGCTTCTGCGAAAGGTAGCCATTTTTATAAAAGACAATCGCCAATGGGTACTTTCTAAAACCTACTCCTTTTTTATGGCCAAACCAAAAATATTGAAAAAATGTATTATGGATTATCAACATTAGGACAACATATGCAACATTTTTCTTTTTTGTACCACCAAAACTTATAAATGAAAAATTGTTTTAACTGAATGGTGTTTTTTGGCTTTCATTCCCTACTGCTCCTAAGTGGTTTGGTCGATTTAATTCATTTATATTTTGATAAATAGATAAACTTGATAGCTATAAAAATAACATAGAATTTTTCAATCAAACAATCACGTCCATGTGAAAAGTATTATTTTCTCCTATTTTGCCCTAACAAGGACGCAGCGAGCGTCGTAACAGCCACCACGCATTGTGCGCTGATTTGAACGTTATTTCAATGTCGTTTCCGTCGATATTCGTACAGACGAACATCGAGCTGCTAATTTGGCGACGGTAATCGCCTTAAGGAGTTTTGTGGACCGAAAATAGCCATAAAAGCTTGTGTTATCTGGCTTCTTTTAAACTAAGAATGAAAAGAACCCCCAAATTAAATTTTTAAAAACAGTGATGTCTTCATTTCATTCAGAGTAACTTTATGATATGTACCTGAGATACAATCAAACCAATAATAAACAGGACGAATTTTTGCGCGAAGCTATGACTGTTTTGCTTTTCGCATTGCCGAAAAAGATGGTGTATACTTCGGTATACCGCTAACGTCACACACACAAAGTAAGCAGAGCAGTACTATATTTACACAAGCCGGCAAACATCTTGAGCAAAAAAGCGGGGAGAATTGGCGCATGAATTTCGCCCTTCGATCTGCCAAATAGAGACTACTCGTATTATGATGTTTGTTTGTTTTTATAGAAATAGAAATAGAAAAAACTTTATTGGTGTCACACAATTAAAATACAATATAATCAATAACAAACAAAACATAAGTGACACCCAAAAGGCCTCCACTCAGCATGTGTCATGGCACTATTCTGTACCACGACGCTGGTCTTCCGTGGACACCTCGCAGGGTAACATGCAACATAAGTAGCACCTAATATCTTAACCCGTAGAATTATTGAATTGAGATGACAATTTAATACAATAGACTCGCGGTACGATCCTACCTTATATAAGTCTGAATATACATCTATTGCACATGTTTACAGAAAAGCAGAATTCTCAAGATGTTTGCTTATTTATTTAACTTAAAATATCAGCGCCAATTTCCTTTTCTTCTTCCACATCCCCCCCTTCTTCTTCTGCAGAAGCTTTTGAATTTTTCGGAATGGTTCCGTCGTTGATGAGCCCGTCCAAGCATATTATTCACGATCGCGGGGCACCTACCGCGCTGAGGTAACTATTTAGTATCATTACAAATGTCTCTCGGTGTGTCTGTATGTCGGTCTGTCTGTCTGTGTGTTAGTCCGCCAGTCAGTGTGCGTGCGAGCGAAAGCCCTGTCCGAGCTTGCTACCGTTCCTTATTAATAAGAATATTGGTTGGTTCGGTGGTGTGGAGGCGGCTTTTGCTGGTTGTGAAATTGATACAAAAAGGTGGAACTCCAAAAAAACATTAGCAAGTAACGAGCTAAGTACAAAGGCAATACATATAGCAGAGATCACTTCAATATGTACTATGATTCAGCAGATTCAGACTTCCTTCATCGGGGCGAGTGAAGACTTTTACGCGACGACTTTACTCCTCACACTACGGACAGAAGCCCGCAAGGGACGTCATCGGTGCGGGTGGCATTAGTGGTCGGACAGGTTGGGCGTCAGATGAAGGCAGTCTAAATCTGGTGCAATTAGTCGGCTATCCTGATCATAATATATTGAGGTTAGCCGTTTTTATATAAATCATGAACTATCCTCAAGTTTCATTTAATTGTATAATTATTTTTTTCGTGTTCTCTACAAACGTAAGCCTAGCCCCGAGTCAATAACTACGGGAGCTCGAAATTTTACAAAAAAATGTTATCGATCTGCGATACTGATGACTTACCAAGAATCCAGTTTGAATTTGGCTGTTTAAATTAATGTAACCTTATATATCTGTGTCTAAGTAACCATCCATCAGCCTAGTTCGTCCACTGCTGGACATAAGCCTTTCCAGGACTTTGCCACTCCCGGCAGCCATCCTGGCAGAATTGCCCATACTCACACACGCTGGGCAGGCGGGTTGGTGAGCGCGGTGCTGGAACCCTCGCACCAGTGACGCCCGTCACCAGTCTGTTCCATATTAGGCCCGGCTGTTAGAGATGGATATACCGCCATCCATTGGTCCCAGGCATGGTGGCTCCTAGTTTTTTGCCTGTGAGCTGTCCTCTTACTTTTCCCCAAATAACTTCGAGGGGTTCTCCAAGTAAGATGGTGAAGGTACCACCATCTTACTTGTCTAAGTAACACTAAGCAATAATAAATGAAGAAGCCGCCTCCACAACAAACACCAAATCTCGTTCGTTACTCGGTCCCGCTGGGGTAAGCAGAGTTGTTTTGTTCTGGCCGAGATCTCGTCATTACGTTCCGTACAGCTCATTACTGCATCAGATCACTCGCTTAATTTGTGCATTTTCGACTCACTCGATCGGGACTAGATATTCAAATATCGCCCTAATGACGCTGGGAAATGTTAATAAAATGTTAATGTTGCGAAAGCGGAGCCCGTCGTCGCTAACAAATGACAGATTTGCTTGACTGACAGCGTCGTGTGGTCGTGTTGTATGAAAAAGGATATACATGATACCATGGCATGCATGATACATGCATAGTCAGGCTGCTTAAAGGCGAATTTGAGATGAATTTGGATGCAGCGGACAAAATCACTAGATTTTTTCCACATTTTTTAATAGAAACCAGCGGCCATCTTCAATTTTATAGCGACTATTTTTTACTTTTAAATATACCTATACAAAGTATGTGCTAATCTGGCCAAAAAAAAAACATTTTGTGTTATTATCTGATTTTGAAAATGTATGTTTACATACCGGGATATTGAAATTTTACTTATATCTCAAAATGGCCGATATCAAATTCAAGATGGCCGCTGGTTCCTGTCAAAAGTTCAAAGCTAGCCCTAAATGAAGTCTTAAATTACATAGAAGTTAAGCCAATAAAGAGAAAAGCAATACTAAAGAAATATTTTTTAAGTTATAATAATGATTAGTTAATAAGTTGTAAATTGTTAGATAAGAGTGATCTCAGAGGGATTTTTGTGATCCATTTAATACTTAATATTAATGTACACTATTTTGTCGTGAATAAATAAAATAAAAAAAAAATACAAAATAGAGCCTATATTTTGGTTTTTTATCCACTGTGTCCAAATTTGTATGATAAGCGGGCCCTACTAAGAGGCTTTAGCAAGTTATTTTAGTTCAGTGGTAAGTTGGCAAGATGTTTAGCATAATGTATGTCTGCAACTGACTTATTTTTTAATGGTAGACGTATCTTGGATATTTATGTGGGAACAGTGTAGCTGCTTTTGTAAGTAGTTTGTCAGTGAATCTATTTTGAAGACCACCTGAATGAAACATATTTTAGGTACAGTCAAACCCCTAATAAAGAGATCACAATACATTATACACATTGCGTCGCTGGTTAAATAGTGGATGGTAATGATTTTATTATTGCACGGTTTCATAACCGTACATTGTTGCTGATTCTGAAGGCATTAATTTTAGTTTTATTGCTGTCAAAACTAAAATTTCTTCGCTGCAAAATAGTTCTTAGGTGTTAAGAACAGAAGCTAAATTAAATGGAAAATTTTAAGTTTTGACAGCACTAAAACTAAAATTAAAGCCTTCAGAATCTGCTTTAATGTTTTGCTTTCGTTGCAGCCTACTTTATTTACTTAGCCACAATAATTAATTTTATATTTTACCGTTTTTAAAGTAGTACGAAACTAACTGTCGATACCGACACACATAGAGAAAGAGACGCCAAACTGAACGCTGTTTACTTTTATATCAATTTTCTTAGTTCTTTTTCTCTTCGTGCTATACAACTTCTTTCAAATGTACGGTGCCTTAACTGCTGGCTAATATAATTATTATATTGTTTATTCAAGAGTGTAGTTTTATTTCCTGACAAAATAAGATAATAATAAAATAATTGTTATTTGTTAACTAGATCTACGACATAAAATACAAAGGTACGAGGGGAGGCTGAAAAGTAATCTACCTAACTATGAAAGAAAAGACGTAACTGGATAGTTTATTTTTATTTTTATATATAGTCCCCTGCTAGTAAAATGCACTTATTAAATTTTTCAAATATTGAATTTAAGCCATTAAAAAAAAATATTTTCGGTTTGTCGTCAAAATAGTCAGAAACCGCTGCCTTCATTTCGTCATCGGTCATAAACCTTCGTCCCCTGAGGTCTTTCTTGAGAAGTCTAAACAAAAAATAGTCACAGGGGGCTAGATCTGGACTATAAGGGGGGTGGTCAATGGTTTCGAAGCCATTGTCTTTAATTGCTAGCTTTGTTGTGCGTGCGGTATGCACTGGTGCGTTATCATGCAAAATCAGAATGCCTTTACTTAGTTTACCTAGCCGTTTTTCTGTTATTGTCTCTCTTAGTTGATATAATAAGTTTGAGTAATAATCAGCATTCATTGTTGTATTCTTCGGTAAATAATCTATGAGCAAAATCCCTTCTGTGTCCCAAAAGATTGTAACCATAAGTTTACCGGCCGATGGATAGACCTTGAATTTCCGAGGCGGCTTCTCATCCTTAAATTTCCACTGTAACGACTCTTGCTTACTTTCCGGGTTCCATTGTCGAATCCAAGTCTCATCACATGTTACAATTCTAGAAATTATTTCTTCCTCTTTCCCTCGACTCATGTCCAAAAACTCTTCGCAACATTTGACACGCCTCTCCATGTCAAATGCAGTCAACATTCTAGGGACCCAACGTGCACTAACCTTGGACATGTTCAAATGCTCATGAATTATTTCATTGACTCGCTCTTTACTGACGCCCACATCTCTAGCTATCTCCCACTGCTTCACTCGTCGGTCCTCTAATATAATTTTTTTCACCCTGGCTACATTTTCATCGGTGACGGCCGAAACTGGTCTTCCGCTACGAGGATCATCTTCGAGGCTCTCACGACCTAATTTAAACTGCCTTGACCAAAACTTTATAACAAATTCGGAAGATCACGAACTGCCAAACACACGTGACATACGCTGTCTGATCTCCGAAGGCGTATTCCCTTCTTTAGTCAAAAACTTAATCACCGCACGCTGCTCGATTTTATCCATTTTCACTTTTTCTACCGACATGTTCGAAACAATTGTAGGAGACAAATAAACGTGATGCAATAAACAAATGAATGTAATACATTTTGAAAATAGAATAACAAACGAATATAAATCCATACCAGCCAGCATTATTTTTTTATATATTTCTGACCAAGGAGATTACATGTCAGCCGCCCTACGTAGGCTAAAAAAAATTTACTTTAGTTAAATTAAGTTTAGTTAGTTAATTTACTTTAGTTAAATTTACTTTAACAGAGGTCCCTAGTGATTGTAAGTGGGAAAGACAAGTCAATAAGTTTTATATTTTCAAAGAAACTTTTTACGTCCCAAATGCAAAAATATACAAGAATAACGGGATTTGATATGAACCTTTGATATGAACCTTTTGATAAGAAACTTAGCAAGATCATGTCTTTTTTTCATAATATTAAGTTACAATTAAATGTAAAAAGTATGCCTACATTAATTGAATAGAGATAAAAAATACAAGACAGGAGAAGAACAGCAATGTCAAAAGAATATAAGAACTTGTATGACTACCTATTGATGGATGCGGAAGAGGCGAAAGAGATCGTTGCAGATGGAAATCTGATGTCTCTGCCTACCCCTCTAAGAGACAGGCGTGAGTATATGTATATGTATGTATGTAGCAACTTGATTTTTTTAAAGTAGTATGAGGCTAGAGTCCTAAGTATTCAATATTAATTTCAACTTGATACCTCAACCCGTTCCGGAGAAAAAGGTCAAACAATATGGCAAACGGCCAAGTGATACAGTTCCACGTTTCCGTAATGAGGTACGGAACCCCAAAAATATATCGACGATGAAGTGACAAGAACTCCTATCTCCAAAAACACGATTTTACAGGAAACGAAAAAAACCTTTCATTTTCTTATGTAATTACTTGATTTATAATGATTACAACATGAATGTAGGGAATCAATTTAGCTGTGATTGCTAGTGCACGTAAAATTGCATTTTCAGTTCATCTACATAAGAAAACTCAATTTGGAAACAAAATTAGAAAAGCTATAGTTATTTAACTGAATAATAAAAGGGTTTCTAAAACATACGACCACAATTTCTCGAACACATTCCCGTAGGCTGTGCTGAATCTACTTTAGAATACATTCCACTTTATACTAAATGTCTCATATTCCTTCTAATTTGAATAAATAAGATAGTCCCACGCAAAGTGAGTACAAGTTTAATTCGTTGCCTCTGCATAATTCATTATAATAAGTGCATTTGCGGTGTTGAGCACATTTCTTGCTATCAAAATTTAATGCTGAATAAATAGACTTAGAATCGAAAGGGAGCGGTATAAACTTGTGTAGGGGTATTAGCATAGTCAAGGAGTGCTGCCCGCGCCATGTGAAGCTCGGACCAGTGGGTCTACCGCGTAATTCTCATTATCATCAACATCAACTTGAGATTGAAATTTGACGTGCGTGCGACGACGCCCGCCTAACATGCCATCTCTTTTGCGCGTTGAAATTCGCATGCATTTGCTTGAAGTTGATACAAATGAGAATTACGCGGTAGAGCCCAGGTCATCCTCGCGTTCGTTGGCTCCATGAGCTAGAGGACTTTAATGGACTCGGTGTGCTTGGAACAAGGGGTGCTAGATATTAGACAAATCAAGCTGGAAAGAGACGGGGGAGGCCTTTATCCAACAGTTGGATGACTATAGCCTTTAATCATCGTTAATTAACCTGAAAATTAATGTAACAAAACAAAAAGACATTTAGTTTAGTATGTAGTGTGAACTAAGAGTACATAATTTATGATTCCATCCATCCATCAGCCTAGTTCGTCCACTGCTGGACATAAGCCTTTCCAGGACTTTACCACTCCCGGCGGTGATCCTGGAAGAATTGCCCATATACTCACACACGTTGGGCAGGCAGATTGGTGAGCGCGGTGCCGGAACCCTCGCATCAGTGACGCCTTGGCCCGTCACCAGTTTGTTCCATATAAGGCCCGGCTATTAGGGATGGATATTTCGCCATCCATCGGTCCCAGGCGTGATGGGTTTTTGCCTGTGAGCTGTCCTCTTACTCTCCCCCAAATTACTTCGAGGGGGTCTCTAAGTAAGATTTACGACGACGAAAATTGTATAGATGCTGTGAGATGGCTAATATAATAATTAGCATATTACCGAATAGATTTTGTTAAAACCCATGTAATAAAATATGTTTGGGGTCTGTCTGTACATGATAAATTATTTGTCAAATTATGAGAAAGCGTATGTTTGAAGACCTCATTTTATTAATAATTTCGATAGAGTGAAAGATGTTTTATCGCGTTTCTGTATAACAGATATCTAGGAAAAGATTCCAAAAATGTTATACTAATTTATCAAACTAGTAGCTTCTTACTGAACGTAGTAAAACGACTCCAAAAAGTGCAAATTCTTCGCAGCGTTTCGTAAAGCCACGGCCGAAATGTATCACCAGTTGAAGTGATAATATTGGGTCTTGGTACATCAGATAGAACATCTGTGCAAAGATCATATGCCAAGGATAGTTGCACTCGGAGAGGCTGTTTCATGAATATAAGAATAGTTAAAATGATGAGCTACATAGCTTTGATAATGGAAGTGTCTAGCCTGCCACCAGCGGCCGTTTAGCAAAATAATATATTCTGCCACTAGCGGCAGAATAACAAAAATAATTATTCTACCACAAGTTTGTGATTATTGAAATGTACTTTCTAATGTCAACTAGATAAGGTACGATATTCAATAAACGTTAGTTGAACGTAGTGAGTATAGCTACTAGTATCTGAATAGCAGAAACGACTATCCTGCCGCAAGTTAATTTATGGGCCATTTGAACCGATCAATACTGAAGTATTTTTATGACGCAAATTCATTTCTGCATCGGCTACGGCGCTGCGGGAAATGCAGCCCCTTCGCCCTTGCGTAACAAAGGTCAGGCATCCACGCTCGCCTTCGCAGCTTCGGCTTGTTCTTCGCCTTCGGCGACCAGCCTCAGCCGCTACGGCTCACACGAGTGCCTGGCCGTTGTTACGGCGGATGAAGGCTGCCCTCCCTTCGCGCCTTCGGTTTTTTTATATACACTCTAGAGGTAGTAGCCAAAAAACTGCATAGAGTCGGGGTGTGCTGAGTCGGTCTTGCCCTTCTTCTTAGCAAGACTAATCGAATGGGCGGAGTTAGGCATATATTTACATTTCAATAATCATAAACTTGTGGTAGAATAATTATTTTTGTTATTCTGCCGCTAGTGGCAGAATATATTATTTTGCTAAGCGGCCGCTGGTGGCAGGCTAGACACTTTCTGCAAAATAATATTATCGACAACTTCAAACGTCGTCGATGGAACGCAACACTCAATCCTAGGTCATTTAAGTTTTTTGTGACATGCTTTTTAGAGTTATGTAATGTAACAATCGTAAATGTTCGGTCTTCTATGTTACAGCTAAAGTAACGAACCCTCTTTGTTTACATAGTTTCGACGGAACCTGCAACTGCTGTCCATCAGCTGACCGCCGTGTCCGTGATGACTTGTCCTTCGTCAATTAGCAGGCTCTCATTAGAGAAACATCCGCGTGGCCAAGTCACTTGCATATTCAGACTCTACCAATTTGTACGGGGCTTTCTTGGAGAATTAGTTGCGACTACAAAGGCTGGCTTTCTCAGAATTCTTTGGATGCATCGATAGGGTATTTTGAAGCGCTGGAGTTATATTAGGCCTTTACATATGAAATTGTCGTTTTCTATAAACTCAATTTTCAGTACTAACATTTTTTAATTTTTTTTAGGAATGACAAATCCAAATAGGTAATGTAATTTCTTCTGTGAATGAATGAGACAACATTAAGTTAACAGCAACATTAATTTAATTTTTGATAAGTGTCTTATCATGGAAATGGATGGCATTTAGGACGAACTGTTTTCGAAATTTTCATTTTGTTTATCAAAGTGACATTAAAAACAAAATGGGTGTAAAACATTGTAGTCAACTTTCAAACAAAAATCAAATAATGGAAATAGCTATTGAACTACAGGAATTATGAACTCATGAATCTGTAAGAAAATTTCGGCAATTTCATATGTAAATAACAATTATTTGCTTAGCAATCTTGAGAATAGGGTTCGAATCCCGCCCGGTCGAGCTTGCAGCAACATGAGATTTATATGTGCGTAGCGTTATATAAGTACTTTGCTAAACAGTAAAGGTAAACCTACGCCCGTAGCACAGTGTTTAATCGCGCGCGATGCGACTTATTTGAATCACAAGTGTGTCATCACACGATGTTTTTGCGATTAAACGGTACGTCACGCTCCTTGCACTTGTGATTCAACTAGTGGCGTCGCGCGCGATTAAACACTATGCTACAGGGCCTGTATGCCTTTAAAATCGTGTATGTATTCCCGAAGGCGATAAGGCTCAGAACCTTACGTTGGGACGTAAAAATTGTCGATGCAAAAGAGGGTGTACGAGGTACCCCCACTCAGGGATATAATAATATGTCGAAATGATGTTTGTTTGTTTTGGTTGCTTATCAAGAACTAGTGGATGCCCCGCGGCATTGCTCGCGTGGATCCCGTTTCACCCGATTCCGTGGGAATTTACTAAAACAGTGCTAAAATTCAGTCCTGCTCCAACACTTTCATTTTTTAACTGTCTATCCTGCTCTATTCAGATGCTGCGCACGCAAAACTTCAGCTATTATGAAATAGCAGCTTTTTTAGGACATTAACTATAATTTATTCATGTAATAAAGATGTTTTTTTCTAGTTAGTATCTGCGTGTATTAGTTTCGTTTCAATCGGTTTTGAAATTTAGAAACTGAATCACTTTTTTCGTGAAATTCATGCTTTTTTAAAAGTGTTATAATTAAAAGAAGATTGAAAGTATGTTTATTTATAAAGTGTAATTAATAATTTTCTTTAGTCAAAAAACACGCCATGTTTTATTTCAAGTTTTTACCGTCTACATTGACGGAACTGAGTCCAATGCAAAACTGATGTTTAGCATTGTGGAGCCCCTTAACCCTTAAATGCATGGTGATGTAAATTTACATCAACTCTTTTAGCAACGAATATATTATTTATATATAAAATATTTTTTTACATTTTTGTTACTGTGGCACCTTTCTAAAGGAAACATGAAATTAAACGGAATGAAAAAGTACACCGTTTTATTTGCTTTTTTTTACATAAACATATATTCAGCCATCTATGAACTTTATTTTAGTAAATAAATCATAATATCAAATTACTTATTTATATAAAAAATTTGGGAAATAGAGGAAAAAAATACTCGAAAAGAGGTAACTTTGCGAATTTATTCTATCGAGCCAACTTTATCAAATCGTGTTTCCATCGTGTATACAGTCTAGTATATACCCAATAGATCCAATATTTCCCTAGATTTTAATTTAATTGTTTACTACTTCAAACAAGCGTTATAAAAATGTGTTTGACTGTGTAAAAAGCTCGGTGCACTCTTTTTAAGGCGCTACGGAAAAAAATCGACACTTTAAGAACTTGCATATCTACTTCAGTAAATGATGTATTATTTTGATAAAACAGTATATTATTTTTGAATTCTTTTTCTAGGGATCTGTTAAAACAGAAACGCGATTGGAGAAATTCGGCTCGATAGAAATATTTAATGAAATGAGGTCGTTTTCGACACCAATTCTCCTGGTTTGATAACTTAGAATCACGTATGGACTGCGATTATATTTTATTAGATGGGTTTTAACGGTATCTAGGACCTGGTTAAACGAAATTTCGATAGCAACATTAGTACATTTTATATTAATAAAAAACCGGCTTTTTACTACTTTTCCACGAATCCGTCCCTCTCGCACTGAGAGTTTTTTCGCATATGGAGTAACAGGGACGCTAAAACTTTTACATATCGCCTTAAGGTCTACGACATACAAGGAACTAATAGTCCACATTTCGTGTTCCTAAGTCCAGCCATTTGGTCTGGGCGTTTATATGTAGGTACTTACCATTAATTTACGAGCGTATACATAGCTTTAAACTGGGGGGCGGGGGGGGGGCTCACTGAGATAATTTTAATATCCACACGTTATTTTGGCAGCAGAGGAACTTGAAGTGTGCTATTATTACAACCTATTACAAGATATTTACAGGTTTTATTTAACATTTAGTGATTTTGAATTTTTTATTAAAAAAGACTTGCATTTAAAAAGTTACTTTTAGCCCTTGAACTGGCTGAAAATATTGTATGTTGTACTTACATACGTGTGTGTCTTCGCTTTTGTATTGTAATTTACTTACCTACTTACAGCCAAACATACCACGGAATGATGAATGGAATTCATTAACAAAACAGGCTAACAATAACCCCCCCCTTCAAGCTACAGGGAGGCATACAGGTGGGGAGATAGGGTTGGAAAGGATTTGTCAAACATTACCCCGTTATGTGGTACCTACCGGTGAATTGCAAAAATCTCATTATGCTCTAACTGTCGTTATAAGAGTAATTAACTACAATGAACAGGAGATGTGTGGAGTGGACTAATTTCATTTACATAATTTTTGGTGTACATTTCCCTAAGAAAGTATGCCGTATGCTGACACAATTGGCGACACACTAAAGAAGGGCAACGTCAAAAGTACCGGGAATAGAAGAGCTTGTGTAGATATATTGTGTCTTTGATGCTGAGGCTATTGGCGATAAATACTCGGTTTACAGATGTGATAGAACACAACTTACCTCACACAAAAAGGATGGTGGAGGGGTTCTAGTCGCGGTGAAAAAAAATATCAAAGTAATTCGTCTTATGGACTGGGAATCTCCAGTAGTGGAGGAGATTGTTCTACTCTTTCCTCTAGGTACAGACGGTTTTATGTTGAATGCTTGTTATATACCGGGACAATCAAATAAAAAAAAATACGAGAGCCATTTCAACAAACTCTATACAACAGCTGAGATCCCCGACTGGACAGTACTCCTTGTTGGTGACTATAATTTACCGGATACTTTATGGAATTACTCAGATGACAATCGTGGTACTATCTCTTATCCATCTTCTGGCATAATTAAATCTTTAGACACTTTAATGAAATTTCTTGACTTATCTCAATACAATAGACTCCTGAATTGTAATAACCGTACTCTAGACCTTGTGCTATGCAACACACCATGTAGCGTGTTATTATCTGACTCACCTCTCCTGCCCCCTGATCGCCATCATCCTCCTTGCTGCATCGATACTTCTATACAAGTACCATCTAGCGAAACACTATCCAGCTCAACATTACCAAAGTACAATTATTATAAAGCTAATTACTCAAACATAAATAAAAAAATATCCTCATTAGATTGAATGGCTGAGCTACATGGTTTGCCAATTGAGGAGGCAGTCGTTCGTTTCTATAATGTCATCTACGATATAATAAAAGACGAGATACCCTTAGTGAAAATCAAAACTGCTCGCTATCCCGTATGGTTCTCCCACAAATTAATAAAATAATTGCGTCGTAAAGAAAAGGCTTGGCTCAGATGGAAAAAATATGCTGGACATGCAGATTACGAGTATCAACGCTATTCATCCATTCGTTCACAAGTTAAAGTACTTCTCAGCGACTGCTGGAACTCGTATATTAGAAATGTTGAGGACTCCACCAAAAACAACATAAAACACTTTTGGAAATATACTTCTTCCTTAAAAAAGACCAACACTGGCTATCCTTCCAAAATGAAGTACCGGGGTAACGTTTCTGAGAACCCCTCAGACGTATGCCAATTTTTCTCTCAATACTTCTCTTCGGTCTATGAGCCATGTAGTCCTGACTCCTATGATTTAGATTTTTCTGACCTTCCTGAGAACCCAGCTTCAACTAATTCAATCTGTGATCTTTATTTCTCTGAATTCTAAATAGAGAAAGCCTTACTGCAATTAGTATGTGATAAGGGCGCGGGTCCTGACAAAATAAGTCCTATCTTCCTCATGTACACGGCCTCTACCATACGAATACCTCTTACTATTCTTTTTAATAGAAGCTTCAAAGATGGTATAATTCCAGCTAGTTGGAAAGAGGCATTTGTGACACCTATACACAAGTCTGGTGCCAAAGATGACGTAGAACATTACCGCGCAATTTTTCTTCTCTCCATCATACCCAAAGTTTTCGAAAGGTTGGTGCACGATAAAATTTACCCATTTATTGAGCTCATACTAGACACTAGGCAACATGGTTTTGTTAAGGCAAAATCCACGGCAACTAATCTTTTAGTTTACAGTAATTTTCTTTTTCAATCCATGGATAAAAGTGTACCCGTTGATTCTGTCTACACAGATTTTCGTAAGGCATTTGATAAAGTAGATCATAAATTACTATTTCAAAAGCTCTATTACAATGGCATTAAGGGTAACCTATTAAGGTGGTTTTCCTCTTACTTGCGCTCAAGAAACCAGGCGGTAATTTTGAACGGACACATTTCATCCTATTCGCGTGTTAGTTCAGGTGTACCTCAAGGCTCTATTTTGGGACCCTTACTGTTTGTCATCTTTATAAACGATATAGGGGCTTGTTTCCGTAGCACCGACATACCTTTGTACGCTGATGACCTCAAAATCTACAAGCAAATAAGATCTATCGAAGACTGCTTCAAAATCCAGGAAGACCTTGATCGGCTAGCCATATACTGTGACAGTAACAAAATTCATTTAGCTGAAAACAAATGTAAGGTGATAACGTTTACGAAAAATATTAATGTACACGCATTTGACTACAGAATTGGTAATGCCCAATTGGAACATGTCAAAGTAATTAAAGATCTTGTAGTGATATTTGATTCCAAGTTGACCTTTGACGTGCATGTTGAATCTATTGTCAACAAGGCGTATCGTATGTTGGGATTCATACTTAGATCTTCTAAAAATTTCAAACAGTCTTCTACTTATATAACCTTATATCAAACCCTCGTAAGTTCCCACTTAGAGTACACATCAGTCGTATGGAGCCCGTTGTACAATACTTATACTACTAAGATTGAATAGATACAAAAACGCTTTCTTAGAGCTCTGAACGGCCGTATGTTTCAGCCGAAAATATCGTACGAGAAACTCTTAAAAAAGTATAACTTTCTGTCACTCTCTGATCATCGTGTGTATGTTGATGCTATCTTCTTACGTAACATCTGCACGGGTTCCCTGATGTGCCCTACACTTTTACATCAGATAAATTTTAGAGTTCCTAAGTTGCTCACTCGTAGTACCATACCTAAAGTTGTCTTTGTTCTAAAGTCTGTAAAAAAAGAAACAGGTAAAAGAGATCCACTATACCGAATGTGTAAGTCATAATGAAAATTTCTTGAATATCGACTTCAATAATTGTTCATATATGTGTTATAAAGACAAGTGAAGAAAGCGCTTTCTGACAATTAATTAATCTTTATAATTTTCTGTGTGCATGTTAGTTTTAAGATTGGTTGTGGGTTTTAGCTTTGTAGTGTAATTCTTTAAACAAAAATATAATATTACTTTTATCTTTATCTCCTGTCTGCGTCACTTCAAACATTTATATTATCTGTGAGTATGCTAAGGATAGTGGTACAATGAAAAAATACCTATAACTTTACTGTAAGATATTATGTGCCTCTCTCTGTTTGTACTCCTTGTTTGTAAATAAATAAATATATGGATGTGGAAGAGGCAAAAGAGGTGTGTCAGGATCGTAGCAGATAGAAAACTGTGAAGGTAAACTGTAGTCTCTGCCTACTCCTCTGGAAGACATAGGCGTGAGTATATTATGTATACTCATTGCTGGAGTGCCAACTGCAGTTATCATCTCCATTTTTTCCCCGTCATAGTCCGAAAACAGTACAGATATAGTCAAAAATGCAAATACTTACTTATAAAATAAATCTTAAAACTCTTGAGCCATTATTTGTGTTTGTGGGTCACTAAATAGACTCTGGCAGAATAACAGCGCTGTATAATTATAGTACACTGCAACATATACTGAGTTTCGAGTCACGTGTTTTGCCGCGACACATACTGTATATAGGTATTTTGTGTTGTTAAATGGTTATCTTATCTTAAATAAACAATAAAGCCGATTCTGAAGGCTTTAATTTTAGTTATAGTCCTGTCAAAACTTGGAAATTCCAAAGTAATTTAACTCCAGTTCCTTAAACCTAAGGATAATTTTGCGATGAAGAAAATTTAGTTTTGACAGCACTAAAACTAAAATTAAAGCCTTCAGAATCGGCTTTATTACCTACAATCGCAAAAAAGTTATACTCCAAGATACCGTCCCCGAAAAACTCCGCACTTTATCAAAGTAATGCTACTCCACACATCTCGCATTGCAGGAATAATTGTGTTTCGTTTTAATGAGTTTTTTGGCGGCGCTGCTCGCCCCTTGTACCCCTGCACCCCCGCGGTCAACCTGGCTCCTGCCACCTCATTTGACGCGTCTATCTGATCCTTGAATAGGGACTTCCTGGATTACTGACCATGCTGGTATAGATAGCTACATATCGCCACGACATATATCATTAAAGGGGTTTTAGTGATGTTCCAGGGGGTGGACATACACTGAAACAGTCAACACTCGTACTTTTCACGGACGATTTTTCATATTTAAAGGTACACAAAAATCCACAGGCTCATTTTTCACCCGTACTGCAATAGCATTAAGAACGATAAGTAGGTCAGCAACAACTTCGATTTTATTTGTTAGGAGTTTTTATTGACCTAGTATGTAAAAACTTTCCGGGTTTCTCAAAGTACCTAAAACTTGTTCAAACAACTACCTAGTTAATTTGATTAGTAGTTTCTAAAAAAATTAATTACCTTAAGTAAAAGTGTATAAAGTGTTAAAAAGATAACCTTTTTCCTTAAAACCGGGTGTTCTACCTATTAATATGAACAACTTTTACTAACGGGCCAGCCCTAAAATCGCAAAAAATAAATCAGCTGTTTGATAAATTTTGGTCGAGAAGGTATTTAACTTTTCTATGGAACAGCTGATTTTTATTTTCGCGATTTCTTGTTTGGCTCCATAGCAAAAGTTGTTCATATTCATGGGTAGAACAATCTGTTTGAAGGAAAAATTCTATCAAATTAACATCCAGTATAAAGTGCTTATTAAAGCCGATTCTGAAGGCTTTAATTTTAGTTTAAGTGCTGTCAAAACTTAATTTTCGTGATTACAAAATAGTCTTTAAATGTTAGGAACAGAAACTAAATTACTTTGAAAAAGTTTAAGTTTTGACAGCACTAAAACTTAAATTAAAGCCTCCAGAATCGGCTACATTGTCTATATAAGGTTAAATAATATTAGTTGGCGAAACTCAAAACAAATTCTTAAAATTTATTTTCACCTTTCCATACTGGACCAGTCAGCTGATCGGAGCAATTTGTATGTGAGGAAGAGAAAAAAAGTTGCGAATTTCGCTTAGCTCCCATACAAAAAGTTGTTCATATAGACTAGTACTACCTATGTTTTGAGTTTCGCTCACTAATATTATTTAACCTTATATAGCTAAATTCATACTGGAAACTTGGTAAGTGGTCGGAACCAAGGTTCAACAACCCTTTTTATGAAAAACGCAAAATTAAATTTAGGCTTCCTATATGAATTAACTCGGAGTTGTTTGTAAATTTGTATAAAGGCAAAAATAATTCAACAATTCAAATATATTCTTATATTATCTGGTACCCCGCATTGCTGGCTTAGCCAAGTTTGGGGACCCCTGGTAACTTACCTGAGTTTGGGGACCCCGGGTAACTTAGCCAAGTTGGGGACCCCTGGTAACTTAGCTGAGTTTGGGGATCCCTCGTAACTTAGCCGAGTTTGGGGACCCCGGGTAACTTAGCCGAGTTTGGGGATCCCTCGTAACTTAGCCGAGTTTGGAGACCCCTGGTAACTTAGCCGAGTTTGGGGATAATTAAGTAGTATAGTTTTGTAGCAATTTATGTAAAAATTCATGCAATAAATTATTTGTATTGTATTGTATTGTATTGTATTGTATTGTATTGCATTGTATTGTATTCGACACACAAGTCACTTCCGGTTGATTAAGCCACAGATAATATAGGTTAAGCTAAACAAATTTAAACCCCTGAAAAATATTTATACCGATTTATTAAAAACTTAATCAAAAGTCAAGTCAATCATATCGTCAAAGTCTACCATTTTATCAACATCATCACCCGCCGACGGTTTCTCGACTACTGGCGACTTTTCACTCTTTTCAGATGTTTCGCGCGTTTTTTCCTTCTGTTTTGGCGCCGGCGTCTCCGGTTGCCTAGCAACAGGCAAAGTTACAGCTTTCCGACGTTTTTCTTTTGCTGTGGAATTTCCCGCTATTTCCGATATGTGGGCCACCTGAAAGAGGGTGAAAAAGGTGGGAAAAGAAAGGCAAAAAAGTTTTTCCAGGCGTACGTATAGTAGACAAGTGTATTAACGGGTTCTTTAGTCGATTTGGAGATAGATAAATTTTAGATTTATTGTTTTTTTAGCGTTATCAATTAATTGCATAGTAATAAAATTGTCTAATATTAGTAATTTTCATTAGGAATAATAATATATGACAGATTATAAAATCGTATTAGGAATAATTTATTTTGAAAATGGTATTGACGGTTAGGTATCGAACCCACGTCAGTATGTCAGTCAGTATATATCAGTATATGTATAGTCAGTATACATGTCAGTATGAAATCGCCCGCACTCCTGCCTGTCGAGTAATAAAATTGTCAACTGCTTAAGCAAACACATAATTTGAAACTAGGTATATAGTCTATCGGCCGGTCCTTGATTTTGACAAAAGTCGTCGGAACGAGCTGTATTTACCTTAAACAGGTATCAAAAAATTCTTCGTGATGTCTAGATGATGACCCTGCCTGTCTTTGCGTCAAAATCCGGGGACAAAAGGTATTTATGACGTAACAAAGATGGCGGCTGTGAGTTAGGTTTTTTGCCATTTCCTCGAATTCTGTTCAACCGATTTGTTATTGTGGGGTATCATTTAAAAGATATTTTTATGGTCTATTTTTATTAATTTTTATAATTTATGTAAATATAATATTTTTATATATATGAGGCAACAAGTGATTTGTCAATATAATTTTGTATATATTATTTACCATACCTTCTTAAATATACGTTTAATCAAAAAATATGTTATTATAAAAAAGTTTGCATATTTAATAGGCTATCCAAAAAAGTATGATTTATTATTATACATCTATAAACAAGCGAGCTACACTGCGACGTTGACTACTACACTGCAAAATATCGCGTCGTGAAAATTTCGAAGTCGATGCGATGTTGTACAGTTGGGACCGCCAAAAGGCTCGTTTGAAAGATATTCCAATATTCTTTATCTTTTTGTTGAATACGAAGTGCATAAATTCTTAAAACAATAATAAAAATATAATATAATATCTAATATATTACTTTACTCACGTATTTTCCAATTTAAATTTTAGTAGACTAATTTTTTCGCTATGATCGTTATTATCTTTTAAGAATGTTTTGACAGCTATAAATTTTAATAGGTATATAAAATATAATAATAAAACATAATTTACAATAAAATTATGACCGTTATCATTTCATTGCTCCCACTCTACGCTCGTTTTCCACAGTATAGTAGTGAAGTATTTTAAAGTAGGTGTACTCATAAACGGTTCTGCTTATACAAAAATAAAATAAATATTGAATAATATTATTTATTTATTTTTATGTTCCTTAGTTACATTTAAAACCATAAAGACAAATTATAACTAAACATCATAGGACAAAGAGTAATCAGGAAAAATCATTCTATTTATCCTCAAAATTGTATTGGTTGTCGCCAAAGACATTGAGTCGACCTGTGTCGGTACAAATATCAACAGAAACTATACTGAAATAACGTTAATATCAGCGCGCAATGCATTACGACGTCGCTGGGTCTCCGGATAGCGCAAAATAGGAGGAGATAATACTTTTCACATGGACGCGATGGACGGAAAAAAATTTCGATAAACAAATTTTCAAAGCAATATTTTCCTCGTATTTTAGTGCAAGAACCATACTTATACCATTATTAGTTTCAAAAAAATAACCAATTTTACTTAATTTTAGTCTAACAACAGTTTCACTTTGAACAATATTTTCATACTGAATAATTTTTCAAAAATAATTTTCAAAAAAAAAATTTTTTTTCTGTTACTTTTAATAACACTTATATTTTTTTCAAAATTTTTAAACATCTCATTTAAGAGCGATCGCGGCTGGATTGCGAAATACCCGCCTTTTTCTAATTAATCCAAACAGAACACTTAAATTCAAAATTCACTAAATAGTTATTCAACAAAACCTTATGACCTATGTATTGTGATTCGCAAAGTTTCCATTGGTTTTTGTAAATTAGAATTTCAAATCTTTTTCAATTCAACATTTTTTTAATTCTAATTTACGGAAACCAATGGAAACTTTGCGATAGTAATATACACAATACATAGGTAATAAGGTTTTGTTGAATAACTATTTGAATTAAAGTGTTCTGTTTCGATTACTTAGAAAAAGGCGGGTATTTCACAATCCGGTTGAGATACCGCTCTTAAGAGAAATATCGTTATCAGTACGAGTAATTTTCAGATGACGCTGGAACAGGGCGCCTTAAATCAATTATTGTAATATAAACATAACGACAAAATTCCTATTAAAATAGGTAAGAAAACTAATACAGATTGGCCAGATGTCAGTAACATCATGTCACAAAATGTTCGGAAAACAACAAAATTGACATTTAATAAATAATCATAGTTTCATTTGATAGCGTTTCCGAGACGTAAATTGCAAATGCATAAATAAAGTTGGTACGCGAATTTTCCATCACACGGTCAAATAGGATTCAGTCAGATAAAATCATTAAAATTACTTAGTTTTGAAATGACCGCCATTTTGAAAATTTAATTCTGCTTCCAGCAATTCCGCTTTAAGATATTTTCCGTAAAAACCCTTTTATTTCAATTAATCTGTGACGTCATAATATTTTTCATGGATTTTCCTATATCGTCGCTAAATTGACACAATCAGAGTCTTTTTATATTTTTTTATGGAACTCCCAAAATAAAAAGACGATTCAGCTTATCTAACAATTCAATAAAACTATACATGGCGATCGTTGGGGAGAAGTAATTAATCTAATTAACTATGTAAGTATTAAAATTCCCCAAAATGTGCTGATTGGGAAAAAGATAGATAGGTTTCAAAAAACTGCACAAGGATTCTGGAAAACGTACTTTTATCGAAAATACAAGGGCACATATTATTGGGATTATCTTACCAATGAAGTATTTCTTCTGACTAATAGTTTGACATCATCTGCGTTTATAGTTTGACGCTTCGCGTGCCTGAAAATTATAAAAACTATATCATTTAAGATTTACATGTTTGCATTCTGACATAAAGTAAGTAATTATGGATGTTGCTACGTAACCATAGATGAATACAACATAATGTAATAATAACATAAAACATATTACATAGTTTAACTAGAACAAATTAAATAATTATGTATGTTTGTATCGTAACATAAGATTTATTAACGTATCAAGAACGCAATTTCAATTTGTGAGCTTCAGATTTAAAGAGGCCTATGGCCCATAAATAAATCTTCCGCGAGCGTCGCCTAGCTAAGAGAAAGTATAAAATAACAAATATAAAGAAAGATAAAAGGGAACCACCACCACACAAAAGACAAGCCCACAAACACAAAGAAAATTGTACCATAATATGTTATCGGGGAAAGTTCCGCCGACCCTCCAACCGCTCGCAACAGAGCGGAAAGCTGCCCCGCGCAGCTCTCCCAGATCGTACCTACTTATCGGCGAAATGTTATCAAACTCGTTATTTTGTTAGATATAATATTACATTTTGCTAATCCATATTTGACCCTAATGCAATACACTAAGAATGTTTACTTCGAATTAAATAAAGACTTACTCTTAAGGTTAAACGGTAGTGCCAATTTCCATACAAAATTAATTAACCAAGATCAGCTGAAGTACAAATTTTAGCTTGTATTTATCACTGTATTTTATTACATTTTAATACAAGAATGTCGCGAATTTAAATAAAAGTTATATTTTACAACAATAATTGGGTTATTTTAGCTTTTAAAGTTCAGTTAAATGTCCATCATTTTACGTGTGTAGTTGTGGATGTCATACTATAAAACTGTTAGATGTGTGTGAATATGCTTTACGTGTGTGCGGTTTAACTACATGGCGGTTTCGCATGATTAGATTGCGTACTAAATTGTACTTAAATTTCACACCAATAAAAAATACTTCAATAGCATAAGTGATATACTGTCTGACTACAAATCATAAGGTTCAGAGTTCGATTCCTGTCACATGTATTTATTTTTGTTTTTGTTTTGTCTATTATTATTGATTCCAGAATTGTAAATATAAATAAAAATTATTTATTGGATTTATTCCTTCACTTGTGCCAAAATAAATTCCTTCGTGCCCAGGCGCTGTTCGTGCCTAATTAAAAACCGACAGATGAACAACAAAGTGATTTTACATATAAGGGTTCAGTTTTTCGTGATGAAATAATGAACCTTAAAAAAACGGTCATGTGCAGGTCAGACTCGTGTACCTAGGGTTCCGTATTGAAAATAGTAGGTAGGTAGTTAAAGTTTTGCCAGTAACTGATTATGAAGACAAAAAAAAGAATTGATTGCAAGTACATACCTACCAATTATATTTACAAAAGAAAAAAAACCGCGGCTAAGTTTTTAAATAATAAAAAAATATATAGGTAATAAAAGAAAAAATGTTTTTTGTGAATTTCTTTACCGCTACCTACATTTTTCCTGCAATCTTTGCAAAATAATCTATTATTGTGATTTATATTTTATTTTATCACTAGCCTTTTGCCCGTAGCTCCGCCCACGTTTATTCAACTCTTCCCCGTTTTCGGCTTTGGCTTTATTTTATGAATAAATAAAATAAAATAAAAAAAACACAAAAAGTGACGTTGTCCTCGGAGATTAGAACTTCCGGCTTCTTGCGTCCTAAACGAACGCTTTTCGTTCCTAGCTGAAAATAACGTGTATTCTCTCATCAGGATAAATACTTACTTATCACGCTTTATTTCGCATTTATATCCTAGGTATATCGTAACAGGGAGAAGGGTATTCGCAGATAAACAGGGCGTCAAATCGGTATCCACACGGGTGTTCAAATAGGTAGCGGTGAGCCTGGTTACATGCAGCAGGGACAATCGTCTTTCATTCAAGCCGCCATTATTGAGCAATGTCGGCAAATATCAAAGGGACGGCACGCGCGGCCGGCGACGACTCTGTGTTGCCATAAACATAGATTTATCTGTACTTGTAGGGATTTAGGAACATTTACAGAAAACAGATTGGACCAGTTATGTACGGAGAAACGAGTTTGTACGGAGGTTTTTTATTTAGCGCTAAAAGTTTTGGAAGAGATTCGGACGCTTCATAGATGTAGGGACTTTAATTATCCTTTTTGTACCTAAATGTAGAATTTTCAACATTATTTTCAGTTTTTTTGTTAAAAATAATCGCTAATCTTGATAGATTTCATAGTTATTTACTCGTATAAATATTGTTTCTATGGTACAGAATTTTTAGGTCAGTCAGATTAATAAGTTTTTCGATTAATAAGTTTGTTTTTTACCAATAAATGAGTATGAGTATGGCAACACTAACTTCGTACGCTTTCGCTACGTTTGTTCGTTTTTGTTTCCGATTCAAAGGTTTTAGGTACCACATTTTGGCTAGTAAGTAAGTAGGTAGGTAGTTAGTTACTATCTTTCAGCACGGACTCTACACAGACCGAATCCCTACTAACATTTTATTTTTCGAAATTCGTCATACTGATTACTTACTTACCAAGCCTCGAGTATTAATTTATATATTATTTTATATTATAAATATATATAAAGTAACTATGATTTATATGACCAAATTCATATTGGAGACCAGTGATGTAAAGTACCTATCATAAATATTTTTTTTATTCATATCGCTGTTGGAGACACGATGAGTCGTCAAGATCAAGGTTCAATGACCCGTTTTACGAAATACGAAAAATATTTTTTGTTTTCCTATACAAATTCATGGTCTACCCCGAGTCCCGAGTCCCCGACTCAGTATAGAAAGCCTAAATTGTATTTTCTGTATTTCACAGAAAGTAGGGTAAGTAATCGAACCTTGTTACTGATCTGATCACTTATAAAGTCTCCAGTATGCATTTGGTCATATAAAACAAAGTCACCTATTCACCTTATTATACAGGCAAATTCATAATGAAGACCCGGTAACTTCAGCGATTTATACAACAACAACATATCGTCACGACATGAATCCCCGAGGGGGTGTCAGAGGTGTTCCCGAGTGTGAACTATGAATTGCAAATCACAGAACACACTCGGTATACCCGCATTTCATCGAACATTATTTTATACTTTTAAGCACTTTTAAGTATATAGATAGACACATAGACTCCAAAACAATTAGATGAACTGGCCAACCAATAATCACCTCTGTAACAAGGCAATAAAGTCTATTCGTCTCATTAGCTTGGGCAGTTTAAAGATATTGCCGTATTTCGGGGACAAAAACACATGTTTGAGGGCATGCCGGTTTACCTCACAGTGTTTTCCTTCACCGTTCAGCAAGTGGTAAGTAAGAACAAATACTATGCACATACATATATGTCGCCCGACCGGGGATTGAATCTACTAATGTCTAAACTAATTAGACGAATGGCGAAGACTTTATTACCTTTTGACAGAGGCGATTATTAGTTGGCCCATTTGTCTAATTGTCTTGGACAGTTTATTGATCTCAAGCAAGACTGAGAGGACAGCGTTCTTTCTGCCCCTAGATACCGCCACGAACTTTTTTTTTAAATTTCGCATATGTTATTGATCCGTAATACTGATTACTTACAATCCGGTCTATGTACTTTTACGCATTGTATTATGAAAATTAGAGTGCATTATGTTATGTTTATGTTGTTCAAGAACAACCCCGAGAGTCTCCAGTATGAATTTGGCTACTCAAATATCAATCAGTCACCTTATTTAGCGAGATGGAGTCGTCCCAGTTACGACGAAGTTATGATAGGTTCTAGCAGATGGCGCTAGTTTATTTAGTATTTTTTAAAAAATTGCAGCATTCGTTCGTAAAATTTATTAGAGCTTCATTAAAGCTTTTTATTTTTGTATGATTTTATCTATCTATCTAAATATATAAAAGAAGAACCTGACTGACTGACTGACTGACTGACTGACTGACTGACTGACTGACATATCAACGCACAGCCCAAACCGTTGGGTCTAGAGATTCCAAATTTGGCAAGTAGGTTACTTTAGAGGTCTAGGGGTGCACTAAGAAAGGATTTTTCAAAATTCACCCCCTAAGAGGGTGAAACGGGGGTCCAAAGTTTGTATGGGGAAACAAGAATAGTTAAACTATTTTATTCGAAACTTCACAGGAGTACACTTATCAATAAATGAGTAAATACGTGTTTCAGGTTTTTTCAAAATTCAACCCCTAAAAGGGGGAAATGGGGTAACAAATTCTGAAAATCAACATGGGTATCGTTTGTATGGTTTATCGGGTCGCTGATCATGAAAACGACTACGATTTTAAAATACAACGTAGTGGACGTGAAATACCATCATCCCCTGTTGGGGTGCGATGGGGTTTAAATGTTGAAATGTGTAAATATCAATATACGTGTCGTTTTTATGGTTTGTTGGGACGTTTATTATGAAAATGGCATCGATTTTGCAATTTAATATAGTGGACATAAAAATTCTTGAAAGTATGTGTGCCAGAGCAAATCGTCTGTAACCGACGGACAGACAGACAGCCACACAAGTGATCCTATTAGGGTTCCATTTTTTCCTTTCGAGATATCTATCGATCTATATATCCACAATCTATCTATCTGTCTATCTATCTATCTATCTATATCTATCTATATCCAAGCAAAATATATTTTAAACGGAAGGTAGTGCATCCCTAGGGGTTGGACCACGGGATGCCAAAAAAAGTTTTTTTTTAATGTCAAAACTTCGACGGCCTGTATCGCCCAAACGGCTGGAGTTAGACCCATGTTGATGGGTGTCTAGGAAAAGTTCTCGACGAGATCTGTCTGCCGAAAGTGTCAAAACTTTACAGGCCCATATCTCCCAAACGGCTGATGCTAGACCCATGTTCATGGTACTCTAAGAAAAGGGCTCGGCGAGGTCTAGATGACGGTAAAAAAAAATGAAAGTTCGTATGAAAGTTCTTTATTACAAAGTTTGTCTGTTTCGAAGTTAGGATCTTTAAATTTTGTGTTTAGACTGACAATTGAAAATTACTTTATACGTGTCTCAGCGTTTGTGATAAATCCAACCCCGAAGGGGTGAAAAGGGGGATGAAGTTGTCTTTTGAAAGTCCTTCAATTTCAAAGTAAAATGACTAAATTTGTTATTTAGGCTGTCCGTCTGTCCGTCCGTATAAACGGGAGACTCGGTAAGTGGTCAAGACCAAGGTGCAATGACCCTTTTAACCTTTTTATTGTGTTTTTTCTCAAAAAGGGTCACTGACCACTTACCGAGTCTTGAGTATGTATTTTTGGCTATATAATTAGAAGTGACCTAATGTATGTATCTCACAAATATTGCAAGTATTAGGAGTGTGTTTACTTTCGTAAGTACTTTCTAAATCCAATAAAAGGAATAGAAAATGAGTGTTTTGATGTCCATAAAAATTCAAGGGATGAGTTCATGTTCTTTCGTCTTGCGGATGCACTCTTCTCATGTAAGGTACATCCAAATAATATTATAAATGTGAAAGTTGGGATGGATATAAAGTTGTTAAAGTTGTATAAAGTTGGTATGTTTGTTACTCTTTCACGCCGTAACTGATGAACCGATTGAGTTGAAACATTGCACAAATGTTGTTCTAAACCTGGAATAGGACAAAAGCTACTTTATATCCGATAAATTAGTTTCCATAGGATGGCAATGGGTTGTCAAGTTCCTATAGAAAAGTGATGTACTGTTACTCCTTCACGCCATACCTACTAAACCGATTAGGCTCAACTTTGCAAAAATGTAGTTCTAGACCTGGAATAGGACATAGTAGACCACTTTTTATCCCATTAATCAGTTCAGAGGCAATTGGGTGTCAAGTTCCTATAGAAAAGTAATACACATCTTCACACCGTACCTCCCTAACTGATAGGGCTGAAACTGCTTTAAATGTAGTTCTAGACCTGAAATAAGACATACGCTACTTTATAACCAAAAAAAAATTTTCGTTTGGAAACGCGGCATGTCTTTCGGTCTCGCCAAAGACCTTTTAGCAGAGGATTAATTCAGAGAACAAAAAATGGTGTCTTTCGGAAACGCAGCCCGACCTTCTTCTTCGCCAAAGACTTCCAATGATACTTAAGCAGATGATTAAAATTAATTAGAAAACAAAAGATAGTGTTAACTGGAAATGCGGCTCGGCTTTCAGCCTCGCCAAACATGCTATACTAGGGGATTAAATCAGTTATCAAAGACAGCTGTTACACATTAGCAGAGGATTAATTCAGAGAACAAAAAATTGTGTTGATCTGCAAAACGGCTCGGGCTTCGGCCTCGGCAACGACGAAACAATAATGGCTAATTGTAGGCTGTTTCTCGCGGTCTTTAATAGGTGCCTGGCTGTGGAACTCTTTCCCAGACACTGGAAGCGGGCACGAGTTTGTGTTCTTCCTAAGCCTAACAAAGAGGACTACGCAAACCCAAGGGCCCACCGACCAATTGGCCTGCTTCCAGTGATGGGAAAGGTCTTTGAAAAGCTGTGGAATAACAGGCTCTTATGGCACCTGGAAGCCCGAGGTCACCTAAATGCCAGACAGTATGGCTTTTTGCCGCAGCGAGGAACTGAGGATGCTCTCTATGATTTAGTGGACCTGCTGAAATACGAGAGAAACGTAAGTAAAACGATCGTTGCTCTCGTGTCACTAGACATAGAGGGAGCCTTTGATCACGCCTGGTGGCCGTTTATTAAGGCACATCTGCAGGCTAAAAACTGTCCTGCGGATGTGTATAGCGTGGTAGACAGCTACTTATCTGACAGGTCTATCACTCTTACATACGCTGGCGTCACTGTCTCCAAACCCACAACCCGGGGCTGCGTTCAAGGAAGTATAAGTGGACCGTTGATGTGGAACGTCGTAATTGACTCGCTCCTCGAACTGCTCCAGGGCTGCGGACTTCACGTCCAAGCTTTTGCCGATGACATAGTCATAGTAGCTTCAGCCAACACGCTAGAGGAGCTAGAGTGTATCGTTAGTCCAGTATTAGACTCAATAGCCACTTGGGGTATTGAACACAAACTTAGGTTTTCTCCGCATAAAACCGCTTTGATGGTTGTTACAGGAAAGGAGATTTTCCAACGCCCCATATCACAATGGCAAATGTCCTATTGCCACCCGTCGACAAAGTCAAAATACTTGGGCTAACGATCGACAAGAACTTGACGTTCCTGGAGCACATCAAGATGGTCTGCTATAAAGCTGCCACCTTTTGCAAGGGACTGACTCGGGTCGCTAAGGCCTTTTGGGGTCTTAACTCCGAAATAGTCAGGCAGCTGTATATCAGCGCAGTAGAGCCTATTCTTCTTTACGCAGCGAACGTATGAGCTGATAGCACGTCCAAAAAATATATTATAAAGCGTGTGAGGTCGGAACAACGATTAATAGCTATAAAGATTGCTAAAGCATACCGAACCGTCTCCTATGATTCAGCGATAACGATTGCAAGGCTGCTCCCGATCGAGCTGCGGGTGCGTGAGGCGGCCGAGTTATATGCCGTGAAGCGTGGCAAGCCCCTGCTGGAGGCGAGGGACCGTCTGGTGGAGTCTAGAACACCATTTTACCAACTGCCCCATCCTGCCTTTCGGCAGAGGGTTCGCTACACGGTATTGGATCGTCTCGATGACAACGCGCCGGGAGAAAACCAACGCTCCGGTCAGTATCTATACTGATGGCAGCAAGATCGAGGGCAAAGTCGGATGTGCGTTCCCATGCTGGCGAAACGGTATCGAGGTGCTGTCAAAGAAGTTCCGACTGGAAGCATTTTGTACCGTTTACCAGTCGGAGCTTCTCGCATTGCGGCAGGCAATCAGGCTGACGGTGAAGGACAAACACTTCAGGGAGGCAGACATCCTTAGCGACTCACGCTCCTCCCTGGATGCAATTGCGAACCCGCGTTCCACGCATCCCCTTGCGACAGACATCAGGGCAGACCTGGCAGTTGCGGCTGAAAAGGGCGTCCAAATAAAGCTATGGTGGGTGCGGGCTCACATTGGCACTGCTGGAAACGAGCGCGCCGACGAGCTAGCTAAGCATGCCGCCCTACACAAAAAGACAGCCGCAGATTATGACAGATTCCCTCTGTCATATGCCAGGAGAGTGATCCGCCAACGGACCCTAGAAATCTGGCGGGAGGAATACTCCACGTCCGGGAAGGGCAGAATCACCAAACTTTTCTTCCCGGACATTTGCCAGTCTTTCCGAACAATAGTGAATTTTAGGGTCTCATATTGGATCACTCAAGCGTGGACTGGTCACGGCGGGAACGCACACTACCTTCACCGCTTCAAATGTCGTGACGACCCAGGCTGCTCTTGCTCCCCAGACGTCGATCAGACAATCGAACACATCCTGAACGAATGTCCAATGTTCGGATCCAGGAGGTTGCAGCTCGAACTTGAGTTCGACATGAACATTGAAACTTCAAACTGGAGCTCCCTCCTGGCGGGTAAGAGTTCAGGACCGAAATTTGCCGAATACTGCATCGACGTCATGAAAGCAGTGGCACAAACTAACAAGACGTAAAGCAGCGGGCAGTGCCCCAGAAAAGAAAATAAATATATATTTTTATATACGCTAAAAAATAAAAATAAAATAAAAATTTCATTGATTAATTATAATAACAGTATCAATTTTATTAAAGATAAAATTAAAGATAAAGATATTAAAGGTGTAATATAATATTCAATAAAAAATTAAGTAACATAATAAACAATGTAAAAGTATAATGATGCAAATAAATATAAAAAAACAAGGTCCCTGAAATTTAAAAAACAGGATTAAATAAAAAAAAAAAAGACGGAAACGTGTCTTGCTCTTCGGCCTCGCCAAAAAAACTTTACATAGGGATCAAATTAGAGATGATGAGAACCAAAAACACTTTAAATACTCTAAATCAAAGTCAGGTCAACTACTAAAACTAAAAATATTTACAGTTTCGATACGACTATACAAAAACTTAATCAACGCGGGCGAAGCCGCGGGCAAAAGCTAGTAATGGATAAAAATGTGATTATACTCTTATTATGCTTATATCATTGCATATATCAACAGCATTATTTATGTAAAATAATTTGTTTATTACCTGTAAATATTATGAATTAAAAAAAAAAAAGTTTGGTACATCATCTCTCTCAATTCCCGGGTTTCTCACATAATTCAATGTTTTTTCCAATCTAAAAGTAGTTTGCTTGAAAGGATGTAATTGTAAGTACACCTTACATGATTCTTCAGAAAGTCACATCATCGAATAATTTTCTTGAATTTGATGGAAAATAATCATTTTGATGGATCAAATAAAAAAACAAGTAGGTAATTTTGAAATATTTCACAAAAATGGAAAAAGAAAACATTTGTAGTGATGTGGGATCGATCCTTGCTCGAGCAGATCGAAATTCCACAGGTGTAACCATTAGACCAATAAATCTCTACACGGCGTCTTGAAATTAACAATTACTTTATATATAATTTCATTGTGTATGTGTGCGTGCATAGCTACGACAAAACAGCAAATTTTAAGATTGTTTGGGCCCGATGTAGAAACATACAACAGAAAATGACACAATTCTGCCTTTATAAAATAATTAACACATTAAAACTGTCGCATCATACAACGGAGCGAAATATTTTGTTTGTTTACTATTTTTAAATGCAAAAACCAAATTATAGTAATTATAGTACCGCAGCGCCATCTATTGACAGGAAACTTAGAATCAGGCACTAGTGTTTAACCTTAACGATGACCAAACAGATTGGAATGATAGTGAGTTAATATCGGTTGGTGATCATTGAACCTTGTTCCTGTGGGTCTACCTCCTAATTCTCATTTTCATCAACATCAACTTGAGATTGAAATTTGACGTGCGTGCGACGACGCCCGCAACTTGAAGTTGATATAAATGAGAATTACGCGGTAGAGCCCCTGGTCCCTGGCTGGGTCTCCGGTATGGGTTCGGGCGGTTGATTGGATTTTACCTTGTATAATATATATTTTACCTATCATTTTAATCGTATATATACTGCTACATAAATTAAATAAACCTTTAATTTAGTTCATGTACATTTATTATTTTATTACATATATATTATTTTATTAGATTAAATTTGACGTGTAAAAAGTGTATTATATATACCTGCTTTGCAAAATAAAATATTTGAATTTTGAATTTTAAATCATAAATATTATTATCTTCTCTATCCCTAAATATAATCAAAAAGTCGCAATCTGCGTTTTTCACAGACATCTAAATGAAAGATTTGGAAAATTTCACGAGGAAGGTTTGTATGTAATGTATATATATGTATCTATTGGTATATAGGTCTATTGGTATAAATTCTTTGCGCATTTTGTACTGGACCCTATTTCACGAAACGCAGTAATTTGCGTTAAGGGACAGGCAGTCGCCAACGACCTTGGATCGACTTGTGTTGGTACAAATATATTGACAGAAACTATATTAAAATCAAACATTTCAAAAGTAAAGATAAGCCCTTACCGTAGTATGACAGCACCAAAATGTTTCCACCTTTAAATGGGTGACGCTCACACGTTTGGAATCAGAGCTCATCTAAACACAGTGATTGATGGACGGCTTAAGTGCACTTAAAGTTAATCATTTTTAACAACTTTAGTAGTCTGATCAGTTTGCTGACCGTAGGTATACAGATTGCGCACTCATAAGTGTACGCGCGTCGGCATTATGTGAACGCGCGCATTCAAAAACAATGCAATAGATTATAGATTTTAGGTGCCAGGGCTCATCTAAACTTTTGAAATCTTTGGATTAAAATAATGTTCATATCAGCGCGCACTGCATTACGACGCGACGTCGCAGGGTTTCCGGATAGCGCAAAATAATTTATTATCTTATAACATATATTTTTATAAGATTAAATTTGACCGGTATAAAGTGTTTATATATTTATATACCTACTTTGCAAAATAAACTATTCGAATTTGAATTTGGCTTTGGCGGGAAGACGAACATGTTTAAATGATGGATGAGTTTTTATCTACAGGTTTTATAATTATAGAGAAAATTTGCGGATAATCAAGTTTCAGACTCTTAGGAAATAACAAGAAACAAATTAAAATGGCGCGGCATAAAAATATCGTTCTAGGCGAGAAAATAGGAATAGTTCTGATCTGTGATTGAGATGTTTGAAACTCTTCAGTTCATGTTTTGTAAGTAATTTTTAATATCCACGTAAACCTACGAATAAGAGAATTATTATTCCTAGATGTAAACGTATAAAAATCATGTCATGTCAAGAATCATGCTTCTGACAGGAGCACAGAACTATTTGGTAACAACTGATTATGAAAGGCGCCCAAATCTGAGCGCATGCATGGTGCATCTTGCGCTGCCCCTCGCAGCCAGCCGATGCCGACCCGGGCCATAACCCTTTTGGCCCTAGGGTGAATATGCCACTGGCTACAGGCCATTGTAGGCCTACCGTCGAGACCCCTTACTTCGTCTTTGGTTCCTAACTCCGTCTAATTTTAAAAATCCTTGAATATGTCCTTGATTTTGTATGAAAAGCTCTAATTAAAACTACCAAAAACAAATCATTTTTTAATTATGGCAATTACTTTGGACTTTATTTGCGGCTAACTTCACGTAATTTACAAATACTGTCATTTTTTGTGTTGTCGGAGTGACACAAATTTTGTTGCATCGTAGAAACTTTGGCTCTCAACGAGAAGATTTATGAGGTAAGACAAAAATTTATCGTAAAATACTATTGCAAACTAATAATCTTTTAATCAAATCAATCGCTTTGTGATTATCTTGTTATTTAAGTTTGTATCCGTAAAGTGATGGTGCCGGTCGCGTCGTTGCCAAACTTCGTCTGCCTAAAGGGCTGTCACAAAATTAACTTCGATAAATTTGATTTTTATTTGAGAATAAAAATAATACACGTTATTTATTTAGTTTGCTCAAGTGATAGGAAGCATGAGTTATTATTAAATTTTTGTTTGTTCAGACGATTATCTACTCTAATACCATGAAGAGGATAAAATGGTTTGTATGTATGAATAATCTATTGTAACATGTAATTTTATTTAAGAAAGCCTTTTTTAGTAAAAACGGAACTGATTTTGAAAATTTTACTAAGATATTTTTATTTTATGTATAGTGTTCTTTAAAATGAGAGGTCTGATTTTGCTGGAAGCGTTTTTTTTTCATTATTACATAATTTTGATTTAACAAGGTCAACTTCTAAAAAAATACAGCAGCACTATTTTGGACTATTTTTTTTAACTGGGGCTGTTGAATTGATATACGTATGATTGAATTAAATTTTACCAATACTAAAACAACGAAAGCTCGATGGAAGCAAAGGATCACAGAGATACATTTTCTAAGAATTGTAAGTTTAGCAGCTTACTTGGAAAATGCTTCTAAGTCAGTTCCATAAACTGCCAGCTTTTTATAAATAAGCTCTGCGATTAGCTCTGTTGCTGGCTTCGTTATTTCTAGTCCAAGTAGGTGGCAAGTCTCTGTACATATTGTCTTTGTGTCTCGATGGATTGTCGCCCGGAGTTTCTAGGAAAAAGATAATCACACTATTTTGACTTCATTTAGCACCCTAACGCCATAATGAATATAAAGACCAAGGATGAAATTAAAATGCAACGAGCGCCATCTGTACAAAATACGCCGAACTTTTGGTGTAGGTGTTGTAGGGTAAAAACATGGAACCGGTCCAAGGTCAGACGTTTCAATGAAAAGATAGTACAATGTACATATACGTAGGTGTCGCTACTTGGTTAACAAACTTCTGCTACTATTATTAGGAAATGAAATTCAGAAATAATATAATACCATAAAATAGTTATAAGTTATAAGCACTGAAAAATCAACATTATAAAAAAAAAGTAAAACTTACTTGATTTGTCGACAGATCCTCAAAACTCGACATTTTCTTTCTGGATTTATTTTACATAGGTATGTAGGTATGTACTTAGGGTAGATACTTAGAAATTTAAATTGATTGGATACCTATCTGATCAATGGGTTACATACTAAAGAAATTATCCATTATAAAATTAATTGGTCCATATTAAGAATGTTATTGAAAATCTAACCTCAAACAAATGCAGAATCAAAACAAATAGTGATGGGCACGGACGTTATTTTCAGCGTTGCCAACTCCAAAAAATTGTTTACGGTGTGTCCAGCTAAGAAATACGGTAGATTGCAAAAAGATACCGTGTAATGTTATACAGTGCTTAAGTAAAAATAAAACAAGCATTCCTTATCATAAAAAATTTGTCTGAATTTGACAAAATAACTGTGTACCTACCTGGTTGTTCTACAATGAATTAAATCTCTTAGTATGTAAATAATATATTTTTCAATGCATGTGCTCGTAAAGGCTTACTTTTTATGCATCAAAACCGAACAGAAAGTCGATTATTTTGCCCTAGGGCTTTATTATTATTATTTTTTTTAATTTGTTTGCAATGGTTGGCTAACCTGCAGCCTTTCCTGTGTACCATAGACGTTATACTTTTTTTTCCACTGTTTAACGGCTCTGGATACAGTCCTTTTGAGCCAATTATAATTTAAAGTTCACAAAATTATATTTGTTTTATTTCGTAGTATGATACACGAGCGTAAGAGCAATAAATTACTCGGTTACGTTTAAAACACTTGCTACGCTCGTGTTTTAAATCGTCCTCGTAATTTATTCCTTTGCGCCCTTGTAGCATAAACTACTATAGTATTTTAATTGAAGTGTTCCCTTGATGTCGAGTTCCCTCCAGGCGCGAACATAGATATCCACTTAATTAAGGGGCTCCACAATGCTAAACATCAGTTTTGTATTGGATTCAGGACCGTCAACGTAGATGGTAAACATTTGAAAAAAATATAGCCTGTTTTGTGACTCAAGGTAATTTATTAATTACACTTTATAAATAAACATACTTTCAATCTTCTATTAATTATATTATTTTTAAAAAAGCATGAATTTCACGAATAAAGCGATTCAGTTTCCATGTTTCAAAACCGATTGAAACGAACTAACACACGCAGATACTAACGAGAAAAAAAACATCTTTATTACATACATTAAGAAATTATGGTTAATGTCAAAATGTAGCCACGATTTCAAAATAACTCTGAAGTTTTGCGTGCGCGGCACGGATTAGAGCAGGATAGAGAGTTAAAAAACAAACGCGTTAGAGCAGGACTGAATTTTAGCATAGTGCAGCCCCTTAAAAAATCGATCCTTCTTCATATTTCGGCCGAGTAGGTATCTACATATTGCACTTTTCTATGAAGTAGCAGATTTTTTTTATAGAACCTTTATTGTGAGACTCCGTTGTCCAAAAATACCATTAATTTGTCCACATATCACGGTGTAAAAAAAATGTGAACAAATTTGAAATTGATCAAAATATTTCCATACACTCGACACTAGGTTCGTCCTGTGCGCTCGATCGCTGTTTCAACCGCCCGCCTTACCGCACACCGCCGTCGCGAGAGTGCAGGTCACTCGAAACCGGACAAGACGCGCGAGCAGCGACCCATGGCCGTCTCTATACAACTTCATACATTTGTTCTCTTCGCCGGCGCCGTGCCGTCACTAGAAGAACCGCTTGGCGCGCCTCTCGAAGCCTGAAGCTGTGGCCGAGGGGTTAGTGCTTGCTGGTATACCTAGTGCGTTTCATAAAATATTTTCTATGCCGGCCGTTATGTTGGTAGCAGTAATATCATCCAATCCGTATGCATACAATTTTGTTTTATCTAATCAGCTCGTTTAGACCATGTTGATGCCAAGCAATTATTTTTCAATGCAGTTGCTCGTAAAGTTTTCTTTTTTGTGTAACAAAATTATGCGGAAACCGACTCTTTATTTCACGCGTGAAATAAAGTAATTTTTTTAAGTTTTTGACTCTGTGGTGCATTGTGCAAGTCATAAACTTTAAAAAATTACAAAAATGCAAGGAGGTTTTGCTGTCCAAAAAAAAAAAACAATTATTTATAAGTATGCGCGCTCTAGCAATAATTGAATGATGATAAACACCATTCTTTATTATACTTATTTTTTTGTTGTATTTCCTCGCAAAATGCATTGAAAAATGTTGTAATACTCGCTGCGCTCGTATTTTCAATTTGGCACTTATTCGTATAAAACCTTACTTTCCGCACGTGTATCTTAAATAACTATTATGAAACGCACTCTATATCAAGTCCCCTACACGTTGTATATTACGACATAAGTACAGTAGCCGGCAATAAATAATGCAAATCGGCTATCTTCAGCTTGAATGAATGAATGAATGAATAAACACTTTATTGCACAGAAAAATTAAAACAAAACACAGAATACACAATAATAAAAGGCAAGGGCGGACTTATTCCTTAAAGAAATTTCTTCCAGTCAACTGATGGTGTGGAGAAAGAAAAAAATTTATAAGTATCATATTTGTGCAAAAAGAAAAATAATCTTCTTCAAGCCTAATATTTTAATATAATACACTAAATACTAATACATACACAAATACATACATACAAATAAAGTAGCATAGTCAGTCTAGTCAGAGAGATGAAAGGTAATAATTTTTCTATAAATTGTGGATGAGCTCTGCCTCAGTCACCGGACTGTTAGTGCCTCGTATGACAGAGATGGCGCTACGATACAATGTGCATTATTTACTGCCGGGACCTATACTTCGAAAACCTATACATGGTGAATTTGTGAACTTCGTCCAAATTCATACTTGAGACTTGGTAAGTGATCAGCATCATGAGCCGATAACGATTTTTGTAAAATTCATAAAATGAAATTTCAACTCCCCATAGTGATTCACTCAGGACTGGGAGTGAATTACTATGAGAAGTCAAAATTTCATTATACGAATTTAACAAAATTTGTTATCGATTCACGATGCTGATCACTTACCAAGTCTTCAGTATGAATTTGGACGATGATTAAAAAGTCACCTTGTATGTACTAAGATAGTGGGGAGCGAGGAAATAATTTAAAACAAACCGTGATAGGTATACTTAATTTTAATTTAGATTTCTGTACAGTTATTACGAAGCAAAACATCCCATTTGTCCATATACAAGGTGTAACAGAAAGGTGTAACCATATTTGAAGAGCTTATTCAGTCAATGGTATAGAACAACTTTTTTGGAGCCAACCCTGAAATATCAAAAAAAAATCTGCCCTTCAATACATTTCGGTCGAGCGGCATTGCATTTTTCTATGAAACAGTAATAGTATATTACGATACGAGAGCGATGAAACGTTTTCTGACGAGTGTGAGTTTGCGGCACGAGCCGAAGGCGAGTGCTGCAATCACACGAGTCGTGAAAAAGTTTCTCGCACGAGTTTCGTATAATTTTTTATAGCACAAGTGCGGAAAATGCCGACTTTACGCACGCAAGCGGTCATTTTACGCACAGTGTGCTATAAAAAATTTTTTTTGGAGATACAGGTTTTGTTCCATAGTAAAAGTTGTTCTATACAATTGACTGAATAAGCTCTTCAAATATGGTTACACCTTTCTGTTACACGTTTTAGAACAACGCTATTAAGTCTTACAAGTAACAAAATCGGTAGACCTGTTCAGAAAAATTATAAAAGTTAGCTATAATATCTGAGTATATTTGAAGAAAAACAAAAGCAATCATTTCTAAAAAAGAAACAACATTATATTACCGTGAGAATGTTTTTTTCTTCTTCTTTATCTTTTATGAGCACACATTAACCACGTACAGTGCGACAAGAGTCTTTTGGCGCGTTGTTTCGCAGCTGCGCCCCCCAGTCGATGTCATTATCGAGCCAAAAGAGCCCTGTCGCACTTAATGATTTTATCAACAAAAACTGTCTTTATTGAAATGGCCGCCAGTTATATTGCGTGTGCGATCAGTTGCGAAGTATAGTACTTTTCATTAAATAGTTCTTATGCTGTTATGTTGGCAGCAATGCAATCCTGTTGACATCATCCAATCCATAGACAATACAATGTTTACTTATGAAATTGCCGAAATTTTCCTACAGATTCATGAGTTCATAGTTCCTGTAATTCAATAGCTATTTCCATTATTTGTTTTTTGTTTAAAAGTTGATTTCATGATTTTACATCTACGTATTCAATTTTGTTTTTATTGTCAGTTTCATAAAAAAAAAATGAAAATTTCAAAAGCAGTTCGTCCTAAATGCCATCCATTTCTATGATAAGATTCGTAATATTTTTTTACAGCTGACACTTTTCAAAAATTAAATTAATGTTGCTGTTAGCTTAACGTTGTCTCACTCATACACAAAAGAAATCCCATAATTTGGATTTGTCATTCCTATAAAAAAATGCAAAAATATTAGTACTGAAAATTGAGTTTCCTTCAAATTCTCTATACAAAACGGCAATTTCATATGTAAAAATTCAAATGTAAGGACCTGATATATCCAATCATCTCGTTTAGACGTCGTTGACAGACAGGGGAGCCAACATTACAGCATAGGAACCATTTTATGAAAAGCATTTTCCTTCCATGCATACGCTTTAGAAGCGTGTAACTGCGATTATACCCAAACACGCAAAGTTAGGGGCCGCCCATTAATCACGTGATGTTTTTAACAACTTTTTAACCCCCCCCCCCTCCCCCATGGTGATACGTGGTGAGGTTTTAGACTACCCCTCCCCCCTACCCAAAATCACGTGTATTTTTTTGGTACAAAGTTTATTAAAACATTCAGAATATTTTATCAATAAATTAAATTACGATCCAAGTTTTGATACCACAAGGTCACGCACCGTTTTTCGGTTTAAAAATTGCGCGTTCAAAGAAAAAAATAAATAAACACGTGATATACACCCCTCTCTCCCCCCTAGTGATATTTGGTGATTTTTTCCGAACCCCCTCCCCCCTTTCGAGCCTCACGTGATTAAGGACGACCCCTTACTTGGCGAGCTTTGAACATTTATAAGACATGATCACATGACAACCGAATGAACATGGGCGAACGCTCTTTCTCTCAGAAGTATTACTAGGAATTGGTGCTGCCAGATTTTTTATGGGGCGATCGAACAGAAGCAAAAAAAAAAAAAAATATTCTACGCCCAATAGCGATTGTCTGTTAAAAATTATGAATAAAAAATTGTATAACCTGAATCTGACCTTGGGAATAGAAATGGTGACCATTCTATCCACCACTAAATTAGGAACTATATCCATCTACACATATGTATTAGCATATGAAAATACAGAGCATTAAAAACAATAGGTAGCAGTCAATGTGTATATTGCCGATAGCTCAAATCTTACTGATAAAGAAGAACGCTAAAACCAAACATTTCAAAAGTAAAGATAAGCCCTTACCGTACTATGACAGCACCAAAATGTTTCCACCTTTAAATGGGTGACGCTCACATGTTTGGAATCAGTGCTCATCTGAACACAGTGATAGTTGGACGCCTTAAGTGCACTTAAAGTTTTGAATTTTTACAACTTTAGTAGTCTGATCAGTTTGCTGACCGTAGGTAGACAGATTGCGCACTCATAAGTGTGCACGCGTCGGCATTCAATGCAATAGATTTTAGGTGCCAGGGCTCATCTTAACTTTCGAAATCTTTGGCTAAAACATAGTAACAAACGAATGTACAATTTTCTCGAAGAAAATATTGTTTTCGTTTAATTAATACAATATAAATAAAATGTGTTTATTGGTCACCGATTGACAGAGTCAGTGAAGAAGAGAAACGTCATTACAAAATTATCATTATTTCTGAAGATGACAAGGTTTATTTAATTGAAAATAAAAAAACATTAGAAAAATAATTTGGTATAATCCTTCGCGTTTTACTCTTTCCCATGATCGTGCAGGTTGCGAAATGGTGTATCTGTCATGTTTTTCCCGGTCCGAAACTGACATACATAGCTAAAATCCTTTACTAAATTGCTTTGCATTCGATGCTATTTTGCAATCTTTAAGATGCCTTTACAATGGTATAAAGCGTAAGCCAGCTTACGAAACGTTATATACAAATTAAACGGCCTAACCCCAAAAATAAAATCACTTGAACGCATTGCCAATTATTTTTGTAGTTGTCTTAGCTTTGCGACGCTCGCGTACGAATAAGGGGCATAGGCCTCTTCAAATCTGAAGCTCACAATTGAAAATTGTGTTCTTGCCATACTAATAAATATCATATTACAATGATAATAAACAACAAAAATAATAGTTTCGACCATCAGTCGAATAGTGAAAGATTTGGATACAGAATGACATGAATTAAAAAATTAATGTACATAACCTTATCATTTTAAATTAAATGAAAAGCCTTAAAAAGGCAAATATAAATATTTATTTCATATTACAATAGAAACATGCATAATTACTTGCGTTTGTGTCTACATAATTATGAAATGCTATCATGTTAAAGCTTCAAATAAAATAAATTTTTGTTGTCGTTATTATTTCATCAATATTACACGAACATTATTAAGGTGCCTATTATTCATTAATTAATTTAAAAACCAAAAACTTAATACTTTTGGCCAAATGTTGTGGCTATGAAAATCACGATTAGTTGTAATGACGTAGAACTAGATTGAAAGGAAATAGAGATGCCTGTACCCTGTCTTATAGACAAAATAAAAATAAATTTTCATTATAAGCTATGTAATTTTGAATCGGACCGCCCCGCTTGCTGATTGGTCGAGCGCCCGCCCCACGCTTCAAGCGCATCATGGGAGTGTTCTAACTAGTAATTTGCATTGTTTATTTATAATCTAGACTTTTTTGACGATCTGCACGACATCTTCGTCAGCCAGGACGTGTTCGATACCCACTTTTTGCGGCTGATGCTTCACAGATGATCCCCATACTAGCGCGCTGGAAGAAAAGAGAAATTGAATTGAGAACACATACAAATATAATAATTTATATCAAGGACATAACTTATATTAAGTTTCGTCAAAGATGACATACATCGATTTATAATGCTACATAGATGTAGTTTATACAAGGTGACTTTTTGATCATCGTCCAAATTCATACTGGACGCTTGGTAAGTGATCAGCATCATGAATCGATAACAATGACTCTATAATTCGTACAATGAAATTTCGACTTCCCATAGTAATTTACTCCCAGTCGAAATTTCATTTTATGAATTTTACAAAAATCGTTATTGGTTCATGACGCTGATCACTTACCAAGGCTCAAGTATGAATTTGGACGATGTTCACAAATTCACCTTGTATATACATATACACTTAATAAAATAACACGCAAGTTAATGTGAGATATATTTCAGGCCCTATCCTGGGTCCGGCATCAGTCGCAATGAAATTGACAAAAAATAAATAAAAAAATTAACCTAATATAAAAGTACGTATGGGTGCTATCGAAGAAGCCGCCGCCATCGCCGCTAACCCGCTCATCACTTCTGTTACTATAGGGTCGAAAATCGGCCCAGCAGACGCTCCCCCGACAGCACGCATAGTATCGAATGGGTGGCGCCATCACATTGCATCGCTGCGCTCCTACCTAATATTTTTAATTTGATAATTTTTGTTAATAAACTGCGCATCGATGAAACATGGTGGCGCCACATGGTTATTGTCGTTCGTGGCAGTCCGTACCCACTAAATTATTATAGTCTGCTACATGAGTGTTTCTTGACGAAGGTTATGTAATATTACGATGTCGCTAACAAGAATTGAAGAGAACCAGTGCCCATTTTAGTCTGTAGAAAAATAAATAAATTCTCAGAGAATAATAGATATAAAACAGGCCTTGAACCATATTATCTATTCGTTATGCCTATCATCGACCATCAAAAACTCCAGTTTGTTCATAAATGAAGCTATTATAAAATATGATAAAAAAAAATGACGAGTTTTAATACGTATTTAAGGATGGTCGTCATGGCATCGTATTTACAAGAAAAAATATGGCTACTATCCCTTTCTCTATCCAACGAAGTTCTTGCTAGGAATGTTAGGTTTTAACTCCTTGGAAGTCAGACGTGAGCTCAACCTACTAATAATGTCGTGTAGGACTCTACGGCATGAAACTGAATGCCCTCATATGGTTGGTGAGGTCTGCTCTGCCGCCTGTTCGCGCCGGACAATTATCTTCGAGCTAGGTCGAAACGGCTGTTGGCGGTGGGCGCAGCGCGCGCGGTGGCCCGGCGACATCCGCCGCCGATACGAGCGACCGCAATGGTCGATGCATTGGTCGATTTTGCACCCCACACGGATGTATTTGCGGAAGGATGGCCGCAGTTGAAAAGAGAATGCTTGAAGTTTTGTGAGCGTGGTGAATGAATAGGATATTCCCGATTATAAGCAATATTATATACATCCCAAGTAGCACTTAAGCGGTATAATGAGCGTTACAAATGCCGCTTAAGAGAGATATGCCTATGTTTAGCGATAAAGTTTATATAAACTGTAATGCTATGTAGTGTTTTCTAAATTAATAAATAAAATTAAAAAAAATGACGCGACCAACTCAGTTGTGGGCGTGGCCAAATGTCATGCTGTTTCACTTCGCTATAAGGTGCATGCTACATGAAACTTGCGAGGACAATACAATCGTGACGATTTCACAACCGGCGCAAAATTGAAAACTTGTTTCAGGGGAAACAACATTTTAGCAAGACTGTGGACGTTTTCAAACATTATTTTTATAACATTTTCGATGTTAACTCGTATTCATTTTTTATTTTTATCTAAAACAATAAAAGCACCTTCGGCTACACTCTTGGTAAAAAAAACCGTTAAATTAACGTATTTTAGGGGTTTGTTGTTAAGATATTACTCAAATTTTACGGTTTTTAGTTCTACTTAATCATAGATCTAGATGATTTTAATGGACTCAGCCTAAAATATTAGTATAATATCATTCCATAGACAACCTAAAATGTGTTGACACCATTTGTATGGACGTTTGCGCGTAACTACCCCTCTTATTTCTCCTAAAATAAGTTTTCAGTTTTGCGCAGGTGACGAAATTGGCAAAATTATATTGTCCTCGCAAATGCACCTTATGAAACATCATGACATTTGGCCACGCCCACAACTGAGTTGGTAGCGTCATGCCGACCGTTCTTAGCATGCCTTGCAAAACACGTACACCAAATACAGATGTGCCCGATGAGATTTGAACCTGATACCTCCGGATTAGTGGTTGAGATTGAGACATTAGAACCATATACGAATACAGCCTACAGACTCCTCATAATAGGCGACCGATTTCTGTCAACACATCTGACTGAACGAGCAGATACAATTCGCTACTCCAAAATTATAATATGTTTCGGTAGGCCAAATCAAAATGGCTTCTATATTCATTACGTTACAGTCTTCGTCTTCGGGAAAGATAAGTTTGTGGCGCTATACGTAAGATTGGATGAGCAAATAGGATTGCAGTATCCCGTTTCGATTGTTGACATAATTATTTGTACGCAAGATGTTGAACAATAGACGTCTTTTTGGGCTGTATTGTCTATGACTAGAACACAGATCGGTTACTAAATAGATACTCACTATTTAAATTCCTTAACAATAGTCCTATGCAGCTTATTACAGAAATCTTCCATTGTCGTCTTGTCAGCGTGCAGTACCACCGGGGAGTTATAGTCCGGGAGCTGTCCCTTCGGCTTGGTGTATATCCGGATCAGTTTGAGGTACTCCCACATCTTCTCCAGTAAGTCGTCGAAGTTCCATTTGTGGTGAGCGGAGATGGGCACGCAATGTGGGATCTTGTATATCACGTCAAGTTCTTCGATGCTGATTTGGTCTGGAGAAATAAGTCAAACATATCGTCAAGAAACATGTCATGTCATGTCATGGTCATGTTAATTATGATGTTGCTAAACACCCTCTCCCTTTTTACATTCCCCACATTAACTCCATACAACACAAACATCTTGTCGACCAAATGAGCAAATTAAACTAAATTAACGTTAGGTAGTTAAGTTGCTTTATTGTTTTAAATGTTTAAATTAAGAGTAGTCTAAATTCGGAGTAACGAATTAGTTAAGTTTTGATTATTATTTTTAACAGTTGAGGAAATTTGTTACTGGCCTTAGTTTAAGTTTTGAATAATTGTTTAGAGTAAATATATCGCTGTTAATTTACTGAATATACTAAATAAAATTAAAAAAATACAGACTGTTGCTGGTACAGTCAACAATAGTACACCCACTTTACTCAATTAATTTAGCTACATAGAAATGGGACAAATGTTATAATTTTTTGACTTCTTATTTAAGGAAAGGGGAAAAAAGAATTGAAATAACGAGATCGTTTAAAAAAAAACCGGTCAAGGGCGAGTCGGACTCGCGCACGAAGGGTTCCGTACCATTAACTATAAAAACGGCAAAAAAACATATCTATTGTATTGAAGCCCCCTTAAATATTTATTTTATTCTGTTTTTTAGTATTTGTTGTTATAGCGGCAACAGAAATAGATCATCTGTGAAAATGCCAACTGTCTAACTATCACGGTTCATGAGATACAGCCTGATGACAGACGGACAGCAGAGTCTTAGTAATAGGGTCCCTTTCGTTACCCTTTGGGTACGGAACCTACACCAGGCCTCGTAGCAGTGTTTAATCGCGCGCGATGCCACTTAGTTGAATCACAGGTGCGAGGAGCGTGACGTACTGTTTAATCGCAAAAACATCGTGTCACTCTCCTCGCACTTGTGATTCAACTAAGTGGCGTCGCGCGCGATTAAACACGGTTCTACGAATGCTGGTATGGTGCTTAATCACTATCACTACAAAGTATAAAACAAAGTCGCTTCCCGCTGTCTGTCTGTCCCTATGTATGCTTAGATCTTTAAAACTACGCTACGGATTTTGATGCGGTTTTTTTTTGATAGATACAGTGATTCAAGAGGAAGGTTTATATGTATAATACATGCATAATATAGTAGAGAAACACTGATAATTTTAGAGGTTTCTAATGTGATGTCGTAAATAAACTCATTTTTTTGCGCTTACATTGCAAACGTTGGCTGAACCCTACGAGATAGATCAAAATAATGTACTACAGTATTGGTACCGATTCGGTGAAGCACATCTTAACTTATTTGACAGGACTAAACTTAATTTAAGCGTTCTGTCCTTGTCTTTTCGATAAAGAAAGAAAAAGACAGGACGCTTAAAATAAGGTTAGTCCTGTCAAATAAGTTTAGACGTGTTATGCCGAATCGATACCATTGTACACCTTAAAAATGTCTATAAAAAGTCCGTGATGGTATATGTCTATCTCTTAGGGATAACCCACAATAACAATTTTTTATCCTTTACTTTTTACGAGAAATAATGGCTTATTTACGAAGCGATTTTAAGCAATACAGCATTCATTCTTATCCAACCAAGTACCGTAAATACATTGTACATTTACTATAGATCAATATGGCCCTTTACAGCATGTAATTTTAATTAATATTTTCAGGGACATAGCGGTTGCGGCGGTACCGACCAGAAGCCGCCGGCGCGTGCCTATAAATAGTATATTTAGTACAAGTAATGCACCCGTGCGAAGCTGGGGCGGGTCACTAGTATTTATATAAAAAAGATACAATTACCAATTTTGTTCAACAAGTAAATGCAAGGCACGTATATCCGGTTCCCCTCGATGACGTCGATGAGGTCGTCGGAGGTGGCGTCGTATCTCAGCGTGATGTCGGCGTTGTGGATTTTGTACTCGGACAAGATTGTCTTCACCGTCTCCAAGTCCAGTTCAGATTGCGGGCACTGGAACAGAGATTTGTGGGTTTAGAGTTAGAGAAATTCAATAAAAAAATATAAAACAATATCGTCATTACATGGATCCCCGAGGAGGTGTCGGAGGTATTCCGAGTGTGAACTGTGAAATGAGAGTCACAGTCCAAACTCGGTACACCCGTGTTTCACTGACGATTATTACAACCCAACGTGATGAGTGGTGAGCCCTATCGCCTTTCCAAGGTTTCACCACTTTTAGCGGTCCCCCTGGAAGAAATGCCCATACTCAGAGACGCTGGGCAGGCCAGGCCAGGCAAGGCAGTGCCAAGAATCAACAGTATCAACATTCCTTTTCTGGTAGGCTTCGGCCGAGGCTTGACTCTTCGTGTACAGGCATGACGTCATGATTAACGCCTCGCCTACTTTCTATAAGAACTAGTACTAGTACTACAAGAACAGTCTATATAAAAAATACCGCCCAAGTGCGAGTCAGACTCGCGTACCTAGGGTTCCGTATTGTGGATGATAAATTTAATTTTGTAATTTTTTTTCGTGAATTTCTCAATCGCTTTAATTTTCCTGTAATCTTTACGTAAACACTTATTACCATGATTTTTTTCAAATTTTTCGGTCTACCAACTTCGCAGAGAGAGGGGGGGACATACAATTATTTTTGTGGTTTTTTAAAGATTTCTCGAAACCAGTGCCAGTAAGTATAGCAAAAGTATATATTTTTACAATCAGCTTTTTAATATCTACAATTTGTTACCCATATTGTATTTCTAGGATTTTATTTTTCTTACTTTTGTTTTGGAAATATTTTGTACAATTTCAAATTTTTCATATTTTTTTTACTCCATAATACCTATGTGGGCAAATCAATGCTATTTTTGTGCCAAATTTCATGTCTTTATCTTTAACGGTGCTAAAGTTATGAGGCTGTGACATACGGACGGACGGACAACGTAGTCTCACCATAAAGGTTCCTTTTGTACCTTTTAGGTACGGAACTTTAAAAACTTACCGTAATATTCAAATTAACGCCACCCTTATCTTTCTTCCTGAAATGAATGTTTGGGGGCTGCTTGTTCAACCGAAGCCCGAAGCCTTCCAACTCGTGTTCAAGTAGTTTTTTGTGCTGCAGCGGCTTCAACACATCCAGCACAATGAATACCAGGCTGCAGGTCCGTGCAACAGCGATTACTTGGCGACCTCGACCCTTGCCGTCTTTAGCGCCTTCGATGATACCCGGGAGATCTAGCAGCTGAAATGATTTTTGCTGGTTAGGTTGAAGTCTAGATTGGACATGATACAGCACAAATTTAGGAAGGGGAATGTTTTGAGTTGCTAGTCAATGTTTCATGGTTTTATTTGTAAGTAGAAAGCTTTCTAGTAAAGTTGTTTGTACAAATTACAGAAATTTTGAATGTACACGGAAAGTTCCCAGAAAATAGTTTTTTAGGGTTTCATACCTCAAAATGAAAAAACGGAAAAATAAGACTTTGTCATCTGTCTGTCTGTCTATCAAGACCCTTTTGCTCGGGCTCCTTGGGGATATCATATTGAAACAAATACCTCCTAGAAAAGTCTATGGTCTCATGGTGCTGTAAGAAAATCAGGCTTCTGACTCAATGAGAAAAAAGCTTTTGCACTTTACATAATCAATTTCAAACAAAGTTGACTTGGTAACACGAAATATCGTTCACAGGTAGGTTTTTTAGTGCAAGTAAATATAAATATAATTATTTAATAAGTTATTAATTAGACCTTTAACGCTTTCGATATTCGTACATAGAGTTGAATAGCTTATAAGATTCATAAGTGTCAAGTTAAGTTCTGCCAGTGGAATAAGTTTGTGTTATTAAGTATATACAGGATGATTGGAAATTGCTCTTATTCCTCTCGGGGGAAGAAACAATGATTCATTTGGAGTGATTTGACCCCTGTCACTTGGGGGTCGCAAATCTGCCGTCTTCGAGAAATTTTATATTTTTAAATTAAAATTTTCAATTCTTTGTTATCGTGATTTTAGACATGCAACATAAGATTTTGCAATTGTTTGAGTGATTTTTAGCTTTAAAGAGATCGACCAATCAGTGAACACACCAAGTTTCAGGCCAAAAAACAACAAAACTTTTTGTGAAGCATTTCTTATTTGCCAAATTTCGCAATTTTGTGAATAAAACAAAGAATATCGATTTTCTCGAAAATGGCAGAGTTGCGACCCCCAAGTGATAGGGGTCAAATTATTTCAAATTAAACATAGTTTCTTCCCCCAAGAGGAATAAGAGCAATTTCTAATCACCCTGTATATGGAACCTTTGACCAGTTTTTGTTTTTATAATCTCACACGGTGAATTCAAATGGAAGGTAAACAAAGTATATTTTCAAGCAAATTTTTCCTTTTTAAAAACATAAATCGCCAGTGAAATGACTTGATAGAGAATGTTAAATCTTCAAATTACCTGAATTTTAGCACCCTTGTACTTGATACAACCCGGCACAGTTGTGAGGGTAGTGAACTCGTATGCTGCTACCTCCGAGTACACACCTGCCAGTGTCGACAGTAGTGTAGACTTGCCTACTGAGGGGAAGCCGACAAAACCGATACGGGCATCACCGGTTTTTGCAACATCGAAACCTGTGAATATTGAAATTGGTTAGGAATCTGTAAGATATAAGTAAGGAGGTTATAGATAATAAGATATAAGGTTGTTATTGCACAAGATTAAGTACCCATAAGATAGATCCGTGCCACAATCTAGCTCGACGATGTTCTTTTGTTTTTGTATCGGATGTCATTTGTTTTCGGCTGCTTAGTACTGTCAGCATCGCTGTCGAGTATATTTTGTCTTGTATTTTTTATCTCTTTATTCAATTAAAGTATAGGCTAACTTTTTACATTATGAAAGAAAAAGACACGATCTTCCTAAGTTTCTTGCCTTTCTTCTTAGCAAGACTTATCGAATGGGGAGAGTTAAGAATATATTTATTATATGTATTGCATATATTTATAATATAATTTATTTTATTCAAGTGTATTTTTTTATTAAATTTAATTATTTTATATTTCCTTGAGTATTTCCTCATATTATTATTGATTACGTAATACTATTACCTATATACATAGATTAGTTAATTATATTACATTAAAAACCACCAGTAATAAGTGTATCTGATATACCTAATACCTACATTACATAAATAAATATATTTATATATTTATGGTTTTGTCTCATAACATCTATGGTCCTAAGTAAATGATTTTTATACTTTTTTCTGACCGTTCTTAAACAAACATCATTGTGAATTATCAAGACAAAGTCCCAGTGCATTAGCAACTTGCGAGGATTATACCAATATTAGGTATTTTAGTGATAATGAGAATAATTAAAATTATTATTATTTACTTAGCTGTTTTGTCAACACTTTGATTGTTAATTTCAATATGAAGAGTACAGGGGAAGAACAAGGAATGTCACATCGTAAGGAAGGACTAAAAATAAATGTGTAAATAACTTTAATAGATTTTTTTATTTTCGGGCTAAAATAAATGTGGGGCTGATTTGAATATGTTTTTTTTTCACTTGGAAAAAATAAGATTGTTTGTTCATTTACGCTAAACTTTGTTTTAAGGTGTTACTTTGCCTTTTAACAAACAATTTATTTACACATTTATTTTAGCTCTTCCTTACGATGTGACATTCCTTGTTCCTCCCCTGTACTCTTCATATTCATCCAGACCACTTATTAGTAAGCTTAAACCTTCTCTACACTTCATTCTAGATAATATAATAATAATAATGTTTATTTGCATAGTCGAGAACTTAATATTAGTACATTCAAAAGGATCTTACATCTAGTGAAAATGTGTTTTTGCCTAAACTAAACTACAAAAGTAGCCTGTATTTTAGATAAGATTAGTTATATATCTAAAAATAAATATTTTAGTTAAATATAAGGTTTATTAGATTTATAAAACTCTTTAAAAACCAAAATCTTTCTAGTCTTATCTGGAATGAAGTATTAGTTTCTATTATGTTTTTTTTTACTTTTGTTAAGACGATGTGACTATATAATTAATACACAAAAGAAAATGCATATTATATGCATGTACAGTATATTGTCATCTTAACAAAACAAGTATGAGGTTATTTACTGTAGGTTGTAATGGTAGTCTCAAAAGTAACCAGGGAACTTATTGTCTAACATTAACATCTATCGCTTTTGATTTCCTATATCTGTTGAACCGATTCTTTTAGTGTCTGAAATTAGTATTGATGCTCATCCATCAGCTTAGTTCGTCCACTGCTGGACATAAGCCTTTCCAGTACTTTGCCACTCCCGGCGGTCATCCTGGAAGAATTGCCCATACTCACACATGCTGGGTAGGCGTGTTGGTGAGCGCGGTGCTGGAACCTTCGCACCAGTGACGCCGCTGCCCGTTACAGTCTGTTCCATATAAGGCTCGGCTATTAGGGATGGATAAACCACCTGTTTTTTGCCTGTGAGCTATCCTCTTACTCTTCCCCAAATTACTTCGAGGGGGTCTCCAAGTAAGATGGTGGTAGCACCACAGTCGAGCCCGGCATTAGCTCTACCACCTTGTAATTGATGCTCGTCTTTAATTTTTCCACCATTTTTACTCTCATATTTTATTATCACTAAGCTTTTTCCTGTGGCTCTGCTTGCTCATAACAAGAAAACTTTGCCAAGATTTCCTTGCTTCTGCTAACAGTAAGATGATAAAATACCCTAAAAGCTTCCATTACCTATAAGTAACAGTAAAAACCGCATTCAAATCAATCTAGAGGTTCTAAAATAAAAAGCAGCCAGAGAAATGTTGAATATTATTTGTTTTAAGATACTGGCATTTTCTGCTTACCTTCACCGGTACCGCCGCCACCACCCTTTGGTGTGATCAATTCTCGTCTCAATTTAGCCAGTCTAGCTTTTAGAATACCTAAATGAAGTGCTGTAGCCTTGTTTTTTTGCGTCCGGGCCATCTGAAAATATCACAACAAAAACTGTAATAAAAGTTTGTTGGGCCACTCCTATGTGCTTGATATTAATAAACAGGCTATCGAAATGTATTTTGAGCAACCTTTTTCTGCTTTTATACAGGTATTTATAGCTGAAACCATGAAATATGCAAGATAACCTCTTCTATTTACCTCGGCCTCTATGCCCGCTATTTTCTCTAAAATAGTACTCATTTTCGGTAATTTATTTTCACTGGTCGAGATATATAAACGAATGAAACAAATTTACTTAAAAACACTAGGTTTTCTCACAGAATTTATTAAAATTAAAGATAGAAGCGTGTCACTTTTCCAGAAAGAAACTGCCGACGATGTTAGTGTTGCCATTTCTGAAAACCTGAAGACCCAATAAAAGGTAAACAGCTGTCAGCTTGTCAAAATATCAATCGATATTTTCCGTAGCGTTTTTGAATTAAATTTATGCTAAAAAACAATTATATGAATAGAAAATGTAAAATTCTGATAGATTTTAATTGTTTGTAAGCAAAACAACAAGCAATTTTTTGAAAAAATGTTTGCATCGCGCTGTTTTTCCCTACATATCGGGAAAAAAAGTTGCGCCATCTAGCGGTAAGTTTTGTTACCAAATAAGGAACTCACGAATTAATTTAGCATTGTAGGCAATGTCGTTGATTGTAGGTGTCACTCCAGAGTTGCAAACTTTCTGATAGTATTTTATCCACCCAAAAGATGGCGCTGCATGTACTGTGAAGAAAATAGCCACGTGAAAATGGCTTTCCGGCAGGTTTGCGCAGCGAATACTGGAGGCACGAAAGGAACTGTATTTGCCTGATGAAACCAACAACTCGGTAGTACCACCTTGATCGTCGTAGGGTGCGTTGCCCTTTTACCGCTGTTCGGACCTAACGCCGCGCGAAGTTTTCAGACGGAAAAATATATGGGAAAACTATTCCAAAGCGATTGTGATGTTGAAAATTATATTATAAAGTGTTAGCTAATAGTGAGTTTGAGGTTTAGGGGTATCTTAAGTGTAGTTCGTGTAATATTTACTCTTTAAAAACTCCAAAAACTCTAGAAGTGAAGTAAATATAATTTCAAATAAAATTTGCGATTTGTTGCTATTCAAACCTAATATTATATATCTAGAGACAGAGAGTAATCAATTATAAAAGTATAGGTAGGTAAAACAGGCATCAGGACTCTATTCAAGTCATGTAGGCCCAGTTTTAATGAGGTGCTGGCTTGTGTTAATTGGACACCCCAAGGTAGCTAGGGATTAGGTAACTCCTTCCGGGCATTTTCAACCCTTACTTCCTGTAACGTGTGCTGGTTAGGAAAACAGAGCCTTTAAATTGTTCTATTTTCTACCTACCTAGGTACATATAAAACTAAAATGAATTTTATCAAATTCCTAACACAGAAAAAACAAATTTTCCAGATTATAAACTCTTTGTACTAAATTGAAGTGATAAAAAATGAATAAGAACTAAATTGAACTGGTAACTCATCTAGTTCTGTACAATAAATAAATTTCAACAGGTGCATCTAATAAAATAATCCATAGGTACCTACAACTTACATTACGTATGCATGTGCTATGAATACTCTAAAAACTGTACTAAAACCTAAAAAATTTTGTTAAAGAAAAATGAATGTAAAATCGAAACCCCACCTTTAGACCACAATGTCTTCTGAAATATCATTGGAAGACCGCGAGCGGCCAAGTTTGGTGAAACGTGCGGCCATTGGGTGCGTACGCGCCGCTTGTTCGCAAGTCGGGCTGATTATCCTTGTTGTGGTGTACGTCCTACTTGGTGCTTTGCTGTTTGAGTACCTGGAATCAGGACTGGAGGTGCCCAAGAGGTCAGCAATCCAGCGGTCCAGGGAGGAGTGCTTGAAGGAGCTGTGGGCTATTACAGGTATGTTTTAGTTGAGGGTGTAGTCTGATGATTTGACTGAAGTGCCATGTAAGGGTAGTTTATTCGGATTTGTAACGGAATTTTAATTATTTTAACTTAGCTACACATGAACAATATGGACATAGTAAAAAGGCGGACGGAATTTCGATAACCAATAACTGAAGCACCAGTTACCCCACTCGCTTATAAACTCGAGACCGGCACGTACACATTCACATAATACTCGTAGTCAGCTTATGATCCATAGTAAGTCCACTAACACACTTACAAACCGCCTCCGCCTTTTTTTACGTCTATGCAGCCACATTGAAGAATGATGCTCAGCTAGCATACTATATATAAAAACTGACTTTTTTACTCTTATTAAAGTAGTTTGAAAATTTTTGGATTTTTAACAATACTGAAGTATTTTTTGTATTCACAGCGACGATGCTACAGTGTTATAAATAAATTTGTTTTAGGATGTTATACACTACTTATGCGTGTAATACTGGAACTATTTTTTGGCGTTATAGATAATGTTTGTGATTTTACCCGAAATCAAAGGAATCTATCCTTAAGGGGCTCCACAATGCTAAAAATCAGTTTTGCATTGGATTCAGTTCCATCAATGTAGTGGTTAAAAATTTGAAAAAAATATGGCGTGTTTTTTGACTCAAGACAATTATTAATTACACTTCATAAATAAACAAACTTACAGTCTTCTTTTAATTATAATACTTTTTAAAAAGCATGAATTTTACGAAAAAAGCGATTCAGTTTCAGTGTATCAAAACCGATTGAAACAAAACCAACACAAGCTGATACTTACTAGAAAAAACATATTTATTACATAAAGAAATTATAGTTAATGTCCTAATGTAGCCGTGATTTCAAAATAACTGAAGTTTTGCGTGCGCGGCATCTGATTAGAGCAGGATAGACAGTTAAAGAACAAAAGCGTTAGAGCAAAACTGAATTTTAGCATTGTGCAGCCCCTTAACCAACGAACCATATCTCTGAGCTTAACCCTTACTAATGAAAAAAATATGTTACAATAGAAATCTATTGTTACGCTGGACGAATTCGTCCTCTTGGAGGCAAACAGGTTAGTTGGAACTGATTTCATACATATGAGTCTACGAATACGCCTATAACCATAGTTGCATACATAATACAACAAAAGAAACACGAAAGCATTTCAAAAAAGAAAATTAAATAATAACAACAAAGAAACAGAAATAATGTTTCCAGTACATTTTCATTGAAATTGAAATCAATTAAGTTATTAAAATTGTCGTAGGCGTAATTATTAATCCACTTTCTCGGAATAATACTGTTGACAAATGTCACAAATGTGGTTCATATTGTTTCATATTTCAAAAGTAAAGATAGGCCCTTAACGTAGTATGACAGCACCAAAATGTTTTCACCTTTAAATGGGTGACGCTCACACGTTTGGAATCAGTGCTCATCTGAACATAGTGATAGTTGGACGCCTTTTACGAAAAAAGGGTCTCAAAATGCCGTCGTGTGCATTTTTAAAGTGCACTAACATTTCAAGAAATACGAATAAAGCCAAAAGTGTGACATTTCACATTCAAAACACATCAAAAAACAATGCAATAGATTTTAGGTGCCAGGGCTTATCTAGACTTTTGAAATCTTTGTTGTAAACAGGGTTTTTTGACTTATTTATTTATTTATTTATTTATTTATTTATTTGGTCTACCAACAGATGATACACTTAACAACATACATATAATCTAGCGTACAGTAGGAATAGAGTGTAACTCCAATAACAGGTAAACACTGCATGCTATAAAAATGAGAGGAGTGACGTGTGACGCCAGTTGGCGGAAGCAGAGACGCACCCGTCTCGGCTCTGGAGACGTCTCGTCCTCCGCCAACCAGTGCTGCTCGTTTAAACATTAATTATTTATATATATATATATAACCAATTTTAATGTGTACATATGTAAATTTTATATAATGAAATAATATATATATATGTTTAATAAACAAGAGCAAACTTATAATTAATATACATTTACATTATAATTAAGAAAATATTGAATGTAATAATTTCGAAACACAACGAAAGAAAAAAAAAAAAAAAAAAAAAAAAGAATCACAAAATCATAATTGACTTGAAATACCTGTAACAAATAATTCCATAGATGGTATTGTTTCTTAACTGCTTTCTAATACAAACAATGTTTTTCCGAACCCAGATTTCTTCGTGTAACATGTCTGAATAAAAAATGAAGCTACTTAAAGATGTATGACTATGTATGCCTTTCTTTGACATTTTCTGCTCTCTGTTATTTTATTGTTAAAGAAATTAATTACTAATAATATTAAAAGTTGATAAGCTAGAGATTTAGTTAATATAACACTTTTTTATTATTTATTTATTAGTATTACAACAATTAAAAAAAATTATAACTCGATACATTTCGGCCCTCGGTATGGGGCCGTCATCAGTCGAATGTAAAAAAATAGTAACATACAATATCATAATAGAAAAGTAAAAAAGTAAAAGTGACACTTGTAAACCATTTTATAAAAAATAAAAACTAGGTTTCTGTACAGATGGTGTTTGTTACTTTTGATATTATTTAATCACTGCTCATTTTGGATCATCATCATCATCCAAGAAGAGCAGTGATTAAATAATATCAAAAGTAAACAACACATCTGTACAAAAACCAAGTTTTTATTTTTTAGAAAAAAGTTTAAAACTAAAATTCTTTACAAGTGTAACTTTTACTTTTTTATTATAATATTGTATGTTACTATTTTTTTAAATTCGACTGTTGACGGCCCCATACCGAGGGCCGAAATATATCGTATTATAATTTTTTTAAATTGTTGTAATACTAATAAATAAATAAAAAGCTCATAAAAGTTAAATATAATATATTTATAAACTTTTTTATTATGATATTTAAGTTGTTATTTGTGATATACCTATAATAGCGAAGCAACTTTAAAAAATCACGTTATTTAAATATGTTACACTAGTGGATGCCCGCGGTGTTTGTTACGTGGATCCCGTTTCTCCCGATCCCAAGGGAGTTTTCTAAAATCCCTTAATGGATGTCAACGCTATACAAAGAAAGTACAGTCCAAATTTCGTGTTCCTAGGTCTATCCGTTTGGTCTGGACGTTAATAGATCGGTCAGTCAGTCTGGGGCTGTGAACACTAAGGTGTATGCTTTCGAGTCGATTAGACGCGCTGAGCTCGACACAAAACGAGACCAGCTTAAGGCCCGACCACCAGTGGCCATCAATTATAATATAGTTGGAGGGGTGCTGACGTGCAGTGAATGTGGTCGCACGTTCACTGCAAAAATCGGCTACGTCAGCCACGTGAGGGCTCATCAGCACCGCTCTCAGCAGTGACAGTCGCTGTGACCGAAAACGACCGAGAAGAATTGATTGATTTTGATTCTTGCTAGTTCTTAAAACGGGGGCTTTATTGTCTAGATTTAGATTTAGATTTTCGTTATTAGGATTTCTAGTAGTTAGTAAGCCTTAAATACAAACACAATTTAAACATAATTAAATGCTTAACTTCTAACTTATTAAAGAAATCACAGCATGCAAATGATTAATTTATCTCGCCTTATATACTAAATGTTAACAAAATACATATTACTTTACATTACAAATAAAATAATAATAGTTTTACAGTTTTGTTTAATTTTAAGTTGTTCTAAATTATTTAAATTAGTTAAAGCATTAAAAATAAAAAATAAAATTATTTTAGTTTTATTAAAGCTTCTTTACAAGTAAGTCTAACTTCAATATCTATCGCTATAACTCTGAAATGTATCGTGATTGGTTGGAAATTACATCACACATTATTTTTAGCCGATCACAGTGTCTTAAAAAGCGATATCGATTTACATTGAAGTCAAACAATAGGGCCCCGTGTTGCCTGTCTTCAAAGGATTTTTTTCTTCGTATAAAATCCATCTACTTTTGCTACTAATATTTACTTACTTTTGGTTTAATTAATCCATTATTTATTTTTGTTATATATTAGTGTATACATTTGTCGAATTCTGGGTATTTGTATGTACAATGTTATACTTGTGTATTAGGTATTTGCTATCCATTTAATAATTATTATTTATTTTGTGCACCACATTATTTTTTCCAACAATTTATTTCCACCCAAAGGCTGTATGGAAGAAATCGCCAAAAGTGACAAAGCCACTAATTGTTACGTTCTTTTATAAGTTTGTTCGTTTACCTGTTATATTTATTTTGGTGCATCATAAAAAGATTTTGTCTTGTCTTGTCTTGTCTTGTCTTGTCTTGTCTTGTCTTGACCCAGGACGCAAACTTCCGCCCTATTCCGATTAATAATGCCCCTCAGCCTAATAATTATCTTGTAATAGATAGTTGTAGGAATCTTAACAATTGCAAGAAGGTGCTCTTTGATCTGTATGTTGAATATTCATAAAAGGTAGAGCCTTTTTCTTGGAAAAAATAATAATTTACATTCGAGAATGAAGATGAAATAATACAGTCGGAAAGCTCATAAAAATACCCCGAAGAAAACTTATTTCTACAATAAAATGCCTTGCGAAAGAAAAAAGGTCAAAAGGTATTTATGGGACAAGGCTGGTTATCCAATTCGGTGGTCCTTGTCGCCAGTACAAAACCTACGGTAGTCACAGATCAAAGCATAGGTACTTGCTATAAAAATAATATCGCCAGCTTTTGTGGAAATAATACGGTCTTTTCCTTTTGCCTAAAAAAGAGTGCAGGAATTTGCTTTTGCTGACTTAAAAAGATTTCGTGCATTTCTGAGTATTGGAAAATTATGTAACATGATAAAAAACCAGTCAAGTACGAGTAAGACTCGCACCCTGAGGGTTCCGTGGCATTTAATTAAGTTAATAGACTTACCCACAAAATTTATAAAACAAGACTGCGAAATTAAGTTGGTTGAGTATTCGGGGACGTAACACTAAATCTACATTACAAATCGGCGTTTTCACTATTTGTTGTTTAAATACAGCATATGGTACATAATAAATTTTTTTCGGCTCCTTCTTCAATTCCTCCACTGAGAAATAATTTATACGAATTTTAATTCAATATTCGGTTTTGTGTTAGTATTCTACACCAAATATCAAATTTCAGGTCTCTAACTCCTACCGTCTATGAGCTAGAGACCCGTGACCCATGGCGGACGGCCTTTTAGTTATATAATATAATAAGGCCCTTGGATACGGAACCCTAAAAAAAATTACGTTGTGAGTTATTCGTGTCACATGATTAAATCAAACGAAACTCTGGAACAAGGCTAATTATCACTTTAGCTAAACAAGCTAAAAGAATTAGACCGAAGCCGCGTAAAATCATAATACAATGTGGTAAAATCATAATACAAGTACACCCGCACTGAATGATGCTGATAAAATCCGACTGCAAAACGTTTGAAAAATATTAAAATTTATCAATTTATCAAAATATTTTATATTTCGTTTTCTAGGAAACCTTCATCCATCTATCCATCAGCCTAGTTCGTCCACTGCTGGACATAAGCCTTTCCAGGACTTTGCCACTCCCGGCGGTCATCCTGGAAGAATTGCCCATACTCACACACGCTGGGCAGGCGGGTTGGTAAGCGCGGTGCTGGAACCCTCACACCAGTGACGCCGCTGCCCGTCACCAGTCTGTTCCATATAAGGCCCAGCTATTAGTGATTGATATACCGCCATCCATCGATCCCAGGCCCTGGTTTCTGGTTTCTGATCGATCGATCTGATCGATCCTGGTTTTCTGCCTGTGAGCTGTCCTCTTACTCTCCCCCGAATTACTTCGAGGGGGTCTCCAAGTAAGATGGCCTTACCTCCACAGTCGAGCCCGGCATCAGCTTTACCACCTAGGAAACCTCCTATAGCTCCTATTAACTCTTTAGCGCTTTTTACGAATGTCCATGATTCGCAGGAGAATGTGCGAATAAAAAAAATAATTATTAATTAACATAAAAATTTAAAAGGTTTGGTACAGTTAATTAAAAATGTGTTCGTGAAAAATGGTCATGATCGGTTGTAATGTATCTAAATGCAATCTAAATAAATAAAAATTAAATGGTTTCTGACAAACAGTTCGGCTCCCGCTGGGTACGGAACCCTTATTGTTATTTTTGTTGTTTTAATTTAGAGTATGTACTATCATACATAGGTGGTAGATCTGATGCCGGGCTTGACTGTGGACTCTGTGGAGGTACCACCATCTTACTTGGAGACCCCCTCGAAGTAATTCGAGGGAGAGTAAGAGGACAGTTCACAGGCAAAAAACCAGGAGGCCCACCATGCATGGACCGATGGATGGCGGTATATCCATCCCTAATAGCCGGGCCTTATATGGAACAGACTGGTGACGGGCAGCGGCGTCTCTGGTGCAAGGGTTCCGGCACCACGCTCACCAACCCACCTGCCCAGCGTGTGGCAAAGTCCTGGAAAGGCTTATGTCCAGCAGTGGACGAACTAGACTGATGGATGGATGGATGTACTATCATCTGACTAAATTTAAAATTTTTCTGTATTACGGTTCTTAAGAGCTTAAACAAAAAAAATAAAAAAATGCTACGTTTTTGAGGTTTTGCAGGGTTGGAGGTTACGGCTACACTACCTGTGAAAATTTCAACTGGCTGCCTATTACAGCTGAAACGTAGAGTGTAAGCCCCTGTGACAGACGGATAGGCGGACAGACAAACAGACATGGTAATAGGGTCTCGTTTGGCACCCTTCGGAACCCTAAAAATTAGGCAATCACTTACATTTCAAAATTCAAAATTCAAAAAGTTCATTTTGCAAAGTAGGTATATAAAATACACGTTTCACAAGTCAAATATTAATCTTATAAAAATATATGTAACAAAATAATAAATGTACATGAACTAGATTAAAGGTTTATTTAATTTATGTAGCAATATATATACGATTAAAACTATAGGTAAAATATATATTATACAAGGTGAAATCCAATCAACCGCCCAAACCCACACCGGAGACCCGGCCAGGGACCAGGAACAAGGTTCAATGATCACCAACCGAGCCCCCAGCACGAATCCAGGCGGCTGACCAAATCCCATCATACTACATACTAATAAGGTTACATATAGAAATACATGCCTACCTCCGCTTTCATGTATCTAGGTTCTAGCCTTTATGACAAAAAAATAATAAAAATGATACCAGACATTGAATAAAAAAGTGTTCAATAATTTATTTACGTAGGCCTGCCAATATTATCACAAAACCCAGTGTGCAGATAAAAAATAAAATTATAACCCACCGCTACTCCGTGAGAAATTTTATTCGAAATTCGAATAGCTTTACAGAATTCTGTATTCAAAATTAAAACAATTGAATGCTGAAATTATTAATGACCTCACACAGATGGCACTGACCTTTTTGGGCACGTTATTTCATTTTCTGAAACGACATTTTAAACAATAGAACGAGTAAATAAAGTTTAGACTCAGTACTGTTTTGTGAAACGTGATTTTGTTTCTTATTCAGATGATATTATCATACTTTATGTTATGGCCCTTGGTTATTTTATACATTGTATCAAAATTGTTATTTACATTTGAACAATATAAGGTGTATGAGTGACCAAATGCAAATCTTTAACCATACTCTACTGATTTCAAAATTAAAGACAAACATTTTAATGGCAATGTAAAAATATAAATATTACTTATAAGATTTATTTTTAGACGAATAACTGTACAACATGTGGCGTTCAAAAACTGTGGTGCCATGCGCTTTATAATTCAATATGATATAGCTCAGCGAGCGTTAAATCTGCTACGACCCGTAGCGAACAATAAATCTGCTACGCTCTGTAGTGAGTGAAAAATCTACTACGGCCCGTAGAAAACAATGAATCTGCTACGCTCTGTAGCGAACAATAAATATGCTATGCTCCACAGTGAGCGACAAATCTGCTACGGCCTGTAGCAAACAACAGGGGCTCTACCGCCTAATTCTCATTTGTATCACCTTCAAGCAAATGCATGCGAAATTCAACGCGTGCAAAAGAGATGGCATATTAGGCGGGCGTCGTCGCACGCACGTCAAATTTAAATCTCAAGTTGATGTTGATGAAAATGAGAATTACGCGGTAGACCCACATATCTCCCAATACTTTTTAAAGTTTTTATGATATGTAGGTATTTGAGAATCAAGCGAGAATACGTAGCGACGATCAGCTTTTGGGATACTATACTACCCACTATTTTGTAAGGGGGAACGATTCGTGGCCGCTACGAAACGCACAGCTTAAGATGGTTCTTCTTATTTTTGAATTAAAGATATTAAATGAATATGATTGATGGCATTTTGCTTACATAGTTTAATATTTTAGTATACAATTTTGTTATTTTATTAATAACGTTGTTAATAAATAGGCACACAAACTTAAAATCGCGTTATATGTCATATTTTTTGGCGATTGACCCTAGTTTTCCACGTTTTATGGCAACTTATAGTAGAATCTAGTGTCTAAAATATTGTAACAAAAAATTTGGCATAAATAAATAATTTTATTCTATTCCAAATATTACTATTTGAGTTGTTAAAATAGAAAAACGTAAACACAATTTTTAGACAATCTTAAATCTGAGGCGGCCTAACTGGACAAGTGCGATCCAGAATTGGTCGAGATGTGTTCGAGCCACGTCTGGAACCGTCGTCTGAGATTTATTTTTCTTTAAGTAATAATTAAAATGAAGCGAGTTTTTAAATACAGGTGAGGGTAGTCTAAACTTAAACACGGGTATGCACCAACGAGTTTTTCGGAATTTATATGCATATTTTCTGCGGGGGAAAAGAGGGGAAGGACGCTAGTACATGACTATACGCCGCGTGCGCGTGTACCCCCGAAGAGTCCTGAAGATAATGTGTTATAAATCCAACGAAAGCTCGACCTGTGCCTCCTTGCATAGGTAAATAACTGAGTTATATCCGTATCAAAACGTTTATGATATCAACTCACTCTAATTGTAATGAAACTATTGCAATTTATTTGTGTACCACTTGCTGATGGTGAAACTGTGGTGATGGTGTGTGGTAATAGTGTGAAACTGGTGAGCTGCGGGAAACGTGAATGCTTTGAAACATTTGTGCCCGAATATGGCGATAAGTCTCACCCCTATCATGTTGTAAGGTAAAAGTCGTCGGTGAAAAGAGAGTGCACGAGTGTTGACTGTTTCTCAATTGCCTACACTTGGAAACATCTCCATTAGCTAGATATGTTAATTTTATAAAAATAATCCTTAACCCATTTTATTACTTGCCGTTCTCAGCCTATAGCAGACAAGATCTGTGATCGCAGTAGATTTCAGCACCGAAGATTCCGCTGCTCGTCAACCGTGTGGTATTTAGTCTAGTCAAATTGGTGGCTTTGCCATCAAAATTTATCCTGCAGAGACTTGTTAATTAGTTGGCTGGGTACACGAGCAGAAAACTTGACTTTTGGGAGTCTGAGCGCCTTTCAAGTTATGAAAAACTTTTACAGGTATAAAAACATATAGACTATTTGGATGCTCCGTAGCGTTGCTTGCGTTGATACTGTTCCTCTCACTTCCGTGGCAATTTCCTAAAATCCATTCGTAGCAGGTGATGTCTACATTTTAATAAAAACCTGCAGTCCATGTTTCTAGGTCCAACAATTTGGTCAAGGTGTTTACAGTGATCACCAACCGAGCCCCCAGGACGAATCCAGGCGGCCGACCAAATCCCATCCTATATACTACATACTAACAGGTTACATGCCTACCTCCGCCCATTCGATTAGTTTTGCTTAGAAGAACGGGCAAGAAACTCAGCAAGATCATGTATTTTTTTTAATATAAAACTTATACTATACAAATTACTTATATCTACTTTAACTAAGGGTTAAGAAAATACAAGACAGCAGGAATTCAGGTTAATGAAAAAAAGATAAATATATATATTAAATTTTTAGTTGCGCAAGTATGTTTCATTGAGAGAGTTGTTCAGTATGAACAGTAGAATATGTCGTTTAATTAAAAGACAGCAGTTTATTTACATCCGTTACAAACATAAATATAAAATATGTCTACAAATTCCTGGTAACAAAAATGTATTTGATAAATTCGTGGCAATTAATCTAAAGATTCTGAAAGGCCCATTTGCGTAGAGATTTTTTTATTTGTGTCTCCTGTGTGTAGAATGTGTATTTTTTATATGAAAATGTCGGCGCTATAATTTATGTCGGGAGCAGGGAGGCTGAGGTTTTTAGGAAAATGTTATGAAGATTCTTAAATTATTTACGGTTTACGCGTTTTTCGGTAGAAAAAATTGTTATTATAAATATTTTTTTCTAATATCTCCGATAACTAATGGCCTATTGTGCTACGCGGTTTTCTTCTGCTCTTCCCGGTAAATAAAGTGTCGACATCATGTCGCCCCATCTTTGTTTTGGTATGTCTAGCCATCAATATACCGGGTGTAAATAAACAAAAATGTTTTTAAAAATGTTATTTAATGAAACAACTTAAACTAATGATCATATAGTGAACTACTTTTCAACATAAGCATACCTGTGGGAATGGAAAAATATTTTTTCAATGCAAGTGCTCGTAAAGGTCCACTTTTTATGCATCAAAACCGAACAAAAAGTCGATCATTTTGCCCTAGGGCTTTATTATTATTATTATTTTTATTTATTTACCAGAAGTTGGCTAACCTGCAGCCTTTTCTGTGTACCATAAATGTTATACTTTTTTTTTCCACTGTTTAATGGCTCTGGATACAGTCTTTTTGAGCCAATTATAATTTGAACTTCACAAGATTATATTTGTTTTATTTCCTCACACTATGCATTGAAAAACGTAGTATGATACACGGGCGTAACAGCAATAAATTACTCAGTTACGTTTCAAACACTCGCTACGCTCGTGTTTTAAATCGTCCTCGTGATTTATTCCTTCTCGCCCTTGTAGCATAAACTACTATTACGTTTATTTACCAATTTTAAGAACCACTTGTGGCTTTTGTATGGGCAGATTAGGCAGGTCCATCTTTTCATTGCGCTGTTAAGTTTCTTAAGGTGGTTGCGTCAGTTTTCGTTCGCAAAACTTATTGAACGAGTGAGCTTAGCAAACTAAATTCTCCAAGTCTACTTGAACAATCCGGCGTTTGTATGTATGTATGTATGTTTGTCCAACGATAACTCGAGTATCGTTGATGGAAACGTCATGAAATTTGGAGTAAATGAGACAAAAATAATTTTTAAGTTCGAACATGAGCCAAATCGGTTAAGATCGAATCGCAAGTTCGCAGTTCGGAGCGAACTACTAGTTATTATTGAACAAAAAGTATTAAATATTTGTGATTTATGGCATTACGCGACAATAGTTTAATAGAAGTTAAGCATTTCTAGCAAAGTTGTGTAATTTTATATATTACTTTGCTAATGATCCTCCACAACAACTTTAAAACGTGTCTAATTAGCATTATACTTTGAAATCACATTTATTTAATGCTTTTTATTCAAAAATAAGGAAAACAATAATAGGTTGTGTGTTTGGGAATGAAAACTGACGCAACTACCTGAAGGTTATATAAGTCATAAGTCGCTAAGGGAAAAGGGCATAACTTATCTTAGTTTTTCTTGTTTAGAAGTTAAAAATTGAAAAACATTTTATTTTTCGGCAATTGACGCCAATAGTTCAGTATTAGTGAGGTTTATAAAGCATGAGTTTGTTGACAAATTTCCACAATTAGTCATGATCTTATCCATACAAAGTTAAAACGGCATTTTAAGTTAGTTTTGAGTAGATGTGACTAATTGTGTAAATATTTTCAAACTCAACGTATTTCACCCTGATTCAAACATAAATACATCACAAGCGATTTCCTTTTTTTTAGACTTCTCAAATAAAATTCTTCAGATATTAAAAATACAATAAATATATTAATTTATACAAATTTAAGCAATAAAATGAAATTCCGCAGGTTTGGATGTAGGGTAAGTATCCTCAAATTGTCGCCGGCAATTTTCTCAAATTAATTTCTAAATTAAAGCATGAAGGTAATAAATCTTGCTTATAACATCGTACTATTTTCCAATATTTTCGGGGTCAAAGTCTGCAGCATTCATTGCTGAGGAATGTTTTGAAATAATTGCGAGTATGTGCTAAAAAATATATAAGCTCTTTTAAAAACTAAAAGATTCGTTATTATTTAAAACGTCACGAAAATTTCCTTTTTCTTTGATGAAGATGAACATATCCTCCATATACTATCCTCTTAAGGGCCAGACATTTTTTTTAAAGATATAGTTATTCTGTGCTGAAACATATTTGGTACTTTTAAAGGTACCTGGGTCCTAGGAAAAACAAAGTACCTCAAAAATTGCTCTGAGCTTGTACCACACTACTAGAATGAAGCCCTTTTAGAAGGACTTGGTGCTTTACGAGGCTATAGTAAAACAAGTTAGTCAAAATCGTTCGTTAGTTTTCATTTATTTAATTAAAATATGCTTTTGTTCATTATTTTCTTAATAAAATCACTTAATTTGACAAAAGACATGTTCTTCAATAAGAAATCAACTCCTTGAAATACAATCCCTTGTTCAGCAAGCTTAAAAAGCTGTACAAGGCCAAATTATTTAAGGGTAGTTAACTATTTTCTGAGCTTTTGATTAGCCTTACCCGACTTTAAAAGTCAGTTAAACTTTTACTGTCTCCGGCAGAATTTGCATTAAACAGATACAGTGTTCGTGTTTTACGACTGATGTAACAACATTTCTTATTGCAGGAATTAAATCTTCTATGAGGTTTTTTAACGAAGTTCTTTATCGCACGTTACAACCCGTACACTTGGCGAATGAGTGGCAGAAATAAATGTATTTAGCCTTCAAAAGTCACGACGCGATTTCCTTAATCTCTTGAAGGAACCAACCAACCAACACAATTGAATGAAAGTCGGTGATGGTATCGATTCGGCATAACACGTCTTAACTTATTTGACAGGACTAACCTTATTTTGAGCGTCCTGTCTTTTTCTGTCTTTATCGAAAAGACAAGGACAGAACGCTTAAATTTTGTTTGGTCCTGTCAAATAAGTTAAGATGTGCTTCACCGAATCGGTACCATTATTTGTTATTTTTAATTTGCTTTGTTTCGTAGAAGCATCATTCATATTTGATATGAAACATTTCGTGCGATTTATCTATTGCGTTAATGACAATTATTTTATTTTAAAAAATCCGGAGAATTCATTGCATCGCGAAAGCTCGGTAGGTTGAACAATACTCCCGGAGTCTCCCGGGCATTCCGGGAGCGTTGGGAACCCTACTTAGTACGTCAGAACTTCGTTCTAACCGGGTTTCCCACAACACCTCTATTTTTTTTTTACAAAAACTGTCCCAAAAAGTAATGACATAATGGAGGATAATCAGTTGTTTATCATTGCATTAGCGATGAACTTTAGTGTTTTTAATGCAAAAACGGTTTTCCTCAATAACTACGGTCACAGTTATGACTACCTTAATCTGGACATAGTAAAGATAAGTAAAACAGTATTATGTTTTCATAAAAAACGTCCAAAACGTGCGCTTCAAAATCTCGGTTCACATCTCATAATAGGGGTGCGCTGCAGTTAAGTACGGACGCGGAGAGTGTAAGGCGCCACCCAATTCCCGCACATTTATGTAGGCAGCCCTAATGCGCGCGTCTACCGAGCGTTGTTTGAAGGATACTGCCCTAGATGGAATACTGTTAAGCCGGTGCCAGACATGTTGTCAAATATTTGTTCAAAGTTACAAGGTGCTGGCTACGAATACATTTGAATCTTGAAAGACTGTGTTTGAAATTTGGAGCTTTGAACAAATATTTGACAACATGTCTGGCCCCGGCGTTACTTATTTATACTGTGATCTGGATGACGCTGACACGATGACGTCATGTTTCACAATAAACTGACCATGTACAATCATAGCTGAAACTAGTCGCCCAATCCTGTTCATCTATTTATATACCTCAGTTCCATGACGGACTAAGAGACAAGGCACAGCCTAAACAGCTGAAGATATAACTTGAAAGGAACATATATTCGGTAAAGGGGTCTAAAAGTGCACTTAGAAAAGCTTATTTGATATTCATCTCTTAAGGGGGTGTAAATTTTGTATTAAAAACTCGTTTCCAACGGGTATAACGTTTATATCTGTTTATATCCCAAATACACGCGGACCAAGTCGCGAGCGGCATCTAGTTATATTTTTGTTATACGAGTAAATGTAATTAATTTAAAATAAATGTTTGTACTTTTGAATCAGTTTTAGTTTTATCTTTTGTTTTTGTTTGTATTTCTAAATCTAGAAATTTAAATTGAAATAAATATTATTTTAACTATTAATTAATTAATCAAGTTCTTTTGATTTTTATTATATAATTAAGTACCTATTACTTTTAGTATCAAAATATTGTATACATGAACAGATTTTTCTGATTTTATATTTTAGCTGTCTTCTTGCCTATATATATATATTATATTGCCTGTAATATTTTATTTATTTGTAATATAAGCTATTTTTTTATTTAGTTCCGTAACTGCCATTTTTAAATTTAAATTGTATTAAGATGATATGTTTTTATTGCGAAATCCATCGCTTTGCATACTCTAATTGTTATGAGAGTGCATTACAAACTTAAAGTCAATTAGAAACAAATTTAAAAGCAGAAACATTTTGAAAAAATTCCTTGGGCCAGTCTTTGAAACCGTAACCTCTTGCTTACATGACAATTTTTCCACAGTACCTGTACACCGAATTTTTTGTAACTATTTGATATACCAACTTGTAATGCACACACTGAACGCTCACGAGGGCGTCATGTGATTTCAAGCCTTGCTCATTCTGAACAGAAGGCGTTGTCATCGCCTCATGTCATGTCAATACCTGTTGCATCAAACAGTTAAGTATTCACAGTTCTCATTAACTCAGGTTATATGTTTTTATTGTGAAATCCATCGCCTTCAATACTCTAATTATTACTAGAGTGCATTACACACTTGAAACAAATTAAAGAGCACAAATATTTTGAAAAAATTCCCCGGATCAGGATTTGAACCTGCGGTCTCTTGCTTACATGACAGGTGCGCTACCGACTGCGGTATGGCTAAATTGTATTTGTTTTTAAATAAGTTCCTTGTGCTGTTGACGTAATAAAAGTTTAAAATAAATCCATCCACCAGCCTAGTTCGTCCACTGCTGGACATAAGCCTTTCCAGGGCTTTGCCACTCCCGGCGGTCATCCTGGAAGAATTGCCCATACTCATACACGCTGGGTAGGCGGGTTAGTGAGCGCGGTGCCGGAACCTTCGCACCAGTGACGCCGCTGCCCGTCACCAGTCTGTTCCATATCAGGCCCGGCTATTAGGGATGAATATACCACCATCCATCGGTCCCAGGCATGGTGGGCCTCCTGGTTTTTTGCCTGTGAGCCTCCTGTGTCCTCTTACTCTCCCCCGAATTACTTCGAGGGGGTCTCCAAGTATGTTGGTGGTACCTCCACAGTCAAGCCCGGCATCAGCTGTACCATCTGGTATTAAAATAAATAAAAATAAATATATAAAATTAAATAAATAAAATTTGTAGTTTTCTCAGATATTGCGTACGCACCTCCTAAAACATATACAAATGTGTTCGTACTACGGCGTAGCTATTCTATAAAGCACGAAAACTGTAGAGCCGTAGCACTTGCTACGTCGTAGCAAAACAGAAAATGAATGTGTAACCAAAAGCTTCGCAGATGAGAATAATTTGCTACGTACTTAGATAGAAGGTAGAACCGAAAAATGTTGACAAGTCAATAACATTGTTTGTTAGGTAAAAACAAACAAAAACGAGAGGAACTTTCAACATAGAATTTATTTTTTGTCGCATTTATCATTTCCAATTCCCACTCATAAATAGGTTGACTGTGTACAGGGTACCCTTGATAGCTTTTTAATTTGCTTCCGGCTTACAACTTTTTTACAAGGCTCGCTTTCGTCGCTTTTTAATTCACAAAACAAAATAAATGCGTAAAAAAATAAAGGTGATGCTACTCGTAGCTTTGAAGCCTATTTGAAACAAGCAGATTAATTATATGAGTTGACTTTTCGTTGATAAAGCCGAAATCATACTGGAGACTTTGTACTTTTTGATCAGTAACAAGGTTTAAGGCGATATGCGAAAAAAATACGGGTGTTTCTTTTCTGTGAAATACACGGAAAATTATCATTAGTTTCTGGTATATGCTTCTTGATTATATAATCTAGGGATTTGAAATTGGAAAACATGTTTGGATAAATTTTCCTCGATAGAAATAATTGTTGAAATGAGGTCTTCAAACACACTTTTTCTCCTCGTTTGACAAATAGGAACCATATACAGAACTCTAACATATTTTATAAGGTGTGTTTCAACAATATCTAGAGATTTGATATATGAAATTTTCCTAGCTATTTTAGTTTTTTTATAACAATTATAAAACTAACATTTTTCGCTTTCGCCCTGAATCCGCCCCTCTCACATTGAACGTGTTTTTGCTTGGAGTAACAGTGACAAAAATAAAATTATCATAGCCTCCTAATGACCTTCTGTGTGAAAATTGAAAATAGTATCTTGTTTATCATTCTGTTTGCTTCCAAAGGTTGCTTGGAAGATATTGCTTCTTGTAAACCATGTTTGATTATAAAGTGTTATAAGTAGGCTTCCTATACTAATTGACTCTGGGATGTGCGGCACAAATAATATTTTTCTTATTTTGGAAAACGGGTAATCGAACCTTAATCCTGGTACCCCTCACCGATTTTCTAGTATAAATTTGGCTATATTAACAATTTTACAATCTTACGGTGACATATATAAATACATTGTTTCGACAAAGTTACAGTTACAGTACATCCAAGTTTCACCGATGATTATTATGTCCCAAAGTGATGGGTCAGTTTGAGTCCTATTTTAAGGCGCTACGAAAAAAAAATTACACTTTTAGAGCTTGCATATCTACTTCAGTAAAGAAGGTATTATTTTTATAAGATAGTATATTATTTTTGGAATATTTTCTAGTGATCTGTTAAACAGAAATGCGAAATAAGAATTTCGGCTCGATAAATAAATTGATCGAAATTATGTCTTTTTTGACACCTTTTCTCCTGGTTTGATAATTTCGAATGACATATTGTTTGCGATTATATTTTAACAGTAAAATATAATCTAGGACCTGGTTAAACAAAGTTTTGATAGAAACTTGAGAATATTTTATATTAATAAAATACTGACTTTTTGCTACTTTTTCTGGAATCCATCCCTCTAACACTGAGGGTGTTTTCACATATGGAGTAACAGGGAGGCTTAAACATTTACATATCGCCTTAACGTGTCTTCAGAAGCACGCATAACGACCACTAATGTACCTCTACGAGATTTGAACACAACCTCCAACCTCAGAGGCTAGCGGTGGCGATTTGAAATCGTATTATCGATTTGAAATTCACAATATTTACCGGTTTGTAACTTGAGAGTAACCACAAATACCGATTCAAATAGCGAATAACGAAATAATTAACGTGACAAACAAAACAGCAGAACTTAATGAATAGCGTCAAAAATATCGGATTTAATTAAAATTTTCGCACATCGTGTGTTTATTCGTAATTAAAATATCGGCCCATTTATCATGGAATATGAACAGAGGGTAAAAGTTGTCTACCATACAATAATAATTGCCAATACGATGATTTTGACCAAGGTATTAGCGAAATTAATATTTATTGCTGCATGGTAAGCTACGAATATAGGTAATTAATTATTGTTGATCTTTGACATTTATACTTATTTATTCATTTGACTAATGACGGACCCATACAGAAGGTCGAAGCATATCGAAAATACACGAAATCTTTTTTTGTTCATAATAGTTTTTTTTATTTCAATCAGTGTTGCCAGATGAAGAAACTGATAACACAGTGTTGAGGGCTCAAAATTGCAGGGTTGGGGACTAAATTACAGTAGAATTAATTCATTTTTATATTTTTTACAATTTTCAAGTAACTTATGTATGTGACTTTTCACATTAGAAAATTACAGTGTCTCCGTGCACTGTAATTTTATTTAGTGCTACAGTGTACAGTAGATCGTGTTAAATTACAGTAGATCTACTGTAATTACAGTGTGCCTGGCAACACTGATTTCAATACAATTTTATAGGTAATACTAGTGAAAAGAACCACAAAAACAATTATGATATTTCGGCCCCTCAATTAGTCTCGAATCTTTGCGGTTTCGCAGCCGGATTAGATAAATTTGAATTATTTACAGAAACCAATGGAAACTTTGCGATGGTAGCATACACAATACATAGGTAATAAGGTTTTGTTGAATAACTATTGAGTTAATTTTGAATTTAAGTGTTCTGTTTCGATTAATTAGAAAAAGGCAGGTTTTTCACAATCCGTCTGCGAAATCGCTCTTAATCATGTGGCCGTTATTTTGTGTCTAAACATAACTGAAGTAGGGAATTGATTTTGGAAACCAGCAGAGGCAGCAGTGCACACAAAGCTGGATTTTAATTTCTAGTTACTTTGCAACAGCTTATTTTGAGCGCAACTATATATACATAGGCGTCGACGGATAAAGCAGAAGCAAAGGCAGTCGAAGCATAAGAATGTCATGTTTTTTTTTTCTATACAAACAATAGGCTTACACTTGTCAAAAAAAAAACGGTCAAGTGCGAGTCAGACTCGTGTTTCGTAATTCGACAGTCTTGGGAGTAGAAAATGTAATTTTGTCACTTTGTTTTCGTGAATTTCTCAACCGCTATATTTTTTCCGTAATTTTTACGTAAGCTCATATTACCACGATATTTTTCACATTTTTAATCTACCACTTTTGAAGATAAGAGAAGGGACATAATTTGTTTTGTCTTTTCGGGAAATTCTTGAAATAGATGAAAGTAAATATAGCCCAGCTTATATATTTTTACATTTAGCTTTTTAATACCATAAATTGTATACCATAGCCATATTGTGTTTTTATAAAATATATGTAATTTCTTTTCCATATTTTTTTTCTTTTTCTCTTTGTGTTCAACTTTTTTAAATCTCTATAGTTTTCTTGTAATTAGCCAGTTATGACCTATTATCTTAATTTTTTAAAATATTTTTCGGTGCACAGTTTTTGGGGATAAGGGGGGACATATATTTTTTGTGGTTTTTCAAAGATTTTTCGAAATCAGTAAATATAAATAAGGTGTATTCTTTTACCATCAGCTCTTTAATATCTACAATTTGATACCCTATATGTATATATTTTATTTTTCTCTCTTATTTACTTTTTTCTCTCGTATTGAAAATATTTTGAACAATTTTCAAATTTGCAAATTTTTATTTCACATCGTGTTTTAAGTTAACGGTGCTAAAGTTATGAGGCTGTGACATACGGACGGACGGACAACGGAGTCTTACCATAAAGGTGCCAATTGTAGTTTTTAGGTACTACGGAACCCTACAAAACGTCGATGGGACCTAGGATGAAGTGCGCTCGCCTAGAAAGTGGGAGTTCAAAGACTTCCGCAAAATATACGCAACTGCCTATAATGACCCTCCCGTTGCGGCTTCTAATGACGTCACACGACGAGTCACTTGGTGTCTTAGTTTATTCACGAGGTTGATGACATGCCACGACCGAAGTCACCAGTTGAAGTGAAAGAAAGAAGTTGTGTCTTGGTGTAACTATCCAGGGTGGCGTATTTGAAGTAATCAGGGTTGTACATATCTGAGTTTACGCCATTAAGGGAGGTTATTTCCAAGTACCCCACGTGAAACCGATTTCCGACGTGAAAGGGATTTTTAAAGTACTGTTAAAAAACGAGAACCTTGTGTTACAGTGTAAATTGATCCCATGACATAAGACAACAAAAACACCAAAAATTATATTTAACTTTTCGAATAGATTACCCACATGTAACTGATGAGAAACCGTCAGAAATGTCCGCCGAATATAAAGTATTTCTATCACAAATACGAAATGTATCTCCACCTGAACTGATGGCTAGGTCTATCGGAATTGAGGCTTAGAGGAAAATCCACACGAGGCGATATTGATTCCACAAGCTAATTTCGAAATAAAAAAGACGTGTCAGTAAAATTTCGTCAAATTGTGTGCCGGTTTCTTGTTTCTGTTTATACCCGAAGTTTATTTAGAATATTGGAGATAAGCAATACAATATGTAGATTTACATTAACGATAATGGTATGGCAAAGTGGTCTGTAAGTAACTTTTATTATATTATTATGTAGATTGCACAGGGCAACAAGGGTTTTGGCGTTTGAATTACTTTTTGTTATTCTTTTATTTTTGGAGGTTTAGTTAATGTAAGTTAAAAAAAAAATGATAATAAAACTACCAACCCCTTCAGTGGGGTCATTGTAAAATTGATAATGAAGCTACCGACCCTTTCAGTAGGGTCTAAGATTGATAATGAAGCTACCAACCCCTTCAGTGGGGTCATTATAAAATAATAAAATAAAAGATAATTTCATTTGTCTTTACAAATGTGATAACATACAAAATACAATAGATACATAAGTGAAAAGACAAAAAGGTTTAAGCTCGGCATACAAATAGCTGACACACATGCAGACAGCCGTCGATTTTCAGCTCAGCCTTGTAATACTACATGGTGAAACACGTATTAGATTAAATTTATTTTTATTTTTTGTATAGTTAAAACGCCGTACAAAAACTTAATTTCGAAATATATTTCGGCCCACTTTGGGGCCGGCATCAGTCGAATTATACATAGTAAATGACATAAAATATATACACATTACTATGTAACATTCGACTGACGCCAGCCCCAAAGTGGGCCGAAATATATTTCGAAATTAAGTTTTTGTACGGCGTTTTAATTATACAAAAAAAAAATACTCTATGTAGCAACATTACAAGTATTAGATTAAAGTAACTCCAGTAAATATTAACTACAAAATAAATTGAAAAACAGAAACAAGAAAAAACCTCCATCAAAGAAAAAACCTTATTATCGTCCTGTTATTCTTTAAAAATTTGTGTGGTGTATGGACCTGAGCTTATTTGTGTGGTGTATGGACCTGAGCTTATTTGTGTGGTGTATGGACCTGAGCTTATTTGTGTGGTGTATGGACCTGAGCTTATTTGTGTGGTGTATGGACCTGAGCTTATTTGTGTGGTGTATGGACCTGAGCTTATTTGTGTGGTGTATGGACCTGAGCTTATTTGTGTGGTGTATGGACCTGAGCTTATTTGTGTGGTGTATGGACCTGAGCTTATTTGTGTGGTGTATGGACCTGAGCTTATTTGTGTGGTGTATGGACCTGAGCTTATTTGTGTGGTGTATGGACCTGAGCTTATTTGTGTGGTGTATGGACCTGAGCTTATTTGTGTGGTGTATGGACCTGAGCTTATTTGTGTGGTGTATGGACCTGAGCTTATTTGTGTGGTGTATGGACCTGAGCTTATTTGTGTGGTGTATGGACCTGAGCTTATTTGTGTGGTGTATGGACCTGAGCTTATTTGTGTGGTGTATGGACCTGAGCTTATTCTTTGATTCTTTGAATTCAAAGCTCGTAACTCAGATCATTAATTTGGGCAAGTTTTTCGATTTTGTTTAATTTTTTCTTTAGATATTTGTTTTAATTTTGATATGTTACTTTAGATTTTGTGTTATGTTCTTTGTTTGTAGGATTATTTGTTGTTGTAAGTTTTTGTGTTTGTAAGTTTTGTAAGTTTTTGTGTTATGAATATATTTTAATGTAATGGAAACATAAATCAATACCTTTTTTACGTAACCTGGAAGGTGAAACATGCTTTTGTTTAGGACTTTATAATTGAACCTTATTTTGCTGGAGCTTGTTTTGCTAGTACATTTTATACTAAGACTTTACTATGAAAAATCAAATATATAGGTAGTTGTTTTAAGTAATTGTATCAAAAAACTACCGCTTCAAATAAAATACAAATAACTTTAAAAACAGATGTCGCTGTGGTCGTTTGTTTCGAACAGGTAGCTTAAAAAGCTATAATAAAGTGAAAAATGTATGCATTTCCAAATATTCATATTTGGAGATTTTGCTTTGCTACAGATTTCAACTGCAATCGAATGGCAGATTATTTCGAGCAAAACATTCAGTTTCATTTCGTGAAAACGACCACATTCTATACACTATTTTCACCGCATCTAAAACTGAGTTTTATTAATTGAAAATACACCATTCAATTTAGTTTACCAGTTACATAAAGTTTAATAAAGGACGCAGATATGAGACACCTTTTAGGTAGGCATGTTTATTTTAAAGTTTTTAGTTAGTAGTTTGTGTAGTAGTTAAATAAAAAAAACCAGCCAAGTGTGAGTCGGACTCGCGCACGAAGGGTTCCGTACCATATCTTTAAAAACGGCAAAAACATGTCTGTTGTATGGGTGTCCTCTTAAATATTTATTTTACCTATTTTTTACTATTTGTTGTTATAGCGGCAACAGAAATACATCATCTGTGAAAAATTCAACTGTCTATCACGGTTCATGAGATACAGCCTGGTGACAGACGGACATACAGACAGCCGGACAGCGGAGTCTTAGTAATAGGGTCCCGTTGGTTACCGTTTGGGTACGGAACCCTTAAAAATGTTACAAATTGCAAACAAACTTCTTCCTAAATAATGACTGTTCTAAAAACAACTTTATTAAAACAACTCTAAGACAACATCAATGTATTTTCAATGTAAACACTTTGATTATTAAATTTCTCCACTTACTCGCTTTTCATTTCAAAAAAACATATTCTAACAAATACTTTTCATCAGTCGCTTCAGCCAAAAAGCAATCCCGTTCAAGCCTGAAATATCCAACGACAGTAAATACTTTCAACATTCTCACTTGTCTAAATAATAAAACATTCAATTTTATCACAAAGAAAATCTAGATCTTTCAGGAGCGATTCGTGATTGATTCCAAATCTTTTCCTTCACTTTTTGTGCTCTTAGTATTATAGTAGTTTATGCTTTAAGGGCGAAAAGGAATAAATTACGAGGACGAGTGTTTTAAACGTAACCGAGTAATTTATTGCTCTTACGCCCGTGTGTCATACTACGTTTTTCAATGTGAGGACATAAAACAAATATAATCTTGTGAACTTTAAATTTTTATTGGCTCAAAAGGACTGTATCCAGAGCCGTTAAACAGTGGAAAAAAAAGTATAACAAAGTAAAAGTATAAAAAAAATAAAGCCCTAGGGCAAAATAATCGACATTCTGTTCGGTTTTGATGCATAAAAAGTGGGCCTTTACGACCACTTGCATTGAAAAATTAATAATTTACCTTCTGACTGTCCTATCCACGAGCTGAAGTAAGCTGTGAACGTACTTTCACAGATGGAGATGGAGATGGAGTTTTGTAGTCTCTACCTTCCCTCTTCTACATGCATAGTAGCACAGTGGGCAGATGGTAGAATTGGGTATTTCGTAAAGTATGAAATCAAAAATCTTTCACCAAGAGTCAAAAATAGGTGCAACGACGAGTGGAGCGAAGCGAAATAAGGAATAGCGAAGCGAAGCGAGTAGAACCGTGTTATGTTTACATATAAATAAATCTATCCTAATTTTATGAGTGGTTTCACAGCCGGATTGTGAAAACCCTGCCTTTTTCCAATTAACCGAAACAGAATTTTAAATAAAAAAAAATTTGAAATTCTAATTTACAATAACCAACGGATACTTTGCGATGGCAACATACGACAATACATAGATAATAAGATTTTGTTGAATAACTATTGAGTGAATTTTGAATGTAAGGTTCTGTTTTGATTAATAAGAAAAAGGTTGGTTTTCACAATTCGGCTTCGAAACCGCTCTTACGATATTAAATTATTATTCAAATTCAGAATCCTTTATTGCACACAAGAATAAAACGTATTACAAGTATCAGTAATCTTACAGTTAAAGAAAAAGGCAAGCTTATCTCTGAAAGAGATTTCTACCAGTAAACCCTTGGTGATAGAAGCGATTAAACAAATTTTAATAATTACAATCGAAGTTTTCTTCTATATTTACCGATCACTTGTAAACTTAAAAAAATTGATTCAAATTGTTATTATACATAACATTGCTTTAATCAGGCAATCAAAAGGTGAATATGTCATAAGTGCACACAAAGACAAAAAACTGTTTAAAATCCAGAAGTTAAAAATAACAATAATAATTAAATACTAGTCTACATAAATTAACTGTGATAGGGCCTACCTCGGACAGTGGATTAGCCTCGCAATCCAGCGGGGTAACGCTACCAGCCTGCCATATTTTTCATTTTATTTTCTTTGTTAGTGTTTGTTTTAAGTGTTAAGTGCTATTTTAAGTTTGTTTTAAGTGCTATTTTAAGTGTTATTTATGTAATTTAAGTGCCTATCAATAAATATTCAATAACCAACCCATGCATAGAAGTTAAAAAAATCAGATAAGACCATCGGCCGGAGAGTGGATAAAAAAAAATTAAAAACAAGAATGCCATAATTTCAAAACGAACTTAGTAACGACACCCAGTGCAGTCGAAGGACATACAAAACAACACGTATCCAATGTAGAGCTGTCCACTGACTGTACTGGGTGTAGTTACTAAATGAACTTAGTAACGACACCCAGTGCAGTCGAAGGACATACAAAACAACACGTATCCAATGTAGAGCTGTCCACTGACTGTACTGGGTGTAGTTACTAAATGAACTCAGTAACGACACCCAGTGCAGTCGGTGGACATACAAAACAACACGTATCCAATGTAGAGCTGTCCACTGACTGTACTGGGTGTAGTTACTAAATGAACTTAGTAACGACACCCAGTGCAGTCGGTGGACATACAAAACAACACGTATCCAATGTAGAGCTGTCCACTGACTGTACTGGGTGTAGTTACTAAATGAACTTAGTAACGACACCCAGTGCAGTCGGTGGACATACAAAACAACACGTATCCAATGTAGAGCTGTCCACTGACTGTACTGGGTGTAGTTACTAAATGAACTTAGTAACGACACCCAGTGCAGTCGAAGGACATACAAAACAACACGTATCCAATGTAGAGCTGTCCACTGACTGTACTGGGTGTAGTTACTAAATGAACTTAGTAACGACACCCAGTGCAGTCGGTGCACATACAAAACAACACGTATCCAATGTAGAGCTGTCCACTGACTGTACTGGGTGTAGTTACTAAATGAACTTAGTAACGACACCCAGTGCAGTCGAAGGACATACAAAACAACACGTATCCAATGTAGAGCTGTCCACTGACTGTACTGGGTGTAGTTACTAAATGAACTTAGTAACGACACCCAGTGCAGTCGGTGCACATACAAAACAACACGTATCCAATGTAGAGCTGTCCACTGACTGTACTGGGTGTAGTTACTAAATGAACTTAGTAACGACACCCAGTGCAGTCGGTGGACATACAAAACAACACGTATCCAATGTAGAGCTGTCCACTGACTGTACTGGGTGTAGTTACTAAATGAACTTAGTAACGACACCCAGTGCAGTCGGTGCACATACAAAACAACACGTATCCAATGTAGAGCTGTCCACTGACTGTACTGGGTGTAGTTACTAAATGAACTTAGTAACGACACCCAGTGCAGTCGAAGGACATACAAAACAACACGTATCCAAGGTAGAGCTGTCCACTGACTGTACTGGGTGTAGTTACTAAATGAACTTAGTAACGACACCCAGTGCAGTCGAAGGACATACAAAACAACACGTATCCAATGTAGAGCTGTCCACTGACTGTACTGGGTGTAGTTACTAAATGAACTTAGTAACGACACCCAGTGCAGTCGGTGGACATACAAAACAACACGTATCCAATGTAGAGCTGTCCACTGACTGTACTGGGTGTAGTTACTAAATGAACTTAGTAACGACACCCAGTGCAGTCGAAGGACATACAAAACAACACGTATCCAATGTAGAGCTGTCCACTGACTGTACTGGGTGTAGTTACTAAATGAACTTAGTAACGACACCCAGTGCAGTCGGTGGACATACAAAACAACACGTATCCAATGTAGAGCTGTCCACTGACTGTACTGGGTGTAGTTACTAAATGAACTTAGTAACGACACCCAGTGCAGTCGGTGCACATACAAAACAACACGTATCCAATGTAGAGCTGTCCACTGACTGTACTGGGTGTTGTTACTAAATGAACTTAGTAACGACACCCAGTGCAGTCGAAGGACATACAAAACAACACGTATCCAATGTAGAGCTGTCCACTGACTGTACTGGGTGTAGTTACTAAATGAACTTAGTAACGACACCCAGTGCAGTCGGTGGACATACAAAACAACACGTATCCAATGTAGAGCTGTCCACTGACTGTACTGGGTGTAGTTACTAAATGAACTCAGTAACGACACCCAGTGCAGTCGAAGGACATACAAAACAACACGTATCCAATGTAGAGCTGTCCACTGACTGTACTGGGTGTAGTTACTAAATGAACTTAGTAACGACACCCAGTGCAGTCGGTGGACATACAAAACAACACGTATCCAATGTAGAGCTGTCCACTGACTGTACTGGGTGTAGTTACTAAATGAACTCAGTAACGACACCCAGTGCAGTCGAAGGACATACAAAACAACACGTATCCAATGTAGAGCTGTCCACTGACTGTACTGGGTGTAGTTACTAAATGAACTTAGTAACGACACCCAGTGCAGTCGAAGGACATACAAAACAACACGTATCCAATGTAGAGCTGTCCACTGACTGTACTGGGTGTAGTTACTAAATGAACTTAGTAACGACACCCAGTTCAGTCGGTGGACATACAAAACAACACGTATCCAATGTAGAGCTGTCCACTGACTGTACTGGGTGTAGTTACTAAATGAACTTAGTAACGACACCCAGTGCAGTCGAAGGACATACAAAACAACACGTATCCAATGTAGAGCTGTCCACTGACTGTACTGGGTGTAGTTACTAAATGAACTTAGTAACGACACCCAGTGCAGTCGAAGGACATACAAAACAACACGTATCCAATGTAGAGCTGTCCACTGACTGTACTGGGTGTAGTTACTAAATGAACTTAGTAACGACACCCAGTGCAGTCGAAGGACATACAAAACAACACGTATCCAATGTAGAGCTGTCCACTGACTGTACTGGGTGTAGTTACTAAATGAACTTAGTAACGACACCCAGTTCAGTCGGTGGACATACAAAACAACACGTATCCAATGTAGAGCTGTCCACTGACTGTACTGGGTGTAGTTACTAAATGAACTTAGTAACGACACCCAGTGCAGTCGAAGGACATACAAAACAACACGTATCCAATGTAGAGCTGTCCACTGACTGTACTGGGTGTAGTTACTAAATGAACTTAGTAACGACACCCAGTGCAGTCGGTGCACATACAAAACAACACGTATCCAATGTAGAGCTGTCCACTGACTGTACTGGGTGTAGTTACTAAATGAACTTAGTAACGACACCCAGTGCAGTCGAAGGACATACAAAACAACACGTATCCAATGTAGAGCTGTCCACTGACTGTACTGGGTGTAGTTACTAAATGAACTTAGTAACGACACCCAGTGCAGTCGAAGGACATACAAAACAACACGTATCCAATGTAGAGCTGTCCACTGACTGTACTGGGTGTAGTTACTAAATGAACTTAGTAACGACACCCAGTGCAGTCGGTGCACATACAAAACAACACGTATCCAATGTAGAGCTGTCCACTGACTGTACTGGGTGTAGTTACTAAATGAACTTAGTAACGACACCCAGTGCAGTCGGTGGACATACAAAACAACACGTATCCAATGTAGAGCTGTCCACTGACTGTACTGGGTGTAGTTACTAAATGAACTTAGTAACGACACCCAGTGCAGTCGAAGGACATACAAAACAACACGTATCCAATGTAGAGCTGTCCACTGACTGTACTGGGTGTAGTTACTAAATGAACTTAGTAACGACACCCAGTGCAGTCGAAGGACATACAAAACAACACGTATCCAATGTAGAGCTGTCCACTGACTGTACTGGGTGTAGTTACTAAATGAACTTAGTAACGACACCCAGTGCAGTCGAAGGACATACAAAACAACACGTATCCAATGTAGAGCTGTCCACTGACTGTACTGGGTGTAGTTACTAAATGAACTTAGTAACGACACCCAGTGCAGTCGAAGGACATACAAAACAACACGTATCCAATGTAGAGCTGTCCACTGACTGTACTGGGTGTAGTTACTAAATGAACTTAGTAACGACACCCAGTGCAGTCGAAGGACATACAAAACAACACGTATCCAATGTAGAGCTGTCCACTGACTGTACTGGGTGTAGTTACTAAATGAACTTAGTAACGACACCCAGTGCAGTCGAAGGACATACAAAACAACACGTATCCAATGTAGAGCTGTCCACTGACTGTACTGGGTGTAGTTACTAAATGAACTCAGTAACGACACCCAGTGCAGTCGAAGGACATACAAAACAACACGTATCCAATGTAGAGCTGTCCACTGACTGTACTGGGTGTAGTTACTAAATGAACTTAGTAACGACACCCAGTGCAGTCGAAGGACATACAAAACAACACGTATCCAATGTAGAGCTGTCCACTGACTGTACTGGGTGTAGTTACTAAATGAACTTAGTAACGACACCCAGTGCAGTCGAAGGACATACAAAACAACACGTATCCAATGTAGAGCTGTCCACTGACTGTACTGGGTGTAGTTACTAAATGAACTCAGTAACGACACCCAGTGCAGTCGAAGGACATACAAAACAACACGTATCCAATGTAGAGCTGTCCACTGACTGTACTGGGCGTAGTTACTAAATGAACTTAGTAACGACACCCAGTGCAGTCGAAGGACATACAAAACAACACGTATCCAATGTAGAGCTGTCCACTGACTGTACTGGGTGTAGTTACTAAATGAACTTAGTAACGACACCCAGTGCAGTCGAAGGACATACAAAACAACACGTATCCAATGTAGAGCTGTCCACTGACTGTACTGGGTGTAGTTACTAAATGAACTCAGTAACGACACCCAGTGCAGTCGAAGGACATACAAAACAACACGTATCCAATGTAGAGCTGTCCACTGACTGTACTGGGTGTAGTTACTAAATGAACTTAGTAACGACACCCAGTGCAGTCGAAGGACATACAAAACAACACGTATCCAATGTAGAGCTGTCCACTGACTGTACTGGGTGTAGTTACTAAATGAACTCAGTAACGACACCCAGTGCAGTCGAAGGACATACAAAACAACACGTATCCAATGTAGAGCTGTCCACTGACTGTACTGGGTGTAGTTACTAAATGAACTTAGTAACGACACCCAGTGCAGTCGAAGGACATACAAAACAACACGTATCCAATGTAGAGCTGTCCACTGACTGTACTGGGTGTAGTTACTAAATGAACTCAGTAACGACACCCAGTGCAGTCGAAGGACATACAAAACAACACGTATCCAATGTAGAGCTGTCCACTGACTGTACTGGGTGTAGTTACTAAATGAACTTAGTAACGACACCCAGTGCAGTCGAAGGACATACAAAACAACACGTATCCAATGTAGAGCTGTCCACTGACTGTACTGGGTGTAGTTACTAAATGAACTTAGTAACGACACCCAGTGCAGTCGAAGGACATACAAAACAACACGTATCCAATGTAGAGCTGTCCACTGACTGTACTGGGTGTAGTTACTAAATGAACTCAGTAACGACACCCAGTGCAGTCGAAGGACATACAAAACAACACGTATCCAATGTAGAGCTGTCCACTGACTGTACTGGGTGTAGTTACTAAATGAACTTAGTAACGACACCCAGTGCAGTCGAAGGACATACAAAACAACACGTATCCAATGTAGAGCTGTCCACTGACTGTACTGGGTGTAGTTACTAAATGAACTCAGTAACGACACCCAGTGCAGTCGAAGGACATACAAAACAACACGTATCCAATGTAGAGCTGTCCACTGACTGTACTGGGTGTAGTTACTAAATGAACTTAGTAACGACACCCAGTGCAGTCGAAGGACATACAAAACAACACGTATCCAATGTAGAGCTGTCCACTGACTGTACTGGGTGTAGTTACTAAATGAACTTAGTAACGACACCCAGTGCAGTCGAAGGACATACAAAACAACACGTATCCAATGTAGAGCTGTCTACTGACTGTACTGGGTGTAGTTACTAAATGAACTCAGTAACGACACCCAGTGCAGTCGAAGGACATACAAAACAACACGTATCCAATGTAGAGCTGTCCACTGACTGTACTGGGTGTAGTTACTAAATGAACTTAGTAACGACACCCAGTGCAGTCGAAGGACATACAAAACAACACGTATCCAATGTAGAGCTGTCCACTGACTGTACTGGGTGTAGTTACTAAATGAACTCAGTAACGACACCCAGTGCAGTCGAAGGACATACAAAACAACACGTATCCAATGTAGAGCTGTCCACTGACTGTACTGGGTGTAGTTACTAAATGAACTTAGTAACGACACCCAGTGCAGTCGAAGGACATACAAAACAACACGTATCCAATGTAGAGCTGTCCACTGACTGTACTGGGTGTAGTTACTAAATGAACTCAGTAACGACACCCAGTGCAGTCGAAGGACATACAAAACAACACGTATCCAATGTAGAGCTGTCCACTGACTGTACTGGGTGTAGTTACTAAATGAACTTAGTAACGACACCCAGTGCAGTCGAAGGACATACAAAACAACACGTATCCAATGTAGAGCTGTCCCCTGACTGCACTGGGTGTCGTTACTAAGTTAATTTTGAAATTATGGCAGTCTTGTTTTTTAATATTTTGTATTATTTATTTTATTTAAATATATTTAGGTTTTATATGTATTTATTATTATTTACACATTTATATTTATATATATTTAAAAAAACACTTTTAAAGAGATATATTTCGAACTATTGTTCGGCATCAGTCTTGTAAATAATTATGTATAAGAACATTTTTTGACAGATATCCTGACAGACAGAATGATGGATTATAAAAATAAAAAATAAATGGTCAAAAAGTATTCATTAATTATGAGGCCTTTCGTGCTTGTTTCCATAGATACCTGGTTAGTGTAATGATTTAGCGTTGTTTGTTCAAACCGGGGCCGTAGTGGGCACCAAGCGACCATAACGATAACACCAAACAACGCTAAATCATTACACTAACCAGGTATCTATGGAAACAAGCACGAAAGGCCTCATAATTAATGAATACTTTTTGACCATTTATTTTTTATTTTTATAATCCATCATCTGTCTGTCAGGATATCTGTCAAAAAATTTTCTTATACATAATTATTTACAAGACTGATGCCGAACAATAGTTCGAAATATATCTCTTTAAAAGTGCTTTTTAAATATATATAAATATAAATGTGTAAATAATAATAAATATATATAAAACCTAAATATATATAAATATTATAATCTTAATAACGACAAATAAGTCTTTACTCTTTAATTTTTATTATTTTATTTAATACTTTTATACCCCATGCCAGTCCGGATGGTATAGATATTCTTGTGACACCTCATACATTCAAATTGGTTAAAGCGTACATATGATGGAATAAAGAGAAATAATGTCCTTTGAAGTTTGACAGGGAACTTGCCTTACAGGATTTTCTGAAGAAGATGTTTAAGGTAAGAAAAAAATTGACAAAGCTGTACATATGTAATGCAAGTTTTAGCATTTTAGTGAAAACCATTCACACAAAAATAGAAACAATGTGGAAACTTCAAAAAATTTATAAATACGATAAATATTATGTACTGATGAAGAAATAGTCAATTAAACGATGAAATTCAAAAGTTTCACACTGATTTACAACTTCAACAAAAGATTTTTCTGTGTAAGTTTATAATTTATTGTAGTTTTAAAAATCATTTATGAAATCTTATTTAAATAAATGCCAACAGTATTTTAATTTTAAAACAGTCCATTAAATAATATTCCATTCTTCGCAATGAATAGTATAATAATTAAGTTTGTTGTTCTTATTAAACTGTGGTAGAATTACTTATAGTTCAAGATTTACAATTATAATACTGAAGTTTAATTGGTTTAAGGTATTTTGAATAATAAACTATTTAAACTTATTAAGTAATAATATTTAGGACCAAATAATATTCTCCGAAAATTTTCGATGGAATTCTTGGATATTAAGCGAAATATACATGCACCGCTTGGTAAAAAGTGGATCTTGTACTGTTCGTATGAATATTTTGTGTATGCCTAAACATTGTGAAAGAGTAAAGTGTCGTGACGATTCTGTTAATAAGATTGTGAAAGATTTCTTTTTTGATGTACCTATATATGAAAAAAAATTGGGGTCAGAAGTAGGATCAGTAAGTACTCTTGGTAACTGAAATTTCAGACTTCTAGCTTTACCCACAACGAAGATACAGGGGGGTTGAAAGTGCCGTGAGTTGCTTCGAGAAAAGGATGGTACGGCCGTTCCGCGTTTTTTTGCGAGACTCGGCGGGGGCACTGCCGTGCCCCCAGATTTCAAAATTTAAATTCAAAAATTCTGAAATTCAAATTTACAGGAACTACTGGAAACTTTGCTATAGCAGCATACACAATACGTAGGTTTTGTTGAATAACTAGTAAAGTTCATTTTGAATTTAATTGTTCCGTTTCGATTAATTAGAAAAAGGCAGGTTTTTTACAATCCGGCTGCGATACCACTCATAAAATTAGGATAGATTTATTTGTATGTAAACATAACACGGTTCTACTCGCTTCGCTTCGCTATTCCTTATTTCGCTTCGCTCCACTCGTCGTTGCACCTATTTTTGACTCTTGGTGAAAGATATTTTTGATTTCATACTTTACGAAATACCCAATTCTACCATCTACCCACTGTGCTACTATGCATGTAGAAGAGGGAAGGTAGAGACTACAAAACTCCATCTCCTACGACCCTAACACACGTCTTCCGAGTAATACTCGATTATCCTCAATTTACCTATCTTAATGTATAAGTAAAGAATGAAGAATATTTGTGCCGGAAAACGAAACGTCACTCATGAAAAAGTTTCAACCTTTGATCTGATGAAACCTCAAACTTTGATCTGATGAAACCTCAAGCTTCTGCCGTCGTGTCTGTACATCGAGCAACTAGCCGAAAAAGGCCCAATGATATTTTGGCTAGTTCGAAATAAATTCCGCCAACTTTTAAAACGCTCCGATTGGCTAACGTGGTTATAGAGATGGTGATTCCCGGTAAATGGGAGTTAGATGCATATTTATAAGGTGACATTGACAAGTATCTATGCATCTAATTCCCACTTACCCGGGATCAATCTCTATCACCACGTGATATCTCTATGACGACTTGGCCAATCAAAGCGTGCAAGGATTAATTTCGAACAAACTAACATTTGATATGTTTTTATTGCGACATCCATGGCTTTGAATAATCTTAATAATCCTATCATGGCTTTGTGGGATAATACAAATGATTTTCTGTTCATTATGTAATCTTATTATTACTAGAGTAATGATTGTCATATAAGCAGGAGGTTGCAGGTTCAAGCTGGCCAGAGGATTATTTTAAAAATATTTGTGCTTTTATATGTGTTTCTGACTGATTTCTAGTTTGTAATGCACTCTAATAATAATTAAACCTCCTTTTGCCTTTTTTGGCCGAAGTTTGAGGTTTCATCAGGAGCTAGATTTTTGAATCATTCGAATTTCAATTCGCATATGAATCCGCAGGATTCGCACACGAAAACTTCAAATGAGTATTTTTGAAAATTCTCTACGTGAATTCTGCAACGAGTGGTCTGACCCACTCGTTTTCCGATTTCTACTAGTAGAAACTATGCAAGAATGAAAAGAAAATGTTTATGTCGATGTATCGATGAGACTGACATGACATTATAACTTTTTAATTTACGTTCCGTTCACCTTCATTCATTACCGGTTTTTAAAATCAACGAAATATCGCTTTCCGGTTTTAATTTTTTCTGCGTGAAACGAAAACCGTTTACAACGATTTCTACTGATTCAAAAATACGTAAAATCGTGACCAATCGAATTGAATTTCACAAGTGATATTTTTTCGTGCGTGAATATATGATTCACGGCGAGTGATTTAAAAATACAGCTCCTGATCACTAAATTAATGTCACCTTGTATAAAAGTGTATTCAAAATCACTCACTAGTTGTGGAGTCGGACGGGCCGGTATTTCTTTTCTCTGGGTTAATTACTCGATGTGCCCGTAAAAGGTAATAGTTGTTACCTGGAACTTTGCTACTAAAGCTAAGAGTTTTAATTGGCACCCGTAGCATAGATAGTTTAAAGAGCGGCCCTCTTATTTAAATATATTTTAGTCTTTGTAATAGTGTGTTTTTATTTAAAGTTGTATAGCTATGGAGATGGATAGGACAAATGGCTATGGCTGAGACGATGGAGGATAGGCGAAGGCTATCACAGATAAAAAACCTATAGAGGGGACGACGACGACGGTTGTTGGCAGACCAGTCGCAAGATAAAGCTCACATTACTTACAAGTATAAATATATATCAAATATGAGTTCAGGACGAACTAATTTTGCCTAATTCAAATTCAAATTCAAATAGTTTATTTTGCAAAGCAGGTATAGATATATACACTTTTTACACGTCAAATTTAATCTAATAAAGAAAATATATGTAATAGAATAATAAATGTACATGAACTAAATTAAAGGTTTATTTAATTTATGTAGCAATATATTTACGATTAAAATGATAGGTAAAATATATATTATACAAGGTAAAATCCAATCAGCCGCCCGAACCCATACCGGAGACCCGGCCAGGGACCAGGAACAAGGTTCAGTGATCACCAACCGAGCCCCCAGCACGAATCCAGGCGGCCGACCAAATCCCATCCTATATACTACATACTAATAGGTTACATATATAAATACATGCCTACCTCCGCCCATTCGATTAGTCTAAACCTAGGCTTAACTGGTTCTGGTCTTGTCATAAATAATAACCACAAAGGTTTATATGTATTGGCACTATGCTCCGCGACTCGCCGCACCTAACCTTCTTACCTTACATACCGCCTACTTCTGCACTGAAATCTAGTTTCTGAAATATCATCTATCAGCCTAGTTCGTCCACTGCTGGACATAAGCCTTTCCAGGACTTTGCCACTCCCGGCGGTCATCCTGGAAGAATTGCCCATACTCACACACGCTTTGCAGGGGGGTTGGTGAGCGCGGTGCCGGAACCCTCGTACCAGTGATGTCGCTGCCCGTCACCAGTCTGTTCCATATAAGGCCCGGCTATTAGGGATGGATATACCGCCATCCATCGATCCCAGGCATGGTGGGCCTCCTGGTTTTTTGCCTGTGAGCTGTCCTCTTACTCTCCCCCGAATTACTTCGAGGGGGTCTCCAAGTAAGATGGTGGTACCTCCACAGTCGAGCCCGGCATCAGCTCTACCACCTGGGAGATAATAAAAAGACTATTGTTAGATGGATTTTTTGCTACTCGTATTTATAAAAATGACAACTCAACGAAAAATATCCTGGGATTTTAATTGTTTTTATAAGAAAATTGTTCGATTTTGTCTAAGTTTTTTCTGTAGGTACCGACCAAAACTGCTGTTACTCTTTTACGCGCACGATTGATTCAAGATCGTCTACAATGGCGGCCGTCAGATGGCATCACTAGCAGAGCTATTGTTTTGTAAAATTATTAAAGATTAAGGCGGGAAAAGTAATAAAATTGTTTTAGCTGTGGATCTCCCTAAAAAAGTAAAGAATCGCTGAATTTAAAAATACAACAAATATTGCGACGAGATAGAGTAAATCTTAGTTCAGATTTGGATTCCGCGCACAAATATCTACAAGAAATCAAAGAACTAATTCGAGCACCGAAAAAAATTGATTTTTTGTTGACCAGTGTAATTGAACGAGCTAGCGATGTCCTCCGAGTCTACTTGAGCAATCCGGCGTTTGTATGTATGGTTGTCCGACGGTAAATCGAGTATCATTGATCGAAATGTCATGGAATTTGGTAGGCGAGTAAATGAGACAAAAATAATTAGGGTTCCGTAGTACCTAAAAGGTACAAAAGGAACCTTAATGGTGAGACTCCGTTGTCCGTCCGTCCGTCCGTATGTCACAGCCTCATAACTTTAGCACCGTAAAAGGTAAAGACATGAAATTTGACACAAAAATTGCATTAATTTGCCCACATGTCACGATGTAAAAAAAATTTATAAAAAATATAAAATTGTTCAAAATATTTCCAAAACACAAGTGAGAAAAAAAAATATTATCCTAAAAATACACAATGGGTATCAAATTGTAGATATTAAAAAGTAGATTGAAAAAAATATATGCTTTTTTTTATTTGGTTTCAAGAAATCTACTAAATTCAAGAAACTACAAAAATATGTACGGGCCCCTTGTTTCCGAATCTGGTAGACCGAAGAATATGAAAAAAATGTGGATTATAGATCAAAACTAACCAAGTATAGGAAAACTATAGCAATTAAAAAAAAGTTAAGCACAAATGAGAAGTATAAAAAATAAGTAAAATAAATAAAATAAAAATTTTATAAAAATATAATATGGGTATTAAATTGTAGGTTTAAAAAAGCTGATTGTAAAAATATATATTTTAGCTATTTCAAGAAATCCTTGAAAAACCATAAAAAATTTATGTCACCCCCTTATCTCCAAAACTGGTCGACCGAAAAATATAAAAAATACCATGGTAATATGTGTTTACGTAAAGATTACAGGAAAAATAAAGCGGTTGAGAAATTCACGAACAAAAATTACAAAATCAAATTTAGCATCCTCAATACGGAAGCGTAGGTACGCGAGTTTGACTCGCACTGGACTGGATTTTTATTTTTAAATTCGAGCATGAGCTGAGATATTTTATTAACTTAATTTTAATTTTTTGTAAAAATCCTTCTTATAATTTAATTTAATTTTATGTTTCATTGAAATTTACTTGTATCGAGCGAGTACAAATCGAACCAATGAGAACCAGTGACTAAAAGCTAATCGTTTTCTGGGCCCTGCGATCCAAGCTCTGCTTTTTTTTTCCTTTCTTTTTTTTTTATAAAAAAATATTTTGTTTTATTTATTAGGCATGCACAACAGATAACAATCAAAGAAATTTCTTAAGTCTAAATAATAAATAAGAGTTTCGAGCTAGATTGCCATCCAAAGCCGCAAAGCTTTGTTTAGGGTCCGTTGTAAAAATCGTTTCTACAACTTGTCACATTATGCCTAAATTATGTACTCACTGTAAATGTTCTATTGCTATGATAAATAAATATATATTTGATTTTATTTGATTTGATATGGGGTTGTAAAGGCGTCGCGAGTTCACAGTTCGAGTCAAACGATAAAAAGAGAATGTAATGTCCCAAAACAATTTAACTGAGACAAAAAATTTCTTTAAACAAACAAGTCACATTAGTACGAAAAGCTTTATGCAAAAAGTCTCTTTGTAGCTAACGTAGAAGGATTATTTTAGCTATCTAAGCGTTCAAGAACATACTCTATTATGATTACATATGGTTCTAAATTGTTTGCGAGTTCCTCTTAGGCCTCGTTTAGACAAGAAATGTAAGTCTCATTAGGAGCTTTGAGGAATTCTTTCTCATCTTTGGTGGTATGACGTCATATTCCCTGATATTATATTTACGTTTCTTTTGGTATAACTTTGTTTTTGACGTACGCCTGTAGATATAATACGGAAACAAATAACAGAAGAAAATTGAAATTAATAATTCATATAACATAAAATATAATAAGTTATAAGTTATATAATATAGTTTTAAGTAATTTATTCACAAAAACGGTTCATGTTTACACAGTTTATGCTTTCTTTTTCTTCTTGGTGGGCTCGGTTTCCGCATCGAGTCTCTTTTTTGGACCTTTGTGCGTGGAAAAGTGTGGGGCCGTCTATTCTAGCCAGCCCAGCTCACGCTAAAATCCCAAGAGGCGACCTAGATCACCACAGGACTGGCGGAACGTCCTCGGTTCACCGAGGATCTTAGCCCGTTGTGTGCTGACTCCTACGCAATCCACTGTCACGTGGGTCGGCGTTTCTTCGACCTCCATACAAGCTCTCCGTTAGACCTATAATATAGAAGTGTCTGTTAAGGTTACTGTGTCCTGTGATAAGCCCTACCTACCTACCTACCTACAGTTTATGCTTAGTTATATTACAAATAAGTTTAAACAATTTTAGCATAGTGAAAGAGATTAGGAGCATCTCCTGCTAAGTAGGTTGTAAGCCTGAATTTCAGTATTTTAAATATTTAATTTAAGGGAAAATAGAAAGGAAAAGAGGAAGAGGTGGACCGAGGCTCAAGTTCAGTGAACAGGAGAAGGCAGGGGTCATAGTTACTAAGAATTAAAGGATTTGGCTCTGGACAGAAAACGATGGAAGATACCGACAGGAACTAGGCTCTTCAATAATTCGTTTAAACGAAATTATTTTATGGTTCGAAAACCATTTCGAGATTTAAATTTAATAAGCCGTATTTTCGAACGTGTTTAAAAAACCTCATGATGATGAATATTTTTACGAAAAAGCTGCAACTACCATTTGCCTGCGTGTGACGTCAATAAAATGGCTGTTTAGAAAGTGTCCTTTGCTATCAAGACAAATTTATAAAAATTTGCTGCCTGCTGATTTGACAGATGGATGACAGATGAGTAGATAGACAGAGACAAACCACTTTTTTTATAAGCAATCACACATCACAATCAGTACAATGTCTAAAATTCTCAAGTGACGTCATACATAACCGGCAATTCTTAAAAAAATCATAAAAAAAATGGTCAATTTATATACCTAAATAATGAAAACTATGTTCGAAAATGGCGTAATCTCTGAAAAAAAAAATTGTTTTGAAATTAAGCTATGAGAACTGATAGATTGATGACGAAAATAATTTGAAAACGATTATAACACTGACGTAATATAGTTGTTGACTACTTGCCAACTCTGAGTGGCCAGTTGACGACGACGACACGTGGTCAACACTTAGTCAACAGGTTGTACCTACGTGAGTGTTTTATAATATCCGTTTTCAAAATTATTACCTAGTTTTGAGTCAACTCACGCGAGTTCGAATAGTTTGAAAAAACATCACCAAAACAACAACGTGTTATGGTTTAAAACGCCTAACATGTTTCCCAAGTACCAAAACAGCTTTGAATACAAACACTCCCCATCATATAATAAGCAGATATATTTAAACCGCCTTATTTGCACACCAAAAACAGGATTCCGTTAAGGCCCTTACCATTGCCAAATGGGTACTTTCTAAAGCCTACTCCTCGTTTATGGCCAAACCAAAAATAATGAAAAAATGTGTTATGAATAATCAACTTTTAGACAATATATGCAATAGTTTTCTTTTTCATACCACCAAAACTTCTACACGATTTTTTTTTTTTACTGAATGGTGTTTTTTGACCTCAAATTCCCTACTGTTCCTGAGTGGCTTGGCCGATTGAATTCATCTATGCTTTGATAAATAGATAAACTTTATAGCTATAAACATAACATAAGATTATTCAATCGAGTAATCACGTCCAAGTGAAAAGTATAATTTTCCCCTATTTCGCTCTCTCAAGGACGCAGCGAGCGTCGTAACAGCCACTATGCATTGCGCGCTGATATGAACGTTATTTCAATGTCGTTTCCGTTGATATTTGTAGTGACAAATATCGAGCTGCTAATTTGGCGATGGTAATCGCCTTAAGGTTAACCATCAGTCGCTCGGTACAAAGTGTACAATTTAACTTTGTTTTTTTATTAGGAATTTTAATGTAAAAAAGATATTTTCTCGCTACGCTCGTGTTTTAAATCGTGCTCGTAATTTATTCCTTTTCGCCCTTGTAGCATAAAATACTAATAAATGTGAGGTTATCGATTATTTTCTGTTTAAGGTTAAACGTCTGTCGTCCGGTAAAAAGAGCACCACTAAAATTTATTTTTTCGGGAAAGATATTGATCTATAGCAATTCACGCCAATATTTCAGTATAAGTTACATTTATAAATGAATAGTTAGAAATGAAATGCAAAATAAGTCTCGATTTTGTCTAAACAAGCTTAAAATGCTATTTTTATTTAGTTTCACCCAAATAATGGCTAATTGTTTATTAAATTTTGAGCTGATGATTTATAAACCTAACTTATACTGAACTATTGGCGTGAATTGCCACAGACCAATATTCTTCTCAAAAAAATAAATTTTAGTGGTGCTCTTTTTACCAGACGACAGACCTTAAACAGAAAATAATCGATAACCTCACATTTAAAAAAGGGCTTTATTGTGTAACTATAAATCTATCGCGACACCTTTGAATTTGAAATCTGATGTCAAATCACATGTCAGATTTGATGAATCGTATTATACATGTCAAATGTGATGTATCGTATACATGTCAAAATTGATGTATCGTATATAGATGTCAAATTCAAAGGTATCGCGAAGGAAAAATATATAAAAATATATAAAGTTAATAATAATAATAATAGTAGTTAATGCTACAAGGGCCAAAAGGAATAAATTACGAGGACGATTAAACGTAACCGAGTAATTTATTGCTTTTACGCCCGTGTATCATACTACGTTTTTCAATGCATAGTGTGAGGAAATGAAAACAAATATAATCTTGCGAACTTTAAATTATGATTGGCTCAAAAGGATTGTATCCAGAGCCGTTAAACAGTGGAAAAAAAAGTATAACATCTATGGTACACAGGAAAGGCTGCAGGTTAGCCAACCATTGCAAACAAATTAAAAAAAAAATTATAATAAAGCCCTAGGGCAAAATAATCGACTTTCTGTTCGGTTTTGATGCATAAAAAGTGAGCCTTTACGAGCACATGGATTGAAAAATTCTTTATTGCACAGGATGAAATCATCGTACAAAGGCGAGCGTAATACTAATTAGTATTTTCTACCAAGTTAGACAATAAGAGAAGGCTACAGTTTTCATCTTTACACAAACTTGTCTTATTCAACGATTCTTATAAAACATGACGTGATCACCATATTTTATTATAAATAATCTCAAAAATTACATATTTTATACAAGTACATTTTTAAAATCAAGGGTTTTTAATGTATTCTGATGTTTTTTTATGTTATAAAAATTTGTTAGTCGAGCATTTATCGAACTTTAATATTAAAATATTATTAAATATTATTAAATACTATTAAAGTATTCAAATAAGAGTAGAGAATTAGACAAAAACTGCTCCAATCAGATCATATTTTTATTGACGGAACTCGTAAATTTTGTACGACGTTAACTTTTCAGGAGTTTTTATGAACAACATGGCCGACATTCGCACTCAGACCATCCATAAAACTGTTTACATGAAAGGGCTCCTTCATTTACATTTTAAGGATTTACGTTTTATATTCTTTTAAACAGGAAAATATGGGAAATGTGGCTTGGATGTTAAGGACCTTAAGGGTATACGGCTGTTAGCTTTTATTCTTAATTGCACATGAGAACCAAAATAAAGCATATTTTAATCAAAAAATATACGAGAGAAACTGTACAAAAACGATCTTATTTCTTAGTGTATGCACCTTTTCTAAGAAACAATGTTTTAAGTGAATAGAAGGCATGTAATTTCGGAACGATTTTTTTTAACGTAGGTAGGTCAATTTGATTTCCTATTAAATTAATTTATCATAAGGAATAATATACAATTTAAATGACCTTGTGAGCGAATGCACTGCCATCACGTCTGAAATTAAATTATGATATCTATAGCTACCACTGATTCCTTCCTATATGATTTAGTAAAGAGGTGGCCTAAGAAGTATCCACTTAAATAATGAACGGTTATTACTCTGACATAACCCGCTGCTTTTATTTCACAATTTCAGTGTTGACTTCACAGTAAAAGTTGTCCGTGTGGACTAGTTCTATCTCTAGCTTTCAGCTTCTTAGAGGCGGAAAGTCCAGCCCGTATTTGTGACGTCATTTATGAATAAAACCAGTAAAAGAACGAATCAAAATGGCGCATCAAGGATTCTGTATTACTTTTTTTTATATTGATGTATTTTACATCGAACGCCATCTGAATTCAATTCCAAAAAAGTAACCGATATTTATTTTCAGTAATTGCATTTTATTTTCCGTAACTGTAATATTTTTTACCTTGTCGTGACGGAACCCTTAAATAAGTTAAATATTTCTAAGATTACTTTGTGTCATCATTTCGAAATAAATATCAGATATATAACCTGAATCAATAGACCTTGGGAATACAAATGGCGACCATTATATCCACCTCTCACTTACACACTATCTCCATATATATTCGCACATAGAAATTCAGATAGCATTAAAAACAATCATCCATCCATCCATCAGCCTAGTTCGTTCACTGCTGGACATAAGCCTTTCCAGGACTTTGCCACTCCCGGCGGTCATCCTGGAAGAATTGTCCATACTCACACACGCTGGGCAGGCGGGTTGGTGAGCGCGGTGCCGGAACCCTCGTACCAGTGACGCCGCTGTCCGTCACCAGTCTGTTCCATATAAGGCCCGGCTATTAGGGATGGACCGCCATCCATCGGTCCCAGGCATGGTGGGCTTCCTGGTTTTTTGCCTGTGAGCTGTCCTCTTACTCTCCCTCGAATTACATCGAGGGGGTCTCCAAGTAAGACGGTGGTATAACCTCCATATACCTCCTTATACCTCCATAGTCGAGCCCGGCATCAGCTCTACCACCTGTTGTTAAAAACAATAGTGTTTCGTAAATGTCAGGTGTGCTATTAGTCTATGCTGATAAGTACAGCAAGAGCGGGCGGCCGTTTTTGTTTCCAAGGTCTATTAATTCGGTAATACTACCTGGACTATAATTACTACCAGGACGGCAATTCTGACAGACGCGACAATTTGCAAAGGGCAAAGGCAAGTGATCTTTAGAAGCTCTTTATACAGAAACTTATCAAAATTATTTTTGTCTCATTTACTCGCCTACCAAATTTAATGACATTCCGATCAACGATACTCCAGTTATCGTCAAACAAACATGCATACATACATACAAACGCCGGATTGTTCAAGTAGACTCAGAGAACTTCGTTCGCTTGGCTCACTAAATTAAGTAGTATTGCTACGCAATTTAGCAAGATACTGTAATTTCTTCTTACATTCTTACATTGAAAGTTAAAAAAAAAACGTTTTACCTCACTAGCTCGAAAAGCGCGCCTTTGTTGCTTAAAATCAGTGAGCAAAAGTCAATTTTGCAGAACGTTCAGCAACTCCATCCATAATTAACTGCTCAAAGGAAAAAGGGATAGCAAACATCAGCAAGGTGGCTATCTTTTTCACTTTATAAGGATTCTATACACATTGGGAGGCTGTACACAGCCCTGTATCTTGTCGGATACCATAGACAAGGTAAACTTCTCGTAATCCTGTGTATATCTTCTACATTGGAAGGCTATACACAGCCCTGCAGCTTGTCGGATACCATAGACAAGGTAAACTTCTCGTAATCCTGTGTATATCTTCTACATTGGAAGGCTATACACAGCCCTGCAGCTTGTCGGATACCATAGACAAGGTAAACTTCTCGTAATCCTGTGTATATCTTCTACATTGGAAGGCTATACACAGCCCTGCAGCTTGTCGGATACCATAGACAAGGTAAACTTTTCGTAATTCTGTGTATATCTTCTACATGGATGTATACGTAAACTGGATTGAGCACTGAAGGATGTTACGCGTAGAAAAATAGACTCTATTTCATACAGTTAAAAGTTATTTTATTATGACACAACCAACTAGAGAAAACGTGCCGAGCGGGACAACACACAGTCGATGCCTGTGTCCTACTCGCACAGTTGCCATCACAAAAAAAAACAAATTGCGATGGTAGGCTTGAGTTTTTCACGATTTAGTTTTTCAACGACTTTATAGTATTTAGCTTTTAGTAAATACTTTTTTTTTAACCGACTTGAAAAAAAGAGGAGGATCTCAATTCAACTGTATTTTTTTTGGGTATGTTATTCCTTATCTCCGTCAATTCTGAACTGAATTGAATGATTCTTTTTTTGTTTGGAAAAATTTCCTTTGAGGTAGGTCCCATTTTAAGATTGACCATGATCTGATGAAAGTTTTCAGAGATAGGCAGTGGAACGCCTCAGAAAGTAACAGCGTACCACTTGATATTAAGGAAATCGCTTTGTACTACGATGTTGATCGCAGAGTATTACTTGGAAATTGTCAATCTTCCACCTGACCTTCGATCCTGGTCTTATTAAGTCATTACCATAGAACTCTTTAACGAATGAGAGCACTTACCTCGAGATTGCGGCAATCACTTTGGTAGGGTGCTGATTGTCGGGCATTTCTTGGAAATTATCAGAATACCCACCTGACCTTCCATCCTGGCTTCACCACCATAGAACTCCTTAACGGACGACAGCATACCACTCAAGATTAAGGCAATCGCTTTGTATTAGGATAGTGATTGCCAAGTACTACTTGTAAATTGTAATTTCTCCACCTGAACTTTGATCTTGGCCTCATTACCATAGAACTCCTCAACGGGTGACAGCACATAACTTGAGATTACGGCAATCAGTTTGTATTAGGGTGCTGATTACAGAGTATTTATTAAATATAACCAATTATTACTTGTCCTTCGTTCTATATCAACAGCGCGTTTACAAGAACTATCCACATTACACAATTTGACCCGTCAACACTAAAAAATGTAAAATAATAAACTTTTAACAAAAAATAGTAACCGACTTTAAATGTAACTGCAGCCATTCGCAAAAAAGTTAAAAATAATTATAAAATGACCGATGGTACTGAAATAACACTTTTTCCGACTTCTTTGTTCCTCAAAAATATGTTCTTTAAAAGTCACCGCGTTCCCTTGGTTATAGCAACACAGAAACCAATATAAGAGCGCCGACTTCTAGAGAACATATTTTTCAGGAAGAAAGAAGGCGGAAAGAGTGTTATTTCGGTACCATCGGTCATTTTATAATTATTTTAAGCTTTTTAGCGAATGGCTGCAGTTACATTTGAAGTCCGTCACAATTTTTTTGTTAGGTTTATTTATGTTTTACATTTATTTTTATCCGTAAATGTAAGATCAATCATTCCATAATAAAGTTGGGATTATTCTTATGCTTGCAAACTGGTAACCCTTTTATCTAAAAATGGCGCCACGGCCGTGACATTTGAAAACTAAATTGTAAAATTAATAATTTTTTGCAAAAATGGTTACAGCATGCAGCGTGAAGGGCTGCAGAAGCCAAATTTTTGGGAATTGTGGGATATCGTTTCATAGGTAAGGCATAATTAAAACGTTTTCTCGGAGAAATGATACATGTTTACATTGATACCGCTAGAGTAACCATCATATTGGGTTTTACATTACAGTCTTCCAAAAACTGAAAATATCCGAAGAAAATGGTTAGAAGTTTTAGGAAACGAAGTAAAGTGCAAAAATCCTGTAGTCTGCAGCCGCCATTTTAAAGCAGAAGACTTTAAACCAATAAAATAAATGTTTTGAATACGGTTTTTACTACACGTGGTCTCAATCAATTATTTTTAAATATGGTTACCCTACTTAGACAGAGATGAAATAATCTAGTATGACTTCTCGTTCTTCACGTTTTTTGAAACAAGTACTCAGTCCTGTTAGGATATTAGGTTCATGATCTTCTACATTGGAAGGCTATACACAGCCCTGCAGCTTGTCGGATACCATAGACAAGGTCAACTTCTCGTAATTCTGTGTATAGCCTCCTAGGATGTATGGAATCTGTACCATAGACTATGGACTCCGTACAAACGAATGAACCTCTACCGGAAAACCAATAGAGTAACACGCGTGCGTGATGATTTTGTTGATTAGCGTTTTCGGTCGGTTTATCTGAGATTTTCCGATTTTTGATGGCTTTTGGGAGTTAATTAATAGAGATGAAACGGATATCCGGTTACTATCCGGTATCCGGCCTATCCGGCCATATTTTTGGTATCCGGTATCCGGCCGGATAGTAGTCAGTATCCGGCCGGATACCGGATACTTAACTCAACATACAAAAAGTCGTTTAAATCACAAAATAGTTGTATCAATGATTGAATAATCTAAATTCTAATACATAAAGTGAATAAGAATTGAGCTATGGTAGATAAAGACAAGCTTTACATCAATTGTTGGGAATAAACGTTTATGCTTTTCTTCATACATTACACCAGCTTCTTTTGCTCTCACAATATACCGAATGTAACTCAACATGTATCTTTTAATAAAAACACATGGTCATACTGAAATCATACTAAACAACTTTTCCAAAGAAACATACTTGTGGAAATGAAAAAATATTTTCATGTTTCCATACTCATTTTGAAAACCTACTTTAAATTTTGAAAGGGCACTGGGCGGGCAGGTTCAATTTTGTTTTTTCAATATGTTACTTTGGAAAATTTGTTCAGTATGAACAGTATATTACGCGGTTTCATTTAAAGATACCTGTCCATTTATATACAGTATACAATACACCACTCCAAGGAGACAAAAGATACATATTTACAAATTTCGTTAGGATCGGAAATTGTTTCGCGTTTGCAAACCAGCATTTGTATGATTGTGATACGATCATTTAGAAATGATCTTCATTTAAAAAATGCACGAATAATCTCGCCCACTTGCACCCGCACGCGCCTTGGTGCGTAATATTTAGACTTGTTCAATTAGTGCGAAACGCATATCTTGTGCCGGATATCCGGCCGCCGGATATCCGGCTATCCGGCCTAGTGCCTCGCCGGATATCCGGTATCCGGTATCCGGCCAAATCACTATCCGTTTCATCTCTATTAATTAACATTCCTTACATTGTTTTTCATGTGCAATATTTTGGATGGTGTATTATTAAAAGAAAAGAAACATTGAATTCTTAAAAGTTCGGTCGAAAATAAAGTGTTTTACATCATGTGTTTCTTGGCAGTGAGGTGAAAAGATGTATGTGTCACACGAGAGCAAATTTACTTTGTTTCTTATGTCTTTGAATCTCTCACCACGCTCAGGATTCTAACGTAGAATCACTCGGTACGCTCGTGATTCAAATTATAGAATCCTTCGCTTGCTCGGTATTCAAACTCGGCACTTTTCTTAGTTCTCTTGTTGCAATAATAACTACTGTTAATCTATAAAGGTATATTTCTAGCATGGCGTACTTTAACCATAGGTCAGTCACTAACCAACCTTGCGTTTTATTTGTTAATAGCTTTCAGGAAATCGTGCTAGTTTTAACAAAGATTAATGTGTCTTTGTGACACTAAATAATATGCTGTTGCGTGGAAAAACTCCATTTTGTAATTTGACCTGAAATTGTGTGTTTAATTTAGGACTGGATTACGTGTGAGAATCATCACCTAATTACATTAAAAATATGAATATAGATTAATTAGGTAATAAATTTTTGAGACTGTGTTTTCTTTTGTGAACTAATTAACGAATATTCAAATTCAAATACTTTATTTTGCAAAGTAGGTATATATAATACACTTTTTACACGTCAAATTGAATCTAATAAAAAGATATGTAATAAAATGATAAATGTACATGGACTAGATTAAAGGTTTATTTAATTTATACAACGTGTAACAGAAAGGTGTAACCATATTTGAAGAGCTTATTCAGTCAATGGTATATAACATATGGAACAAAACCTGTATCTCGAAAAAAAAAAATTACTGTTTCATAGAAAAATGCAATGCCACTCGGCCGAAATGTATAGAAGGACAGATTTTTTTTTTTGTTTATTCAGGGTTGACTCTATAGTAAAAATTGTTCTATAACATTGACTGAATAAGCTCTTCAAATATGGTTACACCTTTCTGTTACACGTTGTATACACGATTAAAATGATAGGTAAAATATAAATATTATACAAGGTGAAATCCAATCAACCGCCCGAACCCACACCGGAGACCCAGCCAGGGACCAGGAACAAGGTTCAATGGTCACCAACCGAGCCGCCAGCACGAATACAAATATGCTACAACTGATACGTCATTTTAAAATAAACTCTTCTATTTCTTTTGCTTTTCAATTAGCTTATATTCAATACACTAGCTATAGTTTTGAACGAGCGAGCGAAGTTCTCTGAGTCTACTTGAACAATCCCAGCGTTTATGTATGTATGTTTGTTTGTCCGACGATAACGCAGGTATCGTTGATCGTAACCACAGACTTGAAATACTAGGAGTAGAATAAACATAACTCTCATCCATCAGCCTAGTTCGTCCACTGTTGGACATAAGCCTTTCCAGGACATTGCCACTTCTGGCGGTCATCCTGGAAGAATTGCCCATACTCACACACGCTGGGCAGGCGGGTTGGTGAGCGTGGTGCTGGAACCGTCGCACCAGTGACGCCACTGCCCGTCACCAGTCTGTTCCATATAAGGCCCGGCTACTAGGGATGGATATACCGCTATCCATCAGTCCCAGGCATGGTGGGCCTCCTGGTTTTTGGCCTGTGAGGTGTCCTCTTACTTTCCCCCTAATTACTTCGAGGGGGTCTCCAAGTAAGATAGTGGTACCTTCACAGTCGAGCCTGGCATATGTGGAATACGTATAACACAAAAAATAAAAAGGTCCTGAAACGGTATTTTATAAAAAATATTTTATTAACACTAAAATAAATATTATTTACGTCTAAATTTCGAGCGGGCTATGCTTGGGATATCTCTGATGGACAAAATCCGAAACGAAGATATCCGACAGAGATCGAAATGACCGACATAGCCTGCCGAATCAGTAAGTTGAAGTGGCAGTGGACTGGCCATATTTGTCGCCGACGTGATAACCGTTGGGGCCGTAAGGCAGTGGAATGGAGACCACGTACAGCAAAGCGCAGCGTAGGCCACCCTCTTGCCCGCTGGACTGACGATCTGAAGGACGTTGCGGGTGGCGGCTGGATGAGGATGACCGAGGACCGCCAAGAGTGGCGTAATATGTCGAGCAGTGGAAGAATACGGGCTGATGTACCTATGGATGGATGGAAATTTTATAGACTTATTGACCCCCATACCCGACTTAAACAGGTAAAAAGGAATGAAGGATTGAGCATACCCACAGCTATCTTCTTATGATATGCTACCAGGCATCTTAAGCATTTGCCGTAGTCTTCCTTTCCAATAGTCTTTAAATTAACCGTCACTTGTTATCAGAAAAGCCCTTAAAAGTTTTCATTTACTTGAAAGTATTCCACATCAAAGTATATAAACAAACACCCGCCATGTTTTATGGGAAATCACTATTATTACAAGAAAGCATTTCAAGGCTTCCCTATTGATCTTGCAGGATCTTAAATCACAATGTTACGGTGAAGTCACGTAATTGGTTGTTATTGAAAATTGCCCGGTGAAGTATAAATTGTTTAACTACGGCTGTTAGTAAAGTTTTACACAAGTTGGAACTTTTAGATCAAATTACGGAAACAACTACCTTTGTTGGTAGAAATTCTGCTTGTTACATTGTTTTGGCGTTCTACAGTTTTTTTCAAATGCTTTTTGTCAAACTGTATGTAAAGAACGGCGGGTTATATCAATCGAAAAATTGTACATTTTTGTAGAGGTGCGGAAACTAGGTAGTTACCTAACGAGGTAAGTTATTAATATGGTTTATCATTTATTTTTTATTATTACTATTTTGGGAAATGTGCGTGGAGCCGAAGTCAACTAGAGGCCCTTTCGACAATTAAATCTCAATTTGATGTGACACCAACCAACAATTATCCCTGTACGCACAGCAGGAGTGCACCCAAGGACAACCCCCGGTCAGTGTAGGACTATTGTAAGGAATGAAAACAAAGGAAACCTGGAAATATGGAATAGCAATTTTTTTTTTCGAGGTTCCTCGTTAGCTCCGTAGTAAAAGTTATTCGTCTTAACACCCAGTATAAATATGATTAATACTTGCGATTGTCGGCACTTGGTGAATCTTGGAACAGGATGAATAAATACACTTGCACTCGTTTCACAGTTTACAAGCTTATGCAACCTGACCGGTTTCGGTTTTACACCATCATCAAGGGTTTTGTTAGACTACTTGGATGTTATTCAGTGCAATAAATGATATTGTAAACAGTGAAGTACGTCGATGACATATGTATTGTATGTCGATGACATACTTCACTGTTTACAATATCATTTATTGCACGGAGTAAACATACAAGTAGTCTAACTAAACCCTTGATGATGGTGTTAAACCGAAACCGGTCGGGTTAGATAAGCTTATAAACTGTGAAACGAGTGCCAGTGTATTTATTCGTCATGTTGTTACCCAGTATAAAGTAAATTTGCTACATTACGTTAGAATTTATACGTAATATAGGAATTTCAATTATGTAGTCTCTGTATCCAGTAAAAGAAAATAAATTGAACCCTTTATTATTCCACGTAAATGTTTATCTTTTCACATTCTATAAAAGCAATGTTTCTAAGCCACTTTGCCTTTCATCTTGTTTCTGTGAGTTCGACAGCCACATTATTCATATTTTCACAACTGAAATTGGCTCTAACACTTGTTTTCTCACACAACAAACACTGGTGAACAACTTGTTTCAAGTTACGAAACATCTTCAGAGCAAAAGTTTCCGAACTCTGGGAGGGGAGTGCTTATAAATTGCGCCTGCAAAAAAATCTACGGCAGGATGTAACGGACGAATAACAGAACTTAGACAAAACCTTATAAGGTACTATTACCTTTTGCACTTCTCGGAAACATTTACTTAATTTTTAAGCAAAACTTTGTTATCTTAGTCCTATTATACTCTTTTTAACTCTTTGCCTAAAATACAGGCTACTTTTGTAGTTTAGTTTAGGCAAAAAATAATTTTCACTAGCCGCAAGATCCTTTGAAATGTATTAATCTTAAGTTCTCTTTACGAAAATAAACAATATTAATATTAAAAAAAGAATATATATATATATATATATATATGTACAACGTGTAACAGAAAGGTGTAACCATATTTGAAGAGCTTATTCAGTCAATGGTATAGAACAACTTTTACTATGGAGCTAATCCTGAAATCTCAAAAAAAAATCTGTCCTTCCATACATTTCGGCCGAGCGGCATTGCATTGTTCTATGAAATTGTCGATTTTTTTTCGAGATACAGGTTTGTTCCATAGTAAAAGTTGTTCTATACCATTGACTGAATAAGCTCTTCAAATATGGTTACACCTTTCTGTTACACTTTGTATATACAAGGTGAATTTGTGAACATCGTCCAAATTCATACTAGGGCCTTGGTAAGTGACCAGTATCATGAACCAACAACGATTTTTGTAAAATTCATAAAATAAAATTTCGACTCCCCATAGTGATTCACTCAGGACTGGGGGTGTATTACTATGGGAAGTTGAAATTTCATTATACGAATTTCACAAAAATTTCTTTTGATTGATGATTCTGTTCACTTACCAAGCTTCCAGTATGAATTTGGACGATGATCAAAAAGTCACCTTGTATATTATGTCGTCGTAATGTTTAATGTCAAAATTTTGGATAATTCTCGACTGATTTTCAAAAAGTTATTGATGTCATTTTACTGATTAGGTAACGTACTTTCGATATCAGTGTAAAATTTTTTGATATCTGTAATAGTTACGGAATAATCGCCTGGTCACACTTAACGATTACACCCTGTATATGAGGTATGTAAGTCCTGTCAAATAAGTGAAGTCGTGTTACACCGAATCGACACCAATATCACTTGAATATTAATTAAATCCTGAAATTATAGTAATATTGTGAAGCAGTACAAGTGTTTTTATCCAGATACATATAGTATTTTATTAGTATAAGTATAAATTATTAAGTTATAATATCTATTATATTAGGATAGGATAATCGGATCGATACATTCCTAAAATTGGAAAAATCCTTGAAAAAGTTTGTAGGTGTGGAGTCGGATTCTTAAAATATTGTTTATTTTGATAGTGAAAATTACAGAAATTACGACATTGCTTAAAACATTACCTGATACTTAATAGATGTTACCGCAAATTTATATCATTGAGATATTGTATAAAATTCCAAGGAAATTCATAAATGCCAAGTTGATTTATCTATTTTTTTATTTTATTTTATTTTTGATCGACCTTCTGTTTTGCCTTTTCCTCTGCTGGGTCTAAATAAGCTTGGCATTTTATAGATTTCCTAGGAATTGTATTAAATTCCTTTTTTTTCATTTAATTAATTATTTAATTTAGATTGCCGATAACATAACTATTCACGTTTTAAGTAATTCCGTAATTCCGGGATTTTTATTATCAAAATAATATTAGAAGAAGCCGACTCCACACCTACAAACTCTCCCAGTTTTTTCAACTTTAGGTATATATCGATCCGATTATGCTTTCCCTAAATTAACTTATTAATAGTAGGTGTAAAAATTGGCGTGGCATCTATGCTTAAGTCAGCCATTGAAAATAGGTTTTGTACCTTACAAAATTGGTATTTATAAAGTAAATTGAAGTTCTGTAAAAATGGCAAGTTCAATTTATGATATCCAAGCACGAACCGTACCATATAAATTGAGTTTTGTGTAAGATTATGATAATAAAGCCATTATAATATGCAACTTCATGGCATGACTATGGAATACTACCTTCGTTTTCGTATTAATTTCTATTTATCTTTTTAGGGTTCCGTAGTACCTAAAACGTACAAAAGGAATCTTTATGGTGAGATTCCCTTGTCCATCCGTCCATCCATCCGTCCGTATGTCACAGCCTCATATCTTCAGCACCGTTAAATATAAAGACATGAAATTTGGCACCAAAAAAAGGAATAAATTTGCCCACATATCACAGTGTCACCAACCACATATCGGTTGGTGATCATTGAACCTTGTTCCTGGTCCCTGGCCGGGTCTCCGGTATGGGTTCGGGCGGTTGATTGGATTTCACCTTGTATAATAATATTTTACCTATAATTTTAATCGTATATATATTGCTACATAAATTAAATAAACATTTAATCTAAGTAGTTCATGTACATTTATTATTTTATTACATATATTTTTATAAGATTAAAATTTGACTTGTGAAACGTGTATTATATATACCTACTTTGCAAAATAAACTTTTTGAATTTTGAATTTGAATTTTGAATTTTGAATTTTGTGTAAAAAAAATACGAAAAATTTTAAATTGCTCAAAGTATTTCAAATTGAGAAAAACAAAAAATATTATCCTAAAAATAGAATATGGGTATCAAATTATGGGTATTTAAAAGTTGATTGTAAAAATATATACTTATATTATATTTACTTGCACTAGTTTCGAGTTATCTTTAAAAAAAAACACAAAAATATGTGCGTGTCCCCCCTTTATCTCCAAAACTTGTAAACCGAAAAATATGAAAAAATTTCGATTATAGATCATAACAGGCCAATTACAGGAAAACTTTAGCGATTAAAAAAAAGTTGAGCACAAATGAGAAATATATATATATATTTTTAATACTATATGGATATCAAATTGTTGGTATTAAAAAGCTAATTGTAAAATTAAATAGTTTGGCTATAATTACCTAATTGCGTCTATTTCGAGAAATCCTTGAAAAACCATAACCTCCTAATATCCAAAACTGGTGGACCGAAAAATATGAAAATAATCATAGTAATATGTATTTACGTAAAGATTACAGGGAAAATAAAGCAGTTGAGAAATTAAATTAAATTTAACATCCCATCCACAATACGGAACCCTAGGCACGCGAGTCTGGCCAGTTTTTTTTCGTTTTGTAAACTTAGTGAGGTTCAAATTGAAAATAGTTGCAACAGAGTTATACTATATCAAATTACTTATTACATTCAAACGAAGCTTGGACGCGTAATATATTTTTAATTTTTCAGGTTGCGTCACCATTTTAATACGAAATTCTCTTCTAAGTGCGAAAATAATGACAAATCTTTTACAGCTTTCAACCAAGTCTTACATTTTCTTGACGTTCGTAATCGTGCATGCGTTAAGTTAGGATTCAGCGTTCTTTGAATTTCAGCTGTCTCGTCAGGATTCAGGACGACTTAGAGAGATTAATGTTTTTAGGGCTAAACAATAGAACTGAAACCTTAAAATTTTACTTGTTATGTTCAACCTTTAAAACAATTGGATATTTACATCTACGTTAACGCTATAAACAGTTATTTTAATCACGATATGTTTGCTTGTAAGAGGTGAAGTTATTTTCTTTACACGGTCTAATTTAAGGCGATACCAAAAAAAATGGGGTTTATTCGAATCCATTTACTCCACTATAACGTCATCTATGTATTTCATTTTTGGGTAAATGTTTACTGAGTATTTGATTAAGATTCTCACTGAAGCAAAATGCGATTGGATGAAATTTTCTCGATAGAATTTGATTCCGAAAAGACCTCTAAATATGTTTTACTTTTTCCTGTAATTCTGAAATCCTAACTAATTTCATTGTGAAATTGCACTCAAAATGTGGATATTATGTGTTTGTAAAGTCTCCTTGGAAATCTTTTTGACAAAATAGCTTAGTACATTTTATATTAATAAAAAACCGACTTTTTACTACTTTTCCACGAATTCGTCCCACTCGCACTGAGGGTTTTTTCGCATATGGAGTAACAGGGACGCTAAAAGTTTTACGTATCACCATAAGTAGTTTTGAAAGAAAATTTATAATTGTACTCGTTCATACATTTTTTTTCTTGCAATTTAAGAGCCAGTATCGCAAATCACGAGAAAGCAATTTTTTCTTTGAAAATTTACATGAAAGTAGGTATGTTTTCCTTTTTTCTCTTATTTTATTTAAAAATTACATACACGTTTATTATAGATGAAGATTTTTTATCGGCATTTAGTTATTTATTCTAAATTTTTACTGTGCCTATATTAATTGTCTGTTAATCTTCCTATGAGTTAATAAATAAATAAAATAAATAAAAATTAAATAGTTTTAATGTTTAATAAAAAATAAAACAATTTAAGTTATAAATATACCTATAATAAATACGGTATGAGGCAGGGGGGTTTGTCTTCACCTACCCTCTTCAATCTGTACATAGACAGCTTTTTTTGCCAAAACTTTTATCTAAAATATTTACAAACAACGAAGCAAAAATCAAAACGTCAGCCACTACAACAGATATATAAAAATATGATGAAATTTGGCGAGTTTCGCCATCTTTATCGTCAGTTACGAGTAAATAATAATTTATTCTACCAATACACAAGATTTTTGTAGTTTTTGTTCCATTTACTCCATAAAATAGGCCTTCCTTGTACTTTAATACATATAGAATCATTCATTCTATTCAGTTTTGTCGTTCACTTGATGCAGCCTTCACGACAATATACAAACATGTTTGAAATTCAAACACGAGATCCAATGATATTAGAAGAAAGTGTGGATAGGTTACCTACACAAGATTCGATCTTCTAAAATGGCACACAACCTAAATTACTTCAGTAAATTACGTACTATAGCAATTGCAATGAGCTCTTCGTTTTCACTCGGGTGGTTGTGGAACGGGTGACTGTTAATTTTTATCTTTAACCCGGCGTTTAGGAACAATATCTTACAGTGCCCGCCAATCTTTTAGTCGCCTCTGTGAATGAGTTACGAGTGCAAGCTAGCGCAGGTACAGTCAAGGAAACAATAATATCAATGGTTGATTATTAAATGTTTACTATAAGTCTGAAGGTGTACTTGTTGTACCTACCTATTTAATTATTTATTTATTATTTTAGTGCAATCTTAACTATATAAATAAAACGCAATAAATAAACACCATTTTCCTACATTGTCGCCTTAAAACGCTATAACGTCCGCGAGGCATAACAACAACAATAAACTTTAACAAACTAAATCAACAAAACAACAAATAAAGGCAACAAAAAAATTCCAGTGACCCGAGGGCTGGAGCCTATTTCGGTCAAAGAATCAGCCTCGCTATTTAGCGAGGCAATGCTGCCAGCCTTCTGTGTACACTACCAAACGACGGTGGTGATCTGGCCAGCATTTTTTATTTATTTTAATAATTTATGCATGTACGTATATAGCTTGTAATTTACTGTATTTATATTTATAGGTTTAGCCTAATTTGTAATGTTATTTAAATTTTATTTTGGGTCAATAAATAAAATTTCTTCCACAAAAACAATAAACTATAACAAACAGATTCAAAGATAAACTTGACGAATCATAGAATTTTTTCCTCGAAGGTACTTTTCATGCAACGCGCGCGTGTGTAGTGTACGGACATAGCACTAACACTAACGCATAATGTTGACACCTGCTAAATGGCGAGCGGGGGGTGTAGTGCGGCACGCAGGCGGGTGTGATCCGCGCCCTCGCTCCTGTAACGTCCCCCTGACACCGTAAAACGGCTATTGCGTCGCCCCTTGCGGCTATCTTCAGAGGCGACTAAAAGATTGGCGCGCACTGTAATTAATAATACTGAGCAACCACAAAAATTAGCGCAAGTGAAAAAAAACTTGCTTATACATTCACAATGAAGAAAAGATTTTATTGCGCGGACACGTTTCCTTGGAAAAGTTGTCCGATATGCTCAGTACAGTATGTGGTCTCGTGTATCCTGAATAATTACTCCCACTATGTGTAACACCTATTCATGAATACTGGAATGATATTGTTAAAAGTTGCCAACAAAATTATCTATACTTAATCAAATACGACGCAAATTTTTCCGCCGGATCTTTCAAACGTAGGTGCGTGTTTGAAGTATAATTTGAATCAGTACAACGACCCCGCCGCCGCCTCTGTTGTCTAGTGGTATAAACGTCTCGACCACTAACCCGGAGGTCGCGGGTTCAAATCCCGTAGGGACGCACATTTGTGTGCGGTCTGCGTGCTTCGGAAGGAAGGCGATAGGGCTCACCCTCAAAACAAATCAAATACTTTATTTTCAGGCTTGTATGGCCCATAGATAAATACCTTACAAACTAACATATAAACGATGCTATTACAAAATTGTGTCAATAAATAAAGTTAAGCAGGTGGTAACTGATGCCGGGCTCGACTATGAAGGTACCACCATATTACTTGGAGACCCTCTCTGGTCCTTGACCTTTTCCTCCCTGACGCGGTGCAGAAAACAGTCCAGCACACGCACCATGAACGCCTTAAAGTTGACGTTGCGACGCGACTCCACCAACTGCACCCTCGGTGGATACCCCATCTCTTGGCGCACGTACTTGACGATGTCTTCCATCAATCAAGCTGGGACGTAACAATTGTCGACACTCGTAAACACCTCTGACACACCGTTGGGGATTAGCAGCGAGAAAGGGGGTGTGCGGGGGTACACTATACGCAATAACTGCTAACTGCACGGCCGCTTTCTTGGTTGGTGCAAACTGTGCATACCTAGCAATGTGCCTGCTGCGACATCAACTTGGTGTTGCTAAGGTTGGTGTTGGTGTTGTTTGTTGATATTTTCCATTGTTTTTAGTGTTCGTATCCGTATTTTGAGGTGTTACGGAGCCCTCAAAATAAAAAAACGGAACCCATATAGGATCACTTTGTTGTCCGTCTGTCTGTCTTTCAAGACCCTTTTGCTCGGGCTCCATATGAGATATTATATCAAGTTGAAACTGATACTTCTTACAAAAATCTACGGTCCCATGTTGCTGTACGAAAATCAGGCTTTGCTATAGGGCATTTCTAGTTGACTTAGAAACTTGACACTTAATTTACAGGAACACACATAAGAAAAAAATGTGAAAATGACAAGTATTTAATTATTTAGGAAGTTATCAAAGACCAACGTAATTAGAACCTTTAGGTACATAGAGTTTAATAGATCGTAAGTTTCAAGTTAAGTTTTTGCTTCATAACTGCAAGTGGAATTATTTAGCATAATGTTTTAAGGGTTCATTCCAGTATTGTGTGATGGTACGGAACCCTAGTGCGCGATTCCGACTCGCACTTGGCCGGTCTTTCTATGGCTCCGTAGTTTCTAAAAGGTAAAAGGAACCTTTATGGTGAGACTCCGTTGTCCGTCCGTCCGTATGTCACAGCCTCATAACTTTAGCACCGTTAAAGATAAATACATGAAATTTGACACAAAAATAGCATTAATTTGCCCACATATGAAAAAAAAATATGAAAAATTTTAAATTGTTCAAAATATTTCCAAAACAAAAGTGAGAAAAATAAAAAATATTAGCCTAAAAATACAACATGGGCAGAGAATATAAAGTATTACTACGTAAAGAAGCGACACTCACCTCCCCGCGCGAATTTAACGTCCCCCGCGGTCCCCCGCAAGTTAGTGGAAATCTGGAGTCAGGCAGAGCTCGATTACCACTCGTTTGCTGCGCGCGTGTTTTGTTACAAAGTTTTATCACGATGCTGATTTTTAATCAGTATGGTGCGTTATTGCAGTGTTTATGGATGCCTGGAAAACTTTTTTCAAAAATTAGAATTGCGTGATCAAATCTTACAATTTCGTTCAGTAACGCATTTGGAACAATAGAATCAGTATTTATAACTTTCCATGTTTTGACAAGTTTTAATTTTTTTTCCAAAATTTATGTTTGAGTAGTTGTTAATTATATGATGATCATTTATGCATACGAAACTATATAGGTACTTACTAAGCTTAGGCATACTATATATATATATATATATAGTGACTTGCATTTCAAAGTTCACACTCGGAACACATCCGACACCCCCCGGGGCATTCAGGTCGTAACGATTTATATACATATATAAGGTTAAATAACATTATTTGGCGAAACTCAAAACAAAGGTAGTACTAGTCTATATGGACAACTGTTTGTATGGGAGCTAAGCGAAATTCTTAACTTTTTTTCACTTCCTCCTATACAAATTGCTCCGATCAGCTGACTCGTCCAGTATGGAAAGGTGAAAACGAATTTTAAGAATTTTTCACTATCCTATTAAAAAAAGTTATTCATATGGACATGTTCTACATAATATATGTTTAAAATTTCGCCAACTAATTGAATTTAACCTTGTATATATATATATATATATATATATATATATATATATACATATTTTTTTTTAATACTGATTAATCCACGGGGAACCAGAAATTGGACTACGCTAAAATTTAGGAAGAGAATCACATAAGTTGCTGACTTATATTGTGTCCCTCTCGGGCGACGACGCTCACACGATTGCTGCCAGCCCTAGACTAGCTCACGCACACACACAAGCGTGTGCGGACAAGCCAGATGCGCGCGTTAGAGTGTAGGTAAATAACTTGAGCCTTGACTATGAAGTGACGGGGGTGTGACATGTGTATCAAATTGTAGGTATTAAAAATTTGATTCTAAAACATATAGTTTTAATATATTTACTGACACTGGTTTCGAGAAATCTTGAAAAAACCCCAAAAATATCTATGTCCTCCCCCCTTATCTCCAAAACTGGTGGACAAAAAAATATGAAAAAAATCATGGTAATATGTGTTTACGTAAAGATTACAGGAAAAATAAAGCGGTTGAGAAATTCACGAAAAAAAATGACAAAATTTAATTTATCATCCACAATACGAAACCCTCGGTTTGCGAGTCTGACTCGCACTTGGCCGGTTTTTTCAAGTGCGCTCATTCTCGAAACTAAAATTTTTAGCCTTGTTTATGTGCTACCTTCATCTCACAACACTTCCCCTCCAAAACTCTCTTACACGTTTTGATTGTATTTTCCAATGGAAAGTTTATGGTTTCAAAACCCGCGTTTTTGTTTATTGTAGTTAGTGCGGAAATGAAAATGGTATTTTCCTCCTTTTCTTTTGTTTTTATGCAAAAATCTCTGAATAAAAACCAACTTCCTCCATCCTGTGAAAACAATAGGTGGATATTTAACAAAAACAATAGGCAGATATTTCACTAAATTGCTTATTCAGCTTAGTGAAAATTTAAAATGCATCGCTTTCCTGAGAAATCTAGAAACCTTTTTACGGCATAAGGCGATATGAAAAAAAAATACGGGTGTTTCTTTTCTGTGTATTTCATGAAATACACGGAATATTTTAATAAATTTCTGGTATATGCGTTTTGACTATATAATTTACGGTTTCGAAATTGGAAAACATGTTTGGATACATTTTCCTCGATAGAAATAATTGTTAAACTGAGGTCTTCAAACACACTTTTTCTCCTCGTTAGACGAATAGGAACCATATACAGAACTCAAACATATTTTATTAGGTGTGTTTTAACAATATCTAGAGATTTGATATTTGAAATTTTGTTAGTTATTTTAGTTTTTTTATAAAAATTATAAAACTAAGATTTTTCGCTTTCGCCCTGAATCCGCCCCTCTCACACTGAGCGTGTTTTCGCTTGGAGTGACAGTGACAAAAATGAAATTCGCATAGCCTCTTAAAGTGGCCTGAAAATGGATAAAAATGTATACATATTTTGGCGGCACGTCTACACGTTTGCCGCATTCTTTTTAGATATGAATAATCACGTATAATTAAGCATAAATAAGGATTCATCTTTCGTCAAATATACATTACATACTAAACCATCATATTGGCAGTAACAATTTATTTTATATAGAACCACCCCCAAACATATAACATGACTTTGGTTGATAAAGCCAAATGTATACTGGAGACTCTTTAAGTGGTCAGGAACAAGGTTCAATAATCTTTATACCTGTACTCGTTTAAAAACGACGCCTAGTTAAGAAGTGTAGGAAACCTAAATTGAATTTTGCGATATTCACAGAAAGAGTCATTGATTACAAAGTTACCAGTATGAATTTGACCGTATAAACCAAAGTCAGATCTATGAAGCCAAAATAGAAAAATGAAATAGGCAAAACTACAAAGGAACGAACGACAAAGAGTTTTTCTGAACGTCCATTTCGATTTTCACTTAAGCTGTATTGCACGTTTTTGAAATTTGCAGATAAATTTACGACTATAGAAAATCCAACTATTTTGAAGGTATTGTAAATTATAATATCACAAATAAAAGTCTTCTTGTACGAGTTGCAGTATTTTATTTACTTAATTATTGCGACTAGTTTCAGTTCATTGAATTTAATCTTTAATTAAAATTTTAATTTGGACATTTCGCGTTTTATTATTTACTTATGAATATTTTTATCAAAACGCAAATATCCGTGTACCTTCATTTACTTTTAATTTTATTTTGACATTTATCTACCCTAAGACTTAGTTAGCTATCCTTTTTACTGTTTAGCCCGACGATGTCAAATAGACGAAACTAGTCGCAATAATTAAGTAAATAAAATAGTGGAACTCGCACAAGAAGACTTTTATTAGTGTTAGAATGAAGTTCCATCAAGGGGTCATACCTTACAGTAAAAAAAAAAAAAAATACCTTAAAAAAACATCGTCGTTTAATAAAAAGTATTTGCAAATAATACATTATTTGAGAATACATTTCGTTTTACACGATCGCTAATTTTTGAGTCATAGTTTGTTCTTGTAATTTCTGTCCAAACCTAAATAATCGATCTTTATCGCCACGTCATCATAACGAATATCTACTTTCATCCCTTCTTGTCTCTGAGTTTTTTTTTTATCTGAAAGCTCGTTAGTTTAAATTGTAAACCACAGCATAATCAGTGCTTCTCTAGTTATAAGCGAACATGTTAAAATTATAGTTATATGTATAGTTTATACCTATAAAGAAAAGAAAGAAGACAAGAAGAAAAGATAACATTAAATCTGACCAATTGAACCATATACCATTACTTTACTTCATTCACTTAGTTTCTAACATCATTTGTTAAGGACCTTATTGACATTAGTGTGGTATCTTAGATAATTCCACTTAAGGGCACTCAATGACATAACCTCGTTTGTCCTGAATCCCGCACTGAGTGGACGTACACACAACCTTCACGGATACAGTCTCTCTGTTATATTGAGCTAATTAGGTTAGGGAACCTAGCTATCTGGATATCGGGCAGGCTTTAGAATAAGGTAGTCAAGGAGTTAATTGTTGTTGTACTAGCTAGCAGATACAATTATTATTAAAATATCTTGTCAATAAAACACATTCTTGGTAACTGTTCCACTTTTATATCTATATTACACTAGCGACCGGTTTCGTTATAATAACATCGTCAGGCTATTGGATACGAATCATGAGATGGAAAATGTATTTCGTCTTTGTTTACATTTGTGTGACATCACAAATGTGTATGTTGTAGTAAACATTTGTGTAAAAATGTAGGGGAGGAACCCTAAAAAAATCTTTTTCTAAATTTTACTGTACCACTTTATTTGCGTGATAAATATGTATACCCATGCCAAATTACAGCTTTCTAGTACTAATAGTCTCTAAGCTAAGCGGCGGACAGACAGACAGACGGACATGGCAAAACTATAAGGGTTCCTTGTTGTTGACTACGGAACCCTAAAAATGAGCAGCCAGTGTAAAAAATATCTAATTATGTATTTAGTTTAATATAAACCCGAGGTCGTTTTTATGGGGAGCCGAAAATAATTTTCGCAAAAAGCGTTATGGAATCTTCTTGCGAATATTATTTATTAGTTTTATGTCGTTTCATAAAGTAGTTTTAGAGATCTTAGGCAACAAATTAATTTTATATTAATAAAAAACTGACTTTTTGCTACTTTTCCACGAATCCGTCCCACTCGCACTGAGGGTTTTTTCGCATATGGAGTAACAGGGACGCTAAAACTTTTACGTATCGCCACTTTAAACATTATTAGAAGAACGGGACACACCTGTTACGTTTTTATATTTTCCCGAATTTTCATTAAATTGTCGAAAATTGGGGAAATGAAACTACTGCTAATAATTTATTGAAAGTTTTTTTTTTATTATTCCTTACAAAAAAAACTTGTACATATAAAGTTAAATAGGCGATCTCACTTTTAATATAACTGAATTATTTTCACATTGTAGACATAATGTAGAGGTAAACTCCACCGTGAATATCATTTTAGGTCTACGTGCTTAGTAGTAAGTAAGTCAATTATAAGTCAATAATTAATAAGTCATTTGAGTCATTATTCGCACAAAATAAAAACTATCTTGAAGGCTTATATTCTTAATATAATTAAATAAGTATAATTTTGTTTGTGAGCGCTTGCAGCGACACATAAACCTCTTTTAGTTTTCGTCTGCTGTGTCAGTATTATTAATTGTTAAATAATATCGTTCTTAATAAAAAAACACATTAAAAAAAAACTATTCAAGGACACAGAGCACCCACAGAACTGATTCCATTCTTTATATAATGTCTCGTTATGTGTCCATATCAAAATAAGACGACAAGATTTAAAAAAGTCTGTGTTTTGTCTGAAACTATTGTATCCTGCTCCACACCAGATTTGAATTTTATTTGATCAGCCGAGCCATTTATGATTTTATGTCGCGATTCACGATTGGACAAACGTAAATATATGTGACCTATATACAGGCTGTTGATTTGGTCACCAACTTCCGTCGCAGGTAGGATATGTTCACGATACTGATGACGAAAAAAATATAAAATAAATACTTTTTTTTTCATACATTTATTTACGATTTTTTGAGATTGGTTTAAAACGCCTAGTGTACGAAATACATGATGAAATTGACTCAGCAGTGGCGGAGCGGCGGCAGGGCGGCAGGGCACCCGGGTATGTCGGTACTAGCACTTCGTGCCTCAGTGACCATTATTCAAGTGAATTTTTGAGTACACATAAAAAATACCATATATTTTATTTTTTTAAGTACTATGTTTTATGTATGCCGTTTTTTGGAAAAAGCGTTGTGAACACCTCCTACCCTGTGACGAAAGTTGCTGACCAAATCAACACTCTATATAAATAACTATAACGATATTTGGCCTAGGCCAAACTAGTTTGTCCTAAAATCGGGTTTACAAACGCAACAACGTAGAACGTGATATGTGGAACGCAAATATCCTACAAATTGTGTATTGAGTATTCGTTATCGAGGCTTCGTTACAAAGGGTTAGAAACGTTTCTTGGCGGAACTATAACATTCTGAAGCATGACTGGAACGATGAATATTTACCGGAATTCTCGCAACTTCTGCCGTTACAAAGTTTCCAAGAACTATTTGTTGTGTTTTTACCCTTTCTCTCTTGTTATATTTTTCTAGGAAGGTACAAATACCTTTTAACAGAAAATTTACAAATAGTTTGAGATAGCTTTAAATTGTGTATTTTCTGCGCTTTTAGCATTCTGGTGCCCGTTTTCCTTTAATTTGAAACATTTAGCGGGGATTCGTTTGGATATATTTTAAAACAAACTATCTGTTGTCGTAAACTATTATAATTTTTAAGATTGTTACAAAAAACAATAATATTATTTGTTAGCTAGCGCAAAAGTCTATCTGTCACTCTCTGTATCTCGTCGGCAGAATGCCTCTAGTTGCCCGTAGGGGGCGCGCGTGTCTCGCACCAGTGTTACCCGCTACAAACACGGAATTTATCCTAGAATCACTTGGATTCCTAAGAACAGGCAACTGAGCCAAGAGTATGCTCTTATCGCGCGCCACTGGCACATCTCGCGGCGCCACTTGACACTTGAATGGAATCGATTGAGATCATGCGTAACTCGGAGCCGCACGCGACGCGATGCGATGCCATAACGCGGCTCTGAGTGTGATCCGTTTTGCGCATCAAGGTGTTAACGCTTTTGTTACAGCATCAACGCATTCCATGAATAAAAAGAAATCGGAACAATTTTGACGCAAATCACAGGTATTGTTTAATTGTCTTATGACTTAAGCACATTTGAAAATAAAACACAGCGTCTAACAACTTTATCCAAGTAATTTTCAATGGAATTTTTACGAAATTTTAATTTTATGTTTGTTGACTATTACTCGTTAAGTTGCTAAGCTTACTTAGCTGTGATAATTTTTCTTTTAACTTCGTTATACATACTACTGCCGTGGATTTTTTCACATATCTACAAACAACCGTTTAGCTGGCAGGGGGGGGGGGCACCTGACTCCAACAAAAATTTGCAATTTAAAGCTTAATCTTTCGCAAATGGATTTTTGAATGGAAAAATAGTACCACAGTATTTTTTAAAGACTTATTTAACGATGACCCACGCCATGGGATTGACAAGAAAAGAAAAAACCTCACTATGACACATGTAGGAGACGAACGGACAGACGGACATGGCGAAACTACAAGAGTTCTTTGTTGTCTACGGAACGCTAATAATCTGACTGCACGAGTGTCGCAATGGCTTTGACACAAAAATGTATCAACTATCTATTCGACTAAAAGTTTTAAAGAAAAAATTCAATGTTTTTTTGGATGATCCATTAAGTTAGGCAAGGATTGTAGCCGCTCATAATTTACGGAATAACCCTTACTGAAGATTTTCTGTGGGAGCATTCAACTGCATGGCAGATATACTCTTTGCCTAGTCTTAAGCAAAAGAAGAAAATATAAATCACTGATGGTTATCTAAGTAACAAAAAAAATTACAAAATTTGAGCCAATCACAGCGCAGAAAACGCGTAGGTTTTTGCGATACTGACATACAACGTAAGTACTTGTAAAACTGTTTTTGTTGTTGTTATTAGGTTATACGTTTAAGTTGAGTAGGCATCTCGGAAATGCAAAAGTAGAACTATGTAACCAACGCGAAAAATAATTCCTGACGAAAGTGGAATCTGACGAATGTGTCCTAAATCGCCGAGTTAACTTGACCGTGTTATATGACCTAAAGAATGAAGGTACATAATATAATGGACGACACCCACTACACTATCCGTTACCAATACAACCAGCCGCGGGCACAATTGTTAATTCACTGTTACACTAACCAATACAACTAGCCGTGGGAACAATTGTCTTAATTAGACACGGTATCGTACGATCCCTTAACGGAAATAAAGCAGGCAAGCAAAATCTTTTCACGTTTCTACCTAACAAGGTCCCTAATTCTGGACGTAGATATAACGTTAGCAATGTACTTACGAAACAATGGGAGCTGGTAGGGCCTTAAAAGTGTTACCAGGTTGGATTTTTTGAAAGTACTTACTCTAGCAAAAAATGCCTTGAAATTATATGGTCATAAAAATCTGGAATAATTACGAAGGAGAAGAGATTTATAACGAAATATGTACAACAGCAACTCACTTTGATTTTTACAAGAAAAGCTCGACGTTTCGTGAGGTTAGTCAGGCTTCATCACCCTCGCGAGCACCCGGCATGCGCCGGAGCAGCCCGCGGAGCCTGATGAAGGTCACTTTTAAGACCCTTACTATTGCCAAATGGGTACTTTCTAAAGCTTACTCCTCGTTTATGGCCAAACCAAAAATAATGAAAAAATGTATTATAAATAATCAACTCTTAGACAACATATGCAACAGTTTTCTTTTTCATACCACCAAAACTTCTACATGATTTTTTTTTTTACTGAATGGTGTTTTTTGACCTCAAATTCCCTACTGCTCCTGAGTTGCTTGGCCGATTGAATTCATCTATGCTTTGATAAATAGATAAACTTTATAGCTATAAACATAACATAAGATTATTCAATCGAGTAATCACGTCCAAGTGAAAAGTATAATTTTCCCCTATTTCGCTCTATCAAGGACGCAGCGAGCGTCGTAACAGCCACTATGCATTGCGCGCTGATATGAACGTTATTTCAATGTCGTTTCCGTTGATATTTGTAGTGACAAATATCGAGCTGCTAATTTGGCGATGGTAATCGCCTTAAGGGGCAAATAACTGCTGGTGACCTTGAAAAGCCGCCGTAAGGTCCGGTTTAATTCAGATATTTTGTTAATCAAAACAAAAAGGTAATTTACTAAGTATAAGATTAATTTTTAATTTTTATCAAGAACTTCAACTAAATAAACACCAAAACAAGGTGCAAATTAAAACTTTTCAAGATTAAGCTCCGATTTAATTAATTGTGTAGAAACAAATTGAGACTTAGTCAAATTAAAGAGATTTTGACTACAAATGATTTCCTTTGATTAAATACATACATAATATACTTACGCCTGTCTTCCAAAGGGGCAGGCAGAAGCTAGAGATTTACACAATTTTCGGGAAGAATTGAGCTGAGGCTGTTAAATCTAAAGCATACTACAAATAATTCTATTTGTATATCATAAGTTTTATGTAAAAAAAAAGACATGATCTTGCTAAGTTTCTTGCCCTTCTTCTTAGCAAGACTAATCGAATGAACGGACGTAGACATGTATTTATATGTGTAACCTATTAGTATGTAGTATATAGGATGGGATTTGGTCGGCCGCCTGGATTCGTGCTGGGGGCTCGGTTGGTGATCATTGACCCTTGTTCCTGGTCCCTGGCCGGATCTCCGGTATGGGTTCGGGTGGTTGATTGGATTTCACCATGTATAATATATATTTTACCTATCATTTTAATCGTATATATATTGCTACATAAATTAAATAAATCCAGTTCTAGTTCATGAACATTTCATATTTTATTACATATATTTTTATAAGATTAAATTTTGACTTGTGAAACGTGTATTATATATACCTACTTTGCAAATAACTACAGAAACAAAGACATAATACAACCAAATGAAATTTAGTGAAGAGTTTAACCTATTTTCGATTTTGAGTTTTCGGTATTTCTAGTTTTTATACTGCTATCCTTGATTTAGAGGCTGTGTCCTAAGCTATCCCAACTATTCATTAAAATTCATTATAATTCATGAATTTCTTACTTGGAGACCCTCTCGAAACAATTCTGGGGAGAGTAAGAGAGGCAAAAAACCAGGAGGCCCACCGTACCTGGGACTGATGGATGGCGGTATATCCATCCCTAATAGACGGGCCTTATATAGAACAGACTGGTGACGGGCAGTGGTGTCACTAGTGCGAGGGTTCCAGCACCGCGCTCACCAACCCGCCTGCCCAGTGTGTGTGAGTATGGACAATTCTTCCAGGATGACCGCCGGGAGTGGCAAAGTCATAATTCATGACAATCCGGGTAAAAGGCTTGTTCACGCTACACTACGTTACCAGCATGACGTTAGAACATGACGTGTGATTCGCGTGCGCATGCGCGGATGACCACTCCCCCCCCCCCCCCCCCGCCGCGCGCGGATCGAGGCGCGCGCGGGCGCTGGACTCTCTCTGTTTCGTCCGAACTCTCTAGAGAGCGACACGTGTACACACATTCGCGACGCCACAAACAATATCGCATACGTCTCAGTGTTGTGTTCGCAGTGTTATATACCAGTGAAGTGTTCACGTTACTACACTGCCCTTTCTGCACATTCCTGACACAAACGCCGTCTGCATCATCCCAACAAGGAGGGACGCTGCACAGCGCATTTGCCGGCCCATCGAGAACAACATTCCAAAGCAAGGTCAGCGCACCCACATTGTTCCATTTACCCTCTATCATCAGCTCTGCATTTCCTGTAGCCAGCGGCTACATTTTGATCCTTCGAGACCGTTTTCGAATTCGAACCGTTAGAACCAGCCCCCTTTTCAGCCCCTACAGTCCATTTTCAATACAAGAAAAATTTTGGTCCGTCGAGCGGAAAATTTTTGGTTTATATCACCCCCCGCCTCCCCCCCGCCGGCCCGTAACTTTGTTTGAACCAGCCCCCGTCGATTTACTACAGTCCATTTTCACCCGGTTACATATTTCGGCCCCCCCCCGCCCCTTTACAGAATAAACTCAGTTTGTTATTATTATTCAGCTCAGATAACATAAGTATATTCATTCAGCCCAATTGTTTATTACAGTCCACTATACTTCTTTATTAAACCCAAATTTTACGAGATTTTGCGAGATATTTTTTCGGTGCGAGTATTTGCTTTATTTCGTGCATTTACGTAAGTTACGCACATACGTAAAACCCACGTATACGTAAGTTATTACGTAACGAACGTTTACGTTTACGAATTATTACGTTACCAAAGTTTGATCTGCATCATTGGATTGTCCGCTCATTTAGATCCGATTTCTGCGAGGTAAATACATTCTTTGTTCGTTTACGCGTTCGAGGCTTGTAGGTAGGTATTTTATTCTATAAATAGAATTTTCGACGACTGATGTGTTGTTGTAAATATACTGTTATGATATATTGCCGTCAGTTTTTTCGTGTTATTGTCTAACAAGTTCATCGGCCCTTTTCGATATTTTTGTGTTGCGGTAATCTCACGTCGCAGTAATAGTATTCCGGACAGTTTGATCGTGTTATTGTCTGCTTTTTAACCGGATATATATATAGCACAAATATAGTAAAAAAAAAAAATTTGTTTTTTCATCTCATCTCTGCTCTTATTGTTTATGGTACACATATAGGGTGTTCCACGTTGGTGTATCAGCTCATATACAGGTTGTTTTTTTTTTTTTTTTTTTTTTAATATTTTTTCTTCTCTTTCGTGTTTATTTAAGAGTTCCGTATTCCGTTTGAACATAGTCATTGTTACTTCATCCGCGCAAGTGTCTCAGCTCTGTTCATCTGTCTCATTATATATTTTGGTTGTACGTCCGCTCTTATAGTTCAGTTCAAAATCGTTGCGTATTTTGTCTTAGTAATCAACCACCTACTTTAACAAAATTAAGATGCCTTCGAAATCACAAGCCGCGATGTTTCGTGAGGCCGTAAAGGCGATAGTTCTGTTAAAGGAGATCGGTGCGGCGGTAGAGGCAGGCGACAGAAAAACTTATTCTGTGGCGGATTTCACCGCTCGTTACGCAAACATACAAAGCGTTAAAACTAAGTTAGAGAACGTATATTACGAGATCCTTGACGATGAGGATTTGTCCGACGAAACTGAGGCAACCTACACAAAAAATTTTCAGTCGGCACTTAGCTACTATGATGCTATCCTAGTGGCATTTGAAAAATTAAATGAAAAATCAGCTCTTCCGGACAAGACGCAACCCCTCAGCTCAGGTACACCCGTTGGTGTTTTACCAAAGATACCCATACCGGAGTTTCATTCGAACGTTGAAGAATGGCCCTCATTTATTGCCGTTTTTAGGAGCCTCGTCAGTGAGATGGCTACAGTTTCGGATGCTGTAAAGCTGCATTATTTGTTAGGCGCCCTAAAGGGTGAGGCACATGATATGGTGAAACACCTCTACCCTACCAACGAGAATTATCCCATAGCCATGGAAATTCTCACCAAGCGTTACGACAATCGTCGCGTACTCATTGACCGATTTGTGGACATTATAATGAACCTTCCGCACATCCACATGCGCTCGGATATCCGCACATCGTTCTTAATTCCGCTTATCTCAGCGCAAAGCGCTCTCCGCAACCTCGATCTGCCCATGAAAGACTCCGACTATGTTTTCGTGTCCATGGTGGTGCGAAAACTGCAAGGCGAGCTCCGCACTCTTTTCGAGCGGAAGTACGGATCTCGTGCAACTCTGCCCACGCTCAAGAACCTCATTGAGTTTCTGGAAGAGCACGCACGCTGCAAGGAGAATGAGTCATCGTTCCTTGCGTCACAGGAGGCTCCTTCTTCATCACGGCTCGGCCCGTCAGAAAGGCTCGCTCAGCTCAATAAGCTGCTTCAGCCCACTCGAGGTACTCCACGTCAGCCCTACCAGGCTCATCAAGAGTTCCGCCCCATAGCTCCTCGGCAGGACAATCGCTCCCCCCGTCCTATTCGTCAACCATTTATGGCATTTGAGACAGCGCCAGTTTACTCGGCCCGATCATCCCCATCACCCACTCGCCGACAGGATTATTCGGCTCAACCTTCTTCCCCTACTGGTGGTATGCCATGCCCATACTGCAGGAATAGGGGACACAAACTCATCGCATGCCCAGGATTTAATAACCAACCGGTTCAAGGTCGGTGGGACTTTGTGAACGCACGCAACCGGTGCCGACGCTGTTTGGGTCCTCATTATGAGAACGAGTGCAGGTCTACACGTGCATGCAAGGAGTGTGGGCGGTCTGACCACCACACTTCACTGCATCGTCATGGGGCCATGTCTCCGACACGATCATCTGCTCATTTGCTGCCTCCGTCTCTACGTGAGCAGCCCAGACAGCGCTCAGCGCATGAGCCTCAGTACCGTTCGGCACATGCTACACAGGCATATACGTCCCATCCCAACTCGCCCACTCAATCGCGATCGCCAAGTAGGTCTCGGGTAGGTAGTCAACAGTGACTACCTACAATAACAGAGCACTATGAAGGCGAGGACGATCAGCACTCAGCACACTCAGCACACTCATCACACATTCACTCATCACATACACACTCAGCTCATTGTCACTCAATGACTTCAACTCCAACAGAAAATTACTGTAACTCCGCACAACGTGTAGTGAACGTCACCAACACGCCAATTTTGTTGCCAACCGTCTCACTTAAAATAGCAGACGTAAATGGTCAATTTCACTCAGCACGAGCCTTGTTGGACTGTGGAAGTATGCTGACTCTTTGTTCTCAGCGCATGGCCACAATTTTAAATTTGCCATTAAAACATAGATCTCTAAAAATCGCAGGAGTTGGAAATCAGCACACACAAGACTCAAAGGCATCAATCACAATTGTATGCCGCCCTACTCAAGGTGACACACCTATGATCACGGCCACAGCCCATATATTGAAGAACGTAACTGGGTACCTACCGTTGGAAAAGGTTCCAGATCTCGCTCAGTTAACAGGTCACCCGCCGATTCCTCTTGCTGATCGAGAATATCACACACCAGCTCCGGTTGATCTAATACTAGGATCTGACGTTCTTGGTCAAGTGTTAGACGGAACCAAGGTGTCGCTCGGCCCTGGCAAGCCTATAGCCTTCGGCACGATATTTGATTTTACATTGATTGGACCTTTCGAAAGTTTACATACTTCACCCACGAATCAGGTCAACTCAGTTCACATTGTTGGCTCTCACACGGACTCAGAGCATTCCACTCATGACATTCACAAAAGTCTTGAGAGGTTTTGGGAATCCGAGGAACCCCAAACCTACAAGCATACCAGCCCATTAGAGGATCAGTGTGAGGACATTTTCCGCACCACAACTACTCGTGAACCATCAGGTCAATATGTGGTTACACTGCCCTTTCTGCACAACGCGCCGACATTAGGTTCCACTCACGCTATTGCGCTACGCAGGTTTCTCAATTTAGAGAAAAAGCTGCTAGCGAACCCGCCCTTCCGCTCGAAATACGTAGAATTCATGTCAGATTACATAAAATTGGGACATATGTCGCCGTGTCACCCCAATACCTTTGCTCATAAATCCCATTTCTATATCCCACATCATGGCATATTCAAGCCAGGATCAGAAAAGTTACGCTGCGTGTTTGACGGAAGTTGTAAAAGCTCAAATGGCGTCAATTTAAATGATTGTCTCCATACAGGTCCAGCTCTTCAACAAGATATTGTTGACATTATCATGTCCTTCAGGATCTACTCACAAGTTTTCAGCACAGACATCCGAATGATGTTCCGAAATATACTCATTCACCCAGAGCAAAGACGTTTTCAACTCATTCTCTGGCGGTCTTCACCCGACCAGCCCTTGCTCACGTATGCCCTTAATACCGTCACATATGGATTAAGGTCCAGCCCATACCATGCCATCCGCACTTTACTCCAATTGGCTGATGACGAAGGTCATCGCTACCCCCACGCTGCTCAGGTCCTCCGCAAATCAATATTTGTGGACGACATTCTCTCAGGTGCAGATTCTGTAGAATCTGCTCAGTCGCTCCAAAGCGAACTGATCGAGTTACTCGCCCTAGGTGGCTTTCAGCTCAGTAAATGGACATCCAACTCGCCCCAGCTCCTTGAACGGTTCCCAGATGACCAGTGCGACATGCCCAAGGACTTTGACTTCAGTCCCGACTCTAATTCCATTAAGGTTCTGGGAATACAGTGGATTCCTCAAACTGATGAGTTCACTTATCGCATTTCTCTGCCCACTCATGCTCAAGTCACAAAGCGCTCCATTCTCAGTACAGTAGCGTCTCTCTATGACCCCAATGGCTGGGTTACTCCAGTCATCTTCCGCGCAAAGATTCTTCTCCAGAAGCTTTGGCTTCTGAAAATAGGATGGGATGAGCCTATCTCTGAAGAAGTCCACACAGAGTGGCAACACATCTCAGAGGATCTTCCTCAGCTCTCAAACCTCCGTTTACCTCGACACATTTGTAAGTACAAGCCCACGTCTACTTACTCACTTCACGGGTTCGCGGACGCATCAGAGGCTGGCTTTGGTGCCGCTATCTACCTTCATGAGCGCAATATCACTGGACATGTCAATGTACACCTAATCATTGGCAAGTCCAAGGTCGCACCCATAAAGACTCGTCTCTCAATCCCGAAATTGGAGTTGTCAGCCGCGACTCTTTTATCTCAGCTCATGACTCGAGTGTCAGCCCAATTGTCAGCTCATATAGCCATTCAAACACACACATGCTGGTCAGATAGCACAATAGTGTTGGCATGGCTCAATACGCCACCTCACCGATTACAGACTTTCGAGGCCAATCGAGTGGCTAAGATCACAGCTATTTCAACTAGCCATACGTGGAGGCATGTGCCCACGAATCTCAACCCTGCTGACTGTGCAAGCAGAGGCATGTCTGCCCAGTCTCTCTCACTTCATGACCTTTGGTGGTCACCCAGTTGGCTCAAAGAACCTACCTGCACTTGGCCCAAGATGCCACCCGCTCTAGGCCATCATGCTCTCCCAGGCCTTAAGCCCAAAAAGGTACCAGCACACATAGCAGTCCCAGATATCGATATGGACTTGCTCACTCGCTACAGCTCACTTGACAAGCTCGTCGGAGTGACGGCTTGTATTAAAAGGTTCATATTCAATTGTCGGCACAGCCCAGATGCACGGCGCTCTGGTCCGTTGACAGTTAGTGAACGCAGGGACGCTCTGTTGCACTGGGTCCGCTCTGTTCAGCACAATGAGTTTGCTGAAGACATTAATCGTATCCAGACTGATAAGGTTTGTCCCGTTCGGCTCCAGCGTCTCTCGCCCTTCATAAAGGACGGCCTCTTGAGAGTCGGTGGTCGTCTCTCTCACGCGTCAATTAGGTATGACGCTCAACACCCACTCATTCTACCCAGTTCAAGTCCGCTCGTAGATCTCATTATAGATCACTATCACACAATACACTGCCACCCTGGAGCTGACACATTACACGCCATATTACGCCAGCAGTACTGGATTCTGTCCGCTCGTCGTATTATTAGACACCGCGTGTTTAAATGTATTAGATGTTTCCGGTGCCGCGCTCAGCCTAAGGCTCCGCTCATGGCTGATCTACCAGCAGACAGAGTTACTCCTCAGCCAGTTTTTAGTCACGTCACGACGGACTTTGCTGGCCACTTCTTCGTTAAATCCAGCACGTTGAGGAACGCGAAACTCATAAAAGCGTACTTTTGTATTTTCGTTTGCCTCGCAACAAAGGCGGTTCATTTGGAACCAGTCTCTGCACTCTCAACGGAAGCGTTCTTTGCGGCATTGCAACGTTTTATCTCACGTCGCGGTACTCCGGTTCTCATTCGTTCAGACTGCGGCACAAACTATGTAGGTGCTAGGAATCAACTCATTGAAGTTCAGAACTTCCTCAGGTCAAACAATGATGCAATCACTCACAAGCTCGCGAATCAGCACATAACTTGGTTACTGAACCCGCCTAAAGGGCCTTGGTTCGGCGCACTGCACGAAATAAACGTAAAATCCACCAAGCAACTACTTTATCGTGTGATAGGTGAACAGCACCTCACTTTTGAGGAATTCTCTACTCTTTTGGCTCGAATTGAGGCTGTACTCAATTCAAGACCCCTCTGCCCAATTTCATCCGACCCTACGGACTTTGAACCTCTCACGGCCGGACATTTCATTATTGGTCGTCCGCTCACCGCTCTACCTGAGCAGTCTTTTGACGACAGACCCATATCTGCTCTTAAACGGTTTCAACTCATTCAAGCGCTCTCTCAGCGCTTTTGGACTCTCTGGTCCAGATCCTACCTCCATACCCTGCAAACCCGCTCCAAATGGCTCTCCCCTTCTTCCCCTCCTCAAGTGGGTGAACTGGTCCTCATCAAAGAGGATGACCTGCCTCCGCTCCAATGGAAGTTGGGAAGAATTCTCCGCACGATACCTGGCAAGGATGGAGTGATACGAGTTGTGGATCTGGACACAGCTCATGGAAATCTGCGACGACCTGTGTTCAAGATAGCCAGGCTGCCGTTGGATTCAGCTCAAGAGGAGCCGCAGCCCCGGCCCCCCCAGGATGTTCACGCTACACTACGTTACCAGCATGACGTTAGAACATGACGTGTGATTCGCGTGCGCATGCGCGGATGACCACTCCCCCCCCCCCCCGCCGCGCGCGGATCGAGGCGCGCGCGGGCGCTGGACTCTCTCTGTTTCGTCCGAACTCTCTAGAGAGCGACACGTGTACACACATTCGCGACGCCACAAACAATATCGCATACGTCTCAGTGTTGTGTTCGCAGTGTTATATACCAGTGAAGTGTTCACGTTACTACACTGCCCTTTCTGCACATTCCTGACACAAACGCCGTCTGCATCATCCCAACAAGGAGGGACGCTGCACAGCGCATTTGCCGGCCCATCGAGAACAACATTCCAAAGCAAGGTCAGCGCACCCACATTGTTCCATTTACCCTCTATCATCAGCTCTGCATTTCCTGTAGCCAGCGGCTACAAGGCTTTTGTTTTAATAGCTTCTAAAAATTAACCACCTTGTGCCTTTGCAAATTTATGCACGTGTCAGAATTGCCATCCCAAATTGACGAAATTCCATAAAGTATAAAAAAATATCGGTAGAACTGGCAACACTCCGCTAAAGACGAAAATTTCATTTCATAAACCGAGACGCGTCGAAAATTGGGAAAGTCATTAAGGTGAGGAAAAGGTGCAATTAGGGATCTAGAGCGGGGTTCCGTAGGTTTTATACTTATTTATAGAGAGGTGTCACTTTCAAAAGAAAGGTCACTGCGACATGAGCCTGGGGTTTCATTCGGTTTCTTTCTCTCTCTTAAGTGTTAAGATTACGTTACGAAACTAATCAGTGATTTGGGAGGTAAAGTTAAAATTAAATGATAAACTTAATTTCAAACTCTAAAATAAAGCTTAAGGAACTGTAATTGTCACTTAAGCTTTCAAAGAAGCCTTCAGATTCTGAAGTGTCGTACAGTCCCAAGAATTTTGTTAAGAGCCAATAAATAGCGGTCAATAAATTGTTGTAGTTTTTTTTAATTGTGCATTCATATTGATGCTGGCCTTGACTGGGATTATGGAGGACTGGAGGTACCTCCATCTTACTCGCAAACCCTCCGAAGTAAGTCGGGGGAGAGTAAGAGGACGGCTGGTAAACTTGCGCAACCACAGGTGGCCCGCCATGCATGGCGCCGATTGGTTTGATTGATTGGCGGTAAATAGAATGTGATAAATTTGTTACTTTCAACATATGAGTTAGTATGTATTAATAACTACCGAAAATTATTAATAATTTGCAATTGATCACTCTCACCGTAACACAGTGGCGCGCCTGGAACTTTTTGTTGGGTGTAACATATACATCCCCATTTGCCAGGCCTTATACAAAACAGACTGGTGACGGCAGCGGCGTCACTAGTGCGAGGGTTTCGGCACCGCATTCACCGACCCGCCTGCCCAGCGTGTGCGGGTTTGGAAATTTCTTCCAAGAGGACCGTAAAGAGTAGCAAAATCTTGAAAAATCCCATGTCCAGCAGTGGACGAACTAGGCTGATGGATGGATGGATGGATTGTAGCAATATATTGTGATTTTTATATATTTTTTGACAATGGGCTCATGCTTGGCCGTTATTGCGCCTGATGGAAAGCGTCGATAAGACCTAGGATGATGCGCGCTCGCAGAAAAACTGGTAGAGTGAAAGTTAGCTAACCGTTAATCAGACTTTCGCAAAGTCTACGGAAGTCGGAAACGAACAAATGAACTGATAATGCGCAATAGCCTGGAACCACTCCCCCTTCAGTGTCGTGAATGAGATATTATACAATAATTAATTTCACCAAATACTTTAAAATTGTATAACATTTTTACAAAAAAAAAAAAACATATCCACGAAGGGATGTCATCGGTGTTTCCGAGAGCAGACTGCCACTGAAATGGTCAACACTCGTACACCTTCCTTTCACTGACGATTTTTAGAAACGTTTCTAAACGGTCAACCACTCTATTTAAAAGTGGGTGTACGTTTCAGTTTCAGTTTTATCTACGTTCTTTTATTATTATTTCTTTAACCCTTAAGCAAAAGTATCTGAAAAAAACTCATTACTAAATTGCTACAAACAAAAAATGTATACAATGGTTCAGTCCATAATATTCGTAGGGCCTTACTAAATTTTGTTAAAACAAGCAATAAAATATTATAAAACAAATTATTGACAAAGAGCTAGTTCAAGTTTGACGGTTAAAAAAAATTTAATATCAAGGAATGTCCCTTTTTCCCGTGCCACTGATTTATCCAGCTTATCCATCGAAGTCTACAAGACTCTTCCAATTTTGTAACTACTTACTTGATGCAGCAGCTAAATGCACATACTAATTATTAACGCGAGAGCAATGTGTGCATTTTTTTTAAATTGTTATGTAGAAAATAGCTTTCATGTTGTGCATTCCATTACCTAGGCAGCATGTACGAGAAAAGTATTTCATAAATTCCTTTTAAAATGTATCAAAGACACAGCGTGTTTATTCGGCAAAGTTATGCTTCAGAAAATACTTTTTGTTTTCGTAATAATATATTTTAACGAAGCATCCTTTCCTTTTTAAGCTTCCTTTGACGTCATTTAAAATCCTTTTATACATTTCGCATGCTTCTTTTAATGATGTTTATAAAAGTTACTTTGAGCCAAAAAACGGACCATTTGGAACTTTGAGATTTTAAGGTTCATAATAATATACAAGGTGTAACAGAAAGGCGTAAACATATTTGAAGAGCTTATTCAGTCAATGGTATAGAACAACTGTTACTATGGAACAAATCCTGTATATAAAAAAAAATACTTGCTTCATAGGAAAATGCAATGTCGCTCGGCCGAAATGTATGGAAGGGCAGATTTTTTTTTGAGATTTCAGGGTTGAATCTATACTAAAAGTTGTTCTATACCAATGACAGAATAAGCTCTTCAAATATGGTTACACCTTTCTGTTACACCTTGTACAGGTACATATCAATAAAGAATAATATGTTATCTGTTCGGATAATAAAATAGTAACAAAGTCGTGTTTTGCGAAATTTAAATAAATGTTTTATTAATATACTGCCTATCTAACGTGTTCATGATGAATGCAATTGGTCTTTTCTTTTTTTTTTGCCAATATTTGAGATTTTTAAACCATTTCGAGGAATAGCTTTCCTGAACTGTTTTTAGTAGACAGATTTTAAAGTGAGCGTGCATCTTTATTAGACAAAGAAAATAAATCAGGTATTAGGTAGAACTGTGACTAAACAGTTTCAAGCCAAAAGGTTATTCTCTGAACACCTATTCTACGTATTCCGGCACGACCGAAAATATTTTCGATGCAGAAATTCATGTCTTCGTTAGGAACTTTACAGAATTTAAAAATTGCCTATATATCTAGCTATAAAATGACAGGGAGTAAAATAATGAAAAATTCCACTCTGTGACGCTGAAGGCTCTGTACATGATGTTTTTCTTTTATCAAGTACACATGTGAACAAGCTTGTGTTTTCAAGAACAAAGAAAATGTATTTGTTCTTAAAATAATCTTTGATTTTGGTCTGAAGAGTAAACATAATAAGGCTTTGACAAAAACCAATATTGAATTTCAATCAATTGAGCCCAACAAAAGAGGTGAATAAGGCATAATTTTACTTTTATTTTTGTTTGATTTACAAATGAGTTCGTCTCCTACATGAAGATTTTTATAAAAATAAATTACATTTAAAAAGCTAAAAACAGTAGTAAAATAATTTTTTTGATATCTTGAAAAAATTACGAAGTTATTGGCAATCAAATTCAGCTTAACGGCATGTATCGTAAAGTTACCGACACGATTTCATACTAAATGTGATAAATATCGCTAACTTCGGTATTAGTAGAAATTTTACAAAAATTGAAAAAGTATTGTGCTTTGCATTAACCAATTAATCAGTTACCAAAAAATTTACTCATATTTTACTACAGGAGACGAGCTCAATGTCTGATAGGCAAATTTATAACTCATAGGCAAATTTATGTCTGATAGGCAAATTTATGACTCATAGGCAAATTTTGCGAACGTATCGTAAGTTGTTTTGCGTGGCTAAACTATCGCTGCATGCCGTATGTACATTACCTTACAAAATATGAGAGAATAAGCTCAATTGATCTATATTTGTGGTGCAAGAAAGTAAAGAAAATGGTGTAATTGAAATAGAACCACTGATTAATTCGGCTTTTAGATGGAATTATTTTTATATTCTAAGACTCACCCACGATATCATTTCAACGTCATATAATTTAAAGAAGAGAACACTTAAAAAATATTAAGTAAACTTAAAGCTATTGCGTTTTATATAGTATCCTGTCTATTTTATTTTTGTCAAACCGATTAACCATGAAGTTGTGCATTTGGCTCGTCTGCTTTCACGATCCAACATTCTAGCCTTATATCAACTCGTTATACCAGATAAATTAATGAACAAAAAAGAAATATTTACTTACAAAATGAATTTGAAATTGCAAAATTAAGATGGTCATGGAATCATTATTTCACGTAGAATAGGAAATTTCTGATTTATTCCTTCACTCTTGCCAGAAGCTCTCTTTGTAACACAAGATTGGATATTTGATGATAATCAGTGAGTAGAGCTTTTTTGTACTTACGAAAATAAGCTTTTAAAATGTCGTATCTTTTTATTGCGTTAAACTACACTTTTTAGGGTTCCATAGTCAATAACAAGGAACACTTATAGTTTCGCCATGTCCGTCTGTCTGTCTGTCTGTCTCTCCGCGGCTTAGCTTAGAGACAATTAGTACAAGAAAGTTGTAATTTGGCATGGGTATACATATTTATTACGCCAATAAAGTGGTACAGAAACATTTTTAAAAATATATTTTTTAGGGTACCTCCCCTACACGTAAAGTGGGGACGATTTTTTTTCTCATCTATCCCCTAGTGTGGAGTGTCGTTGGATAAGTAATTTAAAAATATTGGGATGTAAGAAGACCATTTTTCGATCCAGGGTTTTGTTTGCGAAATATTTAACTTAAAAGTGTTAATTTTTGTTATACTCAAGTGTGCCGGCGAAACGGTTGTATTTGGAGACGTGAAAACAATCACGGCAGTAGTATACATAACGAAATTTAAAGGAAAACTATCACGGCTAAGTAGGCTTTACAAGTTAACGAGTACAGATCGCGCCAAATGGAGCGATTCGCATCAGCGGGAACAAAATGTATGGGCCGTTCGAGGAGCAACCTCCGAGGGGACTAGAAGTTTGGCGCGATCAGGAACCGTTTCGCTGGCAGGGGAGGGGGGGGCACTTGACTCTAACATAAATTAACACTTTTAAGCTTAATATTTCGCAAACGGAACCCTGGATCGAAAAATGATCTTTTCACACCCACAATATTTTTTAATTACCTATCCAATGACATTCCACACTAAGGGATAGACGAGTAAAAAAACCTCTCCACTTTACGTAAAGGGGAGGTACCCTAAAAAAAAATCTTTGTCAAAATTTTACTAAACCACTTTATTGACGTGATAAATATGTATATCCATGCCAAATTACAGCTTTCTAGTACTAATAGTCTCTAAGCTAAGCCGTAAACAGACAGACAGACAGACGGACATGGCGAAACTATAAGGGTTCTTTGTTGTTGACTACGAAACCCTAAAAAGGAAGATGCGTTACGTTCTTATATCGTCAACTCGCAAAATGGACCTCTTATTTGAACGAAAGAGTTAGAGCGACAAGCTTCGACAGTAGCGCGAGCGAGATGAAGCGAGTAAATACAGCCCATGGCTGTATTTGTAGGTCCACGCACCGGAAGCCGGGTACCGTGTCTTCCCTTTTGTTTTGTCTAAGTAGATACCCATGCCGTACCTTAGAAAAAGGGTCTTGACAGACGGATAGACTTACAAACAGAGAAAAAAGAAAACAAACTGATCCTGTGAGGAATCCGTTTTTCCATGATGAGATACGGAACCCTAAAAAAGTGGATTAGCCGTGTGTGACGGCCCGATCCACATAGTCAGAGTAAGAAGCAAATGATGTGTGACGTCATTTCTAGCCAATGCGATACCTTTTAAAGCAATAGCGATAGATGTTGAAGTTAGATAATAAGGCCCTAGGCACAGTATAAGGGAAAGGAAGCAGTATTATGTCTTCATTCGGCCATGATAGAAACGGCCCGAAACGATTTATGCACTGAAATCAACCTTGTCAATTTGTGGTGAAATGGTTAAATCCTGACAAAAACGTACCGCAACTAACAGTCACTGGTCACGGGGCATCCCTAGTGCGTGTTTACGTATCGAGCGGCCGTAGGTATTTATTCCAAGGACACTCCCCGTCGTAATACTGCTTCCTTATACTGTGCCCTAGGTCTCCAGAATCAATGTTCAAACTAGCATTCAATTTCAATCACACAGTAGACAGATACAAACCTACATATATGTAATTGCGTTAGACACGTGTCGTCTTGGATCAAACGCGGAAATAGACATCTGATAGTCGTTCATAAACTCACACCGAGTTGGGTTTCCTACCCGGTTCGCAACACTAACCCGTTCAAAAATGAACTCGCGTCTCAACACCGACTGTTCAAAAATGACAGTGTCGCTACACTGGTGTCAAATTTTTCAACATCAACTCTGAGCAGGGTTCGCAAGGTTCGTATAGGCTACAAACGTCACCTGACATTCACGTTAATTTTCGTAAATGACATGAAGTTAATTTTCGTACCGAGGGGGTCTTCTCAACGTTATAGTTGATATATTTACGTTAAATTTCGTACAGAGGGGGTCCTCTCAACGTTATTATACTAAATATTATGTAAAAATGACAACTGACGTTTGGAGTGTCGCTACACGACGAAACCCGTTCAAAAACTCAGCGTTACAGTGTTCCTACCCAGCCCAGGGTTATTTAATGAACGCACTTCTGTGGTGCTCGGGTTATAAGGTATATTAACTCGGTATAGCGAGACAGTCATGTGTTAGTCAATGTATACATACAAGATGTATCAGAGATGTGGTACCTACTATTATTTCGCTTAGATTAAATTTAATTCGAAAACAATTTCGGGATGGTTTAATAAGCCGTATTTTCGAACTTGTGGTCTAAAAATCTCGTGATGATAAATATTTTTACGAAAAAGCTGCACCTTCCATTTACCTTAGTGTGACGTCACTTGAGAAATGGCTGTTTAGAATTGTCAAGATAAATTTATAAAAATTTGCTGCCGACTGATTTGACTCCATCTGGATGACAGATGAGTTGACAGACAGATACAGACCACTTTTTTATAAGCTATCACACATCACAATCAGTATAATGCCTAAAATTCTCAAGTGACGTCATAACCGACAATTCTTTAAAAAATCATAAAAAAGTATTGGTTAACTTATATACCAAAATAATGAAATCTGTGTCATAAAATGGCGTATATTCTCTGAAAAAAAAAAAATATTTCAATTAAGCTTTGGGAATTCTGATCGCACATTTTGTATTGTCTTGAAATTACACCGGTAGGAATGTAATTTTTATTTCGGAGTTTTGAAGTGGTGTTCATGTACGCATCTCATTTAGGGTGGCCTCTTCAGCACTCGTAGCACAGTGTTTAATCGATTCAACTAGTGGCGTCGCGCGCGATTAAACACTGTGCTACGAGTGCTGAACTTGTGCGTCACTTCTGGGACGAAATTTACGAAAGAAGTCCTGAAGATCAAGGCATTTTAGTATTAAGTACTTATAATAAAAGTACTTTGACAGGGTAGTTCTTTCGTACGTACTACTTAGACAAAGACAAAGACAAAGAAATTTATTTGTTAAAACATGAGTAAAATATAAAAGATGGTGAACGAAGAGCTTAGATCTATCACGTTTTAGCCTAAAAGGCATACAAATATTAAAGAGGTGACAATGTGCCTCTGGTAAATGTCAGTCGGACTCCTACAATTTGAATATTTAAATTCTAAATTATGTAATAAATTCTAATTCTAATAATAAATTCTAATTCCACATTACATGATATGTCATATTAAGTTATAAAAATGTCAAGTATAATAAATGCAAATTAAGTCATGTTTAGTCATGTATACCTAATACATTATACAAGTTATAAGTTACTCTCAGCTTGTACTTTCAGTTAGATTATCGAGAAGATATTCTTCTATCGTATAGTAACATTTATTAAGCAATATCGTTTTAAACTTATTTTTAAATTCATTTCCATCTAACTCTCGGATATTCTTATTAATTTTGTTGTGTATTAGAGGACCCATACAGTATACACTTTTATGCATGAGCGCCGTGTGTGCCCTACGAATATAAACTCTCCTCTCATCCCTTTGTTTTCGCCTACTACTTGATACATACTATGAAAAAAAAACGGAATTACAGAAGCTGGATATTTTCTCCATGGAGTAATCACATTAATTGGTTAATTGACTTGCCATACGCAAAATATAAAATTTGTGAAGATGTGATGATTTTTTTTGTTTATGTATTTATATATACGATGCCAGGCCCTAGGAGGGTATGTACTATTATTTATATAACTTTGCTAGTATTTTGTATACCTTATTTTCCATATACGCCACCTCTTCAGCAATCCCATCGTACAATTTCTTCCACATAAAGGTTGCCTGGAAGAGATTGCTTTAAGCGATAACACCATCTATTAGTTCTTGAAATTAAATTTATTATATTCTATTCTTCTGTGGAAATAAAGCTATATTGTATCGTATTTTGTTGTGTTGTGGACTGTGACTTGCATTTCACACTCAGAACACCTCCGACACCCCCTCGGGGATTCATGGTGTGACGATATCCTTTTTATTTTGTATAAAAATCTTCATCAACGGTCGTGTGTTTTCCGATTAATTGAGGCAGCAACAGGACATTTATTTCCAAAATAGCATCTGTCTCTGAAATCTCCAAGTTAGCCTAGATTCTCCGATGAGTGCCACTCGTTTCCGGCTGCCGCCGCTGGAAGTGGCGCCACTTTCGCTATTTCCGCTCGTGACCAGCAAGATGATTCCGACTTGTTATACGTACGTAGTATTCGTTGGATTTTGATTATATTTGGACTTTTGTCCAGTTGAGAGCTAGGTAGCTTTGCGTGTTAAGTTTTTTTATCTAGAAGACTTAGATTGATAAATTTAGGTATTTTATAAAGCAAGTAGGTATTATAGCTAGGCTAACATCTCATTTCAGGATACCTTCTTCCATCATATCTCTTTAATAGTTTATATATCTGTATAGATAAAAAATTGATCATTGCTAAGATATACAAATTAACTTTTTGTTCCTTAACCCATTATGGAATTCGGGTGGTTAAATAAACTTCCCCTTATATGTACAGATGAGTCAAACACATCTGTGTTGGATATATATTTTAGCCACCGTTTTACGACAAGCCACCGACGACGGCACGCCATCCACTAGTATATACGAAATGTCTTGTGCGTAACATGGTTTAAAGCTTATATTTTAATGCTTTACTTTGTGGTGGTCTGGTGCCCATCCGTTGTAATGTGCGATGACCTTTAATGACGAGCTCAGAAAATTAAACCAGATGCTGTATTGATCATAACCACTTCCATATAAAAACTTTCGAAACAACGTGAATAAAAAAATCACTTCACCAATGTCTATAAATGATCTGATCATTTTCTATGAAAAAGTGAAAAAAAAATATTTGCAAAATCATAAAACGAAAGTACATGATTACATAATATTGATTAAATGATTATAATCAGTAACTGTAGAGCATTTTCTGAGAACACCATTAATACATCCTGTATTACATTATTAGGGATTGTATCCAAATAATAGACAAATTCTGGGGAATCTATGCATGGTTACTAAAACTATGATTAATGTCAATAAAAGCATAAATATATTCTTATCTCCAGACCGGTGCCAATCAATGTCCAGTATTGTCACCGTTCAATAGTTCAGAAATAACTTAGAGGCGTCTCTTTTGATGTCTGATATTTTTGTAGCCTATTGTGGCCCTGACCCAGTGTTGGGTCGAAAAAGCAAAACCCTCCCTTTCTTGAGTTATCACGATCTTTAACAAGAATGTCAAACTCAGTAACTTTTTACCGCGATTTCGAGTCCGACGCGACCAACTCAATTCTGGGCGCGGCCAAATGTCATGCTGTTTCATTTCGCTATCATATGCAAGCTTCATGAAACTTGCGAAGACAATACAATCGTGCCGATTTCGTCGCGAGCGCAAAATTGGAAGCTTGTTTCAGTAGAAACATGATTTTGGCATGATTATTTTAATTTACATTGACGACATGCCAAATAATATTCAACACACAAAGATTTTATTCGCTGACGACAGCACTGCTATAATACATTGTAATGATACATACATACATATACTCACGCATGTATCCTAGAGGAGTAGGCAGAGACTACAGATTTCCATCTGCTAGGATCCAGACACACCTCTTTCGCATCTTTCGCATCTTTCACATCCATCAATCTAGTCTAGCTCTTTAATTCCGGATATTCTTCAGTATTCTTCAGTATGTCGCCAATGTATCCTAACAAAATGAGATAAATAATACTCTAAATAAATTTATAAAATGGCTTGGTACAAATAATTTAATTGTTTATTTAGAAAAACTAAAATAATGCAGTGTTATCAGAGAGCAAGCAGAATAAGCGATATGAATATTAACTAAAATGAACAAAAATTCACGAAGTACAAATTAATGAAATTTTAGGATTAAAAAGCATAGACAATAAACTGGCATGGAAACTTTACTCAGATAATTTATGCAAACGAATCAACAAGTATGCCTATGCACTTTACAAACTATCAAAAATCGATAATTTAGTTCTAATTAGAACTAATTCTATTTAACAAATTCTAGCTGCATATCGTGGATATGACAGATCGATTCTTCGTTTTGGTATTATTTTTCAGAGGAACTGCATAGAAAAAGAAACTATTTTAAAGCCTAAAACCGTTGCATTAGAGCGATGTGTGGTCTAAAATCACGTGACACATGCGTACCGCATTTTAAATAACTGAAACTCTTGACGCTGCCATATCTTTACATTTTTGGGGTGTGCTTGTTTATTAAAACTAATGGTTACTTATTTCGAACAGTTGGATAAATACACGATAGATAACTTATAAACTTGGACAGGGAATGCTATGACAAAAATTAAACTACATTAATTCAAAAAAGTATTTTCGTAATGGGACCGAAATTATACAATAAAATCCCAAAACACATTAAAGATTCAAATTTAAGCCGATTCAAGAATAAATTATTTAATATATTCATTCATAAATGTTATTATAAAATCAATGATTTTCTAAATGCTACATCCATTCAATCTCCTTTATTATTATGCTTTAAGTATTTCAATTGCTTAGCTATTGATTATTTATTAGTATTATTATGTTTTTTTGTTTTTTTTTTTCTCTCTTAGATGTTTCTAGAGGTGGTAAAATGGCACGGGCCAAAGCCAAGTGCATGGGTATAATTATTCATGTCCTAGAAATTTGCGGACAATCCTACAAGTATTTAATATTACCGCTTTTTGGAGAAGGATGAAAGTTGATGAATGGATGTCCAATATCTTGAGGCTAGTATGCAATGTTTTGTGGATGACACCTGTTGACGAAATTATGATGGGTAAAGTTCTGACTGTGTTGACACGCCATTGAGTCTTTATTTCTATGGACAAGTCCGTGTATTTTCTATGGACAAGTCCGTGTATTATTATTATTATTATTAAAACAATTAAAAAAATTATAACTCGATATATTTCGGCCCTCGGTATGGGGCCGTCATCAGTCGAAGTTTAGTTTGGGTGCTAACACGGATATTTGTGGATATGGTTTAGGGGAGTGGTGTATAAGGTCAGTTTGACCGCTATTATAGTTAGCGACATGCACCACGCCCCTAAGCCATATCCCCAGATATCCGTGTTAGCACCCAAACTAAACTTCATATCCATCTTGAAATTTTGAGTAATTATCATGTTCAGCAAGTACTTAGAGATCTTGTATTTCAAGCTCCAATTGTCCCATTTTGCGGTGGTTATGTGCTCCGTTTAGTTGCTAAACAGATGCTAAACAGATTTCCGAGATAAAAATGTTTTTATGTTTTCCCAAGGTTGACTAGAAGAAATTTCTTTTAGGAATAAGTCCGCCCTTGCCTTCTATCTGTTCTTTGTGTCTATCTTCCGTGCGGTCCAAGATAGAATTACATAGATAAAAGCTATGAATGAATTAAAGTGTGAGCGATGACTGGTCCGTAATTTGTGAGCTAGCAAACGATGTGAAAGATAGCTTATGATTCGGACCGCATTAAAAAAGATACATCTTAACCATAACCTCTTACCACAGAATACAATAAGATTATTTTATTTTACTTCGTCAAAGTGCCGTGATTCGTGATGGAACAAGAAGAGTTTGTAGCACTGTTCTTCAACGTAGACTCAGACAGTGACAAAAAAATTTTATTAAATATATATTCTTCCTTTTCGACGAAGAGTTCCACACGACTTTCCATTTGTTTCTCTCATGACCGAATAAAACATATACCATGGTTTATCTGATCTGAACTGCTGAAATAATGGAGCGAAAACAATTTTTGACATTCCATTCCGTTCATCGCTCACATCGCCTCACCTCCGTCGCATGAGCCACGAAAGTCATACGAATAAATGAACGCATTTGCTTCACTCATGGATTATTAGCCATTCACCTCATTCATTCGTAATAAATTTTAGCGAAATAATTCTATTTCGGAACGCGGGGCTTGTCTTCTTATTTGTGTGCAATAAAGTGTTTATTCATTCATTTATTTATTTATTTATTTACTCATAGGAAGATTAACAGACAAATAGGTACAGTAAAAATTTAGAATAAATAACTAAACGCCGATAAAAAATCTTCACCTAATGGATGACAAAATTAAATAGAAGTGAGCCGTAGGGGCACAACAGTTTAACTTAACAGTTTAAATTACAGTTTTAGCTTACAAATAAGCACAGTATATTTCTTATTCTGTGAAATATGACTGTGTGCCGTAGGGGCATAACAGTTTAACTAACAGTTTTAGCTTAAATACTACATAAATAATATTAAATTTTAGTTTAATTAGAAATAAACAATCAACATTTAAGAATAGATAAATTGAAAGAATTTACCTACTCATTTTGAAAGTGTAAAATTTTTCAGATGCTGAATGCGTTACGTGTTTTAGAATCTTTTTAAAATGCCTCATTGTTCAGTGAAAATCTGCAAAAACAGGACAATCACAACAAAGTTTAACAAACGTGGCGTGTCCTACCACCAAGTAGTGATAAAGGCAAATCTCTCGGATATCTATGGGTGCTAGACAAAGTTATTTAAATTTTTATTTAATTGTATGCATAAATGTACAAATAAGACGAAAAATCTATTTGTGTGGCATCAAAATATGACGCTCTTCCCTTAAATCGATCCACAGGTTTGGGCTGTTGGGCCGCGGACCAGACCAGTGGCGTGCACAGAACTTTTTGCTGGAAAAGCAAGCAATTGGTCAAGAATAACAATAAAAAAAAATGAAAACATTTAAATATCACTTTGAAAAAAAAAGTTTGTATTGGAAATTTTCACTCTAGGGTAGACATTGTCTACCCTGGCGTTATACAAATATTTTCTTTTTCAAAGTGATTTTAAAATTTTTTCAATGCATGTGCTCGTAAAGGCCCACTTTTTATGCATCAAAACCGAACAAAAAGTCGATTATTTTGCCCTAGGGCTTTATTATTATTATTATTTTTAATTTGTATACAATGGTTGGCTAACCTGCAGCCTTTCCTGTTATACTTTTTTTCCACTGCTTAACGGCTCTGGATACAGTCCTTTTGAGCCAATTATAATTTAAAGTTCACAAGATTATATTTGTTTTCATTTCCTCACACTATGCATTGAAAAATGTAGTATGATACACGGGCGTAAAAGCAATAAATTACTCGGTTACGTTTAAAACACTCGCTACGCTCGTGTTTTAAATCGTCCTCGTAATTTATTCCTTTTCGCCCTAGTAGCATAAACTACTATTTCATATTTTTTTTTGTTATTATTGCTTGCTTTTCCAGCAAAAAGTTCTATGCACGCCACTGATACAGACATACATCCATAACTTTTCTAGTGTCATAAACACAGTGTTCGAGAGTAGATTTTCATACAAGTTTCAAAAATTCACATTGATGTCAAAATTAAAAGTGACCTTCATCAGACTTCGTTGTGATGAATACTCAACCTGAGTGAAATGCTAGCTTTTTCATTGTTTTTAAACCGTTAATAAATAATCCTTCAGAATATGCACAGTGAATGTCCTAAGGGATACAAAAACAAGGACGCTTTCATTCCGACCACGCTGAATGACCTTGGCAGTTTAAAAAATAAATGGACAGGGTTTATTGCTTATTCTAGTCAGGTCCGACTATGTATCCAACACAAAATGCCTCCCTGACACACGTTTAGGAAGGCTGTCGTGTCAAATAACGCACCAAACACAAGACTCGTGACAAAGTCTTATTGTCCAGCAATAGGAGTGATATTCGAAAAGTTAGTGCATCTAAAAACCGTGGTAAAATAGTAACATTAAACGGAAAAGTGCGTGACTACGGTGACTCTACTAACTACATCCTTACGAACGGGGTCGGTACAGCTTTTTCCAACCAAATCGTTTCTAGGACTTTTCTTGTTAACAATCCATGGAGATAAAAAAAACGATTCTTTACATTGCTGAAGCGTAGGGAACGTGTTCCTTGCTGTTAAGTGTCAGAGGTGGATTAAATTTGGTTTTTTCATCAATGTTATATTAATTTTGTATATATACTAGTATAGTAAAATTATTTAATTACAGTGTGATTACTGCAAAACGGCTCACCTCAATTTGACTGAGGTCAGCATTGAGGTGAGACGTTTTGCAATAAGCTGGAGGTAGCTGAAAACCAGCGCCAACCAAAGCATGTTTTGGATGGCACATAGCTGAGCTACATCCTTTTGTCGTGTTGTTATTTTTATCTATAGATTACTCCCTACTTAAGTAAACCTTTTTCTACTGTGTTAGCTAGAAGTTTCTTGTTTGTAAACGCGCCAATACATTTATTTTCTTTCTTTCTTTCTTTCAATAATCATGATCTATGCGTGGTATATCCTCAAGTTTAATTCAATTCGATAATAGTTACAGTGTGTTAATGTAACAATAAAATAAACACAACTACTTAATATTGTTGTATCAGCTACGACAAAAGAAGATTATGTTAAAATAATAAGTACTAAATAACTTTTCAAACTGCAGTCACATATTAATAAAAACAGCCGCCTTAAAATGGTAAAAGCAAAAGAAAACTTTCAGGACTTCAGAGCTTTTAAATTTAAGTACTATACAAATAAAAATTAAAAAAGGGACGAAATGTTGTTTTAATTATACAATTTTTAATTAATAGAATAATTTATCGTTCCTTTGACGCATATAAAATACCATGTTTCTTCATAGGAACTCTCCCCGGTCCGCTAAAATTGGAATAAATCTCATGGGATTTTTAAGCCAATTTATGCATTAATTTTATGAGAAAAAGCTCAAGATGAAAATTTCTTTGTATTATTTTCTTCTTGGACTGTGGTTTTCTTTTTTTGTTAGGGTTTTGCTTATATAATAATCAGGACATATATTTTATAAGATCCCTAACTATGGCCGTCTTTTCTGAAATATTTATATCACTGTCCGCACTGTATATAGGCAATACTTATATAATATTTATAATACTTATAAATGAAAAAAATAATGCTTAAAGTTAAAACGAAATCATAGGTGTCTACATAAGGAGATAAGTTCTCAAAAATATTTTTAAATTGACATCAATAAATATTTTTTTAGTATGTACTAAGTTCTCTTTGCCTTCCTACTTCGTGTAATTGTACTTTTTTTCCAGAAAAATTTTTTTAAAGCAATATTTTGATAAGAAACCTGTACTTTTATTTAATTTCTTTTTCCGTAACGTATCGGCACCGTTGTCCGACTAGGCTCCTGTATCCGACCGCCCAGTATTTTTGAAATTTGTAACAATATCCCGCGTCAAATAAGTGAACAATTGCTCGTCTCTTATAGGCCAATTCTTAAATTACCGATGAATCATGATTGGTTCTAATTTCCGCTACGTTCAATTTTGTTATTAATTTTGTTGTCACTGTGCATCGGTTTAGTTCGAAGTCGAGCTTTGCGGAACGTAAAAAGTTTGTGGAGGTTGTTTTTCATTTTTTGTTAGATTCTGCATATTTTGGTAAAACTGACATATTTTTTTATGTAATTTAGGGTTCCGTTCATATATAAATGCAAGATTTTTCAGGATTGATAAAATATTAATAGTCTTATCATCTTTTCTATTTCGGTCGGAATCAGGAGATCCGGTAAAACGATTGTTTCCAGATACCGTACAGTGGACGGTATCAGGTGTTTTATAGACTTTCAGACTTTTGTTAATTTTCATTATAAATTGTGGATAAAAACTATAATTTGAATATACACATATTTTTGTGACATATACATTTGCTTAATATCCTGATTCCGTCCTAAGTTTAGACTTTTACATTGATTCATAATTTACTTAAAACATTCCGGTCTTTCTCAAATTTATTGGGATATTAAATGTACGTTAATGGTTTTAAAAAGTTATTTTATATTAAAAATTGACATCTGAGATATTATTATAAAATTTTTAATGACTACAAATGTCTTTAAATTTCTATAAAGCTCACTCTTTTTTTTCATCACATTGGATAAATAATTAAAACACATAATTATTGTAATTGGACGGTAATGAGTGGTGATAAATTCAGTTTTGCTTGTTACCGACCACAATAAATATACCATAAACCGGAGTCTGGTCATCCGTTTGTGTATCAAGACAAAATTTTTAAGTACTTGCAAAAAATGTACGGTGCTCAAAAAGAGTGTGTTTGTATAGAAAAATACAAATAATGAGCAACAAGTAACACCTGTCATGAATTTATTTTAGTATGGCCTCAGGAACAAGTGTCACAAAAAAATAATTAAACTGGAATTGAAATAAAACAACACATTACACAACAAGAACCAAACTGCTATGAAAATAGCAGTTTATACAAACAATTGTGGAATCTTTTCAGTTTCAGTTTAAAAGAACATCGAAAAACCTCACCAAACGAAAGAAAAGAATGTCAAGTTAAATATGGAATTAATTATTCAGTACTTTTGAAGCTCGACCACAATTATAAAGTTGGCAGAATAGTTCCTAAAAATGAAACAATTTATTCCATGTATTCTGTAACATTATAGAAACAAGATAGAAAACCTTGGAAAAAAATTGCCACAGAAATTGAAAAAAAAAATTTGTAAAGCAATTTAAACTCATTGAAAATGAAGACGATGTTTTCAAACTTTTTATTAGCAAGGACTGTAATTATTTTAATTTCTAAATTTTATAAATAAAGTACAAGCTCTTAACCTTTTCTTTATCTTTGAATTCTTAGAAGTTACGAATTTCATTCATTAATTACTCAAAAAGAAAAAAAATCACCATTATATCTAATCACATTGATATGAACAATTGACATAAAAATATAAAAAAGTATATTTTAAATCATGGTTTTTAAAATCCTGATGACGACCCCACTGAGGGGTCAAATATAGCACCTATAACTATTTAATGAAGTGTTTATATCTATGTAAAATACAACATACAAATAATAAAAAGCCGTTGTATAATAACGGTATTATACAAACAACATTTTATTAACATATTGAAATAAGATAAAATACATTTGGCCAAACATATGAAGTTTATATTGATAGCGATGAACATGAAAAAATGTAAAATATATACTATTAATAAAAGTTAATTAAAGCCTAAATTAACAAAAATTATTAATTGAAAAAAACCATCTATACATTTTGATATCTCCAGTAACTTTTGACCCTATTTTTATGAGATAATGGCATTTTTGGCAATTTTTTGAACGGTGGTCGGAAACGGGTTACTTGCTGGACGGTATCAGGAAAACTTCAACTAAGCGGTCGGTAACTGGAGCTTTTAAGAAGGACAGGCAAACATATTAATAATATTTTTTTTTGTATACTCTGACAACATAAATATTGATAATTATACTTTATAATGAAAGTCTCAACAATAAGGTTTAAAGTAAGCTATATATATAGTTTATAAATCAGTTTACGTTTATCTTTGGACAGTTTATTTGAAAAAAGGGCGTGAGTGGTCGGACTTGGGCGCATTTACGTTATAAGAGACTTTCGTAAAAAAAATGTCTATACAAGGTGTAACAGAAAGGAACAAGTAAAAGTTGTTCTATACCATTGACTGAATAAGCTCTTCAAATATGGTTACATCTTTCTGTTACATGTTGTATATGTCTATACAAGGTGACTTTTTGATCATCGTCCAAATTCATACTGGAGGCTTGAAAAGTTATCAGTATCTTGGATCAGTAACAATTTTTGTGAAATTCGTATAATGAAACTTCGGCTTCCCATATAAATTCAGTTGCAGTCCCGAGTGAATCACTATGGGGAGTCGAAATTTTATTTTACGAATTTCAACAAAATTGTTATTGATGCATGATACTGATTACTTACCAAGCCACCAGTGTGAAGTTGGACGATGGTCAAAAAGTCACCTTGTATATGCTACAGACAAGTAGACACACAGATATTGAGACTTATATTTCAGTTTTTAACGGAACGCTTAAATAGCAGCGTCTACAAAGTAAATAAGCTACAACGATCAAGTAGGTATATCATATATGTATTAATAAATAACTAGATTTCCTTCCGTTCATCCCTGAAAAGGCAAACTGATGGATAACCAAAATAATAAAGCTCGATTTATGAAAGACCCTTTTGAAAGGTGTTGATTTATTTCGTTCAAGTTTCTTGTAAGTATTAAGCGTAACAGATGTTTGCAATTTTGCAGAAACTTTTGTTATTCGTTTAAATATATATTTAATATACTTTGTTTCAGGATAAGAGAATTAAAGCATGTGTCTTGCACGCGTAACTGTCTATTTACTTACCGCCCACATAGAGCGGCTTTCTGTTACTGTATTCTTTGTGACGACTTACATCTACAAAACCATGGCAGTCAAGAAGGTGCATTCTGATTATTCAGTATGCAGAATGTGCTTTGTGTGTTTGGCCCCAAATAGTTTCTTTTAAAATCTCTTACATAATTAAACATGATATATTTATTTTCAGTCTAGCGCATGATTCCGAGGCCATTGATGCAAGTGATACATGAAATGCAAGGTCCAGTGAAGATGGTCTAAGTGAATGAATGAACACTTGATCCTACAGTTCTGAGCATGGCCGAAAACATTTCCTGGATGCTGCTGTTATCTACAAGTAGAGATCTTGAGTGATGACAAAATTTACTCCTAGTCGGTATGGGGCTGGTGCGCCCGAAGATGGCTGGACCCTATAGAAACCATGAGTAACATAGATCTGAACCCCGCTCTAGACTGCAATGTATTATTTTGACATTTGGTGTTTTAGTGCTATGAATTAAATTTAATAAATATTAATAATAAATCTAATTTATAAAATGTTTATTTTTTAATTTGTCAAATCCTATTAGTAAAATGAAAGAGTTTCCATGACTCGGCAACATCTTGCTTGCCCTTCAGATGAAAAGTGGATCTGTTTGACATGTTCTACCTCGGCTTGATGGTTATTTCTCGTTAAAACCAATTCATCTGCCTAGTGATCAATGAACATGTTGTGCAGGGCACAGTAGGCCAAAAAAATTGTTGCTTCTGTCTCACGAGAGTTTGGTGCTATAACAAGCAATGAAATCTATTATTCGGATAGCACCTCATAGCTCGGAAGGGTTGAACGACACCACAGATGCTAGTGCTCCCATAAACCTTAGTATGTGTTTTTTATAGTTTTTGTATACGAGAGCAATTACGATGTTATCCCTCATCATACCTTACCATCATACAAGGCTTGCAAGTTGTATGTAAATGGACAAATTTTGCAAAAACTGAAATTTAAAAATTTTATTTGATTGAAGTGTGTGCGTGTCGAGAGCAACTACGATGTTGTCTCTCATCATACCTTACCATCATACAAGGGTCGCAAGCTGTATGTAAGTGGACAAATCTACTCTTTTCGATAGAAATAAAACGTAGATGTGTCATCAGGTTACAACACAAATTTTGGCAAAACTGCAATTCAAAAGTGTATTTGATTGAAGTGTGAACGTGTCGAAGAATGTTTTTAATACGGTACACATCTATTTCTATCACAAAACTGTAAAATACTACAGGAAAAGTCGTCGGAAAATTTAGTCAGTTTTTATGCGGGACCTTCTGAGCAGCTGATTAAAATCCAACTAAAAATACTAAATTTACTCAAGTGACAGCTCTAAACTGTGGCTCGAAAATACCAAAACACGTAAGTTGAGTAAATTAGTGCTGTCAAACATAAATTTAGTGGATTTTAGGTTTGACGTTTGTAAATTCGTGACTTGAAAATGGCTCTTCGTTTTAATCACCACTTAGTGTAAATTTAGATACGTCAAACTAAAACTAAAACCTACAAAATCAGCTTTATTAAGTAAGGTTGGAAAAATAACAAAGTATGCTGTTTAAAACAAAAAAAGTAATTTTTTAAACAAATATTAACTTTCTTTTATATCGAAATCAAAGAAAAAATTTCAAAAATTCTACTAAAATAGTTCCACTGAATTAACGTCGATTTCTTTTAAGGATGCGTGCGTCAAGTAATCAGTTTAATCACGATCCATTCGATAAAAAAATACATTACTGATCAAAAAAATATTTAAAACAATGCCAGCACGTCAATCATCAATCAATCAATCATCAATCACAAGTTTATTTGTCCGAAAGCATGTTACAAAAGTTTTTACGTTAAATGTTACATGTACATGTTAGTTCCAATGCTATCTGCCAGGCCAGCATACAAATATTTTAAAGTAATCAATTATTTACAATGAATGTATCACTTAAAAGTTAACCTACCAAAACAAATAAAATCAAATATTTTACATGTCCAATTTACTTAATTTTATAATGTGAAAAAAAACAATGTCAATTTATTCCTAATATAATAAAATTAAACAAAATAGCACAATTCAAATACCAATGTCATCGTCTTCTAAAAAATATTTAACGCTGTAATACGATTTCTTTTTTAGGATCTTGAAGACTGTCGCTCTAAATTGTCTTTGTGGTAACTCTTTTATTTTATCTGGTAGTTTATTTTAAAGCGTTATTGCCATACTGTAGATGCTATTGCTATGAAGTTTAGAGTTAGAAGGTGGCATTGTAAGTTGTATCCTATTACGAAGTCTACTTGACACATATTTAGTCTCCTGAAAATACTTGTAGTTAAATTTTACGAAAAGAAGACACTCCAGGATATAGACTGAAGGAAGTGGTAATATTCCCAGGTTTTTGAAATGGGGTCTACAACTGTCCCAGGGTTTAATACCTGTTATAGCCCTTACACATTTCTTTTGCATCTTAAATATGCAATCACTATCTGTAGAATTTCCCCAAAAGATTATTCTGTATCGAAGTAAGGAGTGTACATAACCATAATATGCTATTAATGCTGCGTCTTTAGAAGTAACTCTTGTTAGTTGCCGCAACGGATACAAAAAGGGATTAATTTTATTTTTTAACTGTCCAACATGGAATTTCCAGTTAAAGTTTTTGTCTAAATGTAGACCAAGAAATTTAAATGTGTTGACTACCTCAATCTTACAGTCATCAAATACGAGATTCAATGCAGAAGGCTTATTCTGAGGGTGGTGTATCTGCATAATTTTAGTTTTGCTAAAATTAATTAATAGTTCATTGGTCTTTAACCACTTCAATATGTGCTCTAGCGTACCCCTAATTTCATTTTCCAACTGTTTTGCATCATTGCACGAAATTATTGCTGTGCAATCGTCTGCAAACGGTACAACTGGTTTTGGAACATTAACTGGAAGATCGTTAATATAAATTAGAAAAAGTAACGGTCCCAATATGCTACCTTGGGGAACCCCCCTTGTAACTAATCGTGTATTTGATTTATAAACTTTATCTATGTTTGTCTTTGTACATACCCTATTAACCTCGCAATATTGTTTGCGTTTGTTTAGATAAGACTGTATTAGTTCATAAGCTAGTCCTTTTATTCCATAGTCATATAATTTTGAAAGTAGTCGTTGGTGACTCACAAAATCAAAAGCTTTTGTCATATCTAGAAAAAGAGCTACTGTTTGACGTTTTGAATCTATACTTTCTATTATTTGTTTAAGAAAGTCATAAATTGCCAAGGTAGTCGACTTATTTTTTCTGAATCCGTTTTGTTCCCTTACAAATATATTATTTTTGTCAAAAAATGAGTATAACCTTTTATAAATCAAACGCTCAAATAATTTTGCAAAGATTGTTATAAGGGAAATTGGTCTGTAATGAGCCATTTCCGTTTTACTCTTTCCTTTATGTATTGGCTTTACTACAGACGTTTTAAGTACACTAGGAAATTTTCCTTGGCTTATCATTAGATTAAATAAGTGACTAATTGGTTTTTTTATAATACTTTTTGATAATTTGACAATTTTGGGGTTTATCCCATCAAACCCAACACTATTTTTGTTTTTTAGATTAGATATTTCTTTTTGAATTTCGTCTTCATCTGTTGGTTCCATAAATATTGAGTCACATACTTTTTCCGGCATGATATTCCTAGAATTTTGTTTTGACTGGCTGCGAGATTTAATCTGATCAATAAAAAAGTTGTTGAAACATTTAGCAATTGTAAGTGGATTTGTTACAAAATTGCCGTTATCTAACCGTATTTTATCGATGTGGGTATTATTGTGAACTAGACTATTTTTTATGATCTTCCAGGTCATTCTAGATTTATTTTGAGATAATAATATAATATAATATATAATATATATTATATTATATTATATATAAATCTATATTATATAAATATAATATAAAATAATATATATAAGATAATAATAAGTACTATTAGGTAATTGTTTTGTGCTTTTTGTGTTTGTCTAATAATGCTTTGTAGTCTTTTAGAAAACGTTTTGTAAAGGCATTTATTTGTTTCAGCTGGAGAAGATCTGTATTGCCAAAGGAATTGTCTCTTTTTTTTAGAGCACAGTTTTATGCCCCTTGATAGCCACCGTGGTTTTTTGTTTTTAGTTATTTTAACTTTACACCAAGGAAACATAGATCATAAAATAACGTGAACAAGTTTAAAAACTTTTCAAAAGCTAAATCAACATCTTTTTCATCAAGTACTTCTGAGAAACTCAGGTGACTGATACTATCCATAAACTTGTTTATATTCTCACGAGAGAAGTCTCTTTTTAATGTATTCCACGAGTGGGATTCCCTTTTCACCTTATTTAGTATTGGAATAGCCAGCAAAATACCCCTATGGTCAGACAGGTCCAGTTCAACTGTTTTTGATTTAGATTTACTAAAGTTGATTGCAAAGTTATCAATACACGTTTTAGTTTTTGCAGTTATTCGAGTTGGCTCTTTAATTTTCATATTTAAGTTAAAAGTCTGGAAATTTTCCTCTAATCCTTTGTTAATATCAAACGTAGTCCCTGATTCTGCTAACCTATCAATATTGAAGTCACCACAAATGACAATCTTCTTGCGCGTTTTAGAAAGAACAGTCAACATTGTTTCTAAACTTTTAAAGAATGGTGTAAAATTATTACTAGGTTGAGGTTGAGGTCATCTATGGCAACTGTAAGTCTTTCTTGTTTATTAAGAGCTCCAGCTATGTTTTGGTGATAAATTACTAAATTATTACTGTTATTCTCGAAAAAAATCTGCTTTCATAATTTCGTTTTCTTTGTCGTTATGTACATCAGTTGCAGTTGACGTTAGTTCTTGTTGTTCAATATTCTTTTCATTATTATCTTAGTTACAACGTGTCTTTCCACCTGCCTTTTTTGTAAAATAGTACGGTATGGTTCCCTTCTTGTAGTGTATTTCTCCATTGGTATGTGTTGTTGTTGTGTCTTCTCTTTCACTTTTCTGCTCCTGAATATTTTTTTTCATCATTATTTTATTAAAGAAGTACGGTATGGTACCTTTTATCAAAGTTTTATCTTTATCCTTGTCTACATTAAAGTTATGTGTTTTGAATGATTTAAATGGTCTTAAGTACTCAAGTTCGTAGTCTTTAATGTTTATTGTGTGGTTGATTACCTTGCAGAATACTTTCTTAAATATTCCATTATTCAGTGGTATTTCTACATAGTGACTATTCGGAAAGCACTTCAGTAAAAGTTTTATCTGATGACTCAGCATTTCTTCATTGAGGTACGAATGTTGTTTGACATCAATAACAAATAATTGAGGTTCTTTTAGTAACTTAAGGGCTGTGCTAAAATCTACTAATAATTTTACAGGATTATTATCATTTCTTCCCATCATAAGCACAACTCTATCTGCTTTGTTAATGTCTTTGCTCATTTTATTGCAAACTTCTACCATTTTCTCCGATTTTGCACCTGTCATTATGCATGAAAGGATATCATAATCATTTACAGATTTATCCCACACTGAAATAAGTTCTGCGCTAAGGCCTACCGCCATTTCATCGTCGCTTAATATTATTATTTTACTTTTATTAGGTTTTTTTATATCTTCCTTTGTTTGTTTTTTGTTTTGTTTAAATCCATTTTGTTTTATAGATGTTTTTTTAGCGTTGAAATTTTTTTCTTTATATGGTTCCGTACGTCCTTTTAATGTTACTTCAGAAACAGATGCATTGATATTTGCACCATGAGTGTGTGTTTTGTTATTTTGTAAGCTTGTCTTTTTATTAATAGTGGCTTCACTGTCTTTGACTAATTTTGCTGGAGTAATCTCAAAGTTCCTGTCTTCGTCAGTTTTTGTTTGTATCAAATAATCTGTACTATTTATGTTTTCCGTTGTAGATGTTTTATCAGATTTTATGTTGTCATCATCATTTATTTTCTGTTCACTACTAGTATGTTTAGTTATACGTTTTATTACTTTTCCAGTATGTAGTTTGCATCTATTCGGTGTTCTCTTAGGACTATTCAACCCAGAGACATCTCCAAGCATTTTTTTATAAGTTTCATTTTTCGTTTTAATTAGAACAATTTGTTCCTTAAGTTCAAAATTTTCCTTCAGGAGGTTTTCAATTTCCATGTTTGCACTTTCTAATTGAGTCTCCAGATTACTTATCTGCTCTTTGAATTTTTCCAGTTCATATTGTCTCGTTAGTTGTGAAATATTTGGTAGACTTTGCACACTTGTATGAAATACAGTTGAGCTTGAGAGGTTGTATATGTCATCAGATGACATTGTGCGGTGTAATACGGAATTTTGTTGTTTATTTCTTCTCTGTGTCACGTTGTTGTATTCCATCTTTCTTTAATCAGCAAAAAGAGAAAAAGAATAATATATAAAACTATCGGCAGTCCGTGATTTGAAACCTCACCTCGTGGAACATGCGTTGTATATAGTCGACCTCTTAACGGCTAAGTCATGGAGTTGATGTTGAGATACATCGAAATTGTTGACCGGTTGCTAACTCCATGCGTGATTGATGATTCATTGGCATGGTATTTGTTTACTTGGCCCACGTATCACAATCACAGCCGGTATAGTTCTTTGTTAACGGAAATTTTGTTTACGTTTCTTCTTAATATCATCAATTTTCGTTATTCTTTGCATGTGATGATTACAAATTCACTATTACAGTATTTAGTACCTATTTGCACTTTAACATTTTTTAGCTTTAGTGCAATTAAAGCACTTGAACATCCAAAACTACACTGGTTTGTCACTTTATAATATTTATTGTCAAAGATTTGTCTGATAGCTTTGCATTTGATATCACTACTTAATCATTACGTATGTTAAGCATAATCTTTACTATTTTGCACTTTTGGATAGTTGAAACACTTATTTTGCATTTATTATTCACTGAGCAATTGTTTACTTGCGCAACTGTCATGCATAAACTTAGTCACAGTAACAATTATTTTATTTTATTTAACATATTTAGGTTTTATATATATTTATTATTATTTACACATTTATATTTATATATATTTAAAAAACACTTTTAAAGAGATATATTTCGAACTATTGTTCGGCATCAGTCTTGTAAATAATTATCTTTAATTATATTTACAAGACTGATGCCGAACAATAGTTCGAAATGATATATTATATCTCTTTAAAAGTGTTTTTAAATATATATTAATATAAATGTGTAAATAATAATAAATATATATAAAACCTAAATATATATAAATATTATAATCTTAATAACGACAAATAAGTCTTTACTCTTTAATTTTTATTTTATTTAACAGTGTCAAGTATATTATAATATATAAATAAAAAGTATTAATTTGTTTCGAAATATATTTCGACCCACTTATTCGACTGACGACGACCACAAGTGGGTCGAAATATATTTCGAAACAAATTAATACTTTTTATTTTTATATTATAATTTATTTAAAACAATAAAGGGCCAAAAAAGGCATAAAAATATTATTTATCCAGTTATTTTATTTAACAAATATTCTCACAATGTTTTTTTTTCCTTTACCGCAACGTAATCTCCATGAAAAAGACTTGAAATTACTCAAAATACATCCACAAATACATCTGATAATGTAACGAGAGTTGATAGATGGTAGTTGCCAACATAACGACACGGAACATCTATCAAACAGATCTTATTTTGACGAAACGTTTTATACATAATAATGTTTATCAAACTTTTCCGGATGACTAGTCCGGGGGAGGCTGTATTCAGGTCTCGTAGACAATATTTAGATCTATTGTTACATTGGTTAAAATTAATATAATTTAAGTATTACGACCTTCAAAAGTAACACTTTCCATTTATAGTTGTATACATTTTTTGTATTGCTTTACACTTTTTTATTGTTATTTCCATTAAATTTTAAAATAGGTTTAAATGTGTCCCAAAAATGTAAGCTCTTTTATGATATTTTTGTACTTAGAGTTGTCTCCATAGAACCTGTTGTTTGTGTATGTTGCAGTCAAAACTCATAGCCGGTCAAAAGTAGTTTTGACTGCGAAAATCAGTCAAAACTAGTTTTGACTAAGTTGGTCTGAAGTAATTTTGATAAAAAAGTATGTCTGGGTCGTCCTAAAAAAAATAACCACGAAGGTCAGATGGCGGTCGCGGAACTGGCCATACGTAACCTTCTAACCTAACCTACCGGCTCTCTTTTGCGCTGCAGGACATCAGAAAAACTAATTTTGCCTGCGAATATCAGTCAACACTACGTCCTTAGTCAAAACTAGTTTTGACTGACTCATTCTCGCAGTCAAAAGTAGTTTTGACCAGCTGGCCTAACATGGCCAGCGTTTAACACCTATTATTAACACCTTTTGACACAACAAAACACCATATTCCATGTGTTTAATGTCAAATTGGGCTGTCAAAAGGTGTTTAGAAGGTGTTAAAGACCGACCATGTTAGGCTAGCAGTTATGACTTTTGACTGTGATATATACATATAGACGAGTACTCAGTGGCGTGCACAGAACTTTTTGCTGGAAAAGCAAACAATTGGTCAAGAACAACAATAAAAAAAATATGAAAAAATTTAAATATCACTTTGAAAATAAAAAGTTTGTATGACGCCAGGGTAGACAATGTCTACCCTAGAGTGAAAATTTTCTATACAAACTTTTTTTTTTTCAAAGTGATATTTAAATTTTTTCATATTTTTTTTATTGTTGTTCTTGACCAATTGCTTGCTTTTCCAGCAAAAAGTTCTGTGCACGCCACTGAGTACTACCTATAGTTGTTGCAAATAAAAGTTAGCTAATATATAATGAATCTGTACAAAAGTTTTAAAATTCTTTGTGAACTCATAAAAGAGGTGATAGCGATGGTTACAGTCCAGTGACGTGATCTGCCACATCAATAATTCTTAGACTGACTCACTGACTGTGAAAAGGAGAGAAAGATAAAATTCTTACAGTGAAAATCCATTTTTAAAATGAATCGTCTCGTGTGGCTTTCAACGAACTTATTTTAAAATCATAACTTTGTTAATTCGTTCCCTGGGAAAAGGTTGTGCTTAGCGGGAGAGAAAACGACGTTTAAGTTAAGTCAAGTTATTTTAAGTTGGCACGTAGCGGTAAGATTTCTGTAAGTACTTACACCAGGGCAAAACGTTCTATAAAAATTCTTCTTTTGGGTAATTCTGGCTTTACGAAGTAAAAAAAAAAACTTAACTGAATATTTTCGTTGGTTTATTTATTTTTGTCTGAAATAAGACTTAAAGTAATATATTAAATTCATAATAAGGACGCGAAGAAACGGTCTACAAAATAGTAGTTTATGCTACAAGGGCGAAAAGGAATAAGTTTTAAACGTAACCGAGTAATTTATTGCTCTTACGCCCAATCATACTACGTTTTTCAATGCATAGTGTGAGGAAATAAAACAAATATAATCTTCTGAACTTCACATTATGATTGGCTCAAAAGGACTGTATCCAGAGCCGTTAAACAGTGGAAAAAAAAGTATAACAATTATGGTACACAGGAAAGGCTGCAGGTTAGCCAACCATTGTAAATAAATTTAAAAAATAATAATAATAAAGCCCTAGGGTAAAATAATCGACTTTCTGTTCGGTTTTGATGCATAAAAAGTGGGTCTTTACGAGCACTTGCATTGAAAATATTATTATTTATATGTTATTTAAGTTTCTTGTTTGACAATAAAACAAATATTTCAGAAACGGCAAAAAAATATATATATTATGCCTAACTCCGTCCATTCAATTTGTCTTGCTGAGAGTTTATACCGCCATCAATCGGTTCCAGGAATGGTGGGGCACCCAGTTGTGCCTGTTTGAGAGCTCTCTTACTAACAATTAAACATTTTTTTTTACTTATGTCTATTGTGGGCTGATTGTAGAATTGAGCAGATCGTAAGGTATGAAATCAAAAATGTTTCACCAAAAGTCAAAAATAGGAGCGATCACGAGCGGAGCGAAGTGGAGCGACGACGAGCGGAGCGAAGCGGAACGAGGAGAAGCATGTTAGGTAAACCTACTAGATAGAATACTATATGCCTAGGCAGATCATGATATGCCCAAAATACACCAATACATTATATTTAAATCTTAATACTGTAAGAAAACCGGTCAAATGCGAGTCAGACTCGCATACCTAGGGTTCCGTAATTCGATAGTTTTGTAAACAGAAAATTTTATTTTGTCACTTTGCTGTCGTGAATTTCTTAACCGCTATATTTTTCCTGTAATAGTTATTTACGTAAGCACGTATTACAATGATTTTTTTACATTTTTCGGTTCAACAGTTTCGGAGATAAGGGAGGGGACATACCTTTTTTATGGTTTTTCGAGAATTTCTTGAAATAAATCCAATTAAATATAGCCAAACAATATATTTGTACAAGTACCCTTTAATACTCGTACCTACAATTTCATATCAATATTGTGTTTTTATATTATTATGTAATAAAATATTTTATAAAATGCCTATTTATTTTACTTTTTTTAATATTTCTCATTTGTGTTCAACTTTTCTTTAATTGCTATAGTTTTGTTGTAATTGGCCAGCTATGACTTATAATTGGCATAACAGACGACCACTGAAAACCGACGTTGTGGTCTTATACGGTCATAACATAAATGTCGAGTCGTAGCCTTTGTTGCTACCATGGCACATAGGTACACATTAGTAAGAAAGAAATGTCTTTGTTATGTTATTAAAAGACAGGTTTATGTTTATGTGAAAAGCATTTTTTTTTGTTTCTTTTTTTTTCCTTTTTATTTTCCGTACGTGTTTATTATTAAGTATTTTAGAGATAAGCTGAATATTGTATTCCTCATTTTTGTGTATGTATGTGTTATGGTGCTTAATAAATGTTCTATCTATCTATCTATCTATCTATCTAATTGACATTTTATATATTTTCGGTCTCCCAGTTAATATAGTAAAAGTGTATATTTTTACAATCAACTCTTTAATTTGATACCCATATTGTATTTATAAGAAAAAAAATTTTTTCCCATTTGTATTGAATAAATTTGAAAAAATTTTTTACACAAAGTGGGCGAGTCAATGAAATTTTTGTACCAAATTTTAAGTTTTTATCTTTAACGGTGGTAAAGTTATAAGGCTGTGATATACGGACGGACGGACAACGGAGTCTCACCACGAAGGATCCTTTTGTACCTTTTAGGTACTATGGAACCCTAAAACTAAAACAATTGAACAACTCAACCTACCGCTGTAGAGCTCGATTATACCATAAGAATTATTTTTACAAATTAATTTTCGTATACAATTTAAGCAATGGAAAGCATTTTACTAAAATGTCTTTACAGTGAAAGTGAGTCCTTGAAATTTCTCCTAGATATTTTCAAAATGCGCAGCACAAAAACTGAACTTGATATTCAACATTTTCAACTTTCTTTCAGGAACTCTTTCGCTAGAATTACTCTGTACAAATTATTCACGAGTGCTCTTAGGTGAAAGCGCCAACATTTTAAATCTTTTCTTTCCTTTTTATAAAAATTGAAACATTTGTCTGTGCACTTCTATGCTGAACGTTGAATGGATGGACATCAAAATATTTGTTAACGAAATTTGTTTCTGATTGTACTTTTCTAGTTTATAATGCATTCTAATAGTAGATTGTTATACGAGTGCATAAAGTGGGCCATAATGCTCAGGAGGTAAAAGCTCGTTTGTAGCCGAGTTCAACATTCCACTTTTTACTTCGATTGCGAGGAAATTAAATAGTATTATTTCATCGTCACTGGAAGACATATTTAACTTGCAAATTTAAATAATCAAACAACTACATATGAACTTGACAGAGCAATAACTACAGCTATTTTCCGCCACTGTTTTTTTTCAATTATTTACTAAGTGGGGAGGCAAAGGGAACTTACTCCGTACAGCCATGCCCAAATAACGTAAATAAATAATCAGACATGCATGTCTTTTTATTTATTTTATATTATCTCTTTTTAAAGTCACTGTATATATCCTTGAGCACCATCTGAAGCTTCTGTCCTGTCAGTAGAACATTATTTAGTTTCAAAAAGTCCATCTTAGAATTTGTACAGTGTATCTGGTTGTATGGCCTATTGCCATAGTCTTAGAAGAAGTAAACACTTTTATGTACTAGAGCATAAAACGTAGTTTTAGTCCGCTTGTAGCAAGCATAAACCAGTACTATTTAGAGCATGAGAATTGAAAAATATTTAGGTGGATATCGATTTCAATTATTAACGAAGAAAAATAATGTCTCATGCTAACTGACCTTATGTATGTTTTTGTGTATTACAATGTAGTAATAAGTATTAAGATTATTGATTTAAAACAAGCTTTTGGTAATATTTTGGTAATATTAACACACCTTAACATAATTTTTGGTAATATTTTGGTAATATTAACACACCTTAACATAATTTAATCTCAGCGAATTAGTTAAAAGAAGAAAAACATGTAGGTATTTTGTTTAAAATAATTTTTGCAAATCAATTAATATTTCATTAGACTAATACAATGGCTTTTTCATTTGTACCAGATGTGTCGTATTTTTGTCACTTTTGTTTCCGCACTTTTATTGTTTCTATCACCCGGGAAACAAAATTAATTCACGTTGATTATTTTTAATAGCTTTTAAATAAATTACTACCATGCTTTCAAATAGAAGGTATCTTTAATATAAACATAATGAAATAGTAGACTGTAAGTTTTTATATATTTTCCTTGATAGAGGCTATTGTCACACGTTTTCTGTTTAAATTTCAACTGGCTACCTGTTACGGCTTGAGCTGTAGACCCCATGTGACTGTGTGACAGACGGACGGACAGCAGAGGATTAGTAATAAATTTGGCACCCCTCGGGTACGTTACCCTTAAAACCCATAGATGTTTCGTACCCACAATAAAATAGAAAAGCAAAGTGAAAAAGTTCGCTAAGCGGAAAAGTTAAAACTTTTATTTTATTTTATTATGTTTGGAAAACTAACAGCTAATTTAGTATTTAATGACAATTAGTTTATAATAATTTAATAAGCCATTATCGAGTTTTCACATTTGGGTTAAAAAAGATATTTAGGTTAAGTGTGACTTAAAAATAAAAACTTAATATTTAATACTACATAAACAGAACGAAAGATGTGTATTGATATAAAAAAAAAAAAAAAATGTTTTTATTTCATAACTTAAATCTTATCATAATACAAGGTTGAGACCTCCTATTAAGTATAAAAATACCTGTACCAGGAAGTCTCGCTCTCCATAACAACAATTTTCATTAATTTGTCATGAAAATAAACTAAATAAAATAAATTTAGGCAAAAAAAACTCAAAGAAAAAAAGTAAATTATATGATATCTAGAGAGGGTGAGGGTGTGTGTGAATGTGTGAGAGAGGGTGTGTATGTGTGTATGTGTGTGTGAGTGTGCGTGACAAGAGGTGTATTTTTAGGTCATATACTGCAATAGTTCTTCTGTACTTTCATAGTTGAGTGTCTTGATCCAGGTATTAATTAGCTTTTTTGTTTCATAAAATGTTTTAGGGTATATATGTAGTATTTTATTTACTTGATTATATAAATGGGAGAACTGGGCAGCATGTAGGTTATGAGTAGGTTAACTTAGATTATTCTAACTGGTTTACATGGAAAGGAAAAACAGTGATATATAAATTAAATAAATTTTGGGAAATGCCAAAGTTTAGTCACTACGAACTAGTTACTACGAACCGGATCGGCACACAAACTCAAAGTGCTAAGGCATCATTGTGCTGCATTTCGAGGTAGTTTTCGTTGTCTATCCTCGAAATGCTGGAATAATCTTCCACCTCCATTTATTATTATAAGAACAGAATACTCTTTTAGAAGTAAGTACAAAAATTACTAACTCGCACTACAAAAATCCACATGATATGCTTTATATTATTGGCATTCGGGCAAAATTTTATTATTGACTATACCACACATCTTTGTTATTATATTTTTATCTCTTGGGGACGTCTGCGTGTCGCAGATGAAACCTACAGTCCAAATTTATGTTCCTAGGTTCAATCAGCTGGCCCGAGCATTGATAGATAAGTCAGTCAGGACATTCTCTTATTTAAAATATTTAGCCAAAATTGTTATATTTATTCATATAAAAATTATGCAACCATTATACTCACATACACACTTACACATTACATAAACAATAATTGTCCACTCTCGATGGATTCCGTGCGGCTGTCTGCAGGTGACGACAGAATAACAGCGTCGCAGATTTCGGTTTGCGGCATTATGCTGAGTCGGAGCCTTTTTCTCTTTGCCGCGACACTCATACCACTTGGATAAATTTAGCTTTCTTTTTGTGTTTTAACTTTATTATTTTTTTTTTCGTCGTGTTTTTGAGAAATAAATGTTATATGTATCTATCTATCTATGTTTAGTACTATTTAGTAAAATAGATAAAGTTGGTAGCAATGACAAGTGTGCTGTCTTGATCTTGGTAACAGCGTCTCTTGACGCTGCTTCCAGCTCAAGGTCAGGGCCTCTGGAGCCAGATTAACGATACAGGCCAAAGTCACGCTGAAGGGCCCTCGCCTAGCTTGACGTGCCCTTGTCAAGGGTCTAGTAGTATCATCTGTGTGGGGGCTTTTGTCTAGAACTGTCGTGAATAGAATATAATGAAATATTTTTCTACACTCCAAGGGTAAGGTAATTTAGTGATCATATGGGGTACTGTCTTCGTCGTTGGAAAAAGTACAAGGGAAATTTGTAAGTAATCAAATTTATTTGCACCATAATGTTCGAAAGGTCTTAAATAAAATTTAGTATAGTATTAATAACGGACCCTGTCAGGCACAGCAAGTAAAGGATTATTCTTATTCTATATACCGAGTGTTAAGTACAAAATACTGCTGTCTACAAAAAGTAAATTTTACAGGAGAGGAAAAAAACGATTAGTGTTTTTATTTGGATAAAATCAAATGAGCTGTAATAGCATTATTATTCAAAAATATATAACAATTTTAATGGTAATAAGCATTTTAGATGCCAACTTATGAAACAATTCCTGCTAAATCGGTTCCCACTAAAACCTCAATATCGATAAAATAGCAGTATTTGGTACTTAACCCTCGATACGTAATTATCTATATACTTATGGAATAAAAAGAAACAATTCCATCTTATATTTAAGTAAGTAATTATCATAAACAAGGCATGCATCTGTGCTTAGAATCTAGGTAAATACAATTTCTCTTATAAATCTTAACATTCTAGTTATTTTAGTATTCTTCAATTGTGTAGGGACATTTTTGTATTAAATATGTTTTTAGTTTGTTATTATAAGTTGTAAGTTTTAGTTCATTTTTTATCATTTGGTAGTTTGAGTATCGGTCATTCATCCGTTACCGACTTTATAAAAAAAAAACATGAATATGTGACATCGAAATATCATAATATTTCATCAAAAACAAAATTGTTTTGTAGATTTCGTATTTAATTCGTCTGAGGCCCCAAAGTGAGCCGAAATATATTTCGTATTTAATTCGACTGATGCCATGGTAATATCATATTTTTACCGAAACAATAAAAATTATGGACACCTACACTACGCACACAATACCTATTCATATTCACTCACCTACCCTTTTCACTTACACACGCACCCTCACACACACTGACACACTAAACACTTACACACAGACAAATATTCTCCCATTTCACACTTACGCACACATTTACACACACTCACGAATAAGGCCGTGCATTAAACTTTTATTTGTCATCTATAAATATTTTAATTTTTGTTATAAAGTTTATTACAATTATTTGTTTTGGTATAAATTTTATTAATTTATGGCTATGGAAGAGTGGGGTCTTTTGTTACAAGTATTTTTATACTAACAAGAAGGCCTCAACAATGTTTTTGTTAAAATGTGTACTTACCAAAATAAATATTGTTGTATTTTGTATTTTTTGTATTAGTTAGATGATTTTTTCCCGTCATTCGCAAAATTGACGGTCAAACTTCCGTCTGGTAAAATCTCAATCACATCCTGCGAAAATAATATTCACGTCACAATTTAATGCTTCAGTCATTAGCTGCGTTTATTGATAGCAGCTGGCAGCTGAACCCGACAAATATGATTAAAAAGCAAGCCAAAATAATATTAATTTATATCGGCGGCTGAAAGCGGCCTTTATTTAATTATTTCTTTTTGTGAACACCCCTCTCCTCTGGCGTATTAAATATTCAAACAGATAAGTGGATAGCTGTCAGTAGAAGTTCGATTTATTGATGAAATATTGAATTAACTTCTCATATTTCTCAGTTATATGGCAGAATGAACTGACAGAAGGGGCCGGGAGATAACTGACAGAAAGGGACGGGAGATAACTTAAAACAATTATGTAATAATACAGCGTTCGAAAAGTTCCTTTAACTTTGTCAAAGATATTAGAGGAAAGATTTTAGTTTTATTGCTGTTTCTTAGTGGTATTAGACAAGGATGCATACTTTCGCCCATTTTATTAAATCTATATTCAGAGCACAATCTGACAAAGCTAAAGCTTTTAAAATTCAGAGTTAAAGGCACGTCTGTGAATGGAATTTATCAAAGAGAATGTTGATATTCAACCCACTTTTTATTTTCCCAAGATATAGGGTAAAAATTATTGCCTTGGTGTGTAGCCATTTAGGTTCCACTAATGTAGTTGATCAAAGCTTCTGATCAAATTACCTATGTTTTAAAATGCTTTTTGAAGAAAGTAATGTTGCATTTAATGAAAGAAATTGAATTAATAAAATACTTTCCTTTGAAACCTTGTGAATTTTTTGTGGGTTTTGTCATGAGGCGATAACTCACGGCTGGAGGCTCCCAACAGTGAAAAAATTTGTCAGATCTTTTGGTCTAACTTTCAAGGGGTACAAGCATTTTTTTTTTATAATGAGATGAGTAAAGCTAATATGATGTGGAACTACATATTATATGGTTTTTAAATTTCCTTCGTATCTATGTATATACGACATAATTATTTTTTGTATTTTTTTATTGTTGGTCGGGTTAGATGTACAAATGTATGTACTTACTATACTGAATGTAATATATACCATACTGCCTCCTTATACTGTCACCATCCTTTTTTTAATGTTTTTCAAGTTTTAACATAATAATAAACATTAATAAATAAAAATTAATGATAAACAATCCCATCACATCCCACTAATATTATAAATGCGAAATTTTGGATGAAAGTGACTGCTTCACGCCGTAACTACCAAACTGATTGGGATAAAATTTTGCACATTAATAGTTTGAGACCTGGAACAAGACATAGGCTGCTTGTTATCCTATAAATCAGTTCCTATCGGATAGCAATGTGTCAACTTTCTATAGAAAAGAGATGTTAACACTAAAACTAAATCTATGTGGGCGAAGCCGCGGAATAAAGCTTATAAATAAATAAAGCTTGAAAAGACCATGATACACACATATTTACTTACAATCACTTGCATAATTTCTACTTATTTCTAACTTTTTATATGAGAGCCTCGAAAACTCACTGGTCATGCGTGCCCGCAGCGCATGCAGCGAACTGAACTTTCTAATGTAGACATTTTAATAAATAAACTAAAATAAAAATACATTTATTGATCTAAAAAAACACAAGCATACAAAACAAAATAGTAGCACAAATTAAAACAGACAAAGTTAAACATTTTGTAAAAAACATAATTCCTGACACCCTCGCTGGCTTTGCAGCCGTCTTGCAGCATGTCAGTTACAATAATGTAATCAGGGATATAGACACATATTTAAACAATAAAAAATAAAAAATAATAACATTGTGAACTTAATTCTAAATAGTGCACGCTTCTGTGAGTAAGGTGAGGGTGTGTGAGAGTGTGTGTGTTTGTAAGGGTTTATGAAAGGTTTATTGGATCAGGAAATACATTTAATTTTTACAATGAACTTGACTTCAAAATCACATTTTAGTATTGTTATGATCCATGGGCAGGGCCTTATTGTACCTTGACCGATCGTCATTTACTATGAAACTACGTTTGTACCTATTGGCTAAAGAGAAGCTTGAAAGCTTATGATGACGCCGATGATCATTATACGGCATCGCTTACACTACAGCCGTCATCAGGCTAAGAGCTCTTGTGCTATTTCCATGTGCGAGCGAGGTTGACCTCGTTGCAGTGTAGACGGGCCTTTAATGATTTTTGCGGGATAAATAATTATGCAAATGTGGAAAGGTATATTTTTAGTGAAATAACGAACTTTATTTTCTATAATAAGAATATTACGTATTTAGTTCGACAAGGATCTGCCCGCGCACACCGACATCGACACCCAGATATTCACACTGTTCCACTCCCGCCAAAACAAACTTATATTTTGAAAAAAAAGGGACGCCATAAAAATTGGCGAACCACCAGAAACACGCAGGATGACCTCTGTCAGACAACGGTGAAAAAAAAAATCTCCATAGAATTTCAGAGAATAAAAATTTTTGAAAAAAAGTACATAAGCCAGGTTCAATTACCGTGTAACTGAACTGTGCTGAATTTTGTAAGAAAAAAATTGAAATGAGAATAAATTTTTGGTGTAAATATGTTAACACTATACAGGTTGATAATGAACCCTCTAGCTATATTAAAGGAAACTATTCTGTTATTAGTAAAAAATATATATATTTTGTTATTTTTATCTTGTTTCATAATTAAAAAAGAGATATCGACCATATAAATCGATCGCGGGTGGAGGGTGGATAGTGGGGGCGGGAGCTTAGGGGGCGGAAATGTTTTTCATTAGTGGTTCGGGGTCGTAGGCTAGTTGCGGGTACGGTCTATTGTTAGTCACATGTCGCGTCGCGTAGATTTGCCATTTATTCGAAATCTGAAAACTATTTCAAAGATGTTATTTTTTTTTTAGTTTCTGTGTTCTATTAGTGATTCTGATTCATATATTTCAATATAGCTAGGGGGTTCATTTTCAACCTGTATGTTAGCAGATTCCAAGTAGTAGAAATGTTATAGTGTTTTATATATTTTAATCTACTCAACAAGCCCTTTCATTTGATATTCCCCATGATATACCTAAACAAAAAAAAAAAACGTTGTATGGCCTTCTTTATGACGTCAGAGTTCCTACCCCCACAGTTTGTGCGCTTGTCATTTATATTTGTGTTCAGGAGGTTAAACTGAATGCATTGATACCAAATACAGGGTGTGGAGAAAACTTCTGCCAAAATCGTATTTTTGGAATTTGCGAACCTACTATATATGTATAGGTACTTGACATTCTAAAATCTTGATATATCTGTAAATATAAGTAAATAGACAGGACAGTCTTTTAATAAAACAATATAATATATATAAGGTGACATTTACTTATGCAGCCAAATTTATAAAGGAGGCTTGGTAAGTGATTAGTGCCATGGATCAATTTTGCTAATTTCGCAAAATAAAATGTTGACTTCCCATAGTAATTGATTCGAGGCTGGTCTTACGTTTGCAGGTAACACAAAAAAATAATTTACGAATTTCACAAAAAGGGCGATCGAACCTTGATACTGAGCACTTACCGAGTTTTCAGTATTAATTTGGCTATATAAATAAATTTTACGTTTTATTTATTGAAATTAAATATACTATTAACAGATTTTAATGCTTTTTGTTTTTTTTTAATGTAAATATACTGATAAATAGGATAGTACAAATATAAGGTAATCTCAAGATATATTTCCGGTCCGACCTCGAAATAAAATAAAATAAAGAATATATAAATAAATTAATATAAAGAAATAAAATAAGAATTAAAACTCCACTGATGCCGGGTTCAGGTCAGACCCGAAATATATCTTGAGATTACCTTATATTTGTATTATCCTATTTATCAGTACATTTATATTAAAAAAAAACAAAAAGCATAAAAAGCGTTTTATTTATTGATCACACATTCTTAAAAAAACATACCTGTAAAAATGAAACCCTTATACCTATATAAATAAGGAGATTAAACTTAAACAAAATACCGCAATTATGGGTTTTTTTCTTCAATGGCGGCTTAATCGGGTTGGCTCCCCTTAACCACTCGCTTCGTCAATCGAAGGTCCGTTTGTTTCAACAAAACAATTTGAATAATTGCTTAAATTTTCATGTCAGCATTCATCAGGCCCGGGAAATTTATTGTCGATTCATTTAAAATAATGATACTGAATTATTACAATAATTCAAAATGTCTAGAACAGACCAGAAGTTATCGAAAGACGACTTTATTCCGTTATATTAAGAGATATTGCGATGATCAATTCTAAGTGGTTAGGAATATAAACTTTGTTAAATTATTGCCTATTTAAGGGGCTTAGTATTGCCAAATGGGTACTTTCTAAAGCCTACTCTTCTTCGTTTATGGCCAAGCCAAAAATATTGAAAACATGTAATATAAAATTGTCAACTCTTAGACTCGATATATACAATTATAAAATATAACGATATATTATATAAATATATTATAATTGTGCCTCATTTGTATATATTTATAATTATATATAAAGGAATAATAAAAGAAATAAACTGATAAAGGCAATATAAATTTATTTAATTCAATCCTAAGACTGTCATATGCAACGTTTTTCTTTTTCATACCACCAAAACATCCATATTAAAAAAAAAAAACAGCCGAATGGTGTTATTTTGTCTTGAATCACCTACTATTCCTAAGCGGCTTAGTCGATTTAATTCATTTATGCTTTGATAAATAGATAAACTTGATAACTATAAACATGACACAGGATTATTCAATCGAACATTCACGTCCGTGTGAAAAGTATTATTTTCACCTATTTCGCCCGATCTTGGACGCAGCCAGCGTCGTAACAGCCGCTATGCATTGCGCGCTAATATGAACGTTATTTCAATATCGTTTCCGTCGATATTCGTACCGACAAATATCAAGCTGCTAATTTGGCGAAGGCTCAAGTGTTTCGGTACTTATGAAAGGCTCTTAGTTTCTAAATACCGAAATATTAACGTTATTGGTTTCGAATATTAATTTAACAGAAATGATTACTTAACGATAATAAAGCATATAGGTATATATGTTAGTGACCTTTGTCATAATAGTAGTTAGTATAATTTCCTAAGTTATGTTATGACTCCTCTAGATTTAACGTTGATTATTATGATAGAGTAGATGGATTATATAGGACAGGTGTCTACCTGTCCCATATAATCCATCTACTCTATCACCTGATAAAAGGTAAGGTAAAGGATAAAAGGTATATGTTTTTTGCCTTCATGACATAATTTTATTCTGTCTTGTATTTTTTATCTTATTATTCAATTAAAGTATTTGCTTTTTACATTTATTTCCTTGTTACAAATATTATGAAAAAAAAAGACATGATCTTGCTAAGTTTTTTGCCCTTCTTCTAAGTAAGACTAATCGAATGGGTGAAATTAGGCATATATTTAATATTATTTATTCCTTTTTCCTATATATATTTTTTATTGAAGTATATATTTTTTAATTTAGTTAACCCTAACCTTTGTTATTTCCTTGGGGTTTCCCCATATCATTATTTATTATGTAAAACTATTACCTATACACATAGATAATGTAATTAAGCGACCTGTAATAAGTGTATCATATTATTTCATTTCAAAGCAAATGTTATTTTTACATCCATATGTTGCAGGATAATAGGAGGAAAAACGAAATTTGACTAAGATACCGTGACTTTAGCTAAGGTCCAGCAGATAGGATTTGAGAAACTGGAATTTGGTCTACTATAATTATAGCCTAAAATCTCATTCAAACGTTATCTGCCGGACCTTAGCTAAATTCCCGGGATCTTAGCTAAGTTATGTCTTGCTACTATCCTACGGCACATACATGAGTACAATCACACTTAGAGAGGTATGCAGAGGTTTGAAGTAAAGAATGTATAGAAGAAGTGAAAGAGGTGTGTCAAGCACGTAGCAGGAGCAGTTCTGAAGTTCCTGGGAAACTTACAAAAGAATACGTACGTTTGTATTAAATTTATCATACGGTATGATTCATACCAATCGACGTGTCGGTTAAAAAAAACGTCGTCTGGGTAGATAAGTTGTCCCTTGTTCAGCCAGGTGGACTGATACCCAGGAAAAGGTCACTGGTGTTAGCTTGATGAGTTCCGCCGACGAACGCGTGTTGAAAAGGGTCGGACCCTAAAACAATAGTAAGAATAAAATTGCCTTCACCTCGAAGTCATCGGTCGAGTATTGTTTGTGCCGTGGGCCGTAAAAGATGCTTGTGATCAACAGTGCTTTGAAATGTGATTTTAGAGATCATTGCCCTTGTTATAAGTAACCATATATACAGACAGACAGTAACCGTACACTAAAACAGACGGACGTTGCATTTCATATGTATAGAGAAGGTAAATAAAACGAATAATAAGGAACTCATCTTCTTGCAGCGTGACTCAGTGGTGTTTTTTTACATGGCAACATTGAAATATTAACTACACTAGTTCCATATTCCAAAAAAAGAAAAGTCAATAATACTTTTCTATTTCATCGGATTATAATACAATTTATTTGCAATTTCGCGATGAAAAGCCGCGCGCGTGTTTGTCATGCTCGAACCCCACTGTCTTGAATAAAGTCGCTCGCTTGGCGTGAATCAGTAGTTATAAGGCTTATTTTGATAGATGTACGCGATATAACGCGTATATAACAAACAAAATACATTGGTTTATCATGTTACGGGTGCAACATGGCTGATTTTATGTAGAACAATTAGTTCAAAATATATTGAAGTTGTAATTTTTATTTACACAAATAATGTTTATGATTTGAATATATTATAATATTAATATATTTCTTAAATTCATACTCGGGTTACTTTAGTTTAGTTTTAGTTTGACGTATATAAAATTTACTAAAATTAAATTAAAACGAAGAGCCATTTTCAAGTTACCAAATTATAAACGTCAAACTTGAAATTTACTTAATTTATATCTGACAGCACCAATTTACTTAACTTAGTGATTTTAACGTGTTTTGGTATTTTCACGGCACACTTTAGAGCTGTCACTAAAGTAATTTTAGTATTTTTAGTTGGATTTTAATCAGCTGCTCTTACGGGCCCACTAAAAAAGTCACTCAAGCTACCGACTACTTTTCCCGTAGTATTTTATAGTATTGAAGTATCCAATGAAACTTGGCACACATCTTTATATATGTTTCATTCATATCTACCGCACACCGAACTCCGACCTAATACTTATCAAGAGGTTGAGATATTCTAAAAACGCCGAATTTGTAGGATGGTTTCAGGTAAAAACTGTTTTCCATGAAACGATAAATGTTTTTTTATAGAAAATTGTATACAACGTGTAACAGAAAGGTGTAACCATATTTGAAGAGCTTATTCAGTCAATGGTATAGAACAACTTTTACTATGGAACAAACACTGTATCTCGAAAAACAAATTTAACTGTTTCATAGAAAAATGTAATGCCACCCGGCTGAAATTTATGGAAGGACAGTTTTTTTTTTGAGATTTCGGTTTTGTCTCCATAGTAAAAGTTGTTCTATACAATTGACTGAATAAGCTCTTCAAATATGGTTACACCTTTCTGTTACACTTTGTATATACATAGTATTCTTTACATGAACGATGTCTGTATTTGACGCTTTTTTATTTCCAGTTTAAATGAAAATTATACAACTTGCATAACTATTCGTAAAAACGGAGCAATATTCACGATATCCTGACAGCTATTATGATGGTGTTTCATAAAATTTTGCTTTTTGGACTTTATAGAGACGTAGTTAGATGTCGCTAGGTAATACTTATAAAAAAAATACGAAGAAAATGAGCTGTTGACTTCAAAATCAGTTTTTAGGGTTCCGTAGTCAAAAACAAGGAACCCCTATAGTTTCGCCATGTCCGTATGTCTGTCTATCCGCGGCTTAGCTTAAAGAATATTCGTACTAGAAAGCTGTAATTTGACATGGGTATACATATTTATCACGCCAATAAAGCAGCACAGTAAAATTTAGTTTTTTTTTTTTTTTTAGATTACCTCCCCTATACGTAAAGTGGGGATGACAAAATTAGATAATGTACTTGGAGAAGAAGTCCGCATATTGTGCAGGGCAACTACGGAACGCACACGCACTGGCTGGTTTTTATCTTTTTTATTAATCTTAAGAATAATCCAGGCGTAAAGAAGCCTCTTAATTTGCAGGCCTCGTTGTCCTACTAGCAGGAGAACGTGGACATTAGCATCCTGGTTGTCCTACTGCCGTTATATGAATTCTTTACCTATCCTAGTAATGTCATTTAAAACTAAGTTTTTAGGGTTCCGTACCCAAAGGACCAATCGGAGCCCTATTAATGTCACTCCGCTGTCCGTATGTCACGGGTCTCTAGCTCTTAGACAGAATGAGATGGAAACCTGAATGTTTTAAATATTTCGTGTAAAATTTTGACCCAAAATGGAATTTTGAATTTAAAATCTAATGAAATTATTCTTCAAGGAGAAAAAAAATATATTTTTACTCTAGCATGTGGATTGTGGGGTGTCATTATCTTGAGCTTGAAATAAAGAAATGGGGGGCTATCAAAGTTGCCATTTTTAGACCCTTTTTGTTATGTGGTCTATCTCGAAGGCCAAAGCAGTTAGAAATTTATAATTTCTGTATATTAAAATTAAATAAATATCTAGTTTGAAATAATTGGTCATATGTACGGAACCATAAAAGAGCGAGGCCCGACTCGCACTTTACCGATTATTTTAGTATGTTTCTTATGGTTTCTTACCTTAAAATTGAAACCTTCAACTAAAACTGCCAAGCCTAGCTTCACTTAGTTTCGCATAGCTTTATTTGCAAACTCTCTTGACGGGTATTTAAATTAAAACCTTATAAAAATTAAAATAGATAACTGCTCTGATTACGGGTACACTGTTTAAATTTAATTAGCTCGAAAACTCGAATCTTCACCTGATAATAAGGATTTTGAATTATTTATATGGTTTATATATTAATTGATTTGACTCATGTCTTTTGCTATAAATTTATTTTGTAGCTTTCAGGAATATGAATTTAACGGAGTAAATTAAATAGTTAATAAGTGTTGGCGATAAGATATATACATTAAAAATTTGAACAAGTGCGAGTCAAAAATACAAAATGGGTATCAAATTGTAGATATTAAAAAGTTGATTGTAAAAATATATATTTTAATTTAATTTTCAAAAAATCTCATCAAAACTGATTGAACAAAAAAAATGAAAAAAAAAATCATGGTACTTAATATGTGTTTACGTAAAAATTACAAAAAAATATAGCGGGGGAGAAATGAAAAAAAACACCCAATTAAATTTATCAACCACGACACGGAACACTAGGTACGCGGAGTCTGACTCGCACTTGGCCGGTTTAATTATTTGCCGTGATAGAGGCCATAGTCAAACTATTCTGTGAACATTTCAACTGGTTACTTAAAAAGGCTGAAGCTGTAGACCCCTGTGACAGACATACAGACAGCGGAGGCTCGGTAACAGGGTCCCGTTTGGCACTCTTTGGGTACGGAACCCTTAAGGCGATACCAAAAAAAAGGTTTTTTTTCGAATCCATTTACTCCACTATAACGTCATCTACGTATTTCATTTTTGGGTAAAATGTTTATTGAGTATTTGATTAAGATTCTCACTGAAACGTTTTTCTTTTTCATACCACCAAAACATCCATATTAAAAAAAAAAACAGCCGAATGGTGTTATTTTGTCTTGAATCACCTACTATTCCTAAGCGGCTTAGTCGATTTAATTCATTTATGCTTTGATAAATAGATAAACTTGATAACTATAAACATGACACAGGATTATTCAATCGAACATTCACGTCCGTGTGAAAAGTATTATTTTCACCTATTTCGCCCGATCTTGGACGCAGCCAGCGTCGTAACAGCCGCTATGCATTGCGCGCTAATATGAACGTTATTTCAATATCGTTTCCGTCGATATTCGTACCGACAAATATCAAGCTGCTAATTTGGCGAAGGCTCAAGTGTTTCGGTACTTATGAAAGGCTCTTAGTTTCTAAATACCGAAATATTAACGTTATTGGTTTCGAATATTAATTTAACAGAAATGATTACTTAACGATAATAAAGCATATAGGTATATATGTTAGTGACCTTTGTCATAATAGTAGTTAGTATAATTTCCTAAGTTATGTTATGACTCCTCTAGATTTAACGTTGATTATTATGATAGAGTAGATGGATTATATGGGACAGGTGTCTACCTGTCCCATATAATCCATCTACTCTATCACCTGATAAAAGGTAAGGTAAAGGATAAAAGGTATATGTTTTTTGCCTTCATGACATAATTTTATTCTGTCTTGTATTTTTTATCTTATTATTCAATTAAAGTATTTGCTTTTTACATTTATTTCCTTGTTACAAATATTATGAAAAAAAAAGACATGATCTTGCTAAGTTTTTTGCCCTTCTTCTAAGTAAGACTAATCGAATGGGTGAAATTAGGCATATATTTAATATTATTTATTCCTTTTTCCTATATATATTTTTTATTGAAGTATATATTTTTTAATTTAGTTAACCCTAACCTTTGTTATTTCCTTGGGGTTTCCCCATATCATTATTTATTATGTAAAACTATTACCTATACACATAGATAATGTAATTAAGCGACCTGTAATAAGTGTATCATATTATTTCATTTCAAAGCAAATGTTATTTTTACATCCATATGTTGCAGGATAATAGGAGGAAAAACGAAATTTGACTAAGATCCCGTGACTTTAGCTAAGGTCCAGCAGATAGGATTTGAGAAACTGGAATTTGGTCTACTATAATTATAGCCTAAAATCTCATTCAAACGTTATCTGCCGGACCTTAGCTAAATTCCCGGGATCTTAGCTAAGTTATGTCTTGCTACTATCCTACGGCACATACATGAGTACAATCACACTTAGAGAGGTATGCAGAGGTTTGAAGTAAAGAATGTATAGAAGAAGTGAAAGAGGTGTGTCAAGCACGTAGCAGGAGCAGTTCTGAAGTTCCTGGGAAACTTACAAAAGAATACGTACGTTTGTATTAAATTTATCATACGGTATGATTCATACCAATCGACGTGTCGGTTAAAAAAAACGTCGTCTGGGTAGATAAGTTGTCCCTTGTTCAGCCAGGTGGACTGATACCCAGGAAAAGGTCACTGGTGTTAGCTTGATGAGTTCCGCCGACGAACGCGTGTTGAAAAGGGTCGGACCCTAAAACAATAGTAAGAATAAAATTGCCTTCACCTCGAAGTCATCGGTCGAGTATTGTTTGTGCCGTGGGCCGTAAAAGATGCTTGTGATCAACAGTGCTTTGAAATGTGATTTTAGAGATCATTGCCCTTGTTATAAGTAACCATATATACAGACAGACAGTAACCGTACACTAAAACAGACGGACGTTGCATTTCATATGTATAGAGAAGGTAAATAAAACGAATAATAAGGAACTCATCTTCTTGCAGCGTGACTCAGTGGTGTTTTTTTACATGGCAACATTGAAATATTAACTACACTAGTTCCATATTCCAAAAAAAGAAAAGTCAATAATACTTTTCTATTTCATCGGATTATAATACAATTTATTTGCAATTTCGCGATGAAAAGCCGCGCGCGTGTTTGTCATGCTCGAACCCCACTGTCTTGAATAAAGTCGCTCGCTTGGCGTGAATCAGTAGTTATAAGGCTTATTTTGATAGATGTACGCGATATAACGCGTATATAACAAACAAAATACATTGGTTTATCATGTTACGGGTGCAACATGGCTGATTTTATGTAGAACAATTAGTTCAAAATATATTGAAGTTGTAATTTTTATTTACACAAATAATGTTTATGATTTGAATATATTATAATATTAATATATTTCTTAAATTCATACTCGGGTTACTTTAGTTTAGTTTTAGTTTGACGTATATAAAATTTACTAAAATTAAATTAAAACGAAGAGCCATTTTCAAGTTACCAAATTATAAACGTCAAACTTGAAATTTACTTAATTTATATCTGACAGCACCAATTTACTTAACTTAGTGATTTTAACGTGTTTTGGTATTTTCACGGCACACTTTAGAGCTGTCACTAAAGTAATTTTAGTATTTTTAGTTGGATTTTAATCAGCTGCTCTTACGGGCCCACTAAAAAAGTCACTCAAGCTACCGACTACTTTTCCCGTAGTATTTTATAGTATTGAAGTATCCAATGAAACTTGGCACACATCTTTATATATGTTTCATTCATATCTACCGCACACCGAACTCCGACCTAATACTTATCAAGAGGTTGAGATATTCTAAAAACGCCGAATTTGTAGGATGGTTTCAGGTAAAAACTGTTTTCCATGAAACGATAAATGTTTTTTTATAGAAAATTGTATACAACGTGTAACAGAAAGGTGTAACCATATTTGAAGAGCTTATTCAGTCAATGGTATAGAACAACTTTTACTATGGAACAAACACTGTATCTCGAAAAACAAATTTAACTGTTTCATAGAAAAATGTAATGCCACCCGGCTGAAATTTATGGAAGGACAGTTTTTTTTTTGAGATTTCGGTTTTGTCTCCATAGTAAAAGTTGTTCTATACAATTGACTGAATAAGCTCTTCAAATATGGTTACACCTTTCTGTTACACTTTGTATATACATAGTATTCTTTACATGAACGATGTCTGTATTTGACGCTTTTTTATTTCCAGTTTAAATGAAAATTATACAACTTGCATAACTATTCGTAAAAACGGAGCAATATTCACGATATCCTGACAGCTATTATGATGGTGTTTCATAAAATTTTGCTTTTTGGACTTTATAGAGACGTAGTTAGATGTCGCTAGGTAATACTTATAAAAAAAATACGAAGAAAATGAGCTGTTGACTTCAAAATCAGTTTTTAGGGTTCCGTAGTCAAAAACAAGGAACCCCTATAGTTTCGCCATGTCCGTATGTCTGTCTATCCGCGGCTTAGCTTAAAGAATATTCGTACTAGAAAGCTGTAATTTGACATGGGTATACATATTTATCACGCCAATAAAGCAGCACAGTAAAATTTAGTTTTTTTTTTTTTTTTAGATTACCTCCCCTATACGTAAAGTGGGGATGACAAAATTAGATAATGTACTTGGAGAAGAAGTCCGCATATTGTGCAGGGCAACTACGGAACGCACACGCACTGGCTGGTTTTTATCTTTTTTATTAATCTTAAGAATAATCCAGGCGTAAAGAAGCCTCTTAATTTGCAGGCCTCGTTGTCCTACTAGCAGGAGAACGTGGACATTAGCATCCTGGTTGTCCTACTGCCGTTATATGAATTCTTTACCTATCCTAGTAATGTCATTTAAAACTAAGTTTTTAGGGTTCCGTACCCAAAGGACCAATCGGAGCCCTATTAATGTCACTCCGCTGTCCGTATGTCACGGGTCTCTAGCTCTTAGACAGAATGAGATGGAAACCTGAATGTTTTAAATATTTCGTGTAAAATTTTGACCCAAAATGGAATTTTGAATTTAAAATCTAATGAAATTATTCTTCAAGGAGAAAAAAAATATATTTTTACTCTAGCATGTGGATTGTGGGGTGTCATTATCTTGAGCTTGAAATAAAGAAATGGGGGGCTATCAAAGTTGCCATTTTTAGACCCTTTTTGTTATGTGGTCTATCTCGAAGGCCAAAGCAGTTAGAAATTTATAATTTCTGTATATTAAAATTAAATAAATATCTAGTTTGAAATAATTGGTCATATGTACGGAACCATAAAAGAGCGAGGCCCGACTCGCACTTTACCGATTATTTTAGTATGTTTCTTATGGTTTCTTACCTTAAAATTGAAACCTTCAACTAAAACTGCCAAGCCTAGCTTCACTTAGTTTCGCATAGCTTTATTTGCAAACTCTCTTGACGGGTATTTAAATTAAAACCTTATAAAAATTAAAATAGATAACTGCTCTGATTACGGGTACACTGTTTAAATTTAATTAGCTCGAAAACTCGAATCTTCACCTGATAATAAGGATTTTGAATTATTTATATGGTTTATATATTAATTGATTTGACTCATGTCTTTTGCTATAAATTTATTTTGTAGCTTTCAGGAATATGAATTTAACGGAGTAAATTAAATAGTTAATAAGTGTTGGCGATAAGATATATACATTAAAAATTTGAACAAGTGCGAGTCAAAAATACAAAATGGGTATCAAATTGTAGATATTAAAAAGTTGATTGTAAAAATATATATTTTAATTTAATTTTCAAAAAATCTCATCAAAACTGATTGAACAAAAAAAATGAAAAAAAAAATCATGGTACTTAATATGTGTTTACGTAAAAATTACAAAAAAATATAGCGGGGGAGAAATGAAAAAAAACACCCAATTAAATTTATCAACCACGACACGGAACACTAGGTACGCGGAGTCTGACTCGCACTTGGCCGGTTTAATTATTTGCCGTGATAGAGGCCATAGTCAAACTATTCTGTGAACATTTCAACTGGTTACTTAAAAAGGCTGAAGCTGTAGACCCCTGTGACAGACATACAGACAGCGGAGGCTCGGTAACAGGGTCCCGTTTGGCACTCTTTGGGTACGGAACCCTTAAGGCGATACCAAAAAAAAGGTTTTTTTTCGAATCCATTTACTCCACTATAACGTCATCTACGTATTTCATTTTTGGGTAAAATGTTTATTGAGTATTTGATTAAGATTCTCACTGAAAGAAAACGCGATTGGATGAAATTTTCTCGATAGAATTTAATTCCGAAAAGACCTCTTAATTGTTTTATTTTTTCCTGTAATTCTGAAATCCTAACTAATTTCATTGTGAAATTGCATTCAAAATGTAGATATTATGTATTTGTAAAGTCTCCTTGAAAATATTTTTGACGAAATAGCTTATATTTATATACATTTTATATTCATAAAAAACCGACTTTTTGCTACTTTTCCACGAATCCGTCCCACTCGCACTGAGGGTTTTTTCGCATATCGAGTAACAGGGACGCTAACACTTTTACAAAGCGCCTTAAAATAATAATCGTTTTCAAAGCCTAATGGCTATCTTCATACTTCTGGTGCAAATTGGATCCAGAGCTTAACAAGCATGCTTGAAGCATGCAGACAAATGGTTCCCTACGGGATTTAAACTCGTGACCTACGGATTAGTAGTTAACAACCCGGTGCAGGATGACGCCAACTCCGATGCGAAGCGAGACGTATCGCGACAATAAAGCACATATTTGGCTGGCTGATCTAAACAAGCGCCTCACGCTTTGCCCCACGCCGTTCGAACTGTGCTGAGCGAGTGTCGCCCTTTGCGTTGGAAATAATAATTATTTCCGAATACCATAATTGTGTCTCGATTACTTGTTATTTTTTATTCTATTTTAGTTAATTAGAATATTGATGATACTTCCAAGTGGTGTATGTGCTTACTTTGCTTGTTAAATGTTCACTTAACGAAGCCTTGTAAAAGTACTCGATTTTAGGGCGAAAACCCATTATTTTAAATATTTTTCTGGTCGTTAACGCGATGTTTGTGAAAAATTCAGGGACATACACCACTTCATATTGACCGTTTAAATGAAAGCCTAAAAGTTATTTGATTGAATTGTTCCACTTTCGCGAGTTATTACGGTTTTTAGATATGTATGAAGTACGATTCGGAGCAGGTTGTTAAGTGTTCACCACTAGAGCACAGGGATGGTGAAGGTGTTGCCAGGATAATTCTAATTATACACTAAATGTTATTTTATAGCACCAGTATTAGACCTCCGTTTATATACATATTTCAATTTAAGAGGTGACAATAATTGTGTCGATTCGGCGCAACACGACTTAACTTATTTGACAGGACTAAACTTAATTTGAGCGTTCTGTCTTTTTCTTTCGGTATCTAAAAAACAAGGACAACTTAAATATTATTACATACGGCTTGAACACTCACGTGTGATTGTTGTTGACTATATGCCAACCGTTTCACCGATACAATTTCGGCATTATCAAGGCGAGTGTCGTTCTTAGGACGACGACGCGGCGTTCACCGTCGTTGTCAAACGGGCACTGGGCAATCACACGTGAGTGTTCAGTTCAAGCCGTATGTAATAATAATTTAGTATGTCAGCTCACGCGAGTTTTAATGACAAAGACAACGTTGCGGTTGCTTCAATGAAAGTCCTTCCACAGAGTGTATTACAGGAACAATTACAAAAAAAAAAAAAACATAGCGAACGAATGCATACAAAAATTAAATATTTATAAGCAGCAGCCATTTGTTAAGAAGTTTCAAACAATTTTGAAACTGCATTAACATCCGCCAAGTAACTTTTAAAAGCGTTCATCAAAACAGAAAGCAACAATATTTTATTGTACTTATATTATTATACTGTGTGATGGTGCTAATCTTTTCGCTTTTGCGAATAAATTTGAATTAAATATATATATTTGAAATAAATATTAATATTTTGCTATATTAAGCTTTTCATATAATTTGATACTTGTACACACAAAAGAAATAACAATTTAATTTAATTATTTTCGAGTTGTATTTCGGCCCACTTCGTGGCCGGCATCAGGCAAATGTATGTATTGTGCTATAACAAGCTTTTCAATAAATTAAATAAATAATACACAATAAAATAAATATTTTGGAGATATATTTATTTTGTTGTGCATATTTTATTTAACTTATTATTATATAGGAAACATATATAAGTAGGAAAGGTTCCTTGAATAAATACCTATGTACGTGTATTGTGATAGAGCCTTGAAAGGGTCCGACATGTATACGCAGTAGCCATTCAAATGAAACCCTGAACAATCAAAATGTAATCATGGGATTTAAAAGGGAACCATATGGGTGTCTTAAGCCCTTCCCCAGTTCAACCTTTTCGTATAGGCATTTGTAATGTAAAGATTAAGGTGACCAATAGATCTTAAAATTACACTTTTTACATGGTAATTTAAAAAATCTCGGATGAAATGCAAACCGTAAACTTACGATTGATAACTCGCTGTACTTTGATATAAATTTATAGTAAGTACCTAAGATGTTTCATACAATTGATGAATTGCTTGTGATCCATATTTAATGTTAACCTGTTTTACGATTGTTAGAAGAACATAATTGTTTAGGATTACATTTGATTCTCCAGAATATTTCCCCAGAATAGATTCTCAAAGCTCACCAATGTGCAAATCTGTTCTCTGTAATTGTTTTTGTATTACGTTTTGTTTTGTACAGTAATAACAAAGAATAAACTATAAATACAGTCAAATTTTAGATCTCCAGTATTGTTTTGGATTAATACAAATAATTAGTTGTGGATTATTTGGTTGTATCACACTTATAGGTAAAAAATAAAGAAATACTTATATCATTATTTTGATTATAAAACAATTGAAATTTCAGCGGAGTAAAGTTGATACAAGGTTTCAATTACAAATAGGACAATTACTTATATGCGACTCTAACAAAAATAAGACACATAAATACAATTGGAGGTGGTAGGATTTTGTATAGCAACTTTATCTGAACCCGATCTTTTTCTTCCTAATACCATAGATAAATAAAGGAAGGATAGATTGCTATCTCCTTTTACTGTTCGCAATACTAAAAATAACGTTGCTAGATGGCGTTACTTGTCTCGCTGGAAATAAAATTTGTCTGAAATCGACGAAATATAGCATTTTACTGTTCCGGTTCATCATATTTATTTATTTTATGAATAAAAACATGAAATTTTCATAACATCGCATCAGAAAATAGTGAATTCTTAATCAGGTGTTTTTAATTTTTTTTTTCATTAAACTTTCGGTGGTAAGCTGGCAATCTAACTAAGCGTGCAGATGGTTATTCTAAATTCCGGTAGATGGCGCACAACGATCATTATTTATTTACCTAACACACAATACTCATACATACCGGTATATAACTTTACTCTTTGACTCACTCAACTGTTATGCACGGTTGAGCGATTTATCCTCAGATTTATCGTATGCCATGTGTCGCGTATTGTCGTATTCTAGCAAATTTTTGTTTTGTGGGCGCAGTATAGTTGCTCAGGGGCCGTTCATTTATTACGTAAGACGATTAGGAGGGGGAGGGGGTGTGAACAAGTCTTACTTTTTCTTACATGGGGGTGGGAGGGGGTCTAGATGATTCTTACGTAAGGTCAAAAATTCTTAGGTATTTCGAAAAGACGTCGTTGAGTGGGTGAACGTGGATGAAGTTATCGTCGATGAAGCAGTGGAACCGACAACGCAAAGGGATGTTCCAGTTGCTGATCCACTTTCGGAATGGCTGCTGAGCCCCTGGACAAATGATTCAGTGCTCTAAAATTCTTTGTCTCACCACATTTTTGATTACATTTTTTTTAAAACAGTAATTATGTGTTTGAATTTCCAGCTATTTCTTTTTCCCTAATACAAAGTATCTTACGTAAGATTGAGAGGGGGGGGAGGGGGTTCATCCAAGTCTTACTTTTTCTTACGTAGGGGGGAGGGGGGGTCAAAATGTACTCAAAAGCGTCTTACGTAATAAATGAACGGCCTCTCACACACACATCGAATTTCGTTTCATCAACTGTTCGATAGATGGCACTAGGTATGTCACAATTTATCTAGTATAGTAGCCACATCCAAAATAATAAGTCGAACTACTAGGTACCGGCGAAAATAATAAGTTTTACGCGGGCTTTGTTCTAATGTTCTAATGTTCAATCTATCCTTCCTTTATTTATCTATGCTAATACAGACAAATATTTTAATTATAATGAAACAGTTAAAAAGCCCAAAATACTGTGCTATTATCTTCTTTTATTTACTGCCGATTCCGAAATGTCTATATATTCCAATTATATTATATTTTCTGTTACATTTTAATTATAATTGTGTATTTTATATCTATATGCGGTGGTAGGTATTTAAAATAAAGTTTTTGTATCACTTTCTAGTGTTCCATTAAAATCACACTTGGTTAAAAACGTATGATGGATATTTTAAATTAACTTATTATTTAATTCCACAGTTATAATGTTAAAAGCTTCGGTATGGGGCTAACCCTTAACAAAGTTAGGAGTCTTGTCAATCCACCGTTGGTCAAAAGATTAGGGCTAACACCGACTTTCCTGTTGAATTATGGAGAAGGGACCCTGTAGTACTGTCACGTGTGGGTCGACTGAATGATTTAGTTAGTTTCCCTACATACATCGATATACTCACGCCTGTCTCACAAAGGAGGACAGACAGATACAGTTTATAGTTATAGGGGTAGAGAATACGTGAACATTATTAAGTTCAAGAACACAGTGCGAGAGCTGGTGGTGAGAATTAATAACCTATGTTCAGTCTAAAAGAGTTAAAGTCAAAGCCAAAGTCGATCAGTATAAATCCTAGGATAGACTAAAAATAAAACTAGAATCTTGCAAGGATGTAAGAGTAGACATGCGCAGGTAAATAAATATTCACAAACAGAACTCGGAAAAAGCTCATTTTAAATTTAATAATAATAATAAAGGCGTAGGGACGTGACGACCCCATCGCCCTCTGGTATATCCAGTACGTCCAGTGCAATCAGTCACCGCAGGACGGCTTGTGGCGAGCCGTTGGTGAGTGGTGACACCACGGACACTATCACACCATGCGCTTAAACACAGCAACACACCCCCCGCCTCTGCGCTTGCTTTCTTTAATTCAATTCAAATTCAAATGTCATTAATTAGCTATTGTCACATAGAACCTTGTATTATTCCTATTTTTTTACATAGAACCTTATAACAGTGAGCTTACGATATGCAATTATAGAATTCAATTAAACTTGAAGAGCTCAACTCAATATATTATTATACTATGGTCGTTCTGGTCGACCAGTTTCAGCAGATTTAGACTGCCTTCTTCTGTCTGAGCGAGTTAAGACGCTTACGCTACAACGCTGCGCCTCGCACGTTTACACTACTTACTCTTATCTATGCAAGGACTAGGGAGTATCTATGCCTCACACTGCGGGCACCAGCTCGCAATGCGCAGGACGTCGTTGGTGCAGCTGACGTAGGTGGTCGGACAGGTTAGGCGTCCGCACTATTTGTTAGTTACGGGCTTGCGTAATCATTCCATTATCCAGAGGATCATCAAACAACGATTAAAACGTGGAACTGACAGTATCTACTTCAATTTCACTGCATTTTTTGCGTGATCTAGTTACATGCGTCCGTCATCCAAGCGTCTTCTCTCACCCAGAAGAAGGCAGTCTGAATCTATTGAAACTGGTCGGCTATTACAACCATAGAATTAATTAAGGTGAGCTGTTTGTTTAAATCAATATAATATGAGCATCTGAAAATACGTAGCCTAAATTATTCATAATAGAGAATCTAGATCAACCTTGAAATTATTCCTTTATTGATTATTCTAAAATAGAAACATTGTGATTGGGCGTTTTAAAATCAGAACACACTCGTTCGATATTTGAAAAAGCCTAAAAGCCTTCAAACTGAGCCCCTGGCGGTTTGCCAAGTTTCAACTCTCGTTCCAAACATAATGTTAGATATCTGTTCATATCTGACATTCGCATTTGGGTCATAATCATATTTTATCTGTAGGAACATCAAATGGCATATTAGAATAGAAATTTTGAATAAGAGGTATAAATTTATCGATTAAATGTTCCCAACCTTTTGTTTACAGTCTGATAAATCTTTGGGTTTAAATGCTAATGTAAGTAGGTATTTTAAATAATAAGTGTTTCTTAATTACGATTGGTCTTGGATAAAACATACTTCTAGTGTTTATCCATAATTTAATTGTGCATCACCAAAATATGAATAAAATACGGAACTACAAAAAAAAATGATTTGAAACTTAAAAATATGTATATTGTATCTATTACTTCACTGATGAAGTGGTTACTAAGTGTAATATCAAGATTGAAGACGGAGAATGAGAACGGGTTAGCAAGTGATTGTCAATTTATGCTCGTATCGCTCGAAAGAAGAGTGAATGTGCAAATATAGTGATTGATTAGTGACTGCCAAGGCACGATTGATAGTATAATGGGGTTCCTTACAGATTATGATTAAAGTTGAAAGAAGATGCATCTTAAAAAAAGCAGGAACACTTCAATAGTTAATGCACGAAGAGGATGGATCAATGAAGGGTGACTAAAGAAATATTATATCGGATAGAGGGGTTATTGAAGCTAAAGCTTGACTAGGAAACTCTCTAATATGTGAAGCAAACTGATGACATAGTAAGGAAATATCAAAGAGCCTTGATTGATAGTATGAAAGAAGCACAAGAGAATCGTTACAGTTTGAGATATGTGGTCTCTTCCTACCGCCTTCTTTGACGTGAGTTTATTTGATCAAATGATCATTGTAAACACGCGCTACAACGACGTATATCTTCAATGTGTCGAACAAGAGTTCATTGTGAATTTCAGTATGAATGACTACAAAATTTGTCGCAACCACGGGGATGGCGTGACACAAAATTTATACCGCTTTCGCCACATTTTGGAATAACTAAGTATTACCTAGTTAGTAAACATACGCGGCGCACACATAGATTCACGCGTCTTCATACAGCCAAAATAACACCGTATTTCTATGAAGCTTAGATGTAAAATACCAAACACGTCATGGCACTGCGCCAAGCTATTACACATATGTGTTAAAAGCCATGGCGTACTATGACACAGTTAGGTCCGTGTTGATAATGTTTAAAAAATGTGTGAGTTATAACAGTTATACCACTCTTTATAACCTGCAATGGACAAAATATTATCTAATTTCAACGCTACGCTATAAATATTTCATGGTAAGGTTGAAATTTTATTTACCGCAAGGTTTACTCTGTAAATATTACACTAAATACATGTTTAAATTACTTACAAGTGAAATGAAATTCCTTTGGATGTCTTATTTGTTTTATTTGAAGAGTTAAAACAATTTGCCACGCTGCAATACACTATTTGTACAATATGTTTGTTCCAACGCGTTCGGTTGAGAAATGAGAGGCCCGCGGGTTATGTCTTGACGTATTGATCAAATCGGTGCGTTGCAGTCACGGCTTTCATGGCATTTCTATTCCTTATTAATAGTTCTGTGGTCGCAACTATGACACTCTTAAAAGCACAGTCTTAGCACAGTGGATCTAAAACTTTCAGTCAAGTCTTTCATTCTAACTTACATACAAATGTGTTCGAAGACGCGCTCTGTAATTGTAATTACTAAGTGTGGCCAACCATACAAGGGCAAAACGACCCAAACCGATAGAATAATTATAAATGAGGGTAGAATATTTACTTAAAAGTCCAGCGTAGCAACTAAAGTTTTATTCACCATTTTCTATAGAGTGTTTTCAATGTGAAATGAAGCATAAAATTAAAGTCGTGATCGTGGTCGGTAGCTGACGGGTCCATTTTAATTACAAAGTTTGGGACAAAGAAAAATAAGCTGTATTAACAGTAAAACTAGTTGAAGTAATTTTACTTTCTAAAGTTTATCGTAAATTGCATCTAGTTTTTCATTATTTCTTGCCGTCTCCGCTGTTAGCCCAAAGCACGGGTTTGTGTTACGATTAATTTTATATAAACTTTTCATGCGGTACAGAAAATGTACTTTCATAGTAGACGATAGCTTTACTTTATAATATAATTTTACCAAGCAAAATAAAAAAAAAAAGATTAAGCACGAGCAGGTCTTGCGCCCTAAGAATTCCGTACCTATCCAATAAGTTGGTAGATCCAATAGCCGAATGAGTAGATCTTAATGAAAAAAAATCGCGGTTTGCCCGAGGCACAGCACTTAAAAATGGTATCTCCGCCTTCTTTTTAAAAGTTAGGAGTGGTATACAATGAAAGTAACTGAAGGTTTATTACTTGGCTTGGCTTTTTGATCTGGTATTTAAATAAAGATATAGTAGCGAAAGAGGTGTGTCTGGATCGTAGCAGATGGAAATCTGTAGTCTTCGCTTATCCTTCCGGGACACAGGCGTGAGTATATGTATGTATGTATGATATGTAGAATTGATCAGGAACTCTAAAAAACGTCCTATAGGGTGTATATAAATGTGTGTTTACATTACAAAAACTCGCATATTCCCGTAATATGACGTACAACGCTAAAAATCTTACAGATAAAATGTTGATTTGACAGTATGACCCAAAAGATCTAAAGATCTCAGCTAAAATCAAGCGCATATAAAATCAATCAATGTATATAAATGCATTTATGTTATTCACATTTAGGGCAAATCAAATCCCAATTTTAATAAACGTAAGCTACTTAATGTCATACATAATGTTTGCGTATACTTAATCGCGTTATACGTACCTATAGTGCCTACATAATTTTTATAACTTGGAGCTAGTTTTCGACAGTTATAGATATTTCTTGTGGTATGAGTACAAGTCTAAGCAATCGACCTTTATACCTAGAGATATCGTAGCGAATACGCCAACTTCTAGATAGCATAATGTTTCAGGAAGAAAGAAGTCGGCAAAAGTTTTGTTTCGGTAGCATCGGTCATTATACAATTTTTTTAAACTTTTTAGTGAATGACCGCTGTTTGATTTGAAGTCGGTTACTCTTTTTGTTAAAAGTTAATTTTATTTCACATTTTTTATGTTGACGGTTAAATTGTTCAAATTCAAATTCAAATTCAAATAGTTTATTTTGCAAAGCAGGTATAGATACTCGTATATACACTTTTTACACGTCAAATTTAATCTAATAAAGAAAATATATGTTATAAAATAATAAATGTACATGAACTAAATTAAAGGTTTATTTAATTTATGTAGCAATATATTTACGATTAAAATGATAGGTAAAATATATATTATACAAGGTAAAATCCAATCAGCCGCCCGAACCCATACCGGAGACCCGGCCAGGGACCAGGACCAAGGTTCAATGATCACCAACCGAGCCCCCAGCACGAATCCAGGCGGCCGACCAAATCCCATCCTATATACTACATACTAATAGGTTACATATATAAATACATGCCTACCTCCGCCCATTCGATTAGTCTTGCTAAGAAGAAGGGCAAGAAACTTAGCAAGATCATGTCTTTTTTTTCAACATAAAACTTATACTATACAATATATGACTTATATCTACTTTAACCAAGGGATAAGAAAATAAAAGACAGCAGGAATTCAGGTTAATGAAAAAAAGAAAAACATATATATCTTTGTCTACCTGTCTCATCTAGTCCTTTTCCTTTTACAGTCTGTAATCAATTAATGTTTACACCTTAGAGGAATCATAAGTTAAGAAATTATACTATTTAATTAAATTATAACTTACTATCATTATCACTGTAACACCATGCTTCACCATCATCCAAATATTCATTTATTTTATAATATGCCTTTTTCAATAGGCCCTGCTTAATATACAGTTTAAACTTATTCTCTGACAAAGTAAGGACCTCCTTTGGAAGTTTATTGTAAAATCTTATACCATGTCCTACAAAAGAGGTACTCACCTTAGCGAGTCTGATTTTTGGAAAAGCCAGTTTATGCTTATTTCTGGTCTCCTTACAATGTTGCTTACCAAGCCTTGGAAAAGACTCAACATTTTTTCTGACATATCTAAGGACTTGGTAAATATATTCACAAGGAACCGTTAATATATTAATTTCTTTGAACTTTTGTCTTAATGAATCCCGGTGCTTCATATTATAAATAGCCCGAATTGCTCTCTTCTGCAAAACAAAGACTGCGTCTGTATCATATAGGTAGTTTTTGCAAACGCGCTGTTGATATGAAACGAAGTTGAAGTTTTAACCGAAGTTTATAAGTGTGTAGGTAATGACTACGTTTTAGTAGCTTCCTGCTATCAACACCTTAACACAAAGTGATTGCCGCAATCTCGAGTTATGTGCTGTCATCCATTGAGGAGTTCTATGGTGATGAAGCCAGGATCGAAGGTCAGGTGGATAAACTGGCAATTTTCAAGCAATGTCCTGCAACCAGCACCCTAACATAAACTCATTGCCGTAACATAAAGTTGTTGTTAAAGCTGTTATTCGTTGAGGAGTTCTATGGCTATGAAGCCAGGATTAAAGATCAGGTGGGTATTCTAATAATTTTTAAGTAATACCTTACACCTCAACACAGTGATTTCCGTAATCTGGAGTTATGTGCTCTCATCCGTTGGGGAGTTCTATGGTGATGAAACCAGGATCGAAGGTTCGGTGGATGAATGTCAATTTTCAAGTTATCAAAATTTTGGTACAAAGCAATTACTTCAATCTCGAGAGGTATGCTGTCATTTTTTAAGAGTTCCATTGCCAATCTCTGAATACCATCATCCAGTGGCGTGCACAGAACTTTTTGCTGGAAAAGCAAACAATTGGTCAAAAACAACAATAAAAAAAATATGAAAAAATTTAAATATCACTTTGAAAAAAAAAAAATTGTATGACGCCAGGGTAGACAATGTCTACCCTAGAGTGAAAATTTCCTATACAATTTTTTTTTTTCAAAGTGATATTTAAATTTTTTCATATTTTTTTAATTGTGATTCTTGACCAATTGCGTGCTTTTCCAGCAAAAAGTTCTGTGCACGCCACTGCCATCATCAGATCATGACCAAACTTAAAATGAGACCTACCCTAGTAACTTTTAAGGTTTTAGAAAGGTACTGAAAAGGTTCTAATACCTTTGTATGGAAATCTGCTCATAAGTCTTTGTAGTCTCAATTACTTTATATTAACGTTATATTTACCTCCTGAGTGCAAAAAGGGCCCACGTTGTAGAACCTTTCTGAGAGCTACATCAAAACCTGTAGCTCTTATCTATAACCTTTCTAACTACTTACTCAAAACCCAAATATAACCTTCACAACCTTAATTTAACGTTAATATAACCATACAATACAACTAATAGATTCTACATTAGTCTTGGATGTAACTCTATGACAACTTAAAACCTTTTTGATAGAAATGAATAACGCTTTTCCAGGACTTTCGGGTTTTAAAATGTTTCTGTTTAAGATTGTTTGTACGCAGAAACACTAATGGTGGGTTTGAATTACTTATTTATAATGGCGCCATTCCCTGTCATTATACCAAGTTTCAAAATGGCTATATGTAAGTGTTGTATTCTTAAGAAATAGTTAGTAGCATGTTAAAGTCAGATAAAATGCAAAACATAGTGCGATTGGTACATTATCGTGAAACTTTAGGATAATAGTGCTATATGCGAGACGGGCCTTTCGTAATTGCAAATTTTCAGGACATTTTAAATAAAAAAAAATGAAAAAATAAGGTGTTTGATGGTTTGTCGCTTTAGAAATAAAAGTTATACTCATATATAAAAACGTATATTTAAAATTGTATAGAACATGTTATTTAATTTTGCTTCGTTGTATTAAAATGTTATTTTCAGTTCGTTTTATTTTTTATTTTAGTGAATAAATATGGCTGACGTTAGGAAATTACTAGAAAGCATTCAAGTTAACCTTTTCAGAACTATAACAGCTCAAAACTCTTAATTTTTGCCAAAGTAAGAGCTAAAGGTAATTTCGCGGAGCTATATAAAACCAAAAGGCTGTTTTCACAGCTTTCAGGTTATCGTCAGGAGTAATTCAATACTCGCCAGTTGCGACCACAACCATGAAGCAAAATCAAGTGTTCAAGTGTTCATCACAAGTGATATCAAGCAGCTACAGGCTGCTCCTTGAGTGCAAATAAGTTACTATTTCTTTTTTCAATTATGTTTAGTCGATAGGTACTTGTCTAACTTATGTTTTACCTTTACTACTGAATACATTTAAATTTAGCCTTAAGTATTCCTCAACAGTGACCAGACTACCTGTCTTGAAAAAAACGGACAAGTGCGAGTTGGACTCGCCCGTCGAGGGTTCCGTACAAATTTGTATGTAAAAGAATACCCTGACTGACTGACTGACTGACTGACTGACTGACTGACTGATTGACTGACTGATCTATCAACGCCGAGACCAAACAGCTAAACCTAGGAACATGAAATTTGCACCGTAGGTTCCTTTTCGCTAAGAAAGGATTTTTTGAAAATCAATTCATAATGAAATGGGGTAGAAACTTGTTTGGAAAATCATAATCCGTGGGAGTATCAACATATACTGAAGAGTCAACATACTTCGCATAAATACTCTTTTTAATAAATTATGTGAAACCTGTGAGAGGGTTTTACAAAACTCATCCCCCGAGGGGATAAAATAGCGTGTTAAGTTATATATCGAAAATTGCATCCCTTGAGTGTATCTTGTTAAAACTTTGCTTAAATATTCCTTCCTTAAAATGTATAATGAGATACATGTAGGAAAGTTTTCAAAAATTATCCATCCCCTAATGGGGATGAAATGGGTTAAAAACTTTGATATGGAAAATCACAATCCCTGGGCATATATAAACTTATATATTATGTATAACTTATATACATATAAACACTTACAACTTCGCATAAATCATATTGAGAAAAATAAGACACGTATAAGAGGTTTTTTTTAAAGAAAACCGTACGCATAACAGGATTTAGCAGGATGTTGAAGCTTTCATTGTAAAATATGAAACGCATTACATACTAAATTCACGCGGATGAAGACGCGGGCAACAGCTAGTTATAAATAATTCAGACTTTTTTTTATGATTAAATTACAAATGTATAGTTTTGAAATGTTTTCCTGTATTCGTAGTATAAGATTATACTTGCCTTTCATAGTTCTAGGTCAACGGAAATTACCCTGTACATTTTGATTCCCTTGAAAATGTCGAAATATACGATTTTAGTGGCATTAAAAGCCGTATTTTTTTTGCGTTAACATAAAAATTTATTTTTTTCGCAACTTCAAGTAACAGTAGACTTGATTATATGGTTTTAATTTCAATTTGATAACTTCACGCGTTCTTGAGATAAAGGGTCTGGACAGATAGACGGACAGGCGGGTAGACAGACGGACAACAAAGTGATCCTATAAGAGTTCTGTTCTTAGGGTTCCGTACCTGAAAGGTACAAAAGGAACCTTTATGGTGAGACTCCGTTGTCCGTCCGTCCGTCCGTCCGTATGTCACAGCCTCATAACTTTAGCACCGTTCAAGATAAAGACATGAAATTTGGCATATAAATAATTAATTTGCCCATATATCAGAGTGTAAAAAAATTGAAAAATTTGAAATTTTTCAAAATATTTCAAAAACAAAAGTAAGAAAAATAAAAAATACTATCCTAAAAATACAATATGGGTATCAAATTGTAGATATTAAAAAGCTGATTGTAAAAATATATACTTTTACTAAATTTACTCTCACAAGTTTCGAGAAATTTTGAAAAAACCACAAAAATATGTATGTTCCCCCCCTTATCTCCGAAACTGGTAGACCAAAAATATGAAAACTGGCCAATTACAGGGAAACTATAGAAGTTAAAAAAAAATTCGCACAAATGAAAAATATAAAAAAACTAGCTTCTGCTCGCGGCTTCGCCCGCGTGGCCTACAGGAAACAAATAACTTTTTTTTCAGAAACAAACATTTTAAGTACTCTCACTCCCTCTGGGAATACAGGTACTCACCGATTAAAGTTTTTCCGAAAAAGTGTCAAAATCCCTATCAGTTGTCAAAAAATGTCAAATTTGAATACGGCAGCGTAATCGGCGACCCTAAGTGCCCCTTGATACCGAGTTTCATGCAAATCAGAATACTTCTTTAGACCTGTTCAAAAATTGTCAAAACCGGTCAAATTAAATTTTTTTTTGGTCATGTAGCTCCAGCTTGACCGATCACTATAATTGAAAACCAAACTCCTTAAAATTAGCCATTCGGGAGATATGGCCGATCAAAATTATAGCAATTTTTTTACCGTCATCTAGATCTCGCCGACGACTTTTTTTGGAATACCATGAACATGGTTCTAGCATCAGCCGTTTAGGAGATACGGGCCAGTAAAGTTTTGACTTTTTCGGGAGGTAGATCTCGTCAAGACCTTTTCCTAGACATCCATCAACATGGGTCTAGCTCCAGCCGTTTGGGAGATGCAGGCTGTCAAAGTTTTGACAAAAAAAAACTTTTTTTGGCACCCCATGGTCCAACCCCTAGGGATGTACCACCTTCCGTTCCAAAGATATTTTGCTTGGATATAGATAGATAGATAAACAGATAGATGGATATATTTTGGATATATAGATAGATAGATACCTCAAAAGGAAAAAATAGAAATCTAAAAGGATCACTTCTATGGCTGTCTGTCTATCCGTCTGTTACAGCCGATTGTTCTATCACACATACTTTCAAGTCTTCTTTGTCTGTTTACGTAAATATTACAGGACAATTAAAACGGTTGAAAAAAATGACAAAATTAAATTTTTCATCCATAATATGGAGCCCTAGGTATGCGAGTCTGACTCGCACTTGACCGGTTTTATTTCCTTTAGAGGCACGGAATCCTAATAATATATACTAACCGCTGTATTCATTATTCGTAGGAAATTTTCCGCACTTTCCGTTTAAAATTTCCACTCCGTTTTTTTTAAATCACCCTGTGTTGGTTCAATTTGCAAGACATCGTAATTTGAATTCGCGGAGACAACTGATAATATTTGAGAATGCCTCTAAAGCTTTCAAATATTCTTGTAGGACATAAATCATGCCTTCAGCTCTGAACTATAGCCTTTTGGTCTTGGTTTTCACCATGCAGTCCTAATTTGTTTGCCGAGACAACTTTTTTACAGCCTAAAGGCTTTAGATAGGTTTTAGAAATAACTTCTAAGTAATTTCAACATTCCATAGCTTTGTGGTTATATCAAAGTTAAAAATTTAACCTTTAGATCTCACTTAAGCATAATCCTAGCCTCTCCAGAACCTAATCAAGAGTCTACAACAACTATAAGATCCTAGGACTTTAAGGTCGTGAAACACAAGTCAAAATAACGTTAATTTAAACTCTTGTCAACGGCTTAAAGGTTGTTATTATAAACAATTAGTTTTAGAACTTAATAATCATTCTCAAGTACTTAATATGCCTAGATAGAAAAGCATTAACCTTTTTGCGACTCAAATACAAACTAAAGGAAGTTTTCACAACCTAGGCCCGAATGAATTGTTACTTGGGTACCTGGAAGCACACTTTTCCAAACGAAAAAATATCATTCAGGTTGGTTCAGAAATGACGGAGTAATAAAGACGCGAAACAAAAAAAAAAAATACAGCCGAATCGAGAACCTCCTACTTTTTGGAATCGGTTATAAATGGAAATCTTTTTTTCCAAATTTCCAATTCATAAAGTAGAAGCATTAAAAATGCCGACCGGCAGAAAGCAAGAGCAAAAAGGCTAAACCTGGCTTTTAACTTTGGTTGGCAAAAAATCTACATCCACAAGGGAAACTAAAGGAAACCTTTATTGAACCCGTTGGGAAAAGGCGGGAAAATGTAAAATACAAGTTGGACTATTTTACTCTGCTTCTATACAAAATGTAGTGATGTTAAATATGTATAGTTTCAGCGAATATGACTGGAAGTGGACATTTACAAGTTGTCGAAATGTTGTGACTTGTTACTATAATCTTTTAACAAATTTGTACATTTCGTTCTAAAAATTCTGAAATGACACAAAAAAGCGCTTCCATAAATAAAATGTAATTATTAATTTCTATATTTTTAAACGCTTGTTTATGCAGTGAATCAATTTTGTTTCAATAATATATTAAGTCAAAATTTACTCTTACAATGCTACGCGAAGGCATTATTAATTCTCGTGCTACGTACGTGCCAAGAATTAATTCCTACGCTGGTCTACGTAGAAGCGATAAAAAGTACGAGTGGATCGCAATGAGTGACGTCACGCCGTAGTCGTTGCGTTGTCAATTATTAATTCTGACTCAAGATGGTCTCAAGCTGTATTATTATTTTAAGTATTGAGTTAATTTTCAACTCTTAAGGTTTAATTATCTACTCCCATACTGCAATAAGGCAATTGCAACATCAAAAGCAGTCTTTTACGTGCCTGCATTGTTTATCCGATGTTATAATTTATCATAACACTGCCAGAAAGCCAATCAACAACAGAGACGAGAAATAAGTCCATACCTTATTTTTTAATCCACGCCCCCTAAGTCCTGATTGGCTTTCAAGGCAGCATTACCGGGACGACACACACCGGAGGGTCATGGTTCATGACGGTGAGTTTCGTAAGCAACCATCACTCGTGTCCCAATGTCTCAAGTTATGAATACTTTTTCATTTTTCACAATGGGCTAACGCTTGGTTAATACTGCGCCTGATGGAAAGCAGTCGCTAGGAGACCTAGGATGAAGCGCACTTGCCCAGCCTATTTACTCGTCTCTTAAAGGAATCTGGGTTATAAATATCTAGATAAATGGACACTGGCAGAGAGTTCCACATCTCGGATGATAAACAAATGTTTGAAACGTTGCACTCAAACTTCCAACGAACGCAATATTGACACCAGAAGCGTGAAACTTTGGTGCCCACCGTCCATTTCGGTGGTAGAAAGGGGATGAAGGATAGTATCATTTTTGTGTTCACATTTTAAAACATAGTCTTTTAACCAAACAATTTAAATTGAAAATAAATTGAAGGCAGTTTATTAACGGTGTTATTCAGCACTCATTATCGATTTATCCCCCCACGAGATTAGAGTTAGTATTTTATCGTACTGTTATCTTTTTCTTCATTGCAATAAAAACTTCAACCTTTTCACGACTTAGTACTATCCTGTGACCGTTTGAAAGTACTTCCCCAGATGCAATGGTTAATGCAGTGGAACTACACAAACCACTCCAAAAATGACACCGACAGGCAATATTGTTTTTCAACCCCGAAGCAAACAGAGGGGTGTTATAAGTGTGACGTATGTATTTGTGTGTCTGTGTATCTGTCTGTGACATCGTAGCTCCCAAACGTATTTTTTTTTGTTTGAAAGGTGACTTGATCTAGAGTGTTCGTAACTTTTGCTTGCGGCTGTTTAGTTTTAGGGAACTGCCTGTCCCCAGGAAACAAACTATAGTCTATAGCACTCAGAGACAATGCAACTTCCTAAAAACGTAAAATATTTTTCAGAATCGGATGTGTATAATTACAGAAATTACCTATTGCATGTCCCTAGAGAACTGCCCGTCCTCTATGTTCCTTGGGTATATCCTGATTCAAGTATGTTGGGGGTATTTTATTATTTCATTTAATGCCTGTTTAATGTTGGGATTTGATAATGAAATTCAACATTTAATCACAGTAGGTTATTGCCCAAAAATGGTGGTTAAATAAGAAAGTCAGCTAAGTTTAAACCTGGCTTACGAATGTTGTAAAACTGAGTCTGGGTTACGAAGGCTGTATTCACAATTCACGTTCAGTGACACATTAATGTCAGTTTTGCGTGACTAGTGACAAGTTGTGTTTGCGCGGGAAATATGAAACACCGACTAATATTAGATTTGTATTGACGAAAAGCTTTGTTATGTGGTCCTTTGAGTTCATTGCTACCTTTTAATAGAAATGCAATAATAGTATTCTATGCAACTGTAACATAGTTTAAGACATTTGGCCACGAGTGCTTGTTTTCAAAACAAATGAAGTGAGTTTCGTAATAGTTCTCCACGAGTGTCCCAATGTCAGTTGCACACAATACTTTATATACGATCATCAAAAATGTCGTCATTATTTATAATATTTTAAGTAATAATTTCACGAAAATTAATGCGGCTTGAATGCCAATCAGGATAAAGGGGGCGTGGCTTGAGAAATAAGGTTGGGACTTATTTCTCGCACACATGCTTGCTCTACACGCCGAGAGCCCGCCTTCGGGGGAGTCTCCATTCAAATCTCGGCGCGGTGGCGTGTAAAGCACGCGTCTGGGTGTATGAGTTCGAAACTGAGCGTTTGTACTAAGTTTCACTACTCTATAAATATTTTTACTTTAGCAATACTTTGGAGTTTTGGTATCCTATATTCCCAGGACACAGATCTTTACATTCAGTTTTTTTTTCTTTGCTTAGTCACTTTTATGTTTTGTTATCTCGGGACAGATCCTTACAATCAGTTATTGTTATTATTTTTATTTTATCGCTGTTTCATTTGTTAATTACACCTGAGCCCGGCAGGCATCCCCACCTCAACATCATTAAAGATCTCTCTCCCTTCTTAGAAATCCTTAGAACCAGATTTACTTTTCAATGTGATTTTCTGTATCACAATAAAAAATCAATATCACTACAAAGTATAAAACAAAGTCGCTTCCCGCTGTCTGTCTGGCCCTATGTATGCTTAAATCTTTAAAGCTACACAACGGATTTTGATGCGGTTTTTTCTAATATATAGATTGATTCAAGAGAAAGGTTTATATGTATAATACATGCATAATATAGTAGAGAAACACTGATAATTTTAGAGGTTTCTAATGTGATGTCGTAAATAAACACATTTTTTTGCGCTTACATTGTAAACGCTGGCTGAACCCTTCGAGACAGATCAAAATAATGTGCTACTGTATTGTACACCTTAAAAAGGTCTACAAAAAAATCTGCAATGGTATATGTCTATCTCTTAGGGATAACCCACAATCACCATTATGGCTTAATTACGAAGCGATTTTAATCAATACAGCATTAATCCTTATCCAATTAAGTACCTAAAATACATTGTGCACTCAATATAGCCCTTTACAATATATCCCTTTACAGCATGTAATTTAAATGAATATTTTCAGTATATTTAATATCAGCATTGCACCCGTGCGAAGCCGGGGTGGGTCGCTAGTCAATGTATATAATAAAAGAGTAGAAAGAGTAGTAATACATCGGGTATTGAAGAAAAGTAATAAAAATAGAAAGGGGGTGACTAAAGAAGAGTAATTTCTGATGTCAACTTGCCACTAAGACCATACGATTTAACACGTTGCGATTTTTATCTTTTGGGGTTTTGTGAAATCTCGAGTTTATGCGAATAAACCAGAAACAATTCTTGAGCTCAAGGCCGAGATACAACGCGTCATCGGGGAGATACAGCCACATCTTTGGCAAAAAGTTATCGAAAATTTCTTGCAAAGAGCAATGGCCTGTCATAAGAGCCACGGGAGCCATTTGCCGGATGTTTTATTACATACTTAATCGTAACGTGTCTACTTTACAATGCAATAAAAATATAACAACTCACTCAAAAATATGTCTTTTTATTTCATTAATTCAAAAATGTTGAAATTCTAATTTACAGAAACCAATGGAAACTTTGCGATCGCAACATACACAATACATAGGTAATAGGGTTATTTTTAATATCATTTGATTGAATTTTGAATAATTTAAGTGTTCTGTTTCGATTAATTAGGAAAAGGCGGGTTTTTCACAATCCGGCTGCAAAACCGCTCTTAACGCATGTTACACTCCAGACTCTATATTACTGCATTATAGAAAGAAACTTCGTTCCAACCAGCCCCCCTATTCTGTATCTTTAGTTGCCAACTGCACGAGGTGCCTATCATCAAAAACATAGCTAAAAACTGAAATTTCAAAATTGCCTTTAGTGGGTATTGAACTATTAACAATCTGTGTCGTCACTTCAAGTGCGAAAATATCCTTAGGACATCGGAATTCGATAGTATATCTATGTTTTTGATGATAGACACCCAGTCCAGAAGGCAACTAGAGATACACAATAGGCCCGCAGGTGTCCCCCGATTTGGTGTTAAAAATGGCGGCTAATAAGAGCTAGTGAAAATCGTAATCTAAATTAGATTTTAAGAATCCACTGGTTAAATTTAAGCAAAATGTTTAACTCGATTTGACCAGCTTCATTCATTTCATTCTCAGTACGGGTCACGCCAAAAGCATAATTTTTTAAAACCCTACTGAATAAATATTCATACCTTACTTACAGCCTTACGCGTGTCCACAGTTCAAAATTTATCCCTCAAAAACTGACAGCTCGTCACCGCGACCCTTCAAAATCGTTTGTAGTAAAAAATCAGTTACGTGATTAAGTTGAAAAATGTTTTTCCCCAACCTAATCGAAGGTCGTCCTCCGTAATGGGGTTGTTCCTCACCCCCCACAACCTCAAGGGGCAGCAGGCATTTTAAGAACGTTTATACAGGTCACACATATTAGTGGATAAATATTTGGAAATATGTGAAAGGATTTTTAAAAGCACTAAAGGAATTTTTTTGCAAGTTATTTTTGTTTTATATCACGTTTCATACTGCATAGCCCGAGAAGGCTGTGTCAGACAATTATCTTATAAACTGTATTTTTGAAATGTATCATTTACCTTTTCCAACCTATGAACTGAATATCTATAGGTACCTACTTGGTTGAATTATATTATGAGTTACAGGTTTGTGTCCTATTTTGAATTGGTTTTTGGTTTGGTTAACATTTTTTCTTTAATTATTTCTTAAAACAAAATGTATACAGTACAAAATAATTGTTTTAAAGGTTGCTGACTCATCTGCTGAAAGGTTAACAACATTGGTGTTGGTTGATACTCAACAAATTGGAGCGGAAAGTCAAATTAACTTGATGGCTTTTTGATTTGTGTGTTTGTAGTTGGTTCCGGTGTCGGCGTGAAATTTCAATTTATTTGATTGAAGGTGTAGTTTTTTCGAAATGAAACGATTGTTAAGGCAAGTAGGAATAATTCTAAAATTTACATTATTGACTAAAATAATTCGTTTTTTAAACAAAGTTTATTTTGCTCTTGAATAGATAATATGATTATTTTGACTGTCGAATTGTTTCTTAATACATTATATAATTATTGTGTAATCTTTTCTATATAAGTATAAACTATAACGTCTGTCTAAGTATTTTATATTGAACCCCTACTATACCGCTAAGGATGCGAATTTCATTATTAGTAAACACCGCTCTACTCTCGACATGAAGTGGACAGAGCTATACGAGTAAGACAAAATGCGATGTAGACATCTCCTTTACTCATATTGGTTTGTCCCCTTCATGGTAAGAGGGCTGTTTTTTCAGCATACTTGGTACAGTGCGCGCCAATCTTTTAGTCGCAATAGCCGTTTTACGGTGTCAGGGGGACGTTACAGGAGCGAGGGCGCGGAGCACACCCGCCTGCGTGCCGCACCACACCCCCCGCTCGCCATTTAGTAGGTGTCAACACTATGCGTTAGTGTTAGTGCTACGTCCATACATTACACACGCGCGCGTTGCACGAAAAGTACGTTCGTGGAAAAAATTCTATGATTCGTTAAGTTAATCGTTGAATCTGTTTGTATTGCCTTTATTTGTTGTTTTGTTGATTTAGTTTGTTAAAGTTTATTGTTGTTGTTATGCCTTGCGGTCGTTAAAGCGTTTTAAGGCGACAATGTAGGAAAATGGTGCTTATATTAATTTGTTTTATTTAAACAGTTAAGATTGCACTAAAATAATAAATATATATCAAATAGGTAGGTACAACAAGTACACCTTCCCACTTATAGTAAACATTTAATAATCAACCATTCATATTATTGTTTCCTTGACTGTACCTGCGCAAGCTTCCACCCGTAACTCAATCAGAGGCGACTAAAAGATTGGCGCGCACTGTAGGTTTGTATAATTACGAAGTACCTTGAGAAAGCTAATCAGTAACAATTTGAGTGCAATACATACAAGCCACAGGTAAACGACTAGTAAGATTATAATATTATTAAACCTTAAGGCGACATGTAAAAGTTTTAGCGTCCCTGTTACGCCATACGCGAAAAAACCCTCAGTGCGAGAGGGACGGATTCGAGGAAATCCGGTTTTTTATTAATATAACATGTACTAAAGTTGCTTTCAAAATTTCGTTTAACCAGGTCCTAGATACTGTTAAAATCCATCTAATAAAATATAATTGCAGTCCAAATGTCATTCCAAATTGTCAAACCAGGAGAATTGGTGACGAAAAAGACCATATTTCAATAAATATTTGTATCGAGCTGAATTGCTCCAATCGCGTTATTGTTAAACAAGTCCCTAGTTTATTAAGATTATACATTATTTACTGAAGTAGATATGCAAGTTCTAAAAATGTCAATTTTTTTTTTCTGTAGCGCCTTAATGGTTCAAATAAGTAAGCACAAGCCTAACAAAAGCCCTTTTTTCCTAGTAACTTGATTTCTTCCAAAAAGCGCTTGGTTCTTCTGAAGATCTTTACCCTGGCCCCTTTCACTGCAATGTCCACCGTCTCTATTCCTGTTGACATAATATCTTCCTTATTTATTTCAAAGTCGACACTGTTCACCTGTATTTAGGGTTACATTTAAGCTGTGAACAGCAAGCCAATAAGAAGGGACCTGCTTTCAATATAGGATCTTATCCACGGATTTATAACAGCTGACTTGACCGTTTATCAAAGTTAATGTGGTACGAGCCGAGGAGTTTTGGACATTCTTTAATTTTTTTCTCGCGTATTATTCATAAATTGTTAAAAAGCGCAAGAGCTGAAATGTGACTACTTTAAAAAGCCTTGAAGGTGCAAAAGCCACAAAAGTTTTCAAAGTTTTCACCCCTTTTTTAAGTTGTTATACAGCACTACCACATTTATAAGTTACATCGACAATATTCCACTATAATGCATCAACATAGAAAGCTATTGTTGCGTTACCATTAATTCAACTTCTTTATCGCTTTTAGCTTTTAAAATTCAAAAAGTTTATTTTGCAAAGTAGGTATATATAATACACGTTTCACAAGTCAAATTTTAATCTTATAAAAATATATGTAATAAAATAATAAATGTACATGAACTACTTAGATTAAATGTTTATTTAATTTATGTAGCAATATATATACGATTAAAATTATAGTTAAAATATTATTATACAAGGTGAAATCCAAGGAGACCCGGCCAGGGACCAGGAACAAGGTTCAATGATCACCAACCGAGCCCCCAGCAGGAATCCAGGCGGCCGACCAAATCCCATCGTATATACTACATAGTAATAGGTTACATATATAAATACAACCATTAACCATTAACCATTTACATAGGTGCAATACTACCACTTTTTTTAGTTACATTGACAATATTCTATCATCATCAAGATGTCATCTTACGGACTGTCGATGTAACTTATAAAAGTGGTACTACTGAACTTCCTTGTCAGGGAATGTGTGCACATTGTGGACTTTTTAGCTTATTTTTCAAAATTGTTTTTAGCTGTGAGTAGAGAACAACTTTCGTTGATTTTTTGTATCGGTGCACTTTACGTATTACAACGGGAAATTCGTTATTGTTGGCTTTATTTCGCTATAAATTAAATTTACTGTCTGTAAATTAAAACTATTGATGCTTATGTATTAATACGAACTTAATTTGTTCAAATATGATGATAAATTGTTAAACAAACCTTCAGAAAGAAAATCGAAAAAATATTATAAAGCCAAGCTGCTGTTTATTTACGAGGGTAAAGAAAAAATTGTTATTTCTAGTAAAAATCAAAGAGTATTTAATTTTATATTACTGAAAAATACATCACACACCTCTGATCAAGGAATCAAATTCTTGGTCTGAGCTACATACATATGTACATAAGTACATAGCTAAAATAACAATAGTTTATGTGGCCAAATCAAAGAAAATATTGCGATACGAGAGAGTTTAATTGTTCTTGTTTTTTGTCTCTGCTTTAACCGATGCTGTACCAGCCTGGGCTTATTATATATTCTTTGAATCGGTTGCCAACTGGTTGCCAACCACAAAAACATAAATACATACTGGACTTTCAAAATTGCCTTTTAAAACATTGAACTATTGACGAACTGTGACGTCATCCAAGTGCAAACGTGTACTTAGACAATCGGACATCGATAGTATATCTATGTGTTTGATGGTTGGCAATCGATTTAAAGACAAATAACCTCGGTCCTACGCAGATTATGTTCGTTCTCTTGCGCCACACAAATTAATAAACAAACAATGACCAAGCCGTTATGGCACCACAAGCGCCACAATTTGGCCACAGCTGCCGTATTCTGACTATTGACACGTATGATTGATTTGTTCCTGGGTTACTTGGTACCTCTTGAAAACAAACTTCAATAAGGAAATATATGAATTATGTTTGCCCAATTCTGCTCAAAAGTAATACAAATAAGCGAGTTGGAAATAATCGAGCAATTTGTAATAAGGCGTGAGACTAAACCCTTTATATCAACGTCTTGCCGTCCCACGGCATAAGCATATTAGTCCCATATTTATGGGGATACCATGTGATTGTATCACTATGTCCAGTAGAAATACTGTAATTTTAGTAAAACAGTGCGTAAAATGACCACTGCGCTGCTGCGCGTGCGTAAAGTCGGCATTTTCCGCACTTGTGCAATAAAAAATTATACGAAACTCGTGCGAGAAACTTTTTCTCGACTCGTGTGATTGCAGCACTCGCCTTCGGCTCGTGCCGCAAACTCACACTCGTCAGAAAACGTTTCATCGCTCTCGTATCGTAATGTACTATTTTAATACACTTTTCCAATTGATCTTGTTCGAGGACTAAATGTTTGTAACTGATGAAAAAAAGACGAATCACTTATGCAAACGTTTGTATTATTATTATTATTTATATATTTGTCATATCTCAGGACTATATAGTCCCGGACCTTTGGGAGGCGTGCGTGGTGTCGAAGCCAACACGTAGAGGCCATGTAGACAATTTAATCCAAATGTGATGTGACACCAACCGACGATTATCATTGTGTAGTAGTGCACCCAAGAACACCCCCAGGTCAGTGAAGTCGGATAACAATTTGAACGTCTCTCAGGTTCGACACGATAAGGCTAACTATCACGTTATGACGTAAAAATCATTGGTGTTAAGAAGGTATGCGTGTGTTCACTGTTATATTGACAGTCCACACTCGGAAACACCACTGACCCCCCCTCGGAGATATATATCGTGACGGGCGATATTTATCGAAGATATAAAAAATTTCGACTGCACATAATTAAATTTTAAGACGAAGCCTTCCTTAGGCGCACAGTGGCTTTGCAATTACCTATATAACCCGTAGACTAACTTTCACAAAGTTGAAAATCGCGTGCGCCGAAATTCGTGCGAAATGATTCAGAACGAGTCTAATTTTAAGATTAAAATCGACTAAAATTACAATACTGCTTTTAAGTAATTTTTGTACTTACATTAGTTAATAAACAAAATTTTCGTATTGATAGTAAAATATGACACATAAAAATCCAAAAAAAACACTCAGAAAAAGACTATTTTCAAAAATAAAATTGTTTGAGCGAAAGTTTTCCAATTAGGTAACGCTACTTACAACGTGAAGATCAAGGTTTGAAAAAACATATATATCAGTTTAATATTGATTGCGTCTGTGGTAGATTCAGTACAATCGTTAAAAAAATGTTGAAAAAGAAATGCCTCCTCTTAAGGCCCTTAATATCGCCAAATGGGTACTTTCTAAAGCCTACTCCTCTTTTATGGCCAAACCAAAAATATTGAAAAAATGTATTATGGATTATTAACTCTAGGATAACATATGCAACATTTTTCTTTTTCGTACCACCAAAACTTCTATATGAAAAATTGTTTCAACTGAATGGTGTTTTTTTGGCTTGAATTTCCTACTGCTCCTAAGCGGCTTAGGTGATTTAATTCATTTATGCTTTGATAAATAGATAAACTTGATAGCTATAAATATAACATAGAATTATTCAATCTAACAATGACGCCCATGTGAAAAGTATTATTTTCTCCTATTTTGCCCTTTCAAGGACGCAGCGAGCGTCGTAACAGCCACCACGCACTGTGCACTGATTTGAACGTTATTTCAATGTCGTTTCCGTCGATATTCATACAGACAAACATCGAGCTGCTAATTTGGCGACGGTAATCGCCTTAAGAAGGTATGCGTTGTTCACTGTTATGTCGACAGTCCACACTCGGAAACACAACTGACACCCCCTCGAGGACATATGTCGTGACGGGCGATATTTATGTAATTCTAGGATCGATGATATAAAAAAGTGCAACTGCACATAATTGAATTTTACATTAAGACACTCGTGCTGTTTATTATGTCACTTGGCATCGTCAAGTAAAGTTTTACTTGAAAGTATTTAAACGGCAGCAAAAGGGTAACTGTCTCAATATTTGTTGATAAACAGTAGCAGGGTGGCTGAACCAATGTTTGCCTCAAACCAGGTTTAGGAGAAATCAATCAAATGCGTCAGCTGACGTCACAATACAGCTGTGCCCCAATTATGTTGAGTATTGTACGAGGCTTTGATGTTAGCAAATATGTTTGAAATTACAATATATTTTTAGGCTTTGTAAAGAAGTATGAAATACCTTAAGGTATCAAGCTAAACTTCAGTACTGCTTTTGTTTTTTAATCTATGTATATGTATCGTAAGGACATGAATCCTCGAGGGGATGTCAGAGGTGTTCCAAGTGTGAACTGTTAAATGCAAGTCACAGTTCACACTCGGTACACCCGTTGGTTGTTTTTTAATTGTCTATCCTGCTCTAATCAACTGCCGCGCAAACAAAACTTCAATTATTTTGAATTAGCGGCTACATTAAAACATGTAATTAAAAATCGTTCTCCTAATGTCTTAAGTATGTATGCAGAAAATTCTCGCGAATTCTTAGATTTATACCGGGTGTCGAAAAATAAAGTTTATATTCGTTTAGCTTACTGCGTAAACGGAAAAAATCTGAGGGCTGCGGGGGGTATGTCAATCGATAGCCTGGCTTTTAGGAATTTAGGCACTATGGAGGTTTTCTCGGGGGTAGACCGCGCCTTTTGTGTACTAGCATTTTACAAGTACCCTAAAAACGGTGATTCAGCGAAAAAGAACGGAGAATGTTTTGAAGTCATTGTGGTTTGCGTTACTTAAATGATCCGCTAAGTGTTCTCCTCATTCAAAAATGGATCAAAAAGTGCTAAAGCGGTCTGTTTAAGCTTTTTAGCCCATTTTCAAATGAGGAAAACACGTGGCGCATCGTTTAAGTTACTCAAACCACAATGACTGTAAAATGTCCCGTGCTTTTTCGCTGGATCACCGTTTTTAGGGTACTTGTTAAATGCTAGCACACAGAACGCGCGGTCTACCCCCGAGAAAACCTCCATAGTGCCTAAATTCCTAGAAGCCAGGCTATCGATTGACATACCCCCCGCACTACTCAGATTTTTCCCGTTTACGCAGTAAGCTAAACAAATATAAACTATATTTTGGGACACCTTGTATCTTTAAAAATACATGTCACCTAACACCATTTAAAATTTTTTTAGAGCTGACTTTGCGATTTTTTTTCTGTCGAGAAAAGTTAATTAAAGTACGTCTTCATGCAGACCTACGAGTGTTTTAAGTATGTCTTCTTTTGTTCATAAATATATTTTTTATTTGAAATATGATAATTAACTGACAATATGAATTAAATAAAATCTTAATTTATATTTGTACGGGGCCTTAATTATCAATTAGCAATTGGTGCATTCAGTAGGTTGTGCTGGCCTCAATCGGTGTAGTCAGTAGGCTGTGCTGCCCTCAATCAGTGCAGTCAGTAGACTGTGCTGGCCTCAATCAGTGCAGTCAGTAGGTTGTGCCGATCATTCTCAGTAGATCCATTGGCTAGATCCATCATGGATCTAGTGAGAACTTTTTTTCACATTGAAACTGGATCTAGTGAGAAAAAAACTTCTCCACCGTTTGAATGAGATTTTGATAAAAGTTTTATGACAGATGTCAAAACTGACAGATGTCAAGTGACAAATGTCAAAACTGACAGATGAAAAGATTTTCATAATAAGCCATATCCACGGTTTGAGTGAGATGCCGGCTTCAGTCAGTACAGTCAGTAATTTGTGCCGAACTCAATCAGTGCAGTCAGTAGGCCGTGCCAGCCTCAATCAGTGCAGTCAGTAGGCTTTGCGACAAAAGTTAAACAACCATTTAACCCAAAAAGGATCCGCTCGCGCACACCCACAACCAGCCATCCACACCCTCTAAAAATATATCTTTTGAGAAGGGTCGGGGAAAACCGCCCACCAGCAATATGTATAATATCCTTATCAAACAACACTGAAAAAAGAAAGAAATCTCGAAAAAACATTCGGGGGAAAAATACTGTCAAGTATTACATGCGAAATATATAGATACATACATAAGCCAGGTTCGATTACCGTGTACAGAAATTCAGGGGTAAAATAATTAAGAATTCATGCTAGGATCCAGATTTGGATTAACATAATTTACTACGTTAAATATTGAAATTCGGTTCAGCGCCACACTGAGAAGGACGGCAAGAAACTCAGGGGATTATACTATTTTACATCGTGTCAAATAAAATAATTAGAAACGCTGATGAGGTGGTTGTTTGGTACCAAAAAAAGCAGCGGGTTGTATCAGACATAAAATCTTGAATTATTTAAGTGGATACTTCTTACGCTACCTCTTTTCTCAATCACTGAGGAAGAAATCAATGGCCAAAGCATTCGCTTACGTGGTCATTTCAATTTTTTTATTATTCTGATCAAAAATAAGCAGTAATTTTCTCTGAAGTATTGCTGCCAAAGTAATAATGGGCATACAAATTTATAGCCGAGCGACCGGATGCACCACGTGGCCGTATTGAGTGTATAGAAAGTGTAAGGAAATACGAACTTTGCCGAACAGTGGCGAAAATTTGTATGCGCATTATTACTTTGGTAGTACTGTAAGTAATGGTAATTTATAATTAATAATAACTAATAACAAATAATGAAAGATAAAAAACGTAATAATCTATAATCAGAAATCAAATTATCCTTCGTTTTTAGTCGTTCCGGAAGTGACGTACAAGATCTGAACATACCCCTATATGAGATGTGAAGAAAGAAGTATCCACGTCAAAAGTTTCCTAAAGTATTATGTCTGCAAAGCTAAGTACCTTTCGGTACTTTCTAAGCTTCGCATTTATGAGTAAAATACGTATATTTGGAACGATTATTTTTTACCTACAAAAACTTCGAGAACAACCCATATTGAATCTTTTTTGACAAGTCCCACGTTCTAATTAATGGCGTGCGGCCAAGTTTAACAAGGCTTGGGCTAGGCACAGATGCCGATCGACCTCTTTTGACGTCATTGATTGATTAACCTTTCCACATGAAATAAAATTACAGTCCAAAACGTCCTTCTGGCCTTCAAAATAGGTTTTGAATTTGCGTACCGTAACTGTAACGCAGAGTTTGCAAGTCGATGCTCTAATTAAAATTGATGTATCAATATAGCGTGTGAGGAGACCGTGTCTTCTTTGTTTGATTAATAGGGTGTGAAAGAGACAAGTGAATGATTTCACAAGACATGCAAGTTTTTACTTAATTATTCATTTCCATCCATCTATCCATCAGCCTATGTTCGTCCACTGCTGGACATAGGCCTCTCCAATATTTTGCCACTCTTGGAAGTCCTGCGTCATCGTCATCCAACTGCTACATCCTTTTCAGGTCATCGGTCAAGCGGGCACGAGGTCGGCCTACGCTACGCTTTGCTGTACTTGATTTCCATTCCAACGCCTTTCGCAAATAATTAATTTGAAACGCATTAATTACATGAATAAATATTATTTTAAAGCCTTTTTAGCTTTTAATTATTTAAAAAAACAAATAATGAATCGATTGAATGAAATGAATAATGAATGGATGATACATCGATTACAGTTAATACTTTTTTATTAATATCCATAATTTGTTTTTAAAATAAAATGAGAAACAAAAGATTGAAGGGACAAATGACAGTGTAGGTTTTACAATATTGATATTTTTATATAATATAACCGTGGTAGCTCAGGCGGTTCATCGCTGGCCTCACAATCTTGAGACCCAGGTCCGATTCCTGGTTGGGCATGCACCAATGAGTTTTTTTGGAAATTAAGTATGTGCTTAGTATTTATATTTACCACTTGCTGAACGGTGAAGGAAATCATCATAGGAAACCCTTAAGCCCTAAAAAGCCCGAAGAACCGCAATAAAGCTAACCACCCATCATGTTGGGTTGGGACGCAATAATCGACGGTGAAATGCGGGTATACTGAGTGTGGACTGTGTCACAGTTTACACTCGGGCACACCTCTGACACCCCCTCGGGGATTCTTGTCGTGACGATATATTTATATTCTATTTATTTTAGAGACTTTTGAATTGAGATGATGGAAAATCGACTTCTCGGTATGAGAGCAACTTTCTTTCGTACGATTCTTGGAATTTATTTTCTGTACAATTCACGTTGCTGGATTATTATTGAAGCGATATTGTGTTTATTTTAGCAATTTTTTAGGGTTCCTTAACTAAAGCCTTGGTTTGGAGTTATATTGTTGACATTTTAAAAATTTCATATGGGGCCCCTTAAGAAGTTATGGTCAAATAAAGAAACGTACATACATACATACATACATGAACGCTGAAAATATAACAAACCTTTTGTTTGGCCAGTCATGCAAAGACAAATCAAAAGTGTCCAAAAATGATATTCCTACTATCATTGATTGAAAGTTCCGTTTCCTCTTCATCATCAGACCTTGATCCTAGGTCTGATGATGGAATATTATCAACCGCTTCGCAAACGACTTAAAAGAACCCCAACACTACCGCTCGTTATCTATTTTCTGAAGAATATCACATTTTTTCCTACTTTTGATAAAAAACTTGACACTGACCTTTCAGTTTTGAAAAATTAGTATAATCCTGAAACACATGTATGTTTATTTTATTCCTAGGGTCTGCATTCAAAATTAAGACTACTTAGCGTGAACGATGTCGGCAAAATGGAGGTATTTTGTTTAAACTTCGATCCGTTTTTGTGAACCCTTTGCGGTGCGGATTTTCCAAAATCGTGCATTCTCAAACCTCTATTTTTTATTTTTATTTGGGACTTCAACAGCACATACAGTTTTAATGATAATACAGAAAAAAGGAGTACAGTAAATATCGCTAGTGACAGAAATCCACCGTAAATACAGTTAACAATAATAATTAAATAAAAACATACACGGGTGACTTAATCAAGAGATTTAGGTTTCATCGCTTAACAAAATCATGAGCACACATATATAGGTATGTATCTATGTATTTGTAAATATAAATATATATAAACACACTCTCCAAATATCAAGTCTCTACGTCTAGTGGTTTCGGCTGTACATTGTCTGTCAGTCAGTCAGTCAGGACAAAGCCTTTTATAGATTATTAATTGATTGATAATAATAAAAATAGTATTATAGCAAAATACGAAAGATCTACTCGAGTCAACAGAAAGTTTTCAGCTCGTTTGCCTCACAGCTTATTTCCTGACGATGTTTTTTCTTCCATTTGATCTCAATAAACGGCCAGTTCTTCTTATTGCTTTCATCTAAAGGGTGACTTAACCATTTAAGATTTAAAGACTCAATTGGAAATTTCTAAACGTAACGCTGTCCCAGGGCAAATATTGGAACCTTTTCCTAAATAAGGAGATCTAATCTGGAATTTTATCCAATTCTTGGCAATCCAGTTAAGGATTGCTCTTGCTCTCTTGGTGTAGTGTAAAGGTTGCAGTGGGTTAAGGTTTGTCTTGGGATCTTGGGTCCATTAAAATAATAATGCTTAAGCTGAGGATTTTAATTTGTGGGTGTGTTTAATTATTTTTTAGACATGTATTTTAAGAAAGTAGATTGATAGTTTTTAACATGATTAATACATTTTTAACAGGGTTACTGGTAATTCGTTCTTTTCCAACAATTTTTTATAAGACTTCCAGATTTGCATGTTTAAAAAATATTGCAATCGAACCAATACCTAATTTAAACGTCAAGAAAAAGTATAAATTCTCTGTACACATATACATAGTAGGTAGACATACATACGTATTTATTACATATACTCATGGCAACAGAAATAAATTTAACCATGGCTACCACCCAAAAGGGAAGGCAGAGACTACATATTTCCATCTGCTACGATCCTGAAATACCTCTTTCGCTCCATCATTTATGGTGCGCAAGGCTCGACCGGGCCCGCCGTAGAAGGATGTACGCCGACCAAATTAGCGACATACTGGAAAGCGACATACGGAATAGAAGAACTTGTGAAAATTCACTGTATTATTTCTTCATCTACATCCTACTCTCAGGTAACACCTCTAAACTGTTTATTACAGGAAAAGCTTCAGGAAAAGAGTTCAAGTTTCTTTTCAATCTAGTTTAGGTACCGAAGTTTACTTACATTAGTTAACTTAAAGGGAATTTAATTTTGGAAGTTGGCATTAAGTTCAGTCTACTTAAGGTGAAGCCTTAAGTTTGGTGTCCTGAAGGGAATGTAGACAAATTATTGTAGGTATATACATACAAAGATTTTACTTTAAGGCGACATGTGAAAAAAATGCGGGTGTTGCTTTTCTGTGTATTTCATTAAATACACGGAAAATTATGATCAGTTTCTGGTATATGCTTCGTGACTATATGTTTAATCTAGAAATTTGAAATTGGACAACATGTTTGGATACATTTTCTTCGATAGAAATAATTGTTGAAATGAGGTCTTCTAACACACTTTCTCTCCTCGTTTGACGAATAGGAACCATATACAGAACTCAAAAATATTTTATCAGGTGTGTTTCAACAATAACTAGAGATTTGATATTTGAAATTTTGCTAGCTATTTTAGTTTTTCTATAAAAACTATAAAACTAACATTTTTCGCTTTCTCCCTGAATGCGCTTCTCTCACACTGCGCGATTTTTCGCTTGGAGTGACATTTAAGATTTATTTGAAGGAAAAGTTAAAAAGGTGTTCATTAGAAAAATCATCATTCATGAATGTTTATTTGTTTAACCTGTCTGCTTACAATGGGACGAATTCATGCTACATAATAGTACACTTGTTATATGTTTAGCTGCAAGCAGATAGGTTACCGCAGCTAAAACGTTCGTAATTGTAAGTTACTAGATTTTGCTTGTGGCTCCGCCCCCGTTGTAGATATTTTCATGGGAATAAGGTAAACAAAGGAACATGGTTTTTTGAGCCTCACGACTATATTGTCACATTATCAGATCCTGGTTACCATGTTTTACCAAAGTATTGATCAACAACAATCAAATAAGTCGAAACTTGAAGAGTCTGCTGTTTTACATTGAGGAGATCTTATCCACCTCCAGTCCTTTCATCAGACCCTGTTGTCATGTTTCACAATAAATCTTAATACGGACGGACGGACAGAACAGATAATTGTGGCATATATTATAAAGCATTTTTCTGGCGGCTCCACCCAACTTTATTCAACTTTGCCCCGTTTTCGGCTCGGGCATTATTTTATTAACACTCCTTATAGCCTTTATGTTGAACAGGGTCACTACGATGACAATAAAAAAACCGCATCCAAATCCGATCAGTGGTTTCGGATATGTGCGTGAGCAAACAAACAAATAAACAGACAGAAAAGAATTCCAAAAATCGCTGATTTGTGTTCTATTACTCTTCTTTAGTCACCCCTTTTTTTGTTATTACTTTTCTTCAATGTACAGACACACCGGGTTCTACTGTTTTATTATATGTATATATTTTTTGTTTAAATTTATTATTTATTGAAACAATTATCTTAAATAATATTAAAATAAAAATCCATATGTATATTGATCCATATAATCCATATGATAATGATAAATAACTTTTTTTTCAGCTTCTACTTTGTCAGAAATATATTTATAAATTGGATAAATTGTCTCTTTTGTAGTGACAGAAGCTTTATACTCTGTCGAATAAGTGTTCTTCCATTTTTTAAATAATCAAACAGATAAGAATCTTTAATAAAAATAAAGTAGTAAGAAGGTACAGTGGAGACCACATCAAGCTATACACTTGCAGTACGACATTAGCCCCTACAGAGAAGAATATAAGATAGGTACAAAGTATGTGGTCTCCACTGTACATTGAATATTTTTGTGAAATTTTAAATGAAATGAAAAATTTATTTTTCTACTGAGACCAAAACAAAAATTTTAACCATTTTTGTCTGTCTGTTTCGTTTTACTCAAGAGTCACCCAACGTATGGGGTTTTCTTTATTATCTTTGTACGGACCCTGGTCAACATATAGAATATACAGGGCAACCTACGGCTATGCCACATGGAAGGAAAGTATCTTAAATATTGTAGATGGAACATTTTACTGAAAGAAGACATTATTTTAATTTTAAAAACAATTTAAACTGCATTCATAGATTTTTAAATAGTTACATGGTTGAACCGGGAATCGAACCCGCTACACGAGAAAAATGTATTAATTTTGTATTAAAAATGTTAAAATTCATGGTCTTCCTTTTATCTTTGACACTATGTTATTTAGCTAAAAATAATCCTTATGATGAAGCCTTTCGATCGGTATGATAAAGCTACAGGATAATTATTTCTCTCAAAAAAAAAACATTCAAAAAATCTTTATTTACATTACAAAATGTAGGTTTTGAGGGGGTGGGACTCCCCTTTTAAGTTTTACAACCTGTTTTAAGGGAGACCCACTCTTTCTACGAATTATTTCTCTCATGTAACGAGTTCGATTCCCGGTTCAATCATCTAACTATTTAAACAGTCTATGAATGCAATTTAAATTGTTTTTTTAAATTAAAATAATGTCTTCTTTCAGTAAAATGTTCCATCTACAATATTTAAGATACTTTCCATCCATGTGGCATAGCCGTGGGACGCCCTGTATAGCGTGTTGACAAAAAGTTCCATCATCAGACCCTTGTCATCAAGTTTTACCAAGGTACTCATCGAGACCAATCAAATAAGTCCATAATCAAAGGGTCTGCTGTTTTCCATTGAGGAGATCTCGTATTCACCTTCCAGTCCCATCATCAGACCCTGTGGTCACCATGTTTTACCAAAGTAACTAAAACTTGAACTTAGTCTTATCCAAATTCATTACATAATTAAGAAGGTGTTAAAATCTTTTAAATCGTGGTTAAATATATGTAAGCTCAATTTATCAGCAGCATCTTTTCATCATCACTATCATCATTGAGGTGTCCTGGGTGTCCCCAGTTGTTGCAGCACCTTACATTCCTTCCTATTCTGGGCTCTCTCCTTCATTTTCTGGTAGGAATGACTACCACCCCATTCAGTTGACTGTTTAATATAGTCCCTTCCTACGCCTTCCCCTTCCCCTTTTTCTCTTCTATCATTCCCTCCATTATTGTAATAACCATTCCTTTGTTTCTGAGTATGTGGCCTAAGCATTTCATAAGATTTCAACTTTCCTTTGCTTTATTTAGCATCTCCTTGTTTGTACATCTTTCCGCCCATCTTTCTTGATCATCGTCCTTTATGTAGTTTTTATTAGACATTGTATTTTTTGTTCACTATTTTAATTCTGTCATTCTTATTCGATTACAAAAAGCAACGATAAATGAAATAGTAGTTTATGTTACAAGGGCGAAAAGGAATAAATTACGGGGACGATTTAAAACACGAGCGTAGCGAGTTTTTTAAACGTAACCGAGTAATTTATTGCTCTGACGCCCGTGTATCATACTACGTTTTTCAATGCATAGTGTGAGGAAATAAAACAAATATAATCTTGTGAACTTTTAATTATGATTGGCTCAAAAGGACTGTATCCAGAGCTTTTAAACAGTGGAAAAAAAAGTATAAAATGTATGGTACACAGGAAAGGTTGCAGGTTAGCGAACTTCTCGTAAATAAAAAAACAAAAAATAATAATAATAAAGCCCTAGGGCAAAATAATCGACTTTCTGTTCAGTTTAGATGCATAAAAAGTGGGCCTTTACGAGCACTTGCATTGAAAATATACTAAAAGGAAAATGCGAAACTGAAGAGTACTCGACCTAGTGGTCGTACGTAAGTCGCGGGTTCAAGTTTCGTTGGGGCACATTTTCGGAAGGCACATCAAGCTGTTGGTAAGACCCACTCATTACGCGATCATACGAAATCATTCAGCTTATTTGCCAAAAAGCAGCTATTTCACGAAAGATTAAAAATTAAAACAATATACGAAAGTTTTTCAACTGAATGTCAAAATTGGTGAGAACACGAGCGTTGAATTTTGTCAATAAAACATTACTCACGTGTAATTTGCGTCTTTATTTTTCCTATTAATTTATTAACAAAGCCTTAACGCCCCGGTTACCCTAATTTCTTCCCTTTCTCACCTTTAAATCAGTCTCTAAACTGATAAAAATGTATCATTCCTATGCTCTCACAATCCGGTACTCTCTAATCCGGGAATCCCTCTCCAGGGCCGGCGAGAGGGGCTCATTTCGTCAAATTGTCCCGATTCGATTTGAAGCCCCCTAAAACCATTAACCTGGTCCCGGGAGGGTCCATTTGCAGAAAATTACTTTTCCTACAACTCGTGATCTTCATTTTTTTTATTGCGACCTTCTTCGTAGAGGGTCTTTGATCTTGATTAATTGTGGTAGTGGATGTGGTGGCATGGAAATGAAATTAAATCTTGAGAGGATTGCGTAACGAATTTGTGTGTTTGGAGTTTTGATGATACTTATAAACGGACCTATATTTCATATTTACGTGGTACAAAACTATAAATAAACCAATTTTGTTTAAAAATTGTATAACTACAGAGTATTATTATGACGTGCTCAGAAAATTTAAACACACTCTTGACTGATTATGTCTTTTCCAAATACATAAAAAAAGTAGGTATAAAAAATTAAAGTTGTGGAAGCCGAAAACTGGCAATAGTACACATTTTGGTGACTTTTCTATGGAACAGCAGATTTTTATTTTCGCGATTCATGTGTTGTCTCTGTAGTACAAGTTGTCCGTATAGACGAGTACTATCGCAAGTTTCCGGCTTCCGCATTATCATTTTAACACCCAGTATAAAGAAGTAAATTTTAAATTCTCTTCATTTTAAAATATTTTATATGGAAGTGGTACACTATGATCAGTAGAAAATTTAGTTTTATTTACTGAGCACGTCATTGAACACCCGGTATGTCTAGTTTGGTGTAACAAGAAAGCAAAGATTTTATTTGTTGCAAGTGCCGAGGTTGAATCCCGAGCAAGCGAAGGATTCTATAATAATTGAATCACGAGAGCGAGTGATTCTAAGTTAGAATCCTGAGCGTGGTGAGGGATTCAAAGGCACAAGACACAGAATAAATTTGCTCTCGTGTGACACATACAACTTTTCACCTTACCAGCGAGAAAACACAAATGTAAAGACACCATCTTTTAGAACGAACTTATAAGAATTCAATGGTTTTTTTCCTCAAACAATACACCATATAAAAATATTGCATATAAAATAAAATCTAAGAAGTGTTAATTGAATCCTAAAAGCCACGAAAAATCGGAAAATCTTTGATAAACCGATCGAAAACGCAAAACATAACCATCACGCGGGCGTTTTACACTAAATATCCGTTTCCGGTTGAAGTTCATTTGTTTATACCACTGATGAAGTCTAGCAATACAATACATGGACATGCTTTGCAATAAAAAATGACAGCTCTTTTTTGTGTTATCATATAATTAGTTTCGGGTACGCTCACGTGACTCATTGCAGCGAACAGCACCAAAATGTCGATAATCATATTTCATCATTATCTGGTCGTCAATAGCCAGCATGGCTACTTGTATTACTCTAGAGGTCAGTTGTTTATTTGGAGTCTATAGTCTATGGTATGGATTCCATACACATTGGGAGGCCATAAACAGAATTTTGAGAAGTTTACCTTGTTTATAGTATCCGACAAGCTGTGGGGCTGTGTGGGCCTACAAAGTGTATAAAATATATATAGAGTAAAAGAGATAGCCGCCATGCCGATGTTTGCTGTCCTTCTTTCTCTTGAGCAAACGATATGGAGTTTCTGAACAATTCGCAGCGTTCTTAATTTAAATAACTTTTCTTCACTGTTTAAAACCAGTGAGCAAAAGTAGATTTTGCTCACTGTTTTTAAGCAACAAAGGCGCACTTTTTGAGTTAGTGAGGTGAAAAAAATACGTATTCATTATTTTTTCTTTTACAGGTAAGCAACAAGTCATCCTGCAGAGTGAAGGTTAAACCTTTCAAGAGATTTATTGTAAGTACGTTCTAACTGGTTTTACCTTTCGGCTATATTTCATCGCGATTGTACCTTATCATAGGACGGTAGGAGAAAAGTCCAACGAATTTACTACCACCAGATATTGTAACAGGTCCTTTTTTTTTACTATTGTTTAGGCTTCTTCAGAAAGCTACGTGGTAAGTACAGTAGTTAAATAAGTGTATCGTTGTATTTTCTAATGAATTTATAATTAACATAATAATTCCTGTGCTGAATGGTTTTGTGACGTCAGATATAGAGGGCCTATTATATATCTTTAGTTGCAAACTAGACTGGGTGCGTATCATCAAAAACATAGATATACTATCGAATTCCGATTGTTCAAGGATATGTTCGAACTTGAAGTGATATCACAGTTCCTTAATAGTTCAATACCTACTAAAAGCAATTTTGATAGTTCAGTTTTTGTTTATGCTTTTGATGATAGGCACACAGTCCAGTTGGCAACCAAAGATACAGAATAGAGGGAAATAAACTTATAATATTATTAAAACTCGCGTGAGCTGACATACTAAATTATTATTACATACGGCTTGAACACTCACGTGTGATTGTTGTTGACTATATGCCAACCGAAATTGTATCGGTGAAACGGTTGGCATATAGTCAACAACAATCACACGTGAGTGTTCAAGCCGTATGTAATAATAATTTGGAAATAAACTTATTTACTGGCTCCAAAAAAAAAACCAACTCCATTCAATTGCGACCAAAAATAAAAACTGTCATACATAGTTTTTTATTTGAACATAAAGATAAGTAAGACCGTAAGACCACACCTTTGACATAACTTATCTGATCGTGGTCATTAATTTCATTCCAGTGACACAGAATTTATACAAATGACGTGACGACATCAATACTTTTATACAAATGACGTGACGACATCAATACTTTTATACAAATGACGTGACGGCATCAATACTTTTATACAAATGACGTGACGGCATCAATACTTTTATACAAATGACGTGACGACATCAATACTTTTATACAAATGACGTGACGACATCAATACTTTTATACAAATGACGTGACGACATCAATACTTTTATACAAATGACGTGACGACATCAATACTTTTATACAAATGACGTGACGACATCAATACTTTTAAACGGTCCCTGAACATTGTGATCATGCCATATTATATCTGAACCAAACTTCTCTAAACTTCCCTTGTAACGTGATTTAACTTCCCTGTAATGTAATTTATAGGTAGCCAATAAGCTTAATTCACTGTCAAATTTACAAGTAAAGATCTTACTTATGAATTAACATTATATCATTTCTACACAATGTAACTTGAAATATAAACAATAAATAAAAGAAAACTATAACTTGAAATATGTTTCGGCCCTTAGTGGGCCGTCATCAGTCATTTTCTTTTATTTATTGTATATATTTCAAGTTTTATTGTGTAATTATAAATAAAAAGCTAATTAGGGCATACTATATATATTTATTAAAGCATTATATCAAAGCAGTATAGAAACGCAAAAAGATAAGTAAATCTGGATGTGAGGAGCTCTATACTGCAATGATATAATGTTAATTTATATCTCCTTGCGATGGATAAATCGCCAAGTGTTCAAACATAGAAATTTATTTCTATCGTAGTATTTTACTTATATGCTTTTATTTTGAATTATATTGATATTATTAATATAGATATCCATTGAAAATCAGCGTCAATGTGTCAAGCCGTGACACATGCTGAGTGAAGACCTTTTTGGTATTTTTATTAGTCACTAGTTGTTAGTTGTGTGTAAAAATGTTAAAATACCAAATAAAGCTATTCTATTCTATTCTTATTTCTTATACCGGGTGTTAAGATGAAGTTGCGCAAGCCGGAAAATGGCGATACTACTCGTCTATACGAACAAATTTTACTATGGAACAAACCCTCAAATCTCGAAAAAAAAAACAGCTGTTCCATAGAAAAGTTACAAATAACCAAAACGTATTAAAAAAAATTTTTCTTCGATTTTCACAATGCTGTTTATACTTTTTCGACGTTTTTTGTATATTTTTATACTGTTTATTCGTATATATATATTATTTTATTATTATTTGCCGTTATAGAGGCCGTAGTAACACGTGGTCTGTGAAAATTTAAACTGGCCTCGTATAACAGCTGAAGCTTTAGACCCCTGTGACAGACGGAGAGACGAACGGAGAGACAGACAGCGGCGGCTTAGTAATATGTTCTCGTTTGGCATTTCACCCTTCGGGTACCGAACCCTAAAATCAATTGGTAACCCCTATCTGAACAAGTTAAAGCTAAAATCAATTGGTAACTCCTTTGTGTACAAGTTAAAGCAAAAAAGATCATTTCTCAAAACCAATATGCCACTGCATCCACTACGTAATATGAATACCTCAACTCTCGGTACAAAGATGTAGGCACCCTCCCCCTCCTCGCAACGGACGGTTTGTCGTCTAAATTGATGACGTCACATCGCTCAGGCAGCATTCAGTTAGCAGATATATGGGCCCGTTGTCCCTACGTCTTCCTAAACGATGACGTTGCAAGTATTTATAAGGAAAATGATAGCTTTGGGTTTTTTGTGGGTTTTTGCTTTTATAAGAAAAGATAAAATAAATTTGGGCGACTTATTTTGCTGTGGAACAGTGTACTTTTTTTTGTTATAACAGCTCGCACCACGCTGCTGATGGTATTTTGTGCAACTGTAGCATAATTTGAAACATCGGGACATGCTTGTTAATAGATTTTACGAGTGTCCCAATGTCTAATTATGTCCAGTTGCATACGTAGGGCGGCTGATATGTAATCTCCTTGGTCAGAAATATATACAAAAATAATGCTGGCTGGTATGGATTTATATTCCTTTGTTATTCTATTTTCAAAATGTATTACATTCATTTGTTTATTGCATCACGTTTATTTGTCTCCTACAATTGTTTCGAACATGTCGGTAGAAAAAGTGAAAATGGATAAAATCGAGCAGCGTGCGGTGATTAAGTTTTTGACTAAAGAAGGGAATACGCCTTCGGAGATCAGACAGCGTATGTCACGTGTGTTTGGCAGTTCGTGATCTTCCGAATTTGTTATAAAGTTTTGGTCAAGGCAGTTTAAATTAGGTCGTGAGAGCCTCGAAGATGATCCTCGTAGCGGAAGACCAGTTTCGGCCGTCACCGATGAAAATGTAGCCAGGGTGAAAAAAAAATATATTAGAGGACCGACGAGTGAAGCAGTGGGAGATAGCTAGAGATGTGGGCGTCAGTAAAGAGCGAGTCAATGAAATAATTCATGAGCATTTGAACATGTCCAAGGTTAGTGCACGTTGGGTCCCTAGAATGTTGACTGCATTTGACATGGAGAGGCGTGTCAAATATTGCGAAGAGTTTTTGGACATGAGTCGAGGGAAAGAGGAAGAAATAATTTCTAGAATTGTAACATGTGATGAGACTTGGATTCGACAATGGGACCCGGAAAGTAAGCAAGAGTCGTTACAGTGGAAATTTAAGGATGAGAAGCCGCCTCGGAAATTTAAGGTCTGTCCATCGGCCGGTAAACTTATGGCTACAATCTTTTGGGACACAGAAGGGATTTTGCTCATAGATTATTTACCGCAAAAAACTACAATGAATGCTTATTATTACTCAAACTTATTATATCAACTAAGAGAGACAATAAAAGAAAAACGGCGAGGTAAACTAAGCAAAGGAATTCTGATTTTGCACGATAACGCACCAGTGCATACCGCACGCACAACAAAGCTAGCAATTAAAGACAATGGCTTCGAAACCATTGACCACCCCCCTTATAGTCCAGATCTAGCCCCTTGTGACTATTTTCTGTTTAGACTTCTCAAGAAAGACCTCAGGCGACGAAGATTTATGACCGATGACGAAATGAAGGCAGCGGTTTCTGACTATTTTGACGACAAACCGTTTTTTTTTTTTTTAATGGCTTAAATTCAATATTTGAAAAATTTAATAAGTGCATTTTACTAGCAAAGGACTATATAAAAAAATAAAAAAAAACTATCCAGTTACGTCTTTTCTTTCATAGTTAGGTAGGTTACTTTTCCCTCGTACAATAGTTTATCCACGATCATCAATGATGACATTATTAATAATTTCACGAAAAAGAACAGTGTTTTAAACGTAACCGAGTAATATATTGCTCTTACGCCCGTGTATCATACTACGTTTTTCAATGCATAGTGTGAGGAAACAAAACAAATATAATCTTGTGAACTTTAAATTATGATTGGCTCAAAAGGACTGTATCCAGAGCAATTAAACAGTAGAAAAAAAGTATTACATTTATGGTACACAGGAAAGGTTGCAGGTTAGCCCACTTCTCGTAAATAAATTAAAAAAAATAATAAAAATAAAGCACTAAGGCAAAATAATCGACTTTCTGTTCGGTTTTGATGCATAAAAAGTGGGCCTTTACGAGCACTTGCATTGAAAAATTTGTATTTACATGCATGAGACCAATCAAAAGCGAGAACGAGTAAGAGAGTGTGGCTTAAGACTGTACATGAGCCTGGAGCATGAACAACGCCAGACTTTCGAGGATTCCTTTGAAGAAATTCGGACTTTCCAAGTATTAAAAAAATTTTTTTTTTTGTTAATTGATCTTTTATCTATGTATTTTACTTATAAACAATGTACTAATATTTATAGGTTTGTAAAAAAAAAAGTTTTCCACCCTCTTTTTTGGTTTTCAAATGTTCAACAATATTTAATTTTAGGTAATTTTCTTGTAAATAAATATATTTTCACGACATGAATCCTTGAATGGGTATCAGAAGTGTATCGGAGTGTGAACTGTGAAATCATACATGACAATGTTACAGTCCACACTCGGTACACCTGCGTTTTATCGACGATTTTTACGTTCGATTATTATAATTTTATTGTATTTAGTATATTTTAATTTACGAGTATTAATGTATCGTAATAGTTTTAAATTATATAACAATGTATGGTTAAGTATATCAAGTGTTCCTAATTTCATTCCTAATTAATAGACTATATGAGACAAGTAGACAAATATATATATGTTTTTTTTTTTCATTAACTTGAATTCCTGCAGTCTTGTATTTTCTTATCCCTTGGTTAAAGTAGATATAAGTAATTTGTACAGTGTAAGTTTTATGTAAAATAAGACATGATCTTGCTAAGTTTCTTGCCCGTTCTTCTTAGCAAGACTAATCGAATAATGTAACCTATTAGTATGTAGTATATAGGATGTGATTTGGTCGGCCGCCTGGATTCGTGCTGGGGGCTCGGTTGGTGATCATTGAACCTTGTTCCTGGTCCCTGGCCGGGTCTCCGGTATGGGTTCGGGCGGTTGATTGGATTTCACCTTGTATAATATATATTTTAGCTATCATTTTATTCGTATATATATTGCTACATAAATTAAATACACCTTTAGTCTAGTCCATGTACAATTATTTTATTACATATATTTTTATTAGATTAAATTTGACGTGTAAAAAGTGTATTTTATATACCCACTTTGCAAAATAAACTATTTCAATTTCAATTTGAATTTCTAAGTCCAACTTTTATTAATTGATCATATTCACAAGCTTAAAAAAGCTTCCATCAGCCTAGTTCGTCCACTGCTGGACATAAGCCTTTCCAGGACTTTGCCACTCCCGGCGGTCATCCTGGAAGAATTGCCCATACTCACACACGCTGGGCAGGCGGGTTGGTGAGCGCGGTGCCGGAACCCTCGCACCAGTGACGCCGCTGCCCGTCACAAGTCTGTTCCATATAAGGCCCGGCTATTAGAGATGGATATACCGCCATCCATCGGTCCCAGGCGTGGTGGGCATCCTGGTTTTTTGCCTGTGAGCTGTCCTCTTACTCTCCCCCGAATTACTTCGAGGGGGTCTCCATGTAAGCTTATAAAAAAGCTTATCTCATTCATTCACCTAGCTACTTTACATCATTATCTTTGTAAGCCTAACCAGTCGATCTCCAACCAAAAAACATTCAAATTACCGCCTTATCACTCATAAACAAGGTTTAATATAGGTATAAAAAAATAGTAGCCTGTATCAGGGATTAATAGATCCATTCGATTAATGATCGTGTCTGCCCAAAGCAGAGGACTGACAAATGTATAAAATTTGTCCACGACTCTCCCGGATGGGCCGGGCCAAAATTTGGGACTATTACTGGCTATTTATTAGCCGTTTTTCGATACCAGAGCCGTATACATTTTCAGAGAAGCTTTCCGTTAAGCTACGGGCTTATTAGCTTTAAGTTTTCCCGTTTTTTAAGTATTTTTTTTCTTTGAATCAATGTAATTGTGTAGCACAGTTTATACAAAGTGTATTAATGGCATGCCATAAAAAGTGAATCTCGTATTCTACTGATCATAATGGACAAGTTTCGAAAATCATTTCCTTTCTTTTTTTGTGGCTACGTGTATTGTAACCGGGGCTAAGGGGTCATGTTGGCCACATAAAACTCGGCCACGTGGCCGAGTGTCAACCTTTCGATTACATTATGTGGCCGAGATGACCCCTTAGCCGTAACCGGTGGTCGTACAAATGTAATTTGTATGTGGTACTTCTTTGTAACATATTTATTTTTACGCAAACAGAAAACTGGACAAATAAACATACCTAACTTTTCTATGAGACAAAACTTGTTTTTTTTTTTCAAATTCTTGTCTTTGGGTTTGTTTCTGATTGATCTTTTCTAGTTTGTAATGTACTCTTATAATATTTAAAACTTGCAAGTTAGGAATATTATATAATTGTAGGTATATTATAAAAGGTGAAATTTATTCAACCACCCGAATTTCTTTGGGAGGTTCAGCAGGTGATAGAGACTATACATGTGAAGTTTCAGGTGGATCAGACAAAATAATGTTTAGGTCATATGACATAATGTGAGTAAAGTTTGGATTCTGTTGTGTGGGTGGAATTTGAATCCAAAGCTATCCACGGTGTCCACACACGCAACTGAATCGAAAATTTACTCACACATTTATACGATTATTGATGTCATGTGACCTGCCGTTAGCTTATCTTATCCATCTGAAACATCACATGTGTAGTCCCTATCACCTACTGAACCCCCCATATAATTTTGGGTGGTTGAATAAATTTCACCTTATTTTATGTGATTCCAGTAAATATCCGCGTCTATTTGGGAGCAGATGCAAAACAAAATCCATCGCGTGTGACAAGGCTATCAATAAATCCCAAGCGAACCTTTAAACCTGATTCACAAACAAACGACAATCGCCGCCGCCATTTCAAAAATCCGAACACGAAAAAAAAAACATTCAATACTCACGGAAAAACGTTCTAAAAAGGTCCGAACCTTTTCTAAATAGGAGATCTTATCCTTTACTATTTCCCATATGGAAACCTTCATGCTTTGTGCTCCGGGACCTGAGTTCAACCAAGTATTTGATCTCAAATCGGCAATCCTGAAGTGGAACTATAAGACCGGGAGGTTTACTGCAGATTACTTTTGCTTTGACTGAAACTTTGAAGTTCTTTTGCGATACAAGTTGGCTTTGTTAAGAAATCAATGAGCTCGTTTCACGTATTTATCCTCACGTTTTAGTTAAAAGCAGTAAAATACCGGCCAAGTGCGAATCAGACCCTCGCACGAAGGGTTCTCTACTATTACAACATTACAAAACCCCAAAAGCATTTTGATAAATAACAACCATAAAGATAGCAACATTAAAACGACAAAAATAAGCTAAAATGGCAGCGCGTGACAAAAAATTCAGTACCGAAACCCAATTTTTATTATTTTGTTGTTTATTTTGAAACTTGTAAGCTGAAACATATAACGTTAAAAAATTCTTCATTTTTGAGGTTTCTTGTATGGTTTTAATTTTTTATTACGAGTATTTATTATGATCATAGACATAGGATTCGCTGCGCTTAAAAACGTCCATAGCGTGTTAAAGAGACCTTTATGAACACCTTGCAAGAGAGAAAGAGATGCACAACAAAGAACAGATATGTCAATGTTTTTTCGAGTAAGTGGCCATAGGCTCGCTTGCTTGGGTGTGATTGCGGATTTTATAATAATATTTAAATAATACGTATCTAAATTGATCAAAAGTGATAGGCTTATCTTGTGCAGTTAGTAATTGTGATATGACAAGGAGAAATAACCCAAATAATTACACATTTCACTGATAAATATGATTTTGTCATTAGAATGTTTTGAACCACATTTTGCCCAATTTCTCGTATTAATTGGCCCAAAAAAAAAGCTTTTACAATAACGTATTGACTTTCTTTGTTGTGTCTGTCCGTCTGTCTGTCTGTCGTATTTAAAAGGCACGGAACCCTCAGTCTTCAGTAGGAAGTCCTACTCGCACTTGACCGGTTTTATTTAATTATTTTTCATTGTTTTTCAGTAGATACAGTACAATTGGTGATTTACACCCTGTTTATTAGTATTACGAAATTCATCACTTTAAAAATGTAACTAGGTACCTATAAATGTAACATGGTACATATAAATGTAACTAGGTACCTATAAATGTAACAATGTACCTATAAATGTAACAAGGTACCTATAAATGTAACAAGGTACATATAAATGTAACTAGGTACCTATAAATGTAACAAGATACCTATACATGTAACAAGGTACCTATAAATGTAACAAGGTACATATAAATGTAACTAGGCACCTATAAATGTAATTAGGTACCTATAAATGTAACTAGGTACCTAAGAATCCTGTTTAATTTAAGATAATACCTTATATTACGATTAGACTTCAGTTTTTGCTGCTACACAAAACGTAGTAAGATGCAACTACATACTTTTTTACTATTGCTAAAATAAATGACCGACAAATTCGTCCCAAATTGTCAAGGGTCACGACAAGTTGTGTAAATCTCGTGTCGTTAATCGAAACGAACGATCCTCCCTGGAGTAAGCAATAAAACCGAAGTGTTTAAAATATGGGTTAAAAAAGGCCCCTTCGGTCATTAACTTCATTTAGGAGGCAATTTAAATAGTTATGTATGAATTTATGACTCGTCTTGCGTAATATATATTGTTTTTTTGAAAAGAGAAAATTTATGGCTTTTCTTTTGAAGCACAATAAAGTATTAATAAGAATATTTATGTTATGTTATGTACACTTTTTATGGGCTTACAGGTTCCATCATCACAATGTTTTCTTTATCATTCAACAAGTGATAAGAAAAGCCAAAAAGCTTTTTCCAAGTAACAGGTTTGTCGCCTACTTTGGAGTCCACAAATCAGCTTGTGGGTGAGTCATTGCCAATGCAATTCCATCCATTTCTTAATATTTTTGAAACCTCAAGCTCATTTTTTTCTACGCTAGTGTTTGTTTAGCAAAATCGCGGTAAAATTATAAATTTTAAATACATTTTTTTTTGTTGTCTTTGCTACCATCGTGCGTAGCATCGATACCCAATGTCCAATTGGATGACATCAATGGCCCAAGTTTTCTCACGTAAAAGGGGATGAAGGAACAACCCTCCGGATTCCACGGACCATTTGACACAATGTTTTATGACTACGATTCAATCAATCGCATTCGTGATTGTAGTTTCACTGGATAAATTGCTTCGGGGTTGCTAGAATGAAAGAAGTAATAATATACAATATATATTTTTCTAATTTGTATTATATTAGCAATAATTGTTGCCGTAGTGTTGCTTTTTAGGGTTTCGTACCCAAAGGGTAACCAACAGGACCCTATTACTAAGACTCCGCTGTCCGTCTGTCTGTCCGTCTGTCTGTCTGTCCGTCTGTCACCAGGCTGTATCTCATTATAGATCTGTGATAGTTAGACAGTTGAAATTTTCACAGATGATGTATTTTTGTTGCCTCTATAACAACAAATACTAAAAAACAGAATAAAATAAATATTTAAGGGGGCTCTCATACAACAGAAATGTTTTTTTTACCGTTTGCCGTTGAACAAACTTTGCAACATATCCTGAAAATCTTCAGATAAAATCCCAGGAAAATGGTGTGATTATAAATACAATGGCGTAAAGCAAAGTAAAGAAGGCAAACAATGCGGGGCTTATTCAACGGAATCAGTTGAAATGTAGGACATTTAACGGTTAGGGCGGGAGCTTTTGACTGTATAGCGCATCGCTATTTTTGTTGTGCTGTGACGTCACCAAAGTGACAAATTCATCATCCTAGGGCTCAAGTATTCTTCTGCAAATATCAGCAGCAACCACCCTCTCATTTAATGACATATATCTTGCAAGTCTAGAGACTGCCTTTTAATTTATTAACATATTTCTTAGTTAGTTCTCTTTTGTTTGTGCTCAATCTATATTTGAGTTCTGCAGTAAAGGTTATATATATTGCATATAGATTGCGCAATACACTATAACAAACTTTCGTCTTTCAAAATCCTTAAATTTAAAGCCAACATGCATTTTTAATCCATGAGAATCAAATTATATAGCTATTTCTATGTATAAAGTGCAGAAAAAAATGTAACTTTTTCAAGTAAATTAGGCTTACCGAACAACTTTGAAATTAAGAAATATAAGCTTTTCCAGCGCTCTAAGCTTTAAAATCTGATACATTATAACAGTCTTCTCCCGGTCTATTAGTAGCTGTAAGGGGCTCGAGGTGGATTCTCTAAATTGAGTGTCGTTACACTTTGAACGAGCGGCTGAAAAACTCATAAACTGCCTGAAAAAACAACGCTGATGGAAAAGGAGACGCCATTACTATGAGGAAGATGTCTTTGCGAGTTAATTGAAAATTGAGATGTTTAGAGAGTCGTTCTAATTTTAGTACCAGTCGATTAAAACGATTAAAAAATAATACATCGTGTTAAAATCAGAAATTAAAGTAATATACGATTGGTGAGAAACTTAATGACGGCGCGATATTAAATTTTCTCCATAGTGGCTAGTTTCTTCCCGATTGACTTGTTTACTCGTTGATAACTCAAAAGCTAATGACCTGATTAGGCTGAAAGTTGGTATATATACAGTGCGCGCTAATCTTTTAGTCGCCTCTGAATGAGTTACGAGTGCAAGCTTGCGCAGGTACAACCAAGGAAACAATAATATCAACGGTTGATTATTAAATATTTACTATAAGTGGGAAGGTGTACTTGTTGTACCTACCTATTTAATTATTTATTTATTATTTTAGTGCAACCTTAACTATATAAATAAAACGCATTAATATAAACACAATTTTCCTACATTGTCGCCTTGAAACGCTATAACGTCCGCGAGGCATAACAACGACAATAAACTTTAATAAACTAAACAACAAATAAAGTCAACAAAAACAATAACAAACAGATTCAACGATGAACTTAACGAATCATAGAATTTTTTCCTCGAAGATACTTTTCATGCAACGCGCGCGTGTGTAGTGTACGGACGTAGCACTAACACTAACGCATAGTGTTGACACCTGCTACATGGCGAGCGGTGGGTGTGGTGCGGCACAGCGGTGGGTGTGGTGCGGCACGCAGGCGGGTGTGCTCCGCGCCCTAGCTCCTGTAACGTCCCCCTGACACCGTAAAACGGCTATTGCGTCGCCTCTTGCGGCTATTTTCAGAGGCGACTAAAAGATTGGCGCGTACTGTACTAACAATGAGTCACTCAATTAGCGCCTACCTGGATAAGTAATCTCACCCTCGCCAACCCCGCCATTCCGTGAAATTATTGACTTACCCTCGTACATCGTCACGACATGAATCCCCGAGGGAGTGTCAAAGGTTTTCCGAGTGTGAACTGTGAAATGCAAGTCACAGCCCACACTCGGTACTTCCGCGTTTCACCGACAAATATTACGTCCCAACGTGATGAGTGGTGAGCTCTATCACCGTAATTCGGACACAAATACACGATTTTTAGGGCATGCAAGTTTCCTTACGATGTTTTCCTTCACCGTTCAGTAAGTGGTAAGTATAAGGCTCCGTTCTAAATCCTTGGTATTAGGTAATACAACAAGTTCCGAAAAACTCATTGGTGCATAATCGACCGGGTATCGAACCTGTATCTCAAAGATAAAGGGGCTCCACAATGCTAAACATCTGTTTGTTCCATCAATGTACCTATAGATCGTAAAAAATTTGAAAAAAATATGGCATGTTTTTTTACGCTTTATAAATAAACATACTTTCAATCTTCAAACTCTAGCGGTTTTATAATAAATAAGGTCAATCGCCGCGCAGAATCACCGCGTTATAATGTAATATTATAACATCAAATAAACAATCTAGGTACTTACAAAACTGATTTTGATATCGCAATTGCCTGAATGTAGTATGGGAGAAGATAAAGATAATTTCGTTATTGGAAAGCAAACAGAGTGAAATCCAAATCCTACACAAAGGATAGATGAACTGACAATGCAATTTAATTATAAGGAGTAGAAGATTTACGGGTACGATATTAAAATACCAGGAATTTCGGAGTAAATTGATGCAAATATTCATAATACTGTAAACTTGTGACATGCCAAAATGGCACACTGGACAAAACTAAGGGATTTACTTTGAATTCAGGCACTGGCTTCAAGGGTTGGGGAAGGGGGAGGTAGCGGGGGACGGGAATTACCTGAGATGGTCGACATGCACCGAGCGGGACCATGCCATGCTGGCTAGCCACTGATGCCAGCTCAGGCTCGTACTTCCATTCACGTTTATTCGTGCTGTGAATTACACGGCGTTAGGTAGTCCTAAAAGCACCCTGAAAGTGTTATTACTGGGCAAGCAATTTATGGAAGCAGTTTTTGTGAAGTTTGCCCACGGTTTCAGGTGTGATTTTAGCTTATTCTGAACAGCTTGCAAAACTGTGCATACTTACCCTTCACAGAAAGCGCCCTGCGCTTCCGGTCTATATTATCAACATGCTCAAGCATTTATCATTTCTGGAGGTTCAATTTTAGGTTCTTTTTTGACTAAGACAAACAACATGAATCCACTTTTATTTGTGGTGTAACACAAACCAAACATAAATCATAGAAAATGTTCAACACGCTACCGACGCACGTGCCTGTGCATTTTTTAGGGTTTCGTAGTAGCAAAAAGGTATAAAAGGAACGTTATGGTGAGACTCCGTTGTCCGTCCGTCCGTCCATATGTCACAGCCTCATAACTTTAGCACCGTTAAAGATAAAGACATTAAATTTGGCACAAAAATAGAATAAATTTGCCTACATATAACGGTGTAAAAAAATATAAAAAAAATTTAACTTTTTAAAATATTTCCAAAACGAAAGTGAGAAAAATAACAAATATAAGCCTGAAAATACAAAAAGGGTATTAAATTGTAGATATTAAAAAGTTGATTTTAAAAATATATACTTTTACTTTATTTAATGGCACTGGTTTCGAGAAATCTATAAAAAACCCAAAAAATATGTATGTCCGCCCCCCTTACCTCCAAAACTGGGGGACCAAAAAATATGAAAAATATCATTCTAATTTGTGTATTCGTAAAGAGTACAGAAAAAATAAAGCGGTTGAGAAATTCACGAAACAAAATGACTAAATTAAATTTATCATCCACAATACGGAACCTTAGGTACGCGAGTCTGACTCGCAACTGGCCGGTTTTTTATATTTTGACAATATTATATTTTTTATAAATTAGTAATTTATGAGTTTTATTATCATTCAAAGTATCACAATAGCTGGAAAATCAGTCAGGTAAATCGGTTTCCCTAGTTGACAGAACTTATCCGTCCCAAACAACTGTAATAAATATATATGTACTTATAAAAAGGGATGTTCTGACTCACTCACTCATTCATTCACTGACTGATAAACGCCCAGACCAAACCTCTGGACCTAGAAGCAGAAATTTTTCACAGAGGTTTTTTTATAATGTAGACAAGGGGTAAGGATGGATTTTTTGAAATTCAATCCCTAAAGAGATTTTACTAAGACAGTCGGTAAGTGGATGAAAGTTTATATTGGAAATGAGATTGTTTCGTAGTTAAAATTAAAAATAAAATGTTTCAGCGTTTTTGGAAAATCATACCCTAAGGGGTTACCCCCTTTTGTATAGGAAGTTTGTAGAGGAACATCGTTATTTTTGTAGCCACAACCATGAAACAGAGAAGAAAAAATCTTTTGTTTCGGCCAGAAACGTGGCTTGGCCCTCGGCCTTACCAAACATACTATAAATTGGTACTAGGTGATCAAATACGAACATATCATATGGCCTCGCCGTAGACACTTAACCTGAGAATCAAATGAGAGATCAAGAAATAATTTCGTTCAGAAATGCGGCTTGACAATTTACCAGAGAATCAATTCAGAGAACAAGAAACGTCGGAAACAAGGCTCGGCCTTCGGCTTCGCCAAAGACACTTTACCTATGAGGATCAAATAAGTGCCCCAAAACACTCCAAACCAGGGTCAGGTCATATTACGTATTAAGAGTACGAAAAATATTGACAGATTCAATAGGACTACACGAAAACTAAATCAACGCGGGCAAAGCTGCGAGCAAAAGCTAGTACGTTTATACATTTCGGAAGATAAAAAGAAAAATGTTTTAAAAACTATAATATATTAACCGTTCCAAATGCGGTTAAGATTAAAACCTTTTGAAATTGTCGAAAGGAGCAGCGTACTCTGATGCATGTGTGCGTTAGTAACCTTGACACACCGTCCTGTACATAAGCTGTGCCTGGTTACTTATTTCTTTTGTTGACTGTACTCAATGCACCGCGTAACGCAATTCAAATAGATCCTATCCTAACAGCATTTGAAACGGATAATATGTGTGATGCTACATAGTTATCCGTCCTTATTTTATTTTGAATTATAGTAATAAGAACTTTCAGTTCTACTCGCACTTTTAAAATAAAATCAAACTGTAATGTCAAACTCTTAGAATAATTGTATTCTAAGGTCAAATAAGAAATAAAACAAATTACTACCTATATAAAATGTATTGAGGTATCAACACTTGTACACTTTCTTAATTTAAACTTGCACAACATTTTACACAACTGCAAAACTGAATACACCGAAAAAGCAAACTTTTTGTGTTACCACATTATCACAGAAGATGAACCTCTGGAAGCTTTATGGTTGTGGATTGTACATTTTTCGGCAGAGGATACCGTAAGTTGCGAGTGCAACTAGAAGGCACATTATTTTGTATCATACTGCAGATGTTGTCTACAATAATATCGAAATCAAGTGCATCACTTGTTAATCCGTTAACACCATAAATTATAATAGGAGTTGAATTCCTCTTGCACGCACTCACTTTCTTCAATGCTTCCTTGGCTTTTATCCAAAAACTCTTCCCAGATCTTATAACACAATCAAGGTATACTTTGTCATCAGAAAATATCACCCTCGCACATTCATTCTGTGGGTTACCTTCAGCCTGACATTTAAGGTACACGGATTGAAGACTAACTCTGTCCTCAATTTGTTTTAAAGTGCACATTCTTTGAGCACTAATTATTGGGTTGTCCAAGAAATGATAATCTACTTTCAAATTTTTTATCAAGTCGTTATGATACGCTATCCAAGGAAATCCTGATCTAAAGAATTTTTTATCTGATTCCTTTCTTAGATTACTTAGAATCGTTAAATTGACACTGCCAGTGAATTTACCAGCTAACGCTGTGAATATTACAACCACGACGGATTTCTCCATGTTACTGAATGCCCTATTGAGTTTTGTTTTCCGAGTTTAAATAGGTTTGTGATGCCTTTGTGCTCATAACATTCCTTTATTTAGAAAACAACAATACGTTATGATTAAGAATATGCCGTTTAATTGATTTTTGTTGTGGTGGTTATTATTAAAACATACAAATAATACACGGGCTTTTACCACGGTTGTTATGTTTAGTTTGAGCTCTGTCAATTCTTATAGTCATGTTGGATGTTTCTCAATTATTTTCCTCTTCCTTTTCATTTTAATGCAAAAACGGAGACATCCGCTTTCTTACACCTAACAACATTATCTCGCAGACTTTTTTTTAAGATGCTGCCAAAAACTTGAAATTTTTCTTACTACCACTGATAAAGTCATTAGTCATCACTGCTGGATGGATAATTATGTTATGATATAAGTCATAACATAACCACCAAACAGGGATTTATTCTTTTTTGTGATTACAAGCGAAATTGGCTGTTTTTACACTTCTTCATGAAATCCTTAATTTGTTTCCAGTTTAACTTTTTTTTGGCCTAAATATATAATAATAGAAAATTGATCTTTAAAATTTTGCGTTTGTACACAGATGAACTAGGATAAACAAAGGAACTAGGATAAACAAAGAAACACGATTTTTCAAGCCTTTTGACTTTATCGTCAACCCAAATTTTACAAAAATCCTCAATTATCCATTTAAGGGTTGCCGTATCCAACTTCCAGGGCTAGTTTACCAAGGTACTAAACAAAACCAATTAAATAAGCCTAAAATCCCGTATCCACCTTTCAGTCCCATCATCAGACCCTAATCTCCATGTTTTACTTAAGAACTAATTAAGACCAATCAAATAAGCCCAAACTCCATGGTCTGCAGCGGTTGTCCGTTGAGGAGATCTCATATCCATTTTCCAGTCCCCTCATCAGAACTTGGTCACCATATTTTACAAACTCACTCATCAAGACCGACTAAATAAGCCCAAATTTCAAGAGGTCTTCTATTGCCTGTTATGTATCCACTTTCCTATACCATCATCAGACTGTGATCACCATGTTTTACCAAAGTACTAATAAAGACCAATCAAACAAGCTCAAATTCGAAAGGACTGCTGTTGGGTTATGGAGATCCCTTATCCACCTAGCTTCTAGACCCATCATCAATCCCTGCATCATGTTTCACATTAAGCCTTTAGACGGACGGACGGACAGAACAGATAAATGTTACATAGGTATATTATATAGCTCTTTTTCGCTTCTCCACACGCATTTATTCAGCTCTGCCCCATTTTCGGCTTGTGCGTTATTTCATTAACACCCTTAATAGCCTTTATCGCTGATTTGTGTTCTATTACTCATTCTAAGTCACCGCCTTTCTTTTTTTAATACTTTTCTTCAATGTACAGACACACCGGGTTTTACTGTTTTATTATATGTATATTGATTAATGATAATGATAATAATAATGATAATTGTTTTTTTTTTTTCAGCTTCTACTTTTTCAGAAATATATTTATAAATTGGATAAATTTTCTCCCTTTAACTTGATATAGGTATCTTGATAGATACTTTTAGTGCTCTTCCAAATATGTAATGATAAATTATGAATAAATGAGTATGAGTATGAATAAATATTTCATATCAAAAAATTTCCTAAATTTTTTTCAAATAGACGATCAGATAAAGATCTGTATCACTAAAATTAGGGAGAGTGTCCATCATAACGAAATATATAAAAACAGCTAAGACTCTCTTTGATTTTTGCGAGAAAAACTCGACGTTTCGGTCAACTTAAGGCGATACGTAAAAGTTTTAGCGTCCCTGTTACTCCATATGCGAAAAAACCCTTAACGCAAGTGGGACGGATTCGTGGAAAAGTTGCAAAAGCTCGGTTTTTTATTAAAATAAAATGTAAGTACTAATAGCTATTTTGTCAAAAAGATTTTCAAGAAGACTTTACAAATACATAATATCCACATTTTGAACGCAATTTCACAATGAAATTAGTTAGGATTTCACAATTACAGGAAAAAATAAAACAATTTAGAGGTCTTTTCGGGGTTAAATTCTACCGAGAAAATTTCATACAATCGCGTTTTCCTTCAGTAAATTCTCACTTTAATTATTATTATTGATTAAATTTTACTCGTAAAAACTGTAAAAATTCAAAAACTATTTGAATTTGAATTTGAACGCTAGTATCTCACAGGCCATGCCAGTATTGCCAGCGTTCCTCAGTTTGTCAAACACGTTACGCCGCCAGTTTAAACACATAGGTAACGTTCACAGAACATATAACGATTAACGTTTTCACGCTAAATTGTGCTATAGTTTGACCGAAACCACTGTACCTTAGCCCAGAAAATATAAAAGTATTTTATTCTGTGGTATTACTACGTCTACGTGGGAGGAAAAGAAGAAGCATGAGTGCACATGAGATCGGTATTATCGGACAGATCTTATGATATCGGTTTACAATATTTTCAAGATATATTTAAGGGAATTAGGAAATATGATACTGAAACAAAGGTAAGTTAAATAAGTAACTGCTATGACTTACCACTATAGTTGTATCATATTTCCTAATAATAATACAAAGCTATATATCTCTAAAGCCAAAAAATATATAAAACGATATCGTAAGATCTGTCTGACAAAATCGATCTCTTGTGGAAACATGCTACTCTTTTCTTTCTTTACCCCGCCCCGCCGCACGGGGCCTAAGGCGTGGAACAGCGGTTTCAGTCAAATTTATAAAAATGATTAAATATTAATAAAAATAAAATAAATAATAATATAAATAATAATAATAGGCAAGTGCCAGTCAACCCCGTTGCTATTACAAGTAAAAAGATATCGTGTTCAATGCTTTGTGCCTAATGTTTTATTTCTGTTTGATATCTATAAAAATAATTACATAAAATAAAACAGTAAAACAAGAGATATCGTGTTCAATGCTTTGTGCCTAATGTTTTATTTCTGTTTGATATCTATAAAAATAATTACATAAAATAAAACAGTAAAACAAGAGAGGATGAAACATTATTTAATTTTTCTTTTTGAACATGAACGTGCCATCAATCATTTGGTTTTATTGCATCTTGTCTTCTTTTCAAACACACAGCTATAAATTCAAAAACATTGTTCCGGCACAAAATAACCACTAACAGAATGCTCTCTCCATATAACTAGCGAAAACAGGCGCACGCACACATAGACGCGTACTTACGACGATCTCGAAGATATTCAGATGAATGCCAGTCAGGGGTGCACACGTTTTGACGATACCCCTGATTATTGTTTGGAGTGACGTATTTTGTTGTATAAAAAATAAGTAAAGCATAATGTATCGAAATTGTTGCGTATTATGCTTGTTCGAATACAAAATTACGTCGAAGGGAATTGACTTTTTTAAATTACCCGTCATTGCAGAAAGGTAAGAATAAAAATGATTTCCTATCTCTATTGTAAGTAACTAATTTAATTTGTGTTTGCTTTGCTGTGGTATCGATTATTGTTGGTAAAAAAGCTAACAAAGCGCGAAAGTAGTAGCTATGAAATCATCAGAATACCAATCTACAATCTACTTCGAACGTGCCTTAACAGACGAAAGTACTTTTCAGTAACGGATTTATAGATTTAGTAATTAATTATAATAAATAAATACGTTTAAAAAATATATAAAACTTTTTTATTTAAATAACCCGCAACTCAAATTTCTTACTACAATGACAATAAAAAAAAAACCGTATGAAAATCCGTCAAGTTGTTCTCAAGTTAAAACGGAATAAACATACATACAGACAAACATTCTACAAAGTTTTGGCTTCAGTAAAACACTAAAAACCCATTTCAGTAAAAATTTTGAAAAAATTTTGGTGTACAGAGTACGAAATTTTTACTTTATTATTAGTACATAGATGACAGCCCTAGCGTTACGGTCGAGCGTAGGTAACTCGGAGTAGGCCTTCCGTTAGTGATTATTTTGTGGTTCCGGTGTCTTCTTTTTTTTTGTAATTTTGCTGTGATTTATTTACTTCTTAGGTGACAAGTGCTGTTTTTACTAACTTTTTTTGTTGTTAAATCCGATGACTAATGGATGATAGTCATACTTTTTATATGATTTGTAGTTCAAGTGTGAAAGTTGACCTGCATTTTTGTTTCTTATCCTTAATAGCTATTTATAAAAATTCAATATCCGATGTCGTATTACAAGCACTAGGCTGATCATTTGTCGTCCCATAGGCATTACAAAGGCTACTCAAAATTTGTTGCAAGTCTTCTTGTCCATAAATCTCCTTCTTTTTAAAAACAATTACTGGAGAAAAATATTTGTGCGCAAGTTTTTTATACCTAATCAGAGCTCTTCTTGTAAAATAACGCTTGCTTCCATTATTGTTGGCACACATAACGTAGTTCTTGAAGTTCTTGTTATTAGCTATAAATAAGCTCACACAATCTACATCCGGTTCTACAATTTCATAGTATTTCGGTATTTTGGTTGTTCTTATAGCTTCACATTGAAGATAATTAGATTGATGGTAAATGTCAGATATCTCTTCCAATGCGCACATTCTATGATGAGTTGCATTAGACCTATCCTTGAAATAAAAAATGGCATTTATTTCCCTTGCACGGAGTAATGGATGACTAACCAGTAGCGGAAGCGTTGTTTTAAAAAAATCCAAGTCATTGTAAAAATCACTGAAAATTTCAATATATTCACAACTGCAAATGATTTTAACAGCTAAAACTGAAACAAATATGACAATGCCTTGCGTCTCCATGTTAATTGAATACACTATTGAAGTCGTGTACAAAAAAACCGGTTGTTTTATATATGTTTCATAACTATGAGCGGCTAAATAAATTAAATATTTAAATTTAATATGTGAAGGTCCGTTTGGTGTTCAAATATAATAATATAAATTGTTCTCGGCCATCAAAATACGGAAATAGGCTTATCAAAGCTTCTGTGTTTATCTGCCTGGTAGCCTTGTCGGTTGCTTGTCTTTCAGTAGCATATCTATAAAACTACTGCACTCGTAGCATAGTGTTTAATCGCGCGCGACACCACTTAGTTGAATCACAAGTGCGAGGAGCGTGACACGATGTTTTTGCGATTAAACAGTATGTCACGCGATTAAACACTATGCTACCGAGGCTGGACAGAATAAGCTGGTAATGTATACAGGAACTACATTACGAAAGAATTAAAGTAAAATTTTTAATTTTTACCATTCCTTATCACTATACGCACTAAGGTAAAGTTTCATAAACATCATAACTATACGTATTGTTAGAAAAGATCGTGCGCGACGGTCTCGCGTAGTAAATAACAGACGTTTTGGCGGGGGAATATTCCAATCGTCTAGATACCTCTTCTAACTAAAAAATAAATATAGTGAAATGTTGTTTCTCTAAACTGAATGGAGAAAAAAAATTTACTAGAAAAAAAAACTAATTTTTAATCAGCTTTATCGTAATTTTTAATAAAAATTAAAACATAAAAACCTTTATCTACTCCCATCCTACATTATGGTAATCACAACATCAAAAGTGGTTTTATAAGTACCTTCATTTTTATCCAATATTTATTTATGACATCATAAGACCGCGATTCTGCGCTCTGATTGGCCCAAATTATTACAACATCGCTAGAGAGCCAATCAACAACGGTGAAAAGAAATAAATCCCGTTCTTAATTCTTAATTTACGCACCCTTTATCTATGTGGCTTCTGATTGGCCTTAAGGCAGCATTACCAGACGACGCACCTGGACGCGTGTTCTTCTTCTCAGTTTTAGTAAAATTATTAGTTGAAATTAGAGCAGGTTAACGAGTGTGTATGTCTGGGTTGTCTATTTACGCGCGATTGAAAGTGTGACGGTGAAATTGAAAGAAGAGTGAATGTGGAAAATAAAGTAAATGGAGCCCTGCACTCCTGTATGTGCAGCCAAAATGTCACTGCAAATGAAGTGTCTCCCCCACTTATGATTGGTACTAAATGTTGGGTATGGTAAGAAAAAGATAAAGATTAAAGTACCTAGAGTAAATGCAGTGGAAATGCGTTCCTTACGGAGTATGTATGTGTGGTTGAACATTGAATGATTTAGCGAAAAATATCGACAAACGGGATCGTTGTGGTTTGAAAAAAGATGTAGTGAAAGCTGAAATTATCTACTACTAGATTTTGCCCGCGGCTTTGCCCACGTTAGTTTGGTTTTTGTATAATTTGATTCTGGTTTGGAGTGTTTTTGTTGCACTTATTTGATCTGCAGGTAAAGTATTTTTGGTAAAGGCCAAGCCGCGTTTCCGGATGCAAATTATTTATTGTTCTATGAATCGATCCTCTGGTAAAGTGTCTTTGGCGAGGCCGACAGCCGAGCCGCCTTTTCGAACGAAATTATAACTTAATTTCTTATTTGATTCCCAGGTAAAGTGTCTTCTGCGAGGCCGAAGGCCGAGCCGCATTACCGAGCATAAAGATGTTTTGATCTCTTATTTTATTACCTGGTAAAGTGTCTATTGCGAGGCTAAAGGCCGTGCCGTCTTTCCAAATGAAGTAATTTTTAATGACTGATTTGATCCCTTATATTTTGTTCTCTGAAATGATCATCTGCAAAAGTATCTTCTTTGGCGAGGTCGAATGCCGAGCCACGTTTTCGAATGAAGGATTTTGTCTAACTTTTAGCTTTTTACATAGTATGTTCAGCGTGGCCGAGCCCCGTTTTTGGACAACGCTATTTTTTGTCCTCTAAATCGATCCTTTGGTAAATAAAACATAGTTTTTTTACTATTATTAATTCGAAATTTAGAAATCCTTAGCAAGCACTGGCTAGCGGGGCAGGTTCAAGATTTTCCAGGGCGACGCCTGCCCTGGCATACCCCTGGCTACGGGTCTGAATTTATGGTGCGTAAGTCGAAAGTAGAGGTTGACCTGCGGGCTTATTTTGTCTTTTTAGTTGACAACTGGAGTCTATAATTATCATCAAAACATACATAGATATACCATCGAATTCCGATTATCTAAGTTCGCACTTGAAGTAACGACATTTCGCGAAGAGTTTAATACCCTCTGAAGGCAATTTTAAAGGTCAGATTTTATCTGTGTTTTTTATAAATAATGTTACGCAAAGACGATATTTTTGATGGCCGTAGATATTTTTTATTTATTTATTTATTTATTTACAACTTACATCTACCATTACAGGATAACCTAATGCGATAGAATGCGATCTTTCAACATGAACTTATTCCTAAATTATACATTTATACACTCTTATAATTATAACACACAATGTACATTGCTGTTTTTGTGAAATCACTCAGAGCACAACAGAAAGGATCGATCAATTCCGTGATGAGATTGAAAGTGTGAAGCGCGCGACAGTGGTGCCTCGGACAGCAGGTTGGTCCGTGAGCGCGGCAACCGCAGCAACGGCAGCCGCCGGCGACGCTCCACGTATTTGTCCGGCAGACACATGCTCACCTCCCCCGATATTACCGAATTGTGGATTCGTCCTATAATTATTTTATAAACATGTGAGACTAAAACGACTTCTCGCCTTACTCTCAGTTCATTATTCCCTAGTATAAACAATGTTGGGTACATTAATGGGTAAAACGGGTAAACTCCATAATACTTGTTGTACAAATATCTTATAAATTCACACACATTGTGAGGCGTAACGTCGTCGCGTAAACGTCTTCACTCGCCCAGATGAAGGCAGTCTAAATCTGCTGAAACTGGTCGGCTTTCCCGATCATAACACGTATTGAGGTGAGTCATTTTTTATATAAATCATGAATTATCCTCAAGTCTCATTTAATTCTATAATCTTATAAATTTATAATTTTATATAAAGTGTTGTGTACAAATATCAAAATTTCAGCTCTGGAAATCATTATGTCTACGAGCTAGATTGAGCCCTGTTACATACGGACGGTCGGAAGGACAAACTGACAGACAGCAGGGGTCCGTTTTGACCTTAGGTATGGAACCGTAAAATGTAAGTATTGCTTAGAATTTTTGATGTTAGTTATTTATTATATTGACATTTCATAGAGGAATGAAAGACTAACCATAACTTACTCATTAAAATCAGGACAAATAACAAGTGCACGTTATTTTCCTAGGGAGCATTACTTTACATGGGTCAATATATTGTCAAGATACTTAAGAGGCTATGCGAATTTTATTTTTGTCACTGTCACTCCAAGCGAAAAATCGCACAGTGCGAGAGGGGCGGATTCAGGGCAAAAGGGAAAAAATTTGGTTTTATATTTTTATTAAAAAAACTTAAATAGCTAGCAAAATTTCAAATATCAAATCTCTATATATTGTTAAAACACACCTAATAAAATATGTTTGAGTTCTCTATATGGTTCCTATTCGTCAAACGAGGAGAAAAAGTGTGTTTGAAGGCCTCATTTCAACAATTATTATTATGTTTTCCAATTTCAAAACCCTAGATTATATAGTCAAAAGGCATATACCAGAAACTGATTATAATTTTCCGTGTATTTTATGAAATACACAGAAAAGAAACACCGGTATTTTTTTCGCATATCGCCTTAAATTACATAATGTAGAGAAAACGATTGCTAAGTCCACTTGATTGATACATTATTTTACACTATCCATTTTATAAATGATTAATCATTAATTAAAAAAAACATCGATTTACGAGAATAAAATATTTTAATATCTTTTTCTAAATCATACAAAATACTTATATTGGTAATGTAAAAGTACATCTACTAATACTTCGTACAGTAACACTAATTTTTACTTTTTGTAAAAAAAAGTATAGGCAAAACATTTTATATAAAACAGGCCAAGCGCGTGTCGGGTCACGCGCAGTGTAAGGGTTCCGTAGTTGCCCGTCACAAGCTGTGGTAATTTTTCTTTTAAATTCATTATATCTTGTACGGTGAATATGACAAATTAGATTATTATTAATAACAATGGGTGAGTATTAATAATTAGCACATCATTTGGTGAATGCGATACATTCACGTAGATTAATTACTTTCACCGGCAAACACTAATAATTTTCTTACGGTTTTGGTGAAAATAATAAAACGCACATCATTAAGCTTCATTTATCGTTCTTATGTTGGTTTACAATAAAATTATCAAGATAACAAGATACTTTTATAAAAAATTAAACTAATTTTATAACAAACACCAGCAGAACAACAATGGACCTGAAAGAACTGAGAATCATAATTAATTATAAATGTCTACTCACGATTTAATAGTCAATTTCCACCATACACTAGTTTCACACAATTTTCTTGAAGGCAAACAGGATTTTCCTCGTTTGGAAACTTAACTTTTTTACAACTGAAAATGACTACTATTCAAGTTGAACTCACAAAACAAAACACTGAGCAACAAAAATTAGAAAACAAACAAAATTTCATCCTATTGTAGGAGAGGTACCTTAAAAAAATTTCATTTCAAGATTTTATTTTACCACTTTGTCGGCGTGATTAATGTACCCATGTCAAATTACAGCTTTCTAATAGTCAGAGTCTCAGAACTAAAACAGACAGACAGACAGACGGACGGACATGACGAAACTATAAGGGTTCCTTGTTGACTACGGAACCCTAAAAAGAGTACGGACATCATTTAAAAACATTTTACCATAGTGCAAGTTAATTTTTAGTTAAATCAATTTGCAGTCTACAAGCTTCAGGCTGTTTTGATATAGTACCATAGGCATCACAAAATTCCTGAAAAATATCATTTGGCTTCATAGTTGCGTCAATCACAGTGTCTTTCCAAATAATTAACGGAGTTTTTTCAGCTGTAAGTTTATTGAATGCATCCTGAGCCTGCTTCGTATAAAAAAAAGATCGCATCGTCTTAGTAACACACTCATTATAACTAGTTTTGTTTAAAACGACCTCGTCGACACAATATGATATATATTCATTTGATTTCAACCGAGGTACAAATGCAGGACCCTTTTTATCCGCTTCACATTTTAAATATTTCGATTGCTGATAAATGTTGTTTCTCGCTTCTTCCAATGCGCACATTCTTTGCTCACTAGCCATCCATTTATCTTTGAAATAGAATTTCGCGTTTAGTCTATAGAAAATAGGATGTTTTAATAGCAAAGGAAGCTTTGTTTTGAAGAAATCTATATCGTCTGGTTTGCTCATATCAGAAAAAAATTTAATGAATTCACAATTGCCGATTGAATTGAAATTTACTAGAGTAAAAATTATTACAGAGAATAAACTACACGTCATGTCGTTGAGGCGTGCGTTTGAGTGAATTATTAATTTTGAGTGGATTGAAGCCGTATCTGTAATAATATCGTGTGTGTTTAATGTTTTCAAACAATGGTAAAATAAACTTAAAGGATATTTATAAACTCACCCATCAGTTGTAAAATATGTCTGGTACGCATATATAGAAAGGCTACTTCAATACGTCCCCTCAGGTGGAAATGGAGTGAGTTAGCTTTTCTAGACGGTAAACACGCGTAAATGCTTTTTCAATACGTATCAGACGGTAACGTTCTAGCGTAGGATGTCTAAGTTAAGGCGATTACTGCCGCCAAATTAGCAGCTCGATGTTTGTCTGTATGAATATCGACGGAAACGACATTGAGATAACGTTCAAATCAGTGCACAATGCGTGGTGGCTGTTACGACGCTCGCCGCGTCCTTGAAAGGGCAAAATAGGAGAAAATAATACTTTTCACATGGGCGTCATTGTTCGATTGAATAATTCTATGTTATATTTATAGCTATCAAGTTTATCTATTTATCAAAGCATAAATGAATTAAATCACCTAAGCCGCTTAGGAGCAGTAGGAAATTCAAGCCAAAAAATACCATTCAGTTGAAACAATTTTTCATATAGAAGTTTTGGTGGTACGAAAAAGAAAAATGTTGCATATATTGTCCTAGAGTTGATAATTCATAATACATTTTTTCAATATTTTTGGTTTGGCCATAAAAGAGGAGTAGGCTTTAGAAAGTACCCATTTAGCGATATTAAGGGCCTAAACTTGCTAGAAACCCTTGCCCATTCGTCTCGCTCGAGTGACGTACTGGCGTAGGATTTCTAGTACATGACGCACAAAATTTTCCTAGAAAAGCAAATGCGATATGTCTCTTTCTTTGCCTAAAATCTAGTTCATGCAGATATTGCTGTCACAGACAAATAGTAAAATTCTGCATTCTAGATCACGTTAATATGGCAAAAAACGTTAATGAAGCATAAAATACATAAAACTTCTGATTAAATTAACTCTCTTCCGATTTGTCTGATGATTATGCTTGTGATTTTACATCCAGTTTTTTTAACATCGTCCGTGGAAATTATTTCGTTCTTAGAATTAAATCGAAACCGACAACCAAACCTTGGAGCAATGTCGTTCATACAGTATGTATATAGTATAGTTAATATTAACATTTTTTCATGCATTACAGCTGTGGCTGTTCTTTTTTTTTTTTGCTGTTTGCGAACTTTATCTAAAAGTAAGATAGGATGCCGCCACTGTTTTCAAATTAACTAAAAAGACTTTTAAAACAATTATCAAACTGAGTTTTTTTAGTCAAATGGCAAATTACAAGTACTAGGCTGATTTTCTATAGGTCCATAAGCATCACAAAAACTCCTTAATATTACTTGTCTTTCATCTTGTCCATCGATCTCCTTTCCTTTCCAAATAATTACAGGAGTATAATATTGGTCTGTAAGTTTCATAAATTCTATTTCCGCTCTTTCTGTAAAATATGACCTGCGTCCATCACTGCTGGCACAAATCAGGTAATTTTTGTAGTTCGGTATAAATAAGTCAGCACAATCCACAGTTGAAGTTTCATTAAGTAATTGGTTGGTTTTGATTGTTTCTGCAGACTCACATTTTAGATAATTGGATTGTTGGTAAATATTGTCAGCGATCTCTTCCAATGCACACATTCTTTTATGGGTTCCAATAGAATCATCCTTAAAATAAAATTTGGCATTGATTCTATAAAATACTGCATGGTGAATTAGCCGAGGAAGCCTTTCGAAAAATTCCAAGTCTTTTTTCTTGTAAAAATCACTGAAGAATTCTATAAATTCACATTTTATAATGAATTGAACAATTAAAGTTGAAAAAAATAGAACAAAGAACACCGTCTTCATGCTTATTAAACGTGCAATTGACGTTGTGTATAAAATAATCGTCGTTCATATCTGTTTCATAAATAAAAAACGTTTCATATTGGTTTGCCTAGTGTCAAATGCGTAAAATAGTTTTCGGCTAAACTTGTTAGCTATACACAAACAGTTTACGGGTAAAAAATAAATAAAAAAATAAAAAGATTTTTATTCAATAGATGACACTTATTTTTAATACAACGTTTATAAATATATTACATTTTATTTTTATGAGCTTTCCATTATTTATTAGAATTAAAACAATTAAAAAAAATTATAACTAGATATTTTTCGGCCTTCGGTATGGGGCCGTCATCAGTCGAATGTAAAAAAATTGTGACATATAATTTAGGTATCATAACAAAAAGTAAAAAAGTAAAAGTGACACTTGTAAACAATTATAGTTTTAAACTATTTTCTTAAAAATAAAAAATAAAAATAGTTTTCTGTACAGATGGTGTTGGTTACTTTTGATATTATTTAATTACTGCTCTTCTTGGATGATGGTGGTTAGGTAGTTGTGCGATCTTGTTGTTGCTATTACTTGAAATTTTAAGCATTCTAGTTCGTTGGTCGGTCGGGTCATGTCTGTCAGTGGTGTCTGTTGAGTCCAGGTCCAAAATGAGCACCAAGTGACCAGATATATGACGTCTTCCAGGTTCTTTAATACAAGTTGCTTAACCAGTGTAAGTTACTTAGTATGTAAACTTAGTATAATTCCGTTGAAAAGGTCAGTGACCCAACTCTTATTCTGACTTAATAAGTAGGCTGTGACCGGCGGGCCTACCACGTAATTCTGATTTTCATCAACATCAACTTGATATTGAAATTTGACGTGTGTGCAAAAGAGATGGCATGTTTGGCGGGCGTAGTCGCACGCACGTCAAATTTCAATCTCAAGTTGATGTTGATGAAAATCAGAATTACGCGGTAGACCCGTAGTTCTATTAGGCCCTTCGGCCTTCAACCTGTTCTACTAGTTTTCAAAGTATTATCTAGTTTATCTCGATTTAGTTAAAGTAAAACATTTATTCTTGCGATTGTATGTACTCGGCAATTGAAGAACAAAATCATGTCGCCCCACCTATCAAGTTATTTATTTTAACATTACTTATCTAAAACAAACTGTGTATTTTAAGGATGGACAAACTTTGTGACTTTACAATTGGCTGTATTTTTTTTATGCAGATGTATCTTTTGCAAAGTACTGAAAACTTGAAATTAAAAAAATATAAATTGAAATTGACCGAAATCAAAGATTGCATCATACTCTAGTTCTAGCAAATGTACTAACATCGGTATCCGATTATACTAATTCCATGATACAGTGAGAAGTTTACAATTTTGCGTAGAAGAAAGAAAAACAGCCAAGTGCGAGTAGGAATCGTACTCTGAGGGTTGCGTACCATTAAAAAAACTTTAATATTTAAAAATTCATAATATTTACAAACTTATAAAATTTAGTAAACAGAACTGCAAAATTATGTTGGTTGAGTATTAAGGTTTGTAACCCTAAAACTACAATTTGGCTGTCCGTCTGTCCGTCTGTCGCAGGGGTTTATAACAGCTTTAGCCATTAGAAAAAAGCTAGTTAAAATTTTTACACACAATATATGAAACTATGGTTTGTATCACAGGAAGTAATAGGAATAAAAAAATTTAATCCAAGGGGCCCCATACAAAAAACCGCAAAAAGTAGATTTTTGTAACTTTATCATGTCCCCCCTCTTAGTTCCGAAACAAGAGAAACGAAAAAAAAAAAAAAATCAAGGGAATAGGTGATTAAATTACGTAAAGGAAACAAGACTACAGGAAACATATAGCAGTTAAGATATAATGATTTTGTGGGAGCCGCGAATTGTTTGCCAGGCGCTACCATTTTAGTGGCTTGTTTGTGTCGCCTTAATGTTGCTGTCCCATCAATATTGTTGTAATTTATGATGTTTTTTAGGGCCTCTTACCCGTATTGTGTGGTGGTACAGAACTGTTTGTGCGCGAGTTCGACTTGCACTTAACTAAATTAATGGTCTAAATCTGATAACCTTGACGGCCCCACATTTTTTTATTTTTACATGTAAGAAATAAAACAAATGTACATATTTCATTTCACACAATTAGCTCTACACATTGATACCCCACATAACCCTGGTAAGAAATGATTCTTTTTCAGCTTTTTTTCATGTTCACCCCTAAAAATAAATGAAGTTTTAATTCAATTTTCGATTATGGTTCAACATTCTTCATAACATAACATATTAAAATTTCAGACCTGTTACTTATTCTACGAGCTAGAGACTCGTGACAAGCGGGTGGACGACAGACGGATGGACAGCAGATGGTAACGTTTTGCCCTTTGAGTACGGAAACCTAAGAACATTTCATACAAGCCTTATAATTTTGTAAAATAAGGCAAAAACATAAATATGAACCAGTGTTTCTATATAACTGTGGTATCACCACGGATGTATACGTATGAATATCTAGTTCATGAACTGGTATCTCTTTGGGAGACCGAGATTGAAAAACGTATCTCGTCCGATTTGAGGGACGCGTATCACAACGACGATACTCGACAAAATGGGACCAGTTCAGTTGAAAAAAGGTTCAGAACATTGAGATAAGATCAACCAACTTGAAAATGCCTTATTTTGATACAAGAGAACATCGTTGGGAAAAATGTTATGATAAGGAGAGTAAAAACCATAAAAGAATCGGTCTTTTCGAGTAATTTTGTTTTTCACAATTTTTATTTTATTAAATTATTTTGTAGATTTATTAGTATTACAAAATTTAAAAACCCAAACATATCGAGCAAATTTTTTTTTAAATATGAATAATTAAAAAATAGATAAATAAAGCTTGAAAAACGAACAATTTACATTTTTCAAATTTATAATTCATATACAGTTTGGTCCAAAAAGTGACGTCTAAATTTTTTTTTTAGATTCCTCAAGCTTGGGTGTATCCGAAAATACCCCATGTATGTTCCGCGATTTTTAAGCAGTTTAGGAGTTATGATATTTTAAATGTGTATTTGCGAATTTTCTACCGGAGCAACTTACAAAAATCATAACTTGTTTATTAGTTACGTTTTTGCCTTTTTTTTTTTATCTAACATGGTCGTCTTGAATTATTCTTTGATACGTTATAATCAACTATACAACATTCTTCACTACAAGTTACCGAAAAAAGGTTCGAAAGTGAAGTTTTAGGTTTGAGTTGGACGGAGTTAAGTTTTCAAAATTCTCTTAACAATACAAAACCTCACAGTGTTTTATTTTATTTTCAGAAATTGATAAACTTACAAATACTGTGAACATAAATTCCGAAATACTCATTGGATAAACCACATACACGGCAACATTCAAAGCCTGTCTCAAGACTGACGGTGTTACTACAAAACGGTGTTTAACTTTAGACAGTGTTTAAATTTGTTGCTGCCATATTTTTACGATATGAAAGAAAAGGTGACAACAACAGATTTAAACACTGTCTAAAGTTAAACACCGTTTTGTAGTAACACAAAAGTCTAAGTTAGCGCTGTATATAACCTACCTCCTACATCCTTCCTACCTCCATGTCCTTCTACCAATCCAATCAGTGTGGTGTTAGCCTACATGTTTATTTATTGGTAAATCTAAAATACTAAATGCCCGCTTATTTTGCTAATGAAATTGGCGCGTACGAATATTAAGGATCGTTTTTTTATTGATATTTTATTTGCTGTTACAGGTATGTAAGGCTTTTTGGGTCTATTCTACACTTATTTTGGTAAGACTGTTTTTATTATATTTAATTGTAACAACAATGAAATTATTAAATTTTAATAACTTAATTAATACCACAAAGTTAAAATTACATTTAAATATTAATTTTATTAAAAAAAAAACAACAAAATAAACAACTTAACATGGTTCCTATGTTAGTGATGACATTACTTGGCTAAAGTACGCGCCAGCTAAGAGCAGTTTTGCAGGTGGATTGTGAAAAACCCGCCTTTTTAAGGTTCCATTGTCAACATCAAGGCGAAGGCACCCTTATTGTTTCGCCATGTCCATCTGTCTGTCCGTGGCTTAGCTTAGAGACTATTAGTACTAGAAATAGTAATTTGGCATGGGTATACATATTTATCACACCGATAAAGTGGTATAGTAAATTTAGAAAAAGATTTTTTTTAGGGTACCTCCCCTACACGTAAAGTGGGGATGATTTTTTTTCTTGTCTATTCCATAGTGTAGGGTGTCGTTGGATAGGTTATTTAAAAATATTGGGGGTATGAGAAGACCATTTTTCGATCCAGGGTTCCGTTTGCGAAATATTCAGCTTAAAAGTGTTAATTTTTGTTAGGGTCAAGTGTCCCCCCCCTGCCAGTGAAACGGATGTGTTGGGTGGCGTGAAAAAAATCACAGCAGTAGTGTATACATAACGTTATTAAAAGGAAAACTATCACAGCTAAGAAGGCTTTACAAGTTAAAGAGTACAGATCGCGCCAAAAGTTTAGTCCCCTCTAAACACGGGGCGATTCGCATCAGCAGGAACAAAATGTATGAGCCGTTCTTGGGAAGAGCAACTTCTGAGCGTACTAGAAGATGGCGCAATCTGTATTAGTCGACAAACTTATAAAATGTACTTGGAGAAGAAGTCCGCATATTGTGCAGGGCAACTACGGAACTCTACACTGCACGTGGCCCGCGTGTCGGTTTGGCCGGTTTTTCTAACTAATCAAAACGTAAACTTAAAATTCACTCAATAATTATTCAACAAAAACTTATTACCTATGTAATGTGTATACTGCATTCGCAAAGCTTCCATTGGTTTCTGTAAATTAGAATTTAATTTTTTTTTGAATAGATAGGTAATAATAAGGAATACATGGGTAATAATAAGGTTTTGTTGAATAACTATTAAGGGCGCACCGAGCGTTTGCTTTTGTATCTGTTTTTTTCTTTACGTGTAAAGAGTAAGATAATAACCAAACTTTTGCACTTTTTCAACGTTTTTCGTTGTTATTTTCATTATATTGTTCTTAAATAAAAACCATCGTGTATAAACGCTCCAGCCATATATGAACTTTATTTTAGTAAATGAATCATAATATCAAATTACTTATTCATATAAAAAAGTAGGGAAATAGAGGAAAAAATTACTCGAGAAAAGGTAACTCTGCGAATTTATTCTATCGAGCTAACTTTATCAAATCGTGTTTCCATCGTATATACAGTCTATTATATATACCCAATACTACCAATATATTTCCCTAGATTTTAATTTAATTGTTTACTACTTCAAACAAGGGCTATAAAAATGTGTTTGACTGTGTAACAAGTTCGGTACGCTCTTAAGTGAATTTTGAATTTAAGTGTTCTGTTTCGATTAATTTAAAAAAAGGTGGGTTTTTCACAATCCGGCTGCAAAACCGCTAATAACGTATTGATATGGCGCATCGAGATTTCATTGAAAATTCGGCTGTCTGGAACATACGTTTTCTTATTACCTCTTATTTATTCTTGAAGCATACTCTAAGCTTGAAGTAGTCACGAGAGTGGATTTCTTAACTTTTTCATTCGCTGATGTTTTTCATTTATTTTATTCTGACTTAGAGTACATAAGTTTCACAAATTATGTTTTCATAAAAGACCTTTAATTATTCAAGCATAATATTTGAAAAAGCATACCTGATTAAGAGAATTACCCGTAAGTAGGTAATAAAATAACAGAACTACGATTTAGAATTTGGTAAAGTATAAGAAGCAATAAACTTTCGGCACAAAACAATAAAGTTAGGCTCGCTAAGCGTTTTGCAAAGTTTCTTGAACTCTGCCCGAGTAGGTATAGAGAAAGTACGTAAGTAAGTTTATGTACGGAACCTGTTGATCATACATTCTTTATTTAGTTATCTGAAACTTTCACGGCTTTCGCGTATAATGTACGCAAAATACGGGTCTCAATGGCGTAGATGCAGGCAGGTACAAAATTGTTAAACTGAATCTTGTAAAACTGGTAAGCATAATTTTTGTAAGATTTTGTATCGCTTTGTGATGTGAAGACGGCAGTAAAATATGAATAAAGTTAGTATTACATCGAAAAAAAAATGTAATACCTCTTCAATATGAGTTTGTTGACTTATAACTTTTCAACCAGTCAATCGGTGTTCCTTAGGGATATCAAAGAACCTAAAATTACGCGGGCAAAGTTGTGGCCCAAAGCAATTACCAAAATCAATGATTCTGTAGACTGTAAAGAGTCAAGTTTCCTTACCGTCCCTTTACAATTCCCATGAATGTGACAAATAGGCAAAATTTAGGGTAATAATTCGATTATTTGAGCAACCACGGAACCCTGCGGTTTTGCAATTGGCCCTAAGTGTGACCCACCCTCGACCAAGAGGCTTTGCTATTTGATTAAAACTTCGTTGAGTTTCGGTGATTTCGTCAGTCTTAAAACTGTTAATAGTTTCATTGTTCGTGTACTTTTGCGGGTCAATACGTAATATATCGGGTGTAAATGAACAGGTATCTTTAAATGAAACGACATAATCTACTGATCATAGTGAACACATTTCCTAAAGAAAACTAATCGCGCGGATAAAAAAGAAGCAGATTGTGTCAGACATACAACCGTATCGCGTTATTTAAGCGAATACTTCTTGCCATGATTTTGCCATCATGTTCAGGTTTGGAGTAGTAAGAAAAATTATTGGCATTCTTTATATTTTACTATTCCTAGTATTTTGGTTCCGGGTGCACTGCATGTTGTGACATTTGATGTCAATCACAGAGAAAAGCATAAAGAATAAACTTCCTGATTCCTGATTGATTCCGTATCAACGTCGGGCTTATTTTTTAAATAATCTGATGAAATAAGCATTAATTTACCATGATTGATAACTAATCAATACATAAGTATAATCAAAGAGTACAACCCGTTGTGTCTGTACATTGGAGAAAAGTAATTAAAATAGAAAGGGGTCACTAAGGCCCACTTGCAGCATGTTCTTAACTCGACTTTAACTCGGGTTAAGTCAAAAAATAGAGGGTTAAGAAAAAGCTCTCTTGCACCAATCAAAATCTCGGGTTAAACTAGGGTTAAACTAAGAGAAAGTCATTAGAAACTAACATGAGTTAAACTCGGGTTAGCGAAGTAATGTTACCAGTTTGACTTAAAATGTGTTGTTTCCAATGACATTATATAGATACTATACCTCATTGGTTGCAACTAATTACTTTATGGTAACATTCTAAATAAATGTCAAATGTCAATTAACCCGCTTCGTTATTATCATGGTGCAATAGAACTAATGAAATGTTGGGTTAGTTAACTCTTCCCTTGGGTTAGTTAACCCGAGGGTAAAGGATTTTTTCTCGATCATGCTGCAAGTGGGCCTAAGAGCAATAATAAGAGTAATAGAAATAACAGTAAATAAACTAATAGAACACAAATCAGTGATTTTTAGTATTCTTTTCTGTGTTTATGTCTGTCTGTGTGTCTGTCTGTTTGATTGTTTGCGCACATCTCCAAAACTATTGAACGGATTTTGATGTAGTTTTCAAAGGTTGGCTTTCCTTTGAATTCAAAATAACGCCCTCTACAAACAAAATATCACTCTTTGGTCTCTTGTAACACAAATAAAAATTTGCCATAACTTTCATAATTGTGCCATAATAAATTATTACGCCATGCAACATTTTAGTATAACAACATTTTAGTACATACATAATAAACCGGCAAATAGGAGAAGAGTTATTGTTTTTAAAGCTTAGAACAAAATGTTATACATGTTTTGTAGCACATAACAAATACCCCTGTTGCATCTATATCACAGAGTACATTATTATATCTACCTATATATGAAATAGCGGGTCTGAAAAGTGGTAGAACTCACATTTGCGTCCACTTTTTGCTACGGCGTAGCAAGTGCTACGGCCGCGTAGTTTTACAGCTTTCTAGACCCAATACGCCGTTGTTCATATTAAAGCTGCAACATACATTTAGACGTAATACTAACCAACTACGCCGTCACAATCTGGTTCATTTTTGGTTTCCAGTACATAACGAATTGTGGTCTCAAATCGAAAAAGCTTAAATTTTTTAATTTAACGTGATATATCGTCTGTGCAAAGATCCCCGTTACTCAAGGCGGGAAATTTTAAAAAATTGAAATTGGTTTTAAATTAATACAAATTAACTAAAATAGCTATGAAAATTTCCATAACCAGTACATAATTTACGTATTGTTAAAACCCATCTAAATAGTTTTTGAAGTCTGTATGCTATCCCAATTTGTAAGAATATCAAACAAAGTGATCATTCGATAGTGATCACTTTGATCGCTCATACAAGCTATATTTACCTCTCCTTCGTCAGGTCTCATGTTACTAAATACACATAGCAGAAGTAATTTACAACTATCTAAGTACTTCTATCAACATTCACTCTATCGAGTGAAATTCATTCAATCACGTTTCTGATTGGCAACTTCTAGAAAAAGGTTCCAAAATTGTTATACTAATTTATTTCACTTGGGACCTCTTTAAAACAGCAGATAAATAGCTTCAAAAAGTGTCGATTTTGATGATATATCCCTTTAAGTATTGTTTTATTTCTGTAAAAGTTAGAAGGAACTTTAACAAGACTTGACTACCACCTACTTATATCTCAATTCTTTATATCCCATATCTTTATTCAATCCAAACATAGAACTTTTTAGACATACCAATTAGTTTATGTTTTTGTTGGTATAATACCTTTGTGCGTAATCGTTTACATCTCAAATCTCAATTCCAAGCATTTTAACAAAGAAACAACAAAAATATAATAAATATTGTCTACAAAACATTAAACCCTAATTTAATAAATTCAAGTTGTTTTTCCTTTTAATGTACCCACATTAGTAGATTATGCTAAAAACCCGCATACCTAATTCTCTTTTCGCATTACCGCGAAAATAATTTTAATTTTGAAACAACCTCTATATATTCATTTATGAAAAGTTTGGTGTTTGTGATAAATGTGATGTGTAGATTTTTCACAGGGTACTTTAGTAATTTTTTTCCGTAAAAGGAATCGAGTGGCCAAAAAAGTAAAATACTATTTTTGTATTAAAGCTTAAAAACTCTAGTCTATACGAATCAAAACTTTTGAAACTGTCACATTCATAAAGACAGACGGATAACGAAGTGTCAACATAATATTTTCTTTTTTACTATTTACGTACGGAACCTCAATAACGCCTTAGCCACTTACTAACGAAAAGTAAAATAATGCCAAGACTTGTCTTTACTTGCTCTATTTATTGAACCGCTTCCAATTTGCTGTAAATATCATTTTACCCACGATAATCGATTTCACATCTCCGCCGGGAGCCAAGTCTTGGCATAAAATCTTTAAATAATCCCCCCCCCCTGGGCCCATCTCACAAATTGCCAAGAATGCATTTTTCATGAGACACAGAGTATCGGAAGCTATGAATGGTTGATTTAATTATTATAATACCGCTCGCTTTAAGCTATGTTTGAATGTTGAATAATCGCTCGGGAAAATTCTTGGTAGCGATCAGTTGTCGTTTGCATGATATTCTAGAAGCCGTTTCTTGAACTGTATATTTGTTAGAAATATGGAGCTTCATAATATTAAATGTTTGAAGTGGTTTTAATCTTGTTCTGTGATCATACGTAATACGGTTCTGCTCGTGCAGAAAAAAGCTATTCTCTAGCACTTTTTTGTAAGACTCTAATTGCTCACTCATTAATACGATTCAAACGTTGAAAATGTTATCTAGATTAATAATAACTAAAAATATTGTTTGAAAACGTTTACAATCTTGCCAAAATCATGTTTTTCCTGAAACAAGATTTTAATTTTGCGCACGCGACGAAATCGGCACGATTGTATTTTGCTCACAAGTTTCATGGAGCATGCACCTCGCATCATGATGTCTGTTCTTAAGACAAAATGTAAATTTTTAAACCTTTCTCCAGCAATTAAAGCTATAAAAATTGGTTTATAATAAATAAATAAAAAGTGTAAATATTTTGGACCTTATTAATACTTTTATGTACAGTGTGTCCCTAAGTGCACATCCGAAAGTGGGTGAAACTAGATCTAAATATATTGACAAAAATAAAGAAAATTTAATTTTTTATTTTTTTTTCATCTTGAAAAAATACTCCACCTGGGTATCTTTGTATGGGACGCGAGCGCAGTTCCTTTGTTTAACCGCTCGTAGAGAATATTGTATTTATGATAGAACGTTGTATTTTTTTTTGTTTGGAAGATAGGCAATGATAAATAGGAATAAAAGTATAGTGAAACGAGGACATTATTTTGAAAAGATGTACTATATTAAAAATTAATATTTATTCAATTAAAATCGGTTTAGTTGTTTTCAACCTTATAACTAGAAACGTTCTGATGCAGTTTAGGGAACATAGGTACAGACAGAGAGAAGTTGAATTATATGTGTACATAAATAGAGATAGAGATTTTGAGAAGACGACTAAGTAAATCTTAGTATACTGCTGATTGCGACTTGAATAATAAATATAAATACGAACATTCTCTAGTGCCATCTCATAATCTTTGATTGGAGGAAAATTGTTGAACTTCATACAATTGTACATGCTTGAGCGGTTAGCGGTTTTTTGTTTTGGTTAAGTGGACTGTATATGCGGTAGCTAAAATCACTGTTTATGTATCTAAATAAAGATTGTGCTTACTCAGTCGATCAGGTGTGAGAGGAAACTGTCCTGCCTTTGAATTTGAAAGATAAGATTAGCAGAACAGAAGTGAAAAGGACTCGCCTGCACCTTTGTAACCAGCACAAAGCGTCCGTTTGATTTCACTCCTCTGAAGGGCCGAAGTCTTCAATAACACTGCCGGCTGGCTATCCCCGTATGAAAAACTGAACACTATTTTGCTTATTATAGTCTTTTTGAGACGCGGAAATTGTTATTTTATGAATTTTTATGTTTTTTTAAAAGTTCAGCACGTCGCTCTTCTACGGATCCGGCAGAATGATCAGTGCTGCATTGTGAATCTTTGCAGCAAATACTGAGTCGGAGCCCTTTTACTATTGTAATATGTCCATAATTGTATATGTCTCATTTTTATTATTGTTAAAACTTGTTCCGTGTCTTTTATTGTTAATGTAAATGTTTAATTGTGTTGAATGTGAATTGTGTACGTATTGTAATAGTGAATAAATGTTTTATCTATCTATCTATCTATCTATCTTTTTACTGCGGAGACGCAATCATGCGTCGAAAGTTCATTGCAGAAGAAGCATTTTTTCTTTATGTTGTCATACAGTAGACTTTTGCAAAACGTTGCCAACATAACGGCGTGATCTTCTCTCTCACTCGGTGCTTAGTAATTGATGCGTGAGTGGGAAAGGAAAGGGTATACCAGGAGTTGAACGACTGAGTATAGCGCGTATTTTAAATTTCAAGGAATTGGTGTAAACAGTACATGTAAAGTATGTATTTTATTTTATAGTTTTATTTTCCTTACTTTTACAAATTGACGCCTATTCTTCTGAAAATAATAGTGTTCATATAAATAATAGTGTTCATATAAATAATAGTGTTCATATAAATAATAGTGTTCATATAAATTGTAAGTTAGCATAGTTTTCTACGTGCGTAAAAATGTGTCTATTAACTATAGATTAGTCACTATAAAACTTGCAAGGACTGTGTTGCCAACTAATAAAAGTACTCGAAAAAAAAAGTAATATTTCTGTTCATTGTATAATAAAGAAACATAAAACTTACAAATTTCAATCTGGAAAGGTCCTGATACACCTTTTTCGCTTCTTAAATAGTGTTTCACTTATTTAGTTTACTTAATTATGTGATATTACACTAATTTAGTACGTAACGGTTCGTTTCCTCCAACTATACTTGACTTCTTACTCTAGAAGTGTAAGATAACATCTCCTTAGCAAATATCCAGCTACGCTCAATCCAAGTGAACATATTTCATTACCTACTACTATTACATGAGCACCACACCAGGCTGTCCACACACGTTTGTGTGTGTGTGCGTGCATGCGGAGACGTTAAGCAAACTTCTAATTGGCGGGTGACGCGATGTTAAACTGGCTGGTGTAGGTTAGTGTCCCTTCTTTACCTAGTAATGGTTAATATTCTTTGCCGTTACTCCATTCCGAGTTTTACTCGAAGACATGATTGGTTATGCTCTTATTTAGAAGCAAATATCATGAGGTGAGACGATGTGTCAACTCGTAAATATTCATGCGAATACATAATGTTATTGCAGGTTGTTAAACAAACTTGTGAACTAATACTCAGGCTACTTGATGACACAATTTCTGAAATTAATTTATTATATATTTATTAATTTGTTATTCAGTAATTTTTCAGTAATTTTTCGTTATAAACTGCCTCCAGGTTCCGTATAAAAATTGTTTGACAATTTCCGTGGTCCGTCATATTAAAAACCCATGTCTCTAATTCCAAAATAATGATTAAAACAAGGTGAAGATCGAAGGTGACTGTCCGGTTCGGTGACAGTGGACTGTCCATATTTGTCGCCGACGTGATAACCGTTGGGGCCGTAAGACATTGGAATGGAGACCACGTACAGCAAAGCGCAGCGTAGGCCGCCCTCGTGCCCGCTGGACTGGCGATCTGAAGGACGTTGCGGGTGGCAGCTGGATGAGGATGACTGAGGACCGCCAAGAGTGGTGTAATATTGGGGAGGCCTATGTCCAGCAGTAGACGAAAACGGGCTGATGGATGGATGGATGAATTAAAACATCCCGAAATCGCGGAATTTTCTGAGTGCCCACTTTCACTGAGCAGGATAGACAAGTGTAAATTGAAAACGTAAGAGCAGGATATATTTCTCCGAATATCCTTGCCTTAATCTGTAAGATAGATCTGAGCAATGATCTGGACTGCCATCTATTGTTTTACATTTGTTTTAGACATTATGAGAATTATGAGAGCTAATTTCAATCTGATACCTAGAGTTTGTTCTAAGAAAAAGCGTTCAACAACACAAGGCTTTATAGTTATGATATTTATTTCTCAAAAGAACATAGTTCACTTAAAATGTGATTTTTGCTTAAATAACATTTAGTTTATTCTATGATTTATCGACAGTGTACACCTGTGGGTAGGTAATATTTACTTTAAAACACGTTTGTTGCAATGTAAGGTTTGAGCTTAGTTTTAAAAGTAGATGTCAATTCACATTCTTTTATGTCATTTAGTAATTTGTTATAAAGTTGCACTCCACCAAATAATAAATTTCTTTTTTCATACTCAGTGCTTGGACAATGTGATTTTAGTGTATTTTTTCTTCTGAGATTATATTCTTCTGTAAGAATTTGTTTATTTAGAATTTTTCGTATAAGGATACAAGTATTATATGTGTATATTTGTTTTAGATTGAATAATTTGGTCTTTTTATATAATGTATATATATTATATCGAATCTTAGCATTAAATAAACTTTTCATTCCCCCCTTCCTGCCCATATATATATTATTTTTTCTAGTGATTTACATGTTATACATTGCTCACGGACACTTCTTTCTATAGGTACCCACATACATATAAGCGAAAACTTCATTTATCACTTATAGAAACACTATTTCCCATTAGGTAACACATTTACACTTAATCGTATATTTATATATGATATCATAAACTAATCATACACTTAGGTACAATTTACAAAATAAAATAACTGTTTATATTACTTATAGCACTGGGCGCCCTTTGGCGAAAATAACTTCATAGTGCTTCCGTGTTACGGAGAACTCTAGTATCGGAGCACAAATATTCGAAATTATTATTATGTGCTAAGTTGTTAGTTTTACAGTCTGAGAAAGAATCTGTTAATATGTCGGAAGCCTGCTTTGGGTATTATTAGTCCCAAATTCTTTTTTTTTCTCTATTTTTGTATTTTACTAACCCTAGGATAGGCCTAATTAAATTAAGTTTTTCTGTAATACTAACCATTTAAGTAAATAAATAAATAAAATAAATAAATAAAATAAATAAAAATGTTCGTGTAGGCGTTAAGTATCCAACGTTAGGGTTTCGTTTCTTCTGAGGTACGGAACCCTAATAAGTAGGACATGATAGATAACTCTTGTCTTCCTTGAACTCCCTACACAAGATTCTGAAGAGCTATAAATAATTTCAGTTTCTGAGTGCTGGCTGTCTTTGCCAACTCCTTGGAGAAACTATTTTGGGGACACGAAAGTTGCAAATGTTTACGCAAAGAAAAATACATTTTATTTAGAAGACAAATTGACGGATATTGGAACCGAAACAAAAGTTTTATAGATTTCTCGTTTTCAACAAAGACTACAGAACCCTAAAAAGATAAAAACCGCCATCTAACGCAGATTCCCTCGTTACAAGTTGTAATCCGAGTGTGGAGAGAAAAAGACCAGAGAATGTAAGAGATAAACAGTGTATTTCACCCGTTGTAGGACATTTTATGTCACACAGGTATTAATTTATTTTGTTAGGGTTCCATGTTACAACAAAGTTTTGACGGGAACATAGAGTTATTTGTCAAAATCTGAAAATCAAGAGATCATGAAAAGCCGCACCGGGAGTATATAGTATCAGTCAAACGTCTATCACCAACTTCCGTAGATTTTGTGAAAGTCTCTGGACCGTCTGATTAACGCTTCGCCTGCTTTCACTATCCCACATTTTAAATAAGCGCTTTCTTTCTTAGGTGTCGTTGATGCTTTTCGCCTGGGATGGTAGTGTTTATAAAAAAGTGTACCTTTATTTTATTAGAATAACACTATAATGTTAGATTGTTTTAATGCAATTTTTTTAAACATTCTCGTACACTAATATATTGCGTATTAATTATTATTCTATAAACCAAAGTATTTTTTCCAATAGGAGGAAAGAATGACAACTCTCGGCTTCTTTCACAATAATAATCGTGTCACACATCTCTTGACACATATTATTTATTAATATGCTATCAGACTACGACCTAGTGAAAAAACCATGGGGCCGCAGCACTTGCTACGTCGTAGCAAAACTTGCTACGCCGTGGTACAAGCAATGCGGTCGTAGCAGTTTCTACGCCCTGGTACAATCTGTGGGGTCGTAACACTTGCTACGTCGTGCTACAACTTGTGGGGTCGTAGCACTTTCTATACCGTAGCACAAAGAAGACGACCCTTCTCCACTATAGATTCCCAATTTAATTTACTGTTGTTTACCGTGTCGTTATAGGAGATAATTATTTAAATCTAAATGCAAGTTATATCAAATTAAACACAGAGTTCCTATATAATTTGTAGTTACAAAATAAATTAGTGACTTGGAAAATTCTAGCAGGTGCTAGTGGAGGTACCAACATCTTACTTCCAAATTTCCTGACGTTATTCGGGGAAAGGTTAGAAGACAGCTCCCAAACAGGCACAACCAGGTGGCCCACCATACCTGCAACCAACTGATGGTGGTATATCCTTCCCCAATTGCCGGGCCTTATATAAAACAGTCTGGTGACAGGCAGTGGCGTCACTAGTGCGAGGGTTACGGCACCATGCTCACCGACCCGCCTGCTCAGCCTCTGTGAGTATGGGCATTATTTTCAAGAGGACCACCAAGATAGAAAAAAATCTTGGAAAAGCCTGTGTCCAGCAATGAACAAAGACAGGCTAATGGATGGATAGAAAATGTCAAGATATGAGTATATTTGTACGTCATCGCCATATCTTAGAATTAACCATTTCATGATCTGATCGACCATGTCATAAAATCTGTTTAATCTAAAAGGATCGCCTCGCTCAGCTCCCGAATTCATGGTTATTATTTTTGAATTTTTGTTGAAAGTCTACCGTAATTTTTTTATTTCATACTTCCAGTTATGTGCAATTTTACGATTCGGTCACGGCGTAATATATAGTAATTAGTGTACAGTCGAGCGGTTAAGTGAGATACAGTATTGGTTCGCCGGTTGATTAACATTTCCAATTCGATTTGTAACGCGGAACGGCACTTGAAATTCAGATTCGAAGTGAAGCTATCGGAGAGTGTACTTGTGAATTCGTTCCTTACACCGTAAATTTGTTTGAGTAAATTCATAATAAGTGAATTTTTCTATTCCCAATCTTAGCTCTCCCACAAAAAATCTCGTCAAAAAAAATGGGAAGCTCCAAGATTATAATTATGTTTATGCTACTCCTGCAGCATTTCCCCGCTGGATCGCCAGACTGATCCTCTGGCCGAGGAAATCCCCAGCCTTTTACAACATCAAAAGCGGTTTTATAAGTACTTACGTTGTTTATCCGATGTTATAATATTACATTATAACACCGCCATTCTGCGCTGTAATTGACCCAAATTATTATAACACCGCCAGTCAACAACAATGAAAAGAAATATGTCCCGTCCTTATTTTTTAAGCCAAGGCCCCTTTATCTTTGTGACGGCAGCATTACTAGACGACGCACCTGAGTTTCATGAATGAGTGTAAAATTGCTAGTTGAAAATATTATAAATAAATATCATGCGAAGACGATAGTTTTGATGGTCATAGATAAAGTATTGTGTGCAACTAAACATAATTAAACATTGGGACACTGGTGCAAAGCTATTACGAAACTCACTTCATCCGTTTCGTAAACAAGCACTCGTGTCCCAATATTTCACATTATGTTACAGTTGCACAAAATACTATTAAGAACTTGTTTTTTTTTTACGTACCTTACGTAAAACTAATTCTGCAAAAAATAAAATAAAATATGGTTGGGTGGTTTAACCCCTAAGTGCACAGTGTATCAAAAATGATACAAGGGTTTGTAAATTTACTATAAATAAATTAAATTTTTATAGCAAATTAAATTCGTTTTTTCTTTCTGGTTCGTATTTGTAAAAAAACCCAAATACAATAAAAAAACATTTTTTTCGTGTTTTTTTGGTATTTTCACCTGTTTTAAATTTCATACAATAATTAAATCTTCTGCGTTTAAGTTGCAAGGGATCAAGCCGACTTATTTTAACTTTGTAACAAAAGTCCATATTATAAGTGTTAGTTAAGGTGAATCAAGGGATATTCGTTGTCGTTGATTTATTGTTTCAATATATTTCCCGATATCTTTTCCAGTTTTTAAGTGAGATTGTTGTGATTTACTGCGACACTTTTTATCTTCAGGTTGGCAACGATTAACCCGGGTAAATTGAAAAATGTTTACTTTCGGTAGATTGGTCGGAGAGTTTCTAAGGTTCCGTACGCAAAATAGAGAAAACGAAACCCTCAAGTGCAATGATGTTATATTATATACTGTGGTAAAATGTTTATGTAACTTGTATGTCCATCTGTTTGTTTGTCACAACTACTTTTTTAATATATAAGGTCTTTCAATTTAAATGGAAAGTAATTTAGGAGGTGATTCAGTGTCGTTAATACATCACCTGAAAAGAACTTTTTTTTGCGCGAACTTTTTCTTCCCTTATCCATACAAACTGAGTTAGCTGATCGGACCACTTTGTACTGAGAAGTGAAAAAAAAGTGCTTTTCAGTGGAACGTGATGTATTAACGATACTGAATCACCTCCTAAATTACTTTCCATCTAAATTGAAAGACCTTATTTATTAAAAGACCGGATGATTCAGTGAGTTGCACATTATTATATTACTCATGCACTTTTTTGATGTATTTGCTTTGTGTACATTCAGAAAATATTCGTTATAATAAACGTATGTTGCCTAAAAATCTAAAATGTGATATAATATAGAGTACCATATAAATTAACCAGGAAAATAGCTTTGTTCCTATTGAATTACATAATAAACCATTATTTAACGTACACGATGCGAGCCGAATCACATTTAACGTACACCATGCGAGCCGAATCACATTTAACGTACACGATGCGAGCCGAATCACATTTAACGTACACGATGCGAGCCGAATCACATTTAACGTACACCATGCGAGCCGAATCACATTTAACGTACACCATGCGAGCCGAATCACATTTTACGTACACCATGCGAGCCGAATCACATTTAACGTACACGATGCGAGCCGAATCACATTTAATGTACACGATGCAAGCCGAATCACATTTAACGTACACCATGCGAGCCGAATCAGATTTTTTCGATCTTTTATTACTATTGGTAGCTACTCTTCTAATGAATTCAAATTATTTATTTTGTCTGCGTACTATTGTCAGTACAATTATTTTTGCTGACATCACATTGAGTGCTGGAGTCCCTAGTCAACTCCCTAGGGCGGTAATAATAAAAAGCCTGTCAGGTGTATGTCGCATACAATATAAAAGCCGCGTCAACGAGGATAATATCTGCCTAAAATATACGCTTCATTTAACATTCGCAGAATATTCACGGTTTCGTACCCAAAGGGTTAAAAAAGGACACAAAATGATAAGACTCCGTTGTCTGTTCATTTTTCTGTATTTTGTAGCAGCGTCATAACATTAGAACCTTCGGACCTATATTTTTAACACGCTTTTATTAGCGTCATTTGTATGTAAGTAACTAATTAACTAATAAACTAGGAGCGTACAGTCGTCAGTAGTGATGTAGTTTTTAGGGTTCCGGAACCTTTATGGTGAGACTCCGTTGTCCGTCCGTCCGTCCGTCCGTCCGTCCGTCCATCCGTAAGTCACAGCCTCATAACTTTAGCACCGGTCAAGAAAAAGACATGAAATTTGGCACAAAAATAGCATTAATTAATTTACGATGTAAAATAAAATATGAAAAATTTTAAATTGGCACTGGTTTCGAGACATATTTAAAAAAACACAAAAATATATATGTCCCCCCCCCCTTATCTTCGAAACTGGTAGACCGAAAAAAATTTAAAAAATGTTGACTATAGATCATAAATAACTGGCGAATTACAAGAAAACTATAGCGGTTAAAAAAAATTGAGCACAAATGAAAAATATAAAAAAAAGAAGTATAATACAGAAAAAGAAATGTTTTATAAAAATACAATATGGGTATCAAATTGTAGGTATTAAAAAGCTGATTGTAAAAAATATATAGTTTGGCTATATTTAATTGCATCTATTATAATATATATAATCGGGTCTACCGCGATAAATTTTTACCTTTTTTACGAAAAGGGGACACCCGACGTTTCGAGACAGTTGCATGTCTCGTGGTCTACGGGAAACTAAGACCACAAAAACGTAGACCACGAGACATGCAACTGTCTCGAAACGTCGGGTGTCCCCTTTTCGTAAAAAAGGTAAAAATTTATCGCGGTAGACCCGATTATATATATTATAATGTGTACGAAACGCGAGAGTTTAAAGTTATATAATTGCATCTATTTCGAATAAATCCTTGAAAAACCATAAAAAATTGTATGCGCCCCCTTATCTCCAATTCTGGTGGATCGAAAAATGTGAAAAAAATCGTTTACGTTTACGTAATGATTACAGGAAAATTAAAGCGGTTGAGAAACTCACGAAAAAAGACAACATTAAATTTATCATCTAAAATACGGAACCCTAGGAACGCGAGTCTGACTCGCACTTGATCGGTTTTTTTTTCTACACATCTCTGAATCGGTCACATTTTGTTACTCGATACATAGGGTTACCACGGTTGGCCCACTTGGAAGTAGATTTCAACCTACTTTCAATTGTCGTAACGATTTGAAACTTGGCAGGTAGATGTAATTTGGATAACAATACAATAATTTTTACTTTGTTCCAAGGAACGGGAGTTTCCTAGGGACATAGCCATTAATAACTCTCGCGCGGGTACTCGGTAATCTCTAGAACTACTAAACCAATTTTGGAAATCATTTCACTATTGTGATGCTTATATAGACTCTTTTCTTGGACAGAGGCTATAGTCAATTCACTAGGGAAATATACATATGAAAAGATCATAACTATAATATTCAATGGAAAATTTAGTGACTTATTAAGCAAAGAGACTGAGACTGAGATTGATTGAGAGCCTGGATTCGTGCTGGGGGCTCGGTTGGTGATCATTGAACCTTGTTCCTGGTCCCTGGCCGGGTCTCCGGTATAGGTTCGGGCGGCTGATTGGATTTTACCTTGTATAATAGGTATATATTTTACCTATCATTTTAACCGTAAATATATTGCTACATAAATTAAATAAACCTTTAACTTAGTTCATGTAAAACTATTATTTTATTACATATATTTTCTTTATTAGATTAAATTTGACGTGTAAAAAGTGTATATATTTATACCTGCTTTGCAAAATAAACTATTTGAATTTGAATTTGAATTTGACTTAAAAAAGCCTTAATTATTTCCAAAAGCCAGCACGGTCTCTTTTTAGTTTGCCGCCCTCACTTGCTCTACTAAAAGCCTTCGCACTTGTTGCTCTGTGTTTACTATGCCACCGGATTATCCGCAGATTATCCAACAAATAATATTGAGCCTTATTACGTGACGGAAATATTTCACTCCGGCTTATTTTACTCCCTCGATGTGCCAGACCTTATCCGAGACTTATAAGATATCTTATGACAATGGACGTTATACACGTGTTATTATAATACATAATTTGGCTAAGTGCGAGTCGGACTCGCGCACAAAGGTTTCCGTACGACCACACAGTACGGGTATGGAACCCTAAAAACATGCTAAATTACAACAATATACCTAGATCAAAATTAAGGCGACACTAACAAGCAACTCAAATGGTAGCCAACAAATGTCATAAGCTTTTCCAAGACCCACGTTTAACTTACGATCATGACGTCCCATTATATCTGACATTATATCATATTTATATCTGACCCCACAAGCGTTAAATGCTAAATTCGAGTCTCTGAATGGTTACAATATTTGTCCTACGATGAGACTGAGAACCAACTCTCAGTTATATAATTTCATCTAAAAAAAAGTGATTCAGTTTCCATATTTTAAAACCAATTGAAACGAAACCAACACACGCAGATACTAGCTAGAAAAAAACATCTTTATTACATAAATAACTTATAGTTAATGTCCTAATGTAACCGCGATTTCAAAATAATTGAAGTTTTGCGTACGCGGCATTTGATTAGAGCAGGATAGACAGTTACAAAACAAAACCGTTAGAGTAAGACTGAATTTAAGCATTGTACAGCCCCTTGAAAATTAATACAATACAAAACTTTAGAGGTAAAATAAAACATTTATTCTGTATACAAAATACGAGTAAACAGAGATAGAGTAGGTTTGGTGTAAAAATATGTATATAAAAGCCGTAACGTTCTTCCAACTTTGTGAGCAACTAATATCAAAGTATCAATGACACCGATACCCAAAGTCAACGGGCCGAACACTAAGTCGCTGCAAGTTTCAGAACCGCTGCAAGTTTGCGGACAAAGTTTTGTGGAGACTTGCGCAAATATCAAGCCCCGATTTGTCGAGGAGATAAAGTACCCATTAACTTGGTATCATCAGACTTGGAGAACTGAGATGCACACTTGCAGTGGTGTAAAGAGAAAAACTTTTTATTAGTCTAGTTTTATTAACTAATTCATTAACTGTAATTAAAGCATTTAAATCGCTTAACTTGAAAAAAACCGAGGACTTATGGGGCCTATCTGTGAAAGTTATAAGTTCTGTTATTGATTTAATAGCTCCTTATTTGGCATTAATTTTTAATAAATGTGTAGATGATGGTATCTTTCCTGACTTAATGAAGTTTAGTAAATTGATCCCCCTTTTTAAATCAGGCGACCACGGGGACCCTTCAAACTATAGACCTGTGTCAGTTTTACCGGTATTGAGTAAGGTTTTTGAAAAAATAGTTTTTAATCAATTGTTATTTCATTTTAATTTAAATAAGTTACTTCACTGTGAACAATATGGATTCACTAGAGGGATGTCAACCACAGATGCAGGAGTTGCTTTAGTTAAGCACATTTTTGATGCTTGGGAAGAAAAGCAAGATGCATTTGGTGTATTTTGTGACCTCTCGAAAGCCTTTGATTGCGTTAATCATGAAACACTCTTATGTAAATTGGATCACTACGGAGTGAGGGGCAAATCTTTGGCGTTATTGAAGTCATATCTTAGTGATCGTATTCAAAAGGTAGACATTAACGGGGTAAAATCAAGTGGAGCATTAGTTAAAATGGGTGTCCCGCAGGGTTCCATATTAGGGCCCTTGCTGTTTTTAATTTACATAAATGACCTTCCATATTTAGTGAAAGACTTAACGAAGATAGTATTATTCGCAGACGACACGTCACTTATTTTTAAAGTTAATAGACGTAAAGATATCCTTGACGGCGCGAATACAACTTTATCATTGGTGCTTGATTGGTTTACTGTAAATAATTTAGTTTTAAACGCAAAAAAGACAAAGTGTATAAAATTTACGTTACCAAATGTAATTCAAGTGGATGGTAATTTGCTTTTGCAGGGGTCCAAGCTGGAGTTAGTTAACGAAACAAAGTTTTTAGGCATTACGGTAGACTCTCGTCTTCAGTGGGGTCCCCACATAGAAGCCCTATGTGGTAGACTTAGTTCGGCCGCATACGCTGTTAGACGCATAAGACAAATTACTGATGTAGATACTGCTAGACTAGTCTATTTTAGTTACTTTCACAGCATTATGTCATACGGCATGCTGTTATGGGGTAGAGCCGCGGATACAGACGCAGTCTTTGTTTTGCAGAAGAGAGCAATTCGGGCTATTTATAATATGAAGCACCGGGATTCATTAAGACAAAAGTTCAAAGAAATTAATATATTAACGGTTCCTTGTGAATATATTTACCAAGTCCTTAGATATGTCAGAAAAAATGTTGAGTCTTTCCCAAGGCTTGGTAAGCAACATTGTAAGGAGACCAGAAATAAGCATAAACTGGCTTTTCCAAAAATCAGACTCGCTAAGGTGAGTACCTCTTTTGTAGGACATGGTATAAGATTTTACAATAAACTTCCAAAGGAGGTCCTTACTTTGTCAGAGAATAAGTTTAAACTGTATATTAAGCAGGGCCTATTGAAAAAGGCATATTATAAAATAAATGAATATTTGGATGATGGTGAAGCATGGTGTTACAGTGATAATGATACTCGTAGTAAGTTATAATTTAATTAAATAGTATAATTTCTTAACTTATGATTCCTCTAAGGTGTAAACATTAATTGATTACAGACTGTAAAAGGAAAAGGACTATATGAGACAGGTAGACAAAGATATATATGTTTTTCTTTTTTTCATTAACCTGAATTCCTACTGTCTTGTATTTTCTTATCCCTTGGTTAAAGTAGATATAAGTCATATATTGTATAGTATAAGTTTTATGTTGAAAAAAAGACATGATCTTGCTAAGTTTCTTGCCCTTCTTCTTAGCAAGACTAATCGAATGGGCGGAGGTAGGCATGTATTTATATATGTAACCTATTAGTATGTAGTATATAGGATGGGATTTGGTCGGCCGCCTGGATTCGTGCTGGGGGCTCGGTTGGTGATCATTGAACCTTGTTCCTGGTCCCTGGCCGGGTCTCCGGTATGGGTTCGGGCGGCTGATTGGATTTTACCTTGTATAATATATATTTTACCTATCATTTTAATCGTAAATATATTGCTACATAAATTAAATAAACCTTTAATTTAGTTCATGTACATTTATTATTCTATTACATATATTTTCTTTATTAGATTAAATTTGACGTGTAAAAAGTGTATATATCTATACCTGCTTTGCAAAATAAACTATTTGAATTTGAATTTGAATTTGAATTTGTTTTTGTTCTAATTACAGTGATTTTTTAAATGAAATATGGCCAAATGCGAGTCGGACTCGCGCACAAAGGATTTCGTAGCACCACATAATGCGGGGATATTGATGCCAAAGCAACAAGGCGACAAAAAGCAAAGCGCTAAAATAGTAGCGCCTGACAAACAATTCGGCACCCTTTGTTCACGGAACCTCACTTTTTATTATTTTTCTATTTGCTTCAAAGAATGTAAAATAATCTGACCAAATTTGAAACTTGTCTCTATTATCGTCTTTAAGAAAGAGCTGAAACAAATAATGTAAAAAAATTATAAATTTTCGGGGTTTTTTGTATGGGGACTACCATTGGGTTTAAATTTTTTGACAGAGTCTATTGTGACACGTATTCTTTGAAAATTTTATTAGGCTACCTATAACTGCTGAAGCTGTAGAGGTAGACTCGTGTGACAGACGGACAGACAGATAGCGGAGGTTTAGTAAAAGGGTCCCGTTTGGTACTCTTCGGGTACGGAACTCTTAATACTCTTAGCTTTGTTTTTTTTAACCGACTTCAAAAAGGAGGCGGTTCTCAATTCGACTGTATGTTTTTTTTTTTTTTTTTTTTTTTTGGCGTTGTTACTCCATAACTCCGTCATTTCCCAACCGATTTGAACAATTCTTTTTTTGTTTGAAAGAGTATACTTCCAGGTAGGTCCCATTTTGAGTTTGGTCATGATCTGATGAAGGTCTTCAGAGATAGGCAGTGGAACTCCTCAGAAAATGACAGCATATCTCTCGAAATTGAGGCAATCGCTATGTACTTGGGTGCTGATTACAAGGTATTACTTGAAAATTGACATTCTTCCACCTGACTTTCGATCCTGGCTTCATCAACATATTCACCATAGAACTCTTCAACGGATCAGAGCACATAACTCGAGATTGCGGCAATCACTGCGTTAGGGTGCTGATTCAAGGGTATTACTTGGAGATTATCAGAATTCCCACCTGACCTTCGATCCTGGCTTCATCACCATAGAACTCCTCAACGGATGACAGCACATAACTTTAGATTGCGGCAACCAGTTTGTGTTAGGGTGCTCATTGCAGGGCATTGCTGAAAATTGCCAGTGTACCCACCTGAATTTCGATCTTGGCTTCATCACCGTAGAACTCTTCAACGGATGACAGCACATAACTCGAGATTGCGGTAATCATGTTTTGTGAGGGTGCTGATAGCAGGAAGCTACTCAAACATGGCTACTTATGCTCACTTGAACTTCGTTTCATATTAACACCACGTTTGCAAGAACTACCTATACCTCACAATTTAACCCAGCAACACTAAAAAATGTGAAATAAAATAAACTTTTAACAAAAAAATAGCAACCGACTTCAATAGTAACAGCAGTCATTCACTAAAAAGTTAATAATAATTCTATAAAGACCGATGGTACCGAAGCAACACTTTTGCCGACTTCTTTCTTCCTGAAACATTATGTTATCTAGAAGTCGGCGTATTTCCTACGATATAGCAACATAGAAACCAATATAAGAACGCCGACTTCTAGATAACATAACGTTTCAGGAAGAAAGAAGTCGGCAAAAGTGTTGCTTCGGTACCATCGGTCTTTATAGAATTATTATTAACTTTTTAGTGAATGACTGCTGTTACTATTGAAGTCGGTTGCTATTTTTTTGTTAAAAGTTTATTTTTTTGTGAATTAAAAAAGAAAAGAGTCTTTTTAATACACAATTAGTTTTCGCTTGGTCGCTACCACGTCAAAAGCATTAGTTAGACCGTGATCGCACTGAAAGTGCCTAGGACTTTTCCTAGAGGCACTTTCAGGTTTGTGTAGTCCCTGTTCCGATAAGCTTTTCAAGTCGTCATACTAGAACACATCGATTTGTTTGGCAGCGTGGTTTCAACATGAAAAAATGATCTTTATTTTCACAAGTAATAGTAGGACGTAAACATTTTTCAGACGCCAATAAATTTAAACAACTATTTTTATTCCTAATAAAAAGATCCGCCAGCGCACTCCGGCAACCAAAAATTCACACCGTCACACAAAAATTCACACTTTTATAGTTCTTTGTATATTCTTCTTTTCTCTGTACACGTGTATGATTACTCCGTTTATGTTACTTTTTCCTATTGTGATGGTTTTGCTGTCAGAAATCTCTGTTTAGAGATAAGCTCGCCAATGTGCATCTTTTTACTGTAATTTTGTTTATGTGTATAATTCCATGTGTGTACAATAAAGAATAAAGGACCGTCCTACTCCCACCAGTCATGACATCAAGAGGCTCATGATGAGCCACTGCCGAAGACCACCACCATCAGCTGAAGTGGAATTATTTATCAGTTGGGTCTCGGTCTATCTATCGAGGTGCGTCAGACGTATTTGGAGTAATCACGGTTGTATCACGATCATATAAAAAAGTGCATACATTTGGAACATTTAGAAGCAAATTAAAAGCATTTCTTTTAAGAAGGGCATACTATTCTGTTAAAGATTACCCATCGGAAGATGTATTGTAAGCATAACCCATAACTTAATGTTTATACTTAACCTGTAATAAATGTTACATCTTTTTTGTAAAATGGTGTAAAAAAAATTACGTGTTAAGAATAATGTAATAATTTAGATATATAATGATAAATTATAAATAAATGAGTATGAGTATACCATAATATTATTAAAACTTGCGTGAGCTGATATACTTAATTATTATTACATGCGGCTATAGCACTCACGTGTGATTGTTGTTGACTACCGTTTTACCAATCGGCGGTTAGCAGTGCCCGTTTGACAATGACGGTGAACGCAGCGTCGTCCTCCTAAGAACGACACTCGCCTTGATAATGCCGAAATTGTATCGGTGAAACGGTTGACATATAGTCAACAACAATCACACGTGAGTGTTCAAGCCGTATGTAATAATAAAATAGTATCTGAATGTAAATGTGGCAAAGCGGAGACCCCAGTAGATTGAGTGATAATATTTTTTTTTAGGCAATCGTGCGTCGAATAAACATTATATTAAGTCTAAGATTGAGTCTTTTTAAGTGTTACATTACTTTTTGTACAAAATTAGAAATATTACTGTAGACGATTGAAACATAGGAAATCGATGCACAGTAGATTTTTTCACGGTATAGACTCACTTTTTTACTTCAAAAGTGAATGATTGATTGATTGAATGAATGACGATATGTGCGTCGATACTTAGTTCCATTTATTTAACAACAGATGGCAGCGGTATTCTACACTAGCGACTGGTTTCGTTATAATAACATCGTCAGGCTTTTAGATATCTCTACGAATCATGAGATGGAATATTTCGTCTTTTTTTTAAATCATGTTTGTCATCACATCACAAATGTAAACAAAGACGAAATATTCCATCTCATGATTCGTAGAGGTATCTAAAAGCCTGACGATGTTATTATAACGAAACCAGTCGCTAGTGTAGAGTATATAAAAAGTGGAACAGGTACCAAGAATTTGTTTTATTTCCAATATGTTACAAATTTTCCATCAAGAACCAACAACGACAAGTATCAATTTCACAAAATACTTAGTTTGGACAATTTGCATTTGTCTTTCGTTTGTTAATTTTTATTTCTTTCCTTTTAAAAGCATCATCCATCTATTACCATCTCTTGCAGCTCATCCGTCTACGAAGCAAGTAGTAAGACATTAAATAACTGTTAATAAACATATTGAATCTGTTACTACTTTAAATGAAAACATTAATAAAATTTAATCCAAAGCGATTTATGTTGTTTAAATGAGCAAGTGCCACAAGCATAAATCCACCATAAATCATTCTTTTTGCAAAGGTAACAAACCAAAACGTCCACTTTTCACCGCCCCCCATATTTCCCTGCGATGAAAACATCGTATAAGTTACGTTTTCAAGCTTTTATAATGCAAATTTTGGCCCCGCCTCCGATTAAGTTATTTAAGCCAATGTGCCCCCGGGTAGCGGAATAACTGTAATTACAGCTTGATAAATAACCCTTTATTCTGATAAAGTGTATGGAGATTTTCAGTATTTAACAATAAGTGGATATTTACCATGCAATCTGCTGAGTTACGTTTGTTGTGTAAACTGTAAAAGAAATACCTTAATTTCTATATTTAAGGCGATATGCGAAAAAAATACGGGTGTTGAAATTGGAAAACATGTTTGGATAAATTTTCCTCGATAGAAATAATTGTTGAAACGAGGTCTTCAAACACGCTTTTTATCCTCGTTTAACGAATAGGAACCATATACAGAACTCAAATATATTTTATTAGGTGTGTTTTAACAATATCTAAAGATATAATATTTGAAAGTTTGCTAGCTACTTTAGTTTTAAAAAAAAAATTAAAACCAACTTTTTCCCTTTTGCCCTGAATCCGCCCCTCTCGCACTGCGTGATTTTTCGCTTGGAGTGACAGTGACAAAAATAAAATTCGTATAGACTCTTAAACACTTGGTGATAGAGCCTTCGCGCCGCAATGAGATACATATTAACGTGTTATATAATAGAAATACAGAAGAAAAGAAAAGCTTTACCCAATTATACTCAAACCGAGAGGTTAGTCGAATCCCGGCTTAGAGTTCCGCACACTCGGAGTTGTCTATTCTACTTTTCTTTACCGCAATGATACAATATTGTTCATTTATTTTGGATGCTTTGTAAATGCAGGTTTATTTACTCCTATACAGCAATAAGGCAATTGCAACATCAAAAGCAGTTTTATGAGGACCTATATTGTTTATCCGATGTGTGAATATTACATTATAACCCCGCGATTCTGCGCTGCGATTAGCCCAATTTATCATAACACCGCCAGAGAGCCAATCAAAAACAGAGACGAGAAATAAGTCCTGATCTTATTTCTTAAGCCACGCCCTTTTTATCCTGATTGGACTTCAGGAAGCGTTACTGTTACGACGCACCCGAAGTTCATGACCGAATGTTCTTCTTCGTGTAATTGTTTGTCGAAAATATTATAAATAAAGATGATATTTTTGATGGTCGTAGATAAAGTATTGTGTGCTACTGAACATAATTAGACATTGGAACACTGTCTGAAATGATTTTACAGTTGCATAAAATACTCAATGGAAACAGAACTGCACCCCACTAGGGACCCTGTCAGCCTAATTAATTGCCAAAACTAAAATCAATCATACTATCAACAAAATGTTAACTTAACTTCAAATGTATCAGGGGTTATTTTTACTGTGACAAGGTTTCATTGTTGGTCGCAAACCAGTTTCCGTGACGTTATGTTTACTGTTTTTATATATTATAATTAGAACTTTTCTTAAAATTATACTCGCTCCTAAGGACGCAAGTTTGAAACCTGCTGGTCGAGCAAACGCCAATAAATGCAAAGGTATCGCTTCCATACTCTGTAAATAACAGAAGGGGTGACTCATAGGTCAGTTCCTACATAAACCATAGTTCGACCCTCTTGAAGCAAAGTGATAGCTCGGGAGACTTGGATTTCAGTCAAATCTGGCATAATGACCTTCTAAACCAAATTAACACTCACTTCAATCAATATCGACACACAGAAGAATTGAAAGGCCACTTAAAATGAGTTTTCTGTAATTAAAAGTTGAGAAAATTCAATAGCGTCACTTTGTTTTTAGGTGTACATATACTCTTGGCCACCATATCAAGAACTACTAACAAAAACGCTGATGTTCTTTTGTTTTTTATTTTTGTGGACAATGTCACTTTAATATTTTTCAATGCATGTGCTCGTAAAGGCCCACTTTTTATGCATCAAAACCGAACAGAAAGTCGATTATTTTGCCCTAGGGCTTTATTATTATTATTTTTTTTTATTTATTTACAATGGTTGGCTAACCTGCAGCCTTTACTGTGTACCATAAATGTCATACTTTTTTTCCACTGTTTAACGGCTCTGGATACAGTCCTTTTGAGCAAATGATAATTTAAAGTTCACAAAATTATATTTGTTTTATTTTCTCACACTATGCATTGAAAAACGTAGTATGATACACGGGCGTAAGAGCAATAAATTACTCGGTTACGTTTCTCCTCTTATCGTCCTCTTAAGAAGATGGAATACCCTAGCAACTTTTTTTATTAACCGTCCAGCACAATAAGTCTAATGGCAAAGACCTTATTTTGCTTTTCATAGAGGCGATTATATGTTTGCTCTTTGGCCTCTTTTTCTTAGACGCGTAATACTAGTGATCACGCAGCGAAACAACAAATTGGTGTATTTTTAGCTAATACTGAAATATTTTGGAGGGAAAAAAATATTGAATTTAGATGATATACCTTCATATTTCTATTACCTATTTTATGAAAAAAAAATCAAGTTGATCTCTTAACCACGTTCTTCAAGCGAACGTTTGAAAACCAAAAAAAAAGAGGGTGCAAAACATTTTTTTTTGACAAAAGTATAAATCTTAGTACATTGTTTTACGTAAGATCCTTAGAGAAAAGATTAATAAACCAAATATATTTTTTTCAATACAAGGAGAATCCGAATTTCTTCAAACGAATCCTAGATAGACTGGAGTTGGTCATGCTCTAGGCTCAGGTACAGTCTTAATTTATTCCTTTGCGCCCTTGTAGCATAAACTACTATAGTGGCCAGCTATAATTAAAAACCTAAGCAAAAAGTTTTATTCCACTTTGAAAGCTTATTCCCCTAATTGTTTTGAGCAGTATAATATACATGAGAATGCCGATGATTCGTACGTAAGAGATGGAAAATATTCAACTGCTTCACTATGTAAGTCGTTATACTTGTCCAAAGCTCTTCCTAGGTATGAATAAGTTCCTTGCATAATTAGTACGGCAAAACGGTTCGCTACATGGCTTGGTACATGCGTGCCGAGCTCTACGAGTGGGACAGAGAAGATGGAACTGCGCGAGAAGGAAAAGCGGCACAACCATTTATTTACAAGTTTGTAAAGAAACGTTTGATCTTTTATTTGATGACGAATATTGGGAGGTATTTCCAGGTTTCGATTTTTCTAGTTCAAGAGCGTAGATATTTAAGAAATTTATATCGTATTTTGACCAATATAAACTTGGTATTATGGATTCATACTGACTCATATTCTAGTATATGGTGTACAACAGTATAATTACTTAAGGTAGGTAAGATATATTTACATAAGGTAGGTAAGATTATGTAGGTAGAAAACTTTTATTAAAATTGCATATTCGTTTATCGATCAAACTTATTACTATAACGCTAACATATGAATTATAAAAAAAAGAAATATGTTTCTCTATGTACTAAGAAGTAAGATTGTGGTAAGCAATTCTGCGCTGTGATTGGCCAAATTTATTAAAACACCGCTAGAGAACCAATCATAAGCGATAACTGTGTCTCTTAATTTCTTAAGCCACACTCTCTTTACTCTCCCTTTCTGATTGGTCTCAGGGCTTAGGGTACCATGACAAGTATATGTATGACAGTATGACAAGTATGACGAGTGTTCTTTTTCAAATTTTTCGTAAAATTGTTTTTGATGGTCGTAGATACAGTATTGTGTGCAACTGGACATAATTAGACATTGGGACACTTCGTTCGTTTCGTAAACAAGCAATCGTGTCCCAATCTCTCATATTATGTCATAGTTGCAGAAAATACTAATGTTTTAATTTAACTAAAGATACTTTAACAGATGGTAGAGCTGACGCCGGGCTCGACTGTGGAGGTACCTCCATCTTACTTGGAGACCCCCTCGAAGTAATAAGGGGGAGAGTAAGAGGACAGGTCACAGGCAAAAAACCAGGAGGCCCATCATGCCTGGGACCGATGGATGGTGGTATATCCATCCCTAATAGCCGGGCCCTATGTGGAACAGACTGGTGACGGGCAGTGGCGTCACTGGTGTGAGGGTCCCGGCACCGCGCTCACCAACCCGCCTTCCCAGCGTGTGTGAGTATGGGCAATTCTTCCAGGATGACCGCCGGGAGTGGCAAAGTCCTGGAAAGGCTTATGTCCAGCAGTGGATGAACTAGGCTGATGGATGGACGAAATATACTTTTAGGTATATTGTAAGAGTCCACAACTTCTATTTCTTTATTTACTAATAATAAAGAAGGTAATTATTATTAGAGTGCATTACAAACAAGAAATCAATCAGAAACAAATTTAAAAGCACAAATATTTTTGAAAAAATTCCTCAGGCCAGGATTTAGAAGGTAGTAGAAAATTTATTATTTAGAATTTTATATTTGTACTCAGGCCAGAACTAAAATTTTTAGAGATTTTTTCCGTCTCTTTGTATGTTCCGTTTTAACTCGATAACTACGCAACGGATTTGAATGCGGTTTTCTTTATTGTTACCGTTATAACTCAAGTCGACATTTAGGCTATAAGGGGTGTTGATAAAATAGCCGCCAAGCCAGAAACTGTCAATACTATTTAAATATTGAAAGACTTGCGAAGGGCGAGCGAAGCATGGGGCAAAAGCTAGTTTATTATAATTTTATATTAAAATTCGATTTGTATCAGACAGTTCAATTATAAATTATTATTCGTAGATTATAAAACTGTTCTGCTTCCTTGTTCAGAGGGCCTATTATGTATTCTTAGTTGCCATCTGGACTGAGTGCCTATCATCAAAAACAGATATATAATCGAATTCCGATTGTCTAAGGATATGTTCGCACTTGAATTGACATCACCAGTTCGATATAGTTCAATACTTACTAAAGGCAATTTTGAAATTTCTGTTTTTATATATAAGGTCTTTCAATTTAAATGGAAAGTAATTTAGGAGATGATTCAGTATCGTTAATACATCACATTCCACTGCAAATCACTTTTATTGTGCGATTTTTTTTTTCACTTCTCGGAACAAAGTGGTCCGATCAGTTGACTCAGTTTGTATGGACAAGTGAAGAAAAAGTTCGCGCAAATAAAAGTACTTTGCAGTGGAATTTGATGTATTAACGATACTGAATCACCTCCTAAATTACTTTCCATTTTAATTGAAAAACCTTATATATTTTTGATGATAGGCACCCAGTCCAGTTGACAACTAAAGATACATAATAAAGGGGCAGAAGGAGAGTTTATATCAAATATTTAGCACCTATGGCTATGTACCTGTAACACTTTACTGCTCTATGTAGTATTCCCAAAGCGTACCAATTAAAGCATCTCAAAGTAAATAGAAACCGGGTCGTAGGAAGAGCTCGCTAAACAAGCCCACGACCTCTTTTGTATTGGGATAGGGACCAAAATGCCTTAATCACGGAACTTCTTTAGTGGTTTAGGTTCTTTATCCCACGTCGTGACGTCATCACTGCATATGACATTTGCATTAGCGAGCGGTTACGACGTTTGTCAAGGATTTCTGAAAGCTTTTTTTACGATTAACTTAGATTTTATCCACATGGAATTTTTGGATTTTTTCCGGAACTAGACAATTCCCACAGCTTAATTTCTAAAATTATTGTAAATTTATCTTGATAGCTAACGACACATTTCTAAGCAGCCATTTCTCAATTGTCATCATTATGAAGGCAAATGGAAGTTGCAGCTTTTTCGTAAAAATATTTATCGTCATGAATAAAAATAAAATAAAATAAAAATACATATATTTAACATACCATTATAGACAAAGTACCTAGTATCAATGTTCTTAAACGTTAATTTAAGTAAACAAGTATAATATCATTTAAAAAATAAATAAACAATCAAAACAAAAATAAAAAATAAGTATAACTACAATAATATTTTTTTTTTACTTTAGGCGTAAATATAGGGTTTAGCAATACCAATCACATAATTTTTTTTTTACTGTTTTTAATTCATTTATTATTGTAGCTTTTTTTCTAGCTTTCTAACGACACCCATATTGTACATAATATAATATAATTACAACTCATACTTTGCATTTGCCACGGTCTTGTCTTACGGCCAGTTGCAGAAAGTGAAACTTTAAAATGAATGCTGTCACTTTCTTTGTCAAGAACAATATAAGGGATGGCATAAATTTTAAAGGCTCATTAAACTTAAAAACCCTTTCTGCAACTGGCTGTTAGGGAGTCAGATCGGGTCTGTTATAATTCCAATTAATGAATTATTTCCTTGAAACCGTTGATCGGTAAAATATACCGATTATTTTCACGTCACCCGCAGGGCAGGGTCGTTAGACTAACAAGAAACTTAAAACAACAATGCCTTTGCATTTCAATGCACATTCCATTGAGGCAAACAGACTCTCGACGCCCGTTAAATAGGTTCTATTGAATTACAGCCGCTCGATTGGCACCACCAGTCACAACTACGAACAAAGAATACCCAGCCGCATTACATGCAATGCTGTTCTAACAATGTAACTTCCTCATCGCTTCAGTGAGCATGCGGTAATGTATTGTAGACGAGTTTGCAAGTACGTTTTGCTGGTACATCGGTAGTAGCGGTATCCTGCCTTTGTTTATCCATGTCGACATTTTCCTGCGACGACGCAATGAAAAGCTTAAAGTAGGACGAAGGGTATTGTCATTCAGAACCGTGAATTTTTCAAAGTGTCTGGCTTTTGTTCTATCGCAAAGTTCTGTGCAAAATTCAAATTTCAAAAGTTCACAATTTCAATTGCAGTTTTAATTTATTCTATATACGAGTATGATCTTGGCTGCTATACCGGGCGAAAATCTTTTCTTTAGGTTTATGTGTATTGCGGCCTTTAAGACGATATTTTAAAGTTTTAGCGTCCCTGTTAGTCCATATACGAAAAAACCCTCAGTGCGAGAGGGACGGATTCGTGGAAAAGTAGCAAAAAGTCTGTTTTTTTATTAATATAAAATGTTCTAAAGTTGCTATCAAAATTTCGTTTAACCAGCCCCCCTATTCTGTATCTTTAATTGCCAACTGGACTAGGTGCCTATCATCAAAAACATAGCTAAAAACGGAACTTTCAAAATTGCTATTAGTGGTTATTGAACTATTTAAGAACTGTGTCGTCACTTCAAGTGCGAACATATCCTTAGACAATCGGAATTTGATAGTATAAGTATGTTTTTGATGATAGGCACCCAGTTCAAACGGCAACTAAAGATACGGAATAGGCCCTCAGCCCCCCTATTCTGTATCTTTAGTTGCCAACTGTACTAGGTGCATATCACCAAAAACATAGATAAAAACTGAAATTTCAAAATTGCCTATATTGGGTATTTAACTATTAACAATCTGTGTCGTCACTTGAAGTGCGAACATATCGTTAGGAAATCGGAATTCGATGGTATATCTATGTTTTTGATGATAGGCACCCAGTACAGAAGGCAACTAGAGATACATAATAGGCCCGCAGGTCTTAGATACCGTTAAAACCCCCTAATAAAATATAATTACAGACCATATGTCATTAACCAGGAGAATTGGTATCGAAAAACCTAATTTCAATATATATTTCTATCAAGCCGAATTTCTCCAATCGCGTTTCTGTTCTAACAGATTCCACAAATAATAAACAATTTTATCAAATTAATACATTATTTACTGAAGTAGATAATGCAAGTTCTAAAAGTGTTTATTTTTTCCCGTAGTGCCTTTAAAAAAACCACATCTACTGATCATAATTAACAAATTTCTCAAAGAAATATAAGCAAGCCAATTCATAGGGTTTCAAACTTGTAACAAAACATGAAAATATATTTTCATTTCCGCAGGTATGTTTGTTTTGAGACATTTATTCAGTATGATCAGTAGAATATATGTTTTATTTCAAAATACCTATTTATTTACACCCTGAGTATTCCTAACTATTGTTCAAAAGATAACGGGAACACAACGGATTAATTGTTGGCAAGAGACCAGACGGAATGACGCTCATCCCGTGACAGAATGGTAGCTCCCTGGTGTGGGATGCGACTTGCGTTGACACGCTCGCCGCGTCTTACGTCCGGTCGACGCAGCTGTCACAGCTAGCGCGGCGGCTGCAATAGCCGAGCACAAAAATCGGGGAAAATTTCTCGGTGAGGGCTACATGTTTGTACAGTTTGGCGTTGAGACATTCGGGCCTTGGGGGCCCGGTGCTCGACAGCTCTACAAATAAATAGCATCGCGTCTGGTGGATGCCTCAGGGGACCCAAGGGCTGGAGCTTGCCTCGGACAACGCATTAGTCTTGCTATCCAACGAGAAAATGCAGCCAGTGTCTTGGGTACCCTGCCCAGTGATAGCGATGACTTTTTTAAAGCCTTCTATTTAGTTTAAGTAAAATTATATAGGTAAATACGCATAAATGAGACACAATTTTTATAAGATAACACAATATAGTCCAATATATATTTCGCATCAATTGGAGTAATTATGGTGACAGGATGACAGATGATATTTACAAGATGACAATGAGAATAATAAAATTGAAAAATTAAAAAGTAAAAACTAAAATAATAATTATAGAATTATTTGGTTTTAAGTATCTAATTTGTAACTAACACAATATGGAGCTTGTTTCTGAAATAAAAGATTTTTATTTTATTTTATTATTTATTTATTAAAAATGTAAGTTATAGTTTATACTATAACAGAAATAAATTTCTTTGTTTGAACACTTGGCGATTTATCTATCGCAAGGAGATATAAATTAACATTATATCATTGCAGTATAGAAACGCAGAAAGAAAAGTAAATCTGGATGTGAGGAGCTCTGAACCGGGAATCGAACCCGGGACCTCTCGCTTGCCGGGCGATTGCTCTAACCTCTGAGCTATCCAGGTCTCAACACAACTCGTGAATTTACCGATGTGCTTTCCCATACTGCAATGATATTTATAGATATAATGTTAATTTATAGTTTATAGTTTTAATTAATTTCATTTATGTATAATGTTGATTGTTTAATTGTTAAACGAAATTATCACCTTGAATTGAAAAGAATTCACTTGCAGTTAGTTGCAGGGTTTCCATGTTTTGAGGGAACCCCTTAAATATTGTATTAAAGGTGCCTACTAATTACCGAAGTACCCCCCCCCCAGAGTATCGCAAGTTGCAGTAAAGTTCCTGCAATTCAGGCCGAAGCTATTCAAGTGGAAAGCTCAGATAACAACGCTTCCAGTTAACCAATACTTAGGTACTACAAGTTGAAAATTACTTGTAACTTAGATTTATTGGTTTTGGATTGAGTAATAATTTATTAGATAATATTTATTAATTTCATTGTTGGGTGTATGGTAGGAGCCTTCTTGAATGATACAACTCGTTTTACGCCTTATATCAGTTAATTTGCCTAGTACTCCAATTGTCTGTGTTCGATAAGGTCTTCACGTTTCCTCACTCTTATATCACAAGCATAATTACGAAAACAATAAGTACGTCATACGTACCCATATTGCTCACGCACACTAATAGTATACATGCAAAAAAGGGTGGTGTATCAGCCTGTAATTGACAATGACATAGGGTCTCGTATTAAGCCTATTTTAGGCCAGACGCGTTTGCAAGTCGATATTTTAGTAATATCTAAGACACAAATCGCCACGACATATTTTTACAAGGGGCTGCCAGAAGTGATTTCGAGTATGGACTATGACTAGAACACTCGTATAATTTTAACCAAAAATTTTACATCCTGCTTATTGTTATTAATCTTAAAACATTAACATTATTCTTATCGCCGTCATACCGGCACAAATACACGCTTTTAAGATCATCTAGGCCTACGTCACTCTCACAGTGTTTTCTTTCACAGCTAGCAAGTCCGTATACAAATTATCTATCCATCAGCTTTGATTTGTTAACTGCTGGACATAGGCCCATCCAAAATGACGCAACTCTTGGCGGTCCTCCTGAAAGCAATGCTCATTGCCCATACGTTAATACCATGGGCGGGCGGGATGGTGAGCGCGGTGCCGAAACCCTCGCACCAGTGACGCTACAAATGCCAGCAATAGGAGATGGATATACCGCCATCAATCGGTCTCAGGCATGGTGGGCTACCTGGTTGTGTCTGTTTGAGAGCTGACCACTTACTCTCCAGATGGTGGTACCTCCACTGTCGAAGCCCAGCATCAGTTCTAACTATAGTAGGTATGTATGGATTCTCTACAAGTCGCACTCAATCTTTTATAAGTTTAACCGCCGAATTCACAACCGTCAGTTACGGTTAGGAACAACTTGAGTATTGTGCTGTTTAAAAAATTGTCTCACTCAATTTTCTATCACAAATTATTAAATGTAACGCAATAACTAATATTTTATTACTTTAAGGCGCTACGGAAATAAAATCGACACTTTAAGGACTTGCATATCTACTTCACTAAATAATCTATTATTTTGATTAAATTGTACATTATTTTTGGTACTTTTTCTAGGGATCTTTTAAAATAGAAACGCGATTGGAGAAATTCGGCTCGATAGAAATATTTATTGAAATCAGGTACTTTTCGACACCAATTCTCCTGGTTTGACAATTTAGAATGATGTATAGACTGCAACTATATTTTATTAGATGGGTTTTAACGGTATCTAGAACCTGGTTAAACGAAATTTTGATAGCTACTTTAGTACATTTTATATTAATAATAAACCAACTTTTTGCTACTTTTCCACGAATCCGTCCCTCTCGCACTGAGGATTTTTTCGCATATGGAGTAACGGGGACGCTAAAACTTTTACATATCGCCTTAACAGAAAAGTCACCCAGATGCGGTATTTGCATAAGTTCGTGTAATTTTTAAAGTCAAGTAAAATTTAGTATGATTTATGATTAATGAAATCAAGTTTTAGTTTTCATTTAAATTATATGTACCACACAAAAGTGCTTGCAATAAAGTGTCTGTAAGAATAAAAACGATAAATTAATCCTGGTTCCCACTTTAAATATATTTCTAAAGCACATTCCCGCTTTATATGCTGCGGACAGCTTCAATTTATAAACGTCTTTCAGCAACCAAGTACAAGCGTGTTGCGCGTATTTTCTTTCCACGTTCAATTCCAGACACGGGTCGCCTGAAATCAGCATGCGTTTGTATCGCGGTACATGCCCACCAAAACTGTCAGTTTGCATCAATGAAACACAGTTTTGTTATCAACTAAGAAAGAAGAAGAACGAAAAAAAAATCGTTAACAACCTACCAATAACCTTGTTTTGTTTTTACAAAACAATGTACATCGGAAATAATTAGTTTGATTGTGATAATTAATTTGAATATTTTTCTAGGAGGAAAATTGAGAGTAAGATTCCTCACACTCTTTCTCCACCCAATTACCTTTATGATTACAAGCAACCTAACGCGCTTCTTCTCGATTTGATCGCTGAACCATCTATTTTTAACTTTAGTTACCGAGTTACCGAATATATGAACGCATTAAATTAGCACTGTTTTACAAAAACAAAACAAGGTTATAAAATCACAAAACAGTGTTTAATTTACGCAAACTGAGTACAGTTTTAGTGAGCATGTATATATGTATACCGAGCTACAAATGCTCGCTGATTTCATATAACCGGTGTCTCGAACTGAACACGGAAAGGGGAATACGCGCATGTTGCAGTGAAAGTTTGCAGTTTATGTCATAGTGAGCCGAGTTTCACCGCTACATTGTTTGTGACGAGGCGATGACTACCTCTTGATCATTTAAGTTCATTAATTGGAAGTTGCAAGTGCTGTACAGTGTACCATCAGACGCACCTACAGTTTCGATTTTTTCTCTGGATCCTTTATACAGACTCAAGAACTGCCACGGTGTACTGAGATGTGGCGTTGTCTTTTTAAGTAATAGCTAATATTTGCGTTGTCTCCATGTGCATTCTTCATCATTTCAAAAATAACTCTTAGAAAGGCTTTTAAAGGATTTTATTTCAAAATAACCAAAATATAATATGGAAAATAGAAATTGCTCTTGAAAGTTATAGAAATTGAAGGTTAAATTTTTTGGTGTGACCTTGTTATATGAAGTTAGCGCTCCGGGTGGGGGGGGGGGGGGGGGGCAATTCCGAGTCTGTCGAATAAACCTTCTCGAAAGTTGGCAATGCCGTCCCTTC